>CM042193.1:22721333-22932866 GCA_023539305.1 Ilex asprella | reverse complement strand
ATTGGATAATTAAATACATGTCCCGACCGTTGAACTAAAGAGTGACTTTATTTTCATTTACCTTGTAAACTTTCTTGAAGAGGATTCAATATTCTATTCAGGAAATTACTCACATCTCACCATCCTAAAATCTCAAGGTTACAATCAATTGGTTTCCTTTACTGATTACTTTGAAACACCAACATAACTAGTTCTCTATGGATTCCACTCTAAACTCAAACCAGATTATTACTACAACTTGACCGCCTGCACTGGGGTGTACACATTTCGGATCAAGTCGCTGTCCTTCTCACTCAAGTGGCCTATGGTCTTCTGTGAAAACCTATTTTCACACTCAATTCAGATCCTGGGGCTTTGCACTAATCATCCTGGTCTTCAATCAAATCAGGTGGACGTTCGAACGTCAGTTGGCGTTCGAACGTGGTACTCAAGTGACTCAGAGTCTTCCTTCTTGACTGCAACACGCCATGGCTTAGAGTTTGGTTTTCTCAGAGTTCAAGTGGACGTTCAATCATGAGTTGGCGTTTGAACGTGGTTGCTTTGTTCCAAGCTTCTCCAATTTTGTTCCCTAATGTACTGGTGTTACCCTCAAAGGTGATATTTGTTATTCTTGAGCCCTTGTTCACTTTAGGACCTTAAATGACATTAGTTAAACTCCATTAAAGTACAATTAGTCTAAAAAATGCCTAGAAAAATGCTACTTTTAAGTGTTAATCACACCCCCAACCTAAATATTGCTAGTCTCTAGTAATACAACAATTGAATGTCAATCTATTTCTAGTGCCTTTTTCGTATGTCATCCAGTTGCATTTAGCATATGCAACAAGCCGTTAGTCCAGCAGGTTTACCCTAGTGGAGGATTTTTATCTCGTGAGGGTTTCTAGTGAAGCTACCCATAAACTTCAGTTGAATAGATGTGTATGTGGGATTGCTGGTTAAAGTAAATTAGAATCATGGTCATTGAGACACCCAACTCTCAATTTCGACTTCCAGCATGCTCCTCTTTCATTGGTACTTACTCTATGAAAAAATTAGCATTTGTTACTGTGGCATTTGGAATTCTTTGCGTAATTAGAATGGTCATTCTAGAAACAAGAATTATTATATAACAAACATTCCACTTTACCACCTTCCATGGATAGCTTTGATTTCACTAACCTCTCTTAGAAATGCCCTCAACAAAAATTCCCTCCAATTATTGTGACTTTTCTCTCAAATAGCATGTGATCAGAGGATGGCTAATCAAAAATCACATGTGCAATTAGAATGGGAGTGAAACTATTAAATAGCAAACTAATCATCAGCATACCAAGGACACATATAATGAATTGAAAGTAAATGTTCATTAGGGAAGAAATCAGGATAGGAATGTGTTCATCAGCCTCTTGCACCACCAGTCGAGATAAGGGATCCGCCACCATGTTCTCCACTTTTTTCTTATCATTGATTGTCAGATTGAACTTTTGGAGTAGGAGGATCCACATGATGAGCCTTGGTTTGGCAACCTACTTAGACAACAAATACTTCAAAGCAGAATGATCAGCATAGACTACTATCGATGAACCAATGATGTAGGACCAAAATTTATCTAATGCAAATACTACTACTAGTAACTCCTTTTCAATGGTGGTATAATTCATTTGAGCTTCATTAAGAGTTTGCTAGCATAGTAGATTACATACGGTCTCTTATCCTCCCTTTGACCGAGCATTGCACCGACCGTGTAATCACTCGTGTCGCACATAAACTCAAAAGGTAAATCTCACTTGGGTGGTTGCATAATTGGAGGTGTAGTAAGCATGCTTTTCCATTTTTAGAAAGAGACCTCATAATTATCCGATCAAACAATTGGGACATCTTTTGAAAGTAAATTGGTCAAAGGTCGGACCAACACACTAAAGCCTTTAATGAAATGATGATAAAAGCCAACATGGCCCATGAAATGACCTGATATCATTTATGACCTTTGGTTTAGGGAGGTTGGAAATGGTATCAACCTTTGATTTTTCTACTTCAATCCCCTTCGATGAGACAATATGCCCAAGCACAATTCCTTGTGTCACCATGAAGTGACACTTCGCCGAATTCAAGACTATCCTTTTCTCTTCATATCTCTTGATAACTCTCTCCAAATTCTCCAAGCATTAACTGAATTAATCCCCAAAGACCGAGAAGTCATCCCTAAACATCTCTACAATCTTCTCCACCATATCACTAAAGATTCCCATCATGCAACATTGACAAGTTCCAGGGGCATTACATAGCCCAAAAGGAATGCAACAATAAGCAAAAGTACTGTAGGGACAGGTGAAGGTGGTCTTCTCCTCATCTTCCAATGCAATCTTGATCTGGTTTTACACGGAGTAGCCATCTAAGAAGTAGTAGAATAGATGCCCAACTACACCTTTCCAACACTTGGTCTCGGAATGACAATGGGAAGTGGTATTTCCTTGTGCATGAGTTGAGCTTGTGGTAATCAATGCACACTCTCCATCCAGTGATCACCCTTGTTGGAATAAGCTCATTATCCTCATTTGCCACCAAGATGACTCTCGATGATTAGCACAAAAACATGACATATTTTGTATGCTAATATACCCTTTTATACTTGTTTTTTTTGTGCATTTAGGGGAAAAATATCCTTAACTTCAGTTTGATGAAGTTTTGTGTGGATGTATGTAAATTGATGCAAATGCCTTTAGTTAAACCCCCATTGTAGTGTTTGTGATCAAATAAGAGGAAGGGGTAGCTGCTAAAAAGGTTTGGAGGGAGAAGATGCCAAATAAATTCAAATTGGTTAAAAACCTTTTGGAAGGTTTGGGTAAAAACCTTCCGGAACGTTTTGCCTAGGATTTCTTTTTCACTGCCAAAACCTTCCGAAAGGTTTTGTCTACGGGAGTGAAACCTTCCGGAAGGTTTTGCCTACTGGAGTGAAACCTTCCGGAAGGTTTTTGCCAAATTACCCAGATAACTTGCAACTCAAGCTTTGACACTTGAGGGTCCCACTTACACTTCTCCAACAGATCCCCTGACATTCCTTGCATGTCTAGGAGCCTCCCCTCACCTCTACTTGAACTTGGAAGGCTTTTGTAATGATGAGGAGGAGAGAAAAGAAGCATAGAAGAGAAAAAAGGCTAGGCTTTTCCTATCCTGCACCATGCAAGCCCTTGTAGCCCCTATGATTGGAATCACATCACTCAGACTTGGGGGGACTACCATGGACGTTTTTTAGAAGCTCTAGAGACCGTTAAGAGATAGAGAATGTAATATATAGAGAGAGTCCAAGGTAGAAGATGAATAGAGCTAGAGAGAGAAGTTAATATTTTTCCATTTTCTTTCCATACATTGTCTTGTAATTTCATGTAAGAATCTTCTAAGCTTTATTTGAAGTCTTGAATGCCATTTATTTTAAGTTATTTTCAAGTTTAATCTTCCATTCAAGCGTTTACCATTAATGCAATTCAACCTTTCTTCATTTCTTAGCTTCAAATGGGTATTCAATGCACTCATTTTTAGTTAAGCTTTCTTGCTTTAATTTTTCTCCAACCTTCATTTCTCAAGAATGTCTTTCCATTTCATTATTGTCTTTCCTTCAAGCATGAGTATCTAAGTCTTTAAGTTGGCTAATCCAAGGGAGACCTTGATTGGTGAATTTTGGTTACGTTCCTAAGGACTCATCATCCCTAGCAACGGCACCAAAAATGCTTGGTGAACATCGTTGTTGTATTGCCTAGTCTCCGCACATCACCTTCCATTGTGTATATGACATGTAAGACTAAGGGAATGTCAGTCGCCCATACAGCTACTTAATCAAGTTTGTTAGACTTTAATTACATTAAAATAAACTTGAGGGCTTTTCCCCTTAAAGCCCACGTATGCCATGGTAGAAAAGCCTTCAAATGCACTTTTCATGCTTGGGCTTGCATAATCAGCCCATATGACTTGAATCAGCCCATTCAATGCTTCCTTCATCCTTTTCGCTTTCGCCCGAGAAATAGGACCTCCATTTATGCTCAACGGATCAGATTGTATTGCATCAAAATGTGAACTCAATCCGTAAATTGCCAAAATTAGAAGTTCATGGTGCACTTATGGTTGAGTTCAAAAGCAAACAAGTATGTGATACTCTTAACAATAGGATAAACTTCTACAATGTGCTCATGTATTCAAAGTTCAAAATGAAGATCAACTAATCACAAATCCCATAACCATTAGGATAGGGGAATACAGTTCAATATTTGAACCAAAATTTTCAAAATTTTCATTATTCTACACAAAAAATGGTGGAACATGTGAATGGTGCACCTCACCCCCCAACTTAAATTATGCATTGTCCTCAATGCACAAGGAATCATGCAATAAGAACAATGAAAGTAAAATGGGAGATCCCATATCCCTTTTTTTTATCTATACATCAACAAAAAATAAAACACAAAAACTTGTTTACACCCCCAACTTAGACTGGAACATGATACTCAATAAGATTTTCTATAATGATGCTCAAGTGAAATGGGTCCAAATTAGGAAGAGGTAAAGAACCTTCATGCTAAAATCTACACTACAACATTGAAAATGAAAATATAACAATAAAAAAAAATCTAACTACAATGTACATGTAAATAAAACAAAAAGGGTCATGTCAATCCGGCTTCAATTCGGATATGAGCTTGCGCCCATTGATTTTTTTTTTATTTTAAAATTTTTTGGTTGTATCAATGTCCTTCCTACCCAGTCTATCCAAGCATAGCAAGGATAATGATTCAAAATTCTCAACCAAATAGATGTGTAGGCAAGTTTATGCAATACCAACAATGGAGCATACAATTTCTCTTTAAGAATTTCTACACTTGACTCCATTTCAATGTCCTTCCCAAGTTGAGAAATGTGAATCTCAACACCACTCATAGAAGGCAAAATGACATTGGGCTCATTAATCTCATGTGAAATAATAACTTCATCAATTTTTTCACAATCTAGAGTGGTGGGAGATTCAACATCAATGTGGATTTCATTGGGATGATCATCCTCAATACATTGACTATGCTCAAGGTGTTATTCTTCATGCATCGCAATTTTAGCATTAGTCAATGTATCAAGTTGTTGGGTTATTTGGACATTAAATTCCATTTGGTATTGCATAAAATCGCACAAAATATTTTTCAATTCTTCTTCGGTTGAGTTTCCATATGTTGGATAGTTGCAAAATTCATTTGGTGGTGTGAGATTGGATGAAATATTATATGGTTCATTCTCCCAACCATAACTCGGATAACTCGGTGTAACATAATGGTTGGGGTAAAAAAATTTGGAGGCCAAAAATGAATTAGAACCTTCGCATGTAAAATCTTGAACCGGATAATTTATTAGACACTCACTAGTGAAGTGTCCAAACTCACCACAAATTTCGCAAATGTTTCCAAAATAAGGGGCATTTATTGGGCACTCACTAGTGATGTGTCCATATTCACCACAAATCTCGCAAACATTTTCAAAACAAGGGGCATTTAAAGGGCACTCACTAGTGAAGTGTCCATACTCATCACAAATCTCACACACATTTTCATAATATGGGGCATTTAATACATTATCACAAAAATTATAAGACATTAAATAAAACAAAAACTATTTACAACCTATTTACAAATGAGACGACATACCTTGACCCATGATAAAAATCACGAGACTTACCTATGCCGCCCAAAATCACCTTTGAACTCGACGCTTAACTTTCCCCGACAACGGCGCCAAAAATGATTGTAAAAAAACGTTGTTGTTCCTAAGCTCCTAACATGAACCCTCAAATATGTATATGGCTTATGTGTGTGGGTGAGTGTCACTGTCACTCGGATTCTTGCAAGAGAAAGGGCAACGGAATGGTGGTGTCAAATGGAATGAACAAAATGTGTGAAATGTGAAATGTGAACAAAAGTGCTCCCCAATCGCAATGAGTCTTTTGAATGTCGGTGTTTTACTTGGAAGAGTATTCCAAGGTCGTCTCCTTAGAGAAGGAAGGTTGAGTTATGTGAAGGTGATTTTGTTGCAAAAGGGAAAAATGTAAAATCTTATAGTTGGTTTTGATGAGATTTGTTCTTAATGAAAATGCAATGAGAAACAAATGTTGGCAAACCCAAGAAGTCACTCCAATTGGAATACAATTTCAACTCCAATCCCTCCTCCGATAGAGCATGAATGAACCATTGATTAGGGGGAAGCTAGGGACAAGATTGGTGAGTATCTAAGCATAAGCTGTGGCTAGGCCTACGGGATATCAAAGGCTCACCAACTTATCCACTCTCAACCCCGTCAAACCGAACCGTTAAAACATAGAACTTAACTCAAAGCAAGAAAACTTAAACTAAGAAAAAAATATTCAATACCCATTTTAAGACTAAAAATGAAGAAAACTTGAAAGCATTAATGGTAAAATCTAGAACAAGTAACTAAACTTGCAATATACTTGAAAAAAGGAGATTAGAATGCAATAATTGAAGATTACAAGTGATTTCAAGCTTACTACAACTGAAATGCAGAAGAAAATCTAAAAACATAAATTTTCATTATACTATCCATCATCTTCTTCCTTGAAGCATTCTAAGTTTAGGTAGTCACCCTCAAATCTTATTGAAAATCTGAATATATGGTGAAGGGCCATGGATTTTCGTCTATGAGGATCCCTAGGGTCTGTGTGAAAGGCCTCCCATCAATAGAGACTGAATGGATGAGTTTGGCAGGCTAGCATAAGCTTAGCCTACACTCTCAGGCTTCACCCCTTCCCTATTCCTTCCTTGATTGCCAATCCTCCAAAGTCCAAGACTAGGTGTGAAAGGGGTGAACAGTATGGTGGGCTGTCAGGGAACAAGTGAGAGAAGTGTAGGTGGGACCCCAAGAAAGTTGGAGATGATTTGCAAGTATTTTGGACATTTTGGGAGAGCGTACCAGTATGCAAACCAGTACCCGAACTCCAGTAGCCTAAGTGTACCGGTACGTGTACCGGTGCACTTTTGACTCCGGACCAGTTTTCTTAGAATTTTCATAAATTTTTATCCGATGACCCAATTAATCTAAAATTTTGACATGATATAGAAGACATATAGATCTACAACTTTCATGTTTTTCACTTTTTCAGATTCGAATTGGATCAAGGTCAAAAGGAGGAAACTCGAGACTTTTCAACCAAATGGTGTGGGTGTTGATGCCTTTGTTACCAAGCACCAATGCCTCCTTGATTTCTTCACTTTTAAGACTCCAAATATTCATGTAATGTTCACATGCCTTCACCACACATCCATACTTAGTTTCAAGGTTCTAAAATACATAATTTACCCTATAATTACCTGCAACATCGAAAATTCAATATTATTCATAATTTCGGCTAACTCTAAGTACTTATATGTAAAATTTGAGTTAAAATGCATGTAATGAGGCCGTTAAAGATGCAATATTTAGTTCTTATCAATCTGGTACTTGTTTTATTGCATCCAACAATGGAATATTTATTTTTACTTATTTAAACAGCTCAAAATTTTCAGATTGATCTTTTACATGTGAGGGCTTTCTGATCCTTTGAGGAAAAGGTAACAGAATAGGACATGGACGATCTTTTTTATTTTGTATTTCTGGTTGCTTTTCAGCTGATGGTTCAGGTTCAAGTGGTTCATTTACAAGAATTAACTTACGTATTTTTTTAGGAATCTTAGGTTTAATAGTATTATCAATCACTTTACCACTTCTTAATGTTGTGATTGCTTGTACTTAACTTGTCAAAGCTTCAGAAGACACAATATTAGCTTGATTTTGACTTTGTGGAGGTTTAGGTTGAGATGGAAACGTCCCCTTCTCTGACATACTTAATGACTGGGTTAACTTAGCTAGATGACTCTTTATGTCTTCAATATTTTGTGAAGTTTGATATTTAAATTCATTCAATGCTTGAGTTATTTAAGTATTAAAATTCATTTGACTCTAACAAATTGATTCATAGTATCTTCTAGAGTCCTATGTGGAGGTTGATATTGTGGTTGAATTTGTGGTTGTGGTGGACCTTGTGTTTGATTTGTAGGTTGTGTATTTTTTCAACTAAAATTTGGATGATATCACCATCATGGATTATAGGTTTCAGAATATGGATTTGGATATGACTTAGTGTAAGTTGGAATAGCATTAAATTGTTCAATTAAGACTTCTTTAAATGCAGGTATAGTTGGACATTCTCCAGTAGTATGTCCAAACAACACACAAATTTCACATATTTGGTCAATAGAAGAAATAATGGCTACTTGCTTAATTTTTTTTATTTCTAAGGCTTCTAATATTTTAGATAAACTAGTTATTTTTGCTCTTAAATCATCATCTTCTTTTAATACATATTTTTCTCTTTCGGACGTAGATGGCTTAGTTTCAACTATATTTGAAGAAGTTGAGTCCCACATCTGGGAACTTTCAGAAATTGTATCAAAAAATTAAAATGCTTCTTCAGGATTTTTATTTATAAATTTTTCTTGAGCCATCATTTCAACAAATTGTCTCATTGTTAAAGGAAGAGCATCATATACGACCAAGTAAAGTAAGTAAAATGAAATAAAATAACATAAGTAAATAGAAACAGTTGTACACTAAAAAGCATTAAAAAAAGTTACTCCTCCACCAATTCAGGATATATCGAATCCGTCAAATCCTCGTCCACTTCTTGTCATTCAAAATCCTCGAAGAATGGCTTAAGTCTTTCGCCACTGACCTTAAACGTCCAACCATCTTCGGGGTTCGTGACTTCCACAACTCCATTGGTATAAACCACCTTGACAAGATAGGGCCCTCCCAATGGGATTGGAGTTTCCCTTGAAAAATCTAGAGGTGAGAGTTGTATAAGAGCACTCTTTGCCCGGGCTCAAATGACTTCCTCACAATGGATTTGTCATGAAAGATCTAAGCCCGCTCTTTTGAAAATTTTGAGCTCTCATACGCATCTCTTCTAATCTTTTCTAATTCATTCAATTCTAGCTTCCTACGCTCTCCATCCATTCTCCAATTGAATTTCAAAGTCTTTATGGCCCAATAGGCCATGTGTTCCATTTCGACTGAAAAATTGCAAACCTTTTCGTAGACGAGCCAGTAGGGAGACATGCCGAAGACATTCTTTTAGGCAGTGCGGTAAGCCTATAGGGCATTGGTTAGTCTAAATGGCCAATCTTTCCTATTTGGATTCACTGTTTTCTCTAAGATATTCTTAATCTCTCTGTTGGCCAACTCGGCGTAGTCATTGGTCTGTGGGTGATAGGCAGTGGAGACCTTATGTGTGACACCATATTTATGCATCAACGATGCAAATGTTCTATTACCGAAATACGACCCTCCATCGCTTATCATTGCACGAGGCATCCCCAACCTCAAAAAAATATTCTCTTTCAAGAATTAGACCATGACACGGTGGTCATTAGTCTTGGTTGGGATAGCCTCCACTCATTTGGACACGTAGTCTACTGCCAGTAGAATATAAAGATAGCCAGACGACATAGGGAAGGGGCCCATGAAGTCGATGCCCCAACAATCAAATTTTCTATAATAAGTACAAGGGAGAGGGGCATCATGTTCCTTTGGTTTACACAACCTAAACATTGGCATCTATCACATTCTTTACAAAATGAAATACAATCCTTTATCGAAAAGGGCCAACAAAAACCTAAGTGTAGAATTTTTGCAGAAGTCTTCTTTGTAGAGAAGTGGCCACCGCATGCCTCTGAGTGGCAAAGTGTAAGGACTTCCCGCTGTTCATTTTTTGGTACGCATCTTCACATTACTTGGTTAGGGCAATACTTGAACAGCTAGGGGTTGTTGAAGTAGAAACACTTCACATCCGGCATACATCTTCAATCCTCCGACCTCCAATGCGATGGGATTTCTCCTGTTGCAAGATAATTATATATGTCAGCATACCAAGGATAAATAGAATGGATTGAAAGTAAATGTTCATCAGGGAAGAAATTAGGGATACGAATGAGCTCATGGCCTCTTGCACCACCAATCGGTATAAATGACCTGCCACCATGTTCTCCACTCCCTTCTTATCTTTGATTGTCAAATTGAAATCTTAGAGTAGGAGGATTAACCTGATGAGTCTTGATTTGGCATCCGGGTTAGACAATAAATACTTCAAAGAAGAGTAATAAGTATAGACTACTATCGGTGAACCAATGATGTAAGACCAGAATTTATCCAATACAAATACTACTGCTAGCAACTCATTTTCATTGGTGGTATAATCCATTTGTGCCTCGTTAAGGGTTTTGCTAGCATAGTATATTGCATATAATCTCTTATCCTCCCTTTGATCGAGCACTACGCCGACTGTGTAATTGCTCGCGTCGCACATAAGCTCAAATGGTATATTCCACTAAGGAGGTGTAGTAAGCATGCTTTTTAGTTTTGTAAAAGATGCCTCACAATTATCCGACCACTTTAATGGGACATCCTTAGACAGTAATTGGTCAAGGGTTGGGTCAATGCACTAAAGTCTTTAATAAAACGACGTTAAAAGCTAGTGTGACCCAGAAACGACCTGATATCCTTTATGACCTTTGTTGTGTAGGGAGGTTGGAAATGTCCTCAACCTTTGATTTGTCCACGTCAATCCCCTTTGTCGAGACAATATGCCCAAGAACAATTCCTTTCGTCACCATGAAGTGATGCTTCTCCAAATTCAAGACAAAGCTCTTCTATTTGCATCTCTCAAGAACTCTCTCCAAATTCTCCAGGCATTCACGAAAAGAATCTCCAAACACCAAAAATTTATCCATAAATACTTCCACTATAAGATTCCCTTCATACAACGTTGAAAGATTGTAGGGGCATTACATAACCTGAAAGGCATGCGATGGTAAGCAAAAGTGCCATAGGGACAAGTGAAGGTGGTATTTTCCTAATCTTCCAAAACAATCTCAATTTGATAGTAACTGGTGTGTTCATCTTTGAAGCAATTGAAGATGATGAATAGTCGATAGAAAGTTTATATTTTTGCATATTTCTTTCCATTTCAGTTGTAGTTAACTTTAAACTTCTTGTAATCTTTAATTCTTGCACCTTAATGTTATTGATTTCAAGTTCATTTCAAGTTTAGTCTTACATTTTAGATTTCACCATTGTTACTTTCAAGTTTTCTTCATTTCCTAGTTTAAATTGGGTATTGAATATTTTTCTTCATAGTTTAATTTTTCTTGCATTAGTTTAAGGTTCATGCTCCATTTCAATTATGTCTCTTTACATTATGCATTGCTGTTCCTTTTATTCATGATTAGCTAGATTTTTAGTTGGTTAATTCAAGGAAAACCTCCTCTTGGGTTTTTCATTTCAACTCTTCTTCTTTCCTTCTCTCGGTGTACGGTGGTTCAGTTTGACTGGGGAGAGAGTGGAAGAGATCATGTGTCTTTGATATTCCGTAGACTTTCCACAGTTTATGCTAGGATCCTCACCATCTCGTCTCTAGATTCCCACGAATAAATTGTTCATCTGTGCACCAAGGAGGATAGTTTCGAGTTGAGTTGGGATTCCCATTGGAATGACCTCTTTGGATTAGTCAACACATGTTTTCTTGCATTTTCCTTAAGAGCACAAAACACTAAAAACTCAACCTCAAAGATTTTTACACTTTCTCTTTTTCACAAAATCACCTTCACATAACTCCATTCTGTCCCTGAGGAGATGACCTTGGAATATTTTTTCAAGTAAAACACGACAAACAAAAGACTCCTTGCACTTGGGGAGCACTTTTGTTCACACATTGCATTTCATTTTTCATTTCATTCCACCATTTTGTTGCCCCATTTCCCACATTATTCTCATTGCTTTTCTTAGTTTTAGATATTGGTGCTTTTTTCAAAGCTCAAGTGCGACGTGTTCTCTAATTGTACTCATCTTTTTACTGTCATTTATTGCATATCATCTCTTTTTTGTTGCATTGAGGACAATGCATGAATCAAGTTGGGTGAGGTTCACCATTTGAATGATACACCAATGGTTGTAGAAATTTTTTGTTGATAATGCTAATTTTTGTGGATCATACTAATTTTTGCTCCCAATAGTGCAAAATATGTGAAAAATCTAAATGTTGATCCGTATTCCCTTATTAAGAGTGTTATGTGTTTGTTGATACGTTGATCGTTACTTTGAATTATGAGCACATGAGCATATTGTAGAAGTTAATCCTACGCGTGAGTATCACTTATGTATCTGCTTTTGAACTCAACCATATGTGCTCCTTGACTGTGTAATTTTGGCAATTTACGGATTGGATTCACATTTTAGTGCTTGACATGAGTAGTGGAGATGAGTAAGAACCCATGAGAGCTTTAGTGTCAATCCTTTTTGGAGGAAACTTACATTTACTCAAGGAACAATTCTTCAATTTTCAAATTTGTTCAATAATCTCATTATGCTTGTTTTGGTTAGGTGCATGTGTAGTTTGATTGACTTGTCTTGAAATGCATAATGCTCACTCATGCTTATCTAGAGGTGATCTTAGGTCATTTTTTAATATTTTGAGCCTTGGCCTTTTTCTTGTGAAAATATTATCCATAGTGTTGTGGTTGAGCCTTAATTAAAATTTGATTCTATGCCACACATTTGACCAAGGTAGTGCAAAATGATACAAAATCTACCTCACCTTGGTTGTTCCTAGAGTTGAATATGAGTGATCATAAAAGAGAAGAAAGTATGGTGTGGAAACTCAAACAAAATGGATGAATGATGTTGAAACTAAAAGAGTTGAAGGGAAAAGAATGAAAATCCATGAAAAGGAGAAAAACGGGTGAGTAGAATAAAGAATGATCAAAAGAGAAGGAAAAGGTTAAGGAAAAGAAGAAAAAGAAAAAAAGAGTATGGTGATGGGTTTGGATTGAGAATCCCGAGCAATTTATGAAGTAAAAGCCTCTCTCTCGGAAAAATCCTCTTTGTTATCATATATGATTCATTTCATTTCATTTTCCAGATATCACCTCAAGGCCCCATTATTACCTTTGAAAGTCCTAAATTATCTAGCGAAAGCATTGGGAAAGGATGCTTTTAAAGAAAAAGAGTAGTTGATTTACTACATAGTGCCCTAGCATTCCTTTAATGAGATTATGCCAAGGTTGTTTCATTTTTCATGCATGAACTTCATTTTTGCATTATATGTGAGCATAATTCATTTTGTGCACCAGATTCTATCACACATATACACATGAAAAGCATGCCAGGATAACGAGAATGTGATCCATTGTTAAGAGACACCCTTGGTGAGGTTGCATCAAAGCTTAATTGGATAGCCAAGTGAATGTGAATTCCATTGTGTAAATGCCTAAATTACCTGTTCATTGCATGCAAACATGAGTTTGAAAATGAATGTATAGGTGCATACTCTAGAATAACATTTAAAGCTATGGTGTTGCTCATGTGTGCTTGGTTCGGGTAATGGATTGACGTTTTAGGTAGCCCTATGCATAAAGGATGAGGGAATATTGCTCAACTTTCGATATTTGATAAGTCTTAGGAATACCATTGCTACTTGAATTTATGTTTTACATCTTGGGTATTTATTTTGGTAATTTAAATTAGAAATCCATTTGTTGTACTCAGAAAACATCAAAATCTTAAACCATGTTGCAATTTCGAAAATGAATTTGGCTATGATCAATCAATTGTAGTCATAAGTGTGGTTCAAGTTTCTAGTAGGTTAGATGTCCTAGAAAGGGTGTTAAAATTTTTTGGAGGTGAGGATATTTGGTTTGGATGTGAATTTTTGAACGAATGAATGGCTTTGTAGGAAAGGTAAAACCTTCCGGAAGGTTTTGCCTATTGGAATTTTTTACCCAAGCAGTAAGCAAAACCTTCTGTAAGGTTTTGATCGACCTTCCGAAAGGTTTTGATCGACTTTCCAGAAGGTTTTGCCCAAAAAACCCAAAACGAGGGTTTTAAGTTCAAAACTTTTAAAAAACCCTTCACATTTCCAATCCATCGCTTGCTCCCAAACCCTCTTCTCTCCTCCTACTGTCTTCTAATCTTCAATATACCTCCCCTAAACTTTAAATTTTCAGCTTTCTCTTGATTAGGGTTCAATTTTAGACTATTTTAGCTGAAAATACCAAGTGTTCTTCAAGGAAACCCTAGGTCCTCACTTTTGCCCAAATTTCTCAATTCCTCTTTGTTTTTTTCAAATTCCTCAACTCTTGTGTGATTGCTCGTATAAATGGAATGTCCATGGAGGTATTGGAGCCTTTGGAGAGTCTTCAGTGGCTGATTATGGCGGTTCTTGGCATTGGGGCACTGTAGTCCCTCATGGCTCATACTAAGAGGACGGGCCCTGAGTCTCTACCTCCCACAGACTCTAGCGCCATGAAGAGAGCCAGGGAGGGCACTAGTGGCCAAGAACGAGAAGAGAGATGGACCAAAGAAAGACACGACGCCCAAAAACAAAGGATTGAGGAGAAAGGTGTAACATGTGAGCGTTCGATGGATAAAGTTTATCTTGGACCAACCAATGAGATTGTGATAATTATCAAAGCACGGGGATTGAGATTGTAGTTTGAGGAGGTCAAGGGTTACAACTTGGGGATGTGTCATTAGTATTACCAGAAGTTAAGAACGAATGTAAGGGGCAAAACATTTGAGGTGATCCTCGACACTATTGCTATAGTGATGCAAAACGAGAGGCCACCCCCAACTACCCCTATCTACCCACACAACGTGGATGAGGGTAGGACTCTTAGGGATTACGTGGCTCTCACTTACGAAGACCAGACTACGTTTAGTAGAACAACATTGGTCGGGAGTTTCAAGCACTTATACGGGGCAATGAATAAAGTTCTTCATTATAATTTGATGCCCCGAGGTTCGGAATAGATCCCAAACGTAGAGAAATTTGCTTTACTTCATGCATTTATGATGGGGGTAGCCATTGATGTGGCTTATTTTATTTGGTTGGAGATGCCGAAGTTTGTCATGGCCGCAAAGTCGAAGGCAAATCTCCTCTTTGGTAGCCTCGTCACCAAGTTATGCAACCTCACCAAAGTGAAGCATTATGCACATGATACACTTCTCCCCCTGAGACTGGAGCGAATAGGAAGTCCAGCAGCAACAAAAGAGCTGCTAGGACTGGGAGTGAGAGACCTAGGGCAAGGGGGCTAGACCCTTCTATAGCTAGGCCTTCTTTTTCAGCACCTCCACCTTTTATTCCCACACTTGTAGCTACTCTTGCCCGTACCACACTTCAATGCTTGGATGATTTATAGTCCACTACGCATGGCCTGTCGATCATGGTTACGAGGATTTTCTAGCGTACTTTCCCGGGTGAGCCTATCCCTGGAGGACCACCACCATAGCTTCTACCTGGACCCTTAACCACTACTCTTGTGCCATCCATGACGGTCAGGTGGATGATGACAACGAGAACGACAATGAGTTAGAGTCTGAGTCCGAGACCGAGGACAAGATGCCTTTGATGAGGCGGATGATTGGGGATTTTTGGTTTTTGTTTTGAATTGTGGTTATACATAGCTAGGGTTTCTTATGTTGGCCAGTAGAAGTACCTTTAGGTTTTGGCCGTTTGTTTTGGAACTTCAACCCTTTGTAAATAAATTTTTGGAAATGATTAACGAAATATCACAATTGCTTTGTTTTATCGTTGCCCAAATGCTACTTATTTAATTGCAATATGATTTATGCATTTTGAGTGTTTGTGTGTTTGTATGAATGAATGGATAGTGCTTTAATTTATATCTTGTGATTTGAAATAAAGTTTTCTAGGGACTAGCAAAGCTTACGTTGGGCGGTGTGATTAGCAAAAAAAGTGACATACATTGTATGCTAATATGCCTTTTTATACTTGTTTTTGTCGTGAAATTAGGGAGAAAAGCATTTAATCATCTCTTTGATGGAATTTTGTTTAAATGTAGGTATAATGAAGTAAATGGTTTGAGTTTAGCCCCCATTGAAGGGTTTGAAGTCATTGAAGATGAGGGGGTAGCTTAAAGGAACGTCTGGAGGGTGAAGAAACCAAGAAAAATGCAGTTTGGTTGAAAACCTTTGGGATGGTTTGGCTAAAAACCTTCCAGAAGGTTTTGCCTTGAACTGCCTAATCACTGCCAAAACCTTCCGGCTGGTTTTGTGTACTGGTTTCTTCATTTAAATATTCCAGCACAAACCTTCCGGAAGGTTTATGTTGACCTTTTAGAAGGTTTTGCCCAGATTACACAGACAACCTACAACTCAAGCTCTGCCATTTGGGGGTCCTATTTACACTTCTCCAGCAAGTCTCCTAACTTCTTTTACACGTTTGCAGTCCTCCCCTCACCTCTACTTGGACTTTGAAGGCTTGTGCATTTATGAGGAGGAGAGAGAAGAGGCAGTGCAAAGATTGCACCCTAAGCCTTGCCTAGCCTATAATATTCCATCCAATCAGCCCCTCTTGAAGGAAAGCCGGTCACACGCCTAAGCAGCTCTCTGTGGACGAAAATGTACAATTCATGATGTAATTTAGAGATCATGTTGCATTATAGAGGGAGAACCTCTATAGTTAGAGAGAGAAAGCTTAGATTTTTACATTTCTTTCATCCACTTCTCTTGTAATCTGTTGTCTTTAATGTCATTTATTTCCAGTACATTTCAAGTTTAGTTGAGTATCTTAAGTTCTATCATTAATGTATTTGAGTTTGCTACATTTCAAGCTTGAAATGGGTATTGAATGCATTTTCCTACAGTTTGTGTTTTATTGTAGTTGTTAAAGTTCCAAACTTCATTACTATAGAATCTCTCTTCATTGTATTTATGTTATTACTTTAAACATGAGTAGCTAAACTTATAGTTGGCTAATCCAAGGAAGAGCTCCTCTTGGGTATTCCATTTCAACTCATTTTATTTCCTCCTTGTAGTCTACATTGATTCGATTTGACTGGGTTGAGTGTGGACGTGGTTGTGAGTCTTTAATATCTTGTAGACTTTTTACGGGGTATGCTTGGATCCTTACCTCCATCCTAGTCCCATACTTCCTATGAATCAATCGAAAATCCAGACACTATTGGGAGAAGGTTTTGAGTTGAGTTGGCATTCCCATCGGAATGAACCCTTCAGATTAGCTAACAATTGTCCCATTTGAATTCCATCAAGATACAATCAAAAACCAAACTCAAACAACAAAAGTTTTTTACACTCAGGCATTTTTCACCAAAATCACCTTCAGCCCGATTCACCTCCTTCCCTGAGGAGACGAACTTGGAATAATTTTCTAAGTTAAACACGACACTCGAAAGTCTCCCTGCACTTGGAGAGCACTTTTTCTCTCACACACACACACATTCACCCACCATTAGTCCGTTTCCCCATTTCTTGCATCATTCCAAGGGAGAATGACACTCCCCTATCATAATAAGCCATACACACATTGAGGGATGATGTCAAGAGATTAGGGAATATGACGAAAACAATCAACCAGTAGTGCAAACGTTGAAATGTTAAAGGAAGGATTTGATGAAGGGATGTATAGGGAACCTAAGCCCATTCTCTAGAGAAGCTACGAAAAAGCAAGTCTTCTTAGGGACCTTAGAGTCATACCTAACATCTGTAGAAAGAATCCAATAGAACATGTCCTCGAGAAAACCAAACCTTGCAAAAAAGACACACATAAGAGGAGGCATAACCTCCTTGTGACCAATGAGGTCTGAAGAATGAGGGTCGGGTCTGGAGCCCTCTGCGCTACCTGAAGATCCAGCTCTACTCTTTTTGGCCTTTCCTTTTTGAGGTCGCTTAGAACTCAAAGGAGACCTTGGTAAAGTTCGATGCACCTCCATCTCCCTTACGACATTTACCCAAGGG
Organism: Ilex asprella; assembly: GCA_023539305.1. Classification (NCBI taxonomy): domain Eukaryota; kingdom Viridiplantae; phylum Streptophyta; class Magnoliopsida; order Aquifoliales; family Aquifoliaceae; genus Ilex; species Ilex asprella. Next base: position 22,915,034 of record CM042193.1, on the reverse strand, counting down.
AAGTTGTCTATTTTGTCACCAACATCCCCTAGCTCATCCTCCTTTACATCTGGAGACGTATCACTCATGAGGGAAACAGACGAGGTTGTAGCTTTGGAAGAGGCAGACATAATTGGGCAAGAGAAAGGAAATCTAAAATAACTATAAAGAGGGAGAATGCGAGTAAAGCAATCCTTAAGGGCCCAGGAGTCAAGACACCAGTGGCCAAAGATAAAGACTCTCGTAGTAGAGTAAGGATCCATGAAGACAGGACAAGGTAAGACCTCGATTCCTAAAGTAACAAAAGCGAAAAGTCTAGAAATAAAATACCCACCTCGAATTTGAGGGATCCAAAAAGAAAAGAAAAGAAGAAGGAATAGATCAAGGGAAGTACCTAGCTGTGAACGATCAACAAACCAGGAACCAAGGGGAAGTCTAAACAGATTAGATCAGTAATGCAAAGCCTTCAGAGAAATTGGAGATTTTTCTGAAAACCTTAGATCCTCAACGAAATTCGGAAGACGAAGTCACAAAGGGAAAAGCAGAGGCAGGAGATAGAATGTGAAGAGGGTTTAAAGAAACGAAATATGGTTTTTGCCTACAACCATATTTAAAGGAAAGAGAGTATGGACCCTCGAAATAAGGAACATGCATAAGAAACGAGAAAAACATGATTACACAACCGTCACAACTTTCCGAAAGAAGTCCCATCATGCAAAAATTGAGGTCAACCTAGACAACCTCACAGTTGGTATAATCCCTACCAAATCGATTTGTTTGATAAGGGACTAGGGGGTAGTTGATCGTACCAAAAAATATCTAAGGATGAGCTTATTTACCCAAGTCATGCTACAAGTACAATAAAGCTTACTACAATAAAAATGGTGAAGAAAATGTAAAAAGCTTGGTAATTTTTGTCCATCACTCTCCCTTAGGCCATGTAAACTTAGTTGCAATGAGTGGGGAGAGGTTGGACATCACTCTCCTCTCATGCTTTCCTCTCATGCTTGTCCATCACTCTCCTCTCATGCTTTCCTAACCACCTATCTTCTCTCTATTGCTTCTCCCCTCTCTCTTACTTGAAATCTAACTTTAGGGGGTAAGAGAGCATCATGTGGTGTCAATTAAGTCAGGGTATGGTTTGGATTACAAGAGGTATCTGGAAAAATTGTGCAAAACCTACTAGTAGAGCGTAAGAAAACCTATCTCCAAGTATTTTCCAATAAGATTTTCTACCGATAGGTTTTTGCATGACTAAGGTAGATGAATTCCAATAGAATTTTGTACCTGTAGATTTTGGATCTTCTACCGGTAGGTTTTGAATGAATTCTTCTAGTAGGTTTTGTTTGACTTCTATTGTTATGTTTTGTTCTGCTTCGGAATTTCCTTAATTTCTTGAGGTCCCGAGCCATCTGTTAAGCATTCCTTTCTTCCCCATTGCATTTGAGCACTTGATTGGAGGCTTTATACATGACTTTACCTTTTCTTTACCAACAATCAAACAAATCTCCATTAATTGTGACTTTGAAAGTATTTCCCTCAATTTTAACCACAAAACAAGCAATATGGGTGCAAAAGAAATACATGATATGCAATATTCTATACTCATCAAGTACCAGCACCGAGTGATGAGGTACCAGTATCTCGACAGGTAGATGGCTCTGGTACTAATACCTTGTGATGTGGTACTGGTACTTGCATTTCTTCTATGTTGAATCATCAAGGGCACAAGTGGTAGGTGCCAGTATCTAAGGCAATGAGGTACCGATACCTAAATTCCAGATAGTTCTAGTACTGGTACCTATTGAAGAGGTACATGTGCATTCTTCAATTCATCCATTTCAGTTGGCTGAGTTCCAAGTTCTAGGTACCGGTACCTAGGGATGATGTATCGATAACTTCTTTCTAGAGAACTCAAGTACTTGTACCTGGTCATGTGGTATTAGTATCTACTTTGCTTATTTTGAGATTTTTTGTTCGTTGAACTTCTGAGCCATCTGTATTGAGTTCCTTTCTTGCCCATTGTCCATAATCACTTTATGAGGTGCTTTATGCCTGCCCTTTCCATACTTTCTCCTGCAATCAAGCTATTCTCCATTAATCATTGATTTAAATCCAATTTCCCAAAATTTAAAAAAAACCAAGTTAAAATGGATGAAATGAAGTTATTAAATGTGCAATGTTCTGTGCTCATCATCTACCAGTAGGTCCAGGTCTTCCATATCCTCAATCATCTTCCACCCACTAAAAGTAAGAATATTGATTTCACCCTAAGACTTTCTGCTAAGTGCATTTGCTATCACATTAGACTTCAGCAAATGGTAATTGAGTCTGAAATCATAACCTTCCAGGTATTCAGTCCACCATCTTTGTTGACGATTCAAGTCTTTCGGTGTGAATATATACTTGAGATTCTTTTGATGGGAAAACACTTAAAACTTTTCTCTATACAAGTAACGCCTCCACAAATTAATAGCCAAAACCATTGCAGCAAGCTCCAAACCCTAAGTGGGATAGTTCTAATCATGAATCATTAGCTGTCTCGAGCTGTAAGCAACTAACTTACCTACCTACATTAGTCCCAAGCCTCGTAAAGAAGTATATGTGTAAACATCCTCTCCTTCCCCACTATTTGGAATAATAAGGGACATGTGTCGTTATCAACCTTCCTTTTTTCTGTAAGGAAGGCTAGGTCACACTCTCGAGTCCACACGAATTTTCCCACCTTCTTCGTCAAGGGGACACTTGCATAGCTAACTTTGAGAACCCTTCCAAAAACCTCTTATAATAACCTAGTAAGCCCAGAAAACTATGTATTTTTGTCACATTCCTCAGTGGTTCCCACTTCATCACTGCTTCAATCTCTGCAGGGTCAATTGTTCCACCCTGTTCCTACTCATGACCAACAAATTTTACTTCCTTCATACATAACTCATATTTACTCATCTTAGCGTAAAAATTATGCTCCCATAATGTCTATAGCCCCACCTGAATATGGTGTTGATGTTCTTCTTGTGTCTGCGAATAGATCAATATGTCAACAATAAACGTAATAAGAAACTGATCTTGATGTGGTTGAAATACTCCATGCATTAAATCCATAAATGTTGCGGGAGCATTAGTCAATTCGAATGGCATTACACTTTATTCGAAATGACCATATCTTGTATGAAAAGTTGTCTTAATAATATCTTCCTCCATGATCCTCAATTAATGGTACCCTTTGCGAAGTTCAATCTTGAAGTAATACTTAAAACCCCTCAGAGGATCGAATAAATCATCAATCCAAGGTAATTGGTATTTATTCTTCACTATCAATTAGTTCAACCTCCTGTAATCTTTGCATAACTGATGTTTTTCAGTATGCTTCGTCACAAAGAGGACCGAGGCTCCCCAAGGTGAAGTTCTTAAGCGAACAATCCCAATTACTAGTAACTGGTCCAATTGCTTCCTTAGCTCCTTTAATTCCAAATGTGCGACCTAATTAGTACATAAAAGTAGCATTTTGCTCTTCCTTTTTTAGACTAATTGTACTTTGATAGAGTTGAAGTGATGTCATTTCAAGTCCTAAAGTGAACAAGGGTTCAAGAACAACAAATATCACATTTGAGTATAACCCTATTACATTAAGGAATAAAATTGGAAAAGCTGGCACCAAGGCAAGAACATTCGAACGCCAACCAACGTTCGAACATTACCTTACATTATGTGAAGATTAGACTGCTGAGACATGGCATGTTACAGCCAAGAAAGAAGACCATAAGCCAAGAAGGAAGAGCCTGAGGTACTAGAGTACCACGTTCGACCGCCAATCAACGTTCGAACATCCCCTGGAATCATTTGAAGATTATAATGATGCATGAAGTATGGAAATGAGTTTCCACTGAAGATCACAGAGCACTTGAGTGAAAAGGTCAGAACGTCAATCAATGCTCGAATGCCCTTAAAGCAAAGATAGAAGAAACGTTCGAACGCCGTCCAATGTTTGAACGCCTATAATGTAAAAACAGAAAAATCGTGCAAAATCCATATCACGTTCGAACGTCCTCCACAGACTGACAGTAGAGTGGTTGGCTTTTCACTTTGACTGGGGTAGCATACACTATTCATTCACCCTCTTGCTTCCCCTCCTTGCCCATAATTACTCCCACTTTGGGAATCTTCAAGGGTGTTCTTGGTAGGAGACTTGTTAGAGAGTTTGATGGAGGCATAGACTCCGACTCAAAAAAGCTAGTTGTAGAATTGTTGTATGTTTACTTTTAGTTGTTCTTGAAGTTAGTTTGGCTTTAGACCAAATTTCTTAGTTTGTTAGGAAATTAGTCTTAAATTTATGATTTTAATTACTTGTAAGAAGGAAGATAGTTCATCTTTTGGTTGAGGAAACAACCCTCCATTTCTTGGTTGAGGAAGCCACCCTCCAAAAGTGACTAGGTTTCTTCTACTTTTATTGTTTATGTCTTTCACTTCCATAGCTTGAGTTTCCTTCTTTCTTAGAGGAGTGAAACTTTTCCACTTTTCTAGAGCTTTGCCAAAGCCAAGAAGGGTGGAACGTGATTCACTCTTCTTCATTGAAGATTTGCTCCTTGTTTATTGTTCTTTTATTTTGTAAGTCCTCTACTTGGAGGGATGAACATCACTCACTTTTCTAGCTTTACCAAAGCCATGAAGCGTGAGTAGTTTCTCATTCACTCTCTAGTAAGAGGTGAAGGGCATGTATAAATTATTTGAAAGTTATATTTGTGCATTATTCTTATACTTAATGTTTATATCCCCTTGCTTATTGGATGATTGATTGTATCTAGCAAAGCTAACATACTTTGTATAATTATGGTTCTTTCTATGACATTGATAACTCTTGCATAGAGAGAATCATCGATTCAAGGCAAGTACCCCGGTCAGGTCTTCATGACTACCCTTCAATCCTCCCCATTATTGTGCTTCATTTAAAGAATGGAATATTAATGTCATGGTTGTTTGTCTTGTAGAAACAGTTTCTTGTTTGTAGACGGGTTAAGTCTCGACATAGGCAATTCTTATAAACTTCTAGAAAGACATCGGAACCATGATCTTAATTCTCATAGTCTATCTTTATTTTTTCGATTAATTTGTTGTTGACATGGGAGTTAGTTGAGTTAACAAGCATAAATATAATAAATCAGATAATTAACTACATGCCCAGATTCTCAAACTAAATAGTGACTTTGTTTACATTTGAGCTTATCTTATAATTAATCTACAAAACTTGTCTTGGAAAGACTCTTACATTCTCTCCATCAAAAATCCTAAAACTCACAACTCTAAATCTCATAAGGTTACAATCAATTGGTCTCTACTACTGCTTACATTGATACACTATAAAGAGTTCCCCGTTGATTCGACTCTCGACTAGATTATTACTACAGCTTGATCGCCTGCACTTGGGTGTACACATTTGGGATCAAGTCAAGTTTTTGGCATCGTTGCCAAGGAACCATAAAAGGTGTTTTCGAGTAAAGGGTAAAAAGACCTTTCCTTTTTGTATATACTCGTTGATTTATTGTGAATAATTTTTTTTATTTTTATTTTTATTTATTTTATGTCTAAGGACGCTCCTCACTAGCAAAATTAGCCAACAAAATTTTTTGGGTCTGTGAATCAGCCTAAACCAAATTCACCGAGAACAGTAGTAGACTCTTCTGAGAGTAATATGGCAAATAATGACAGAAACGAAGAATTCCTTGTGGAGGATGGGGAAGTGCCTAACATTCAAACTTTGAGGGATTACTTAAATCCCACAAGAAATAGTGTCCCTTCTTGTTTTATATTTCCTGAAAATACTCCTCTTTTTACTGTAAAGTCGGGGACTATGCTGTTGTTGCCTTTTTTTCATGGATTGGATACAGAACTTACATATCTGCGTATGAATGATTTCGAGGAAGTGTGTGGAACATTTCAAGACAATTCTGAACTAGCCAAGATGAAACTTTTTCCTTTCTCTCTAAGGGATAAAGCTAAACAATGACTAAATTCTTTCAAAGTTATTTCCATGCCTAAATGGCAGGCCTTCTAGAATGATTTTTTCAGAAAAATTTTCCCTTACATCATACCAATACACCCAAAAGGCAAATCATGAATTTTTCAGTCAAAGAAGGGGAAACATTTTACCAAAGTTAGGAGAGATTTAATGATCTGTGCCAAGCCTGCCCACACCATGCTTTTGAGAATTCGAATTTGGTAGGTTTTTTCTATGACTCCTCGTCCACTTGACTGCCTTAGTTTGTCGAAATGATGGCTCAAAGAGAGTTTATGGGTAAAAGTCCAGAGAAGGCATTTAATTTCTTTGACACCATATCTGATAGTTCTTAGATGTGGGACTCAGCCTCTCCTACCACTGTTGAAGTCAGACCTTTTACTTCCTAAGGGGGTAAATATGTCTTGAGAGAGGACGATGATCTGAGAGCAAAAATGTCTACTTTGTCTCGAAAGCTTGAAGCTTTAGAGATGAAAAAGGTCCATCAAGTTTATTTTGGCCCTTCCACAGAACAAGTATGTGGGATTTGTGCACTAACAGGACATCCTACTGGGGAATGTCTTACCATCACAACATTCAAAGAAATCTTGTTGGAAGAAACAAATGCAGTTTTTAACTTCAACAAGCCTTACTTTAACCCATACTTTGAAACATACAATCCAGGGTGGTGAAACCATCCAAAAATTAGTTGGAGGAACATACTACCAAATCCTTTGAACCAGCCACAAAGTTCGCATCCACCACCTCAAGTACCTTCCGCATACAAACCATACCAACGACCACACAAGAGGAGCCTTGAGGATACACTGAACTAGTTCATCCAAAGTCAAATGAACTGCAACACTCATTCCACTCAGGCTTTAACCGATTTCAAAGCACAAATCACTTAGTTTTTTGAGGACATCAGAAGCCATATCCAAAAGTTGACCCAATCCAGGAGCACATGTGAGAAGGGTAAGTTTCTTGCCCAACCAAAACCACCACAAAGCCAATTTCATGTGGGAAACCATTCGATAATGGAACACCCACAAGACCAAGCCCAAGTTGTCACTACACTAAGAAATGGCAAGGTGGTTAACAAAACCATCATAGACATGTTGATTCCAAGACCATGACCTGAGTCAATCCCACGCACTGAACAATTTGAGATTGAACCACTTGAACTAGAGTCTGGGATCAAAAAAGAGCCTCAACCATCAAAGAAAAATGACTCTTCATGCTCTATTTCAGCTCCTTTCCCTCATAGACTAAAAATAGTCCCGAAAGTGAGCAACCATCCAGAGATTTACGAGATTTTTAAGCAAGTAAAGATCAACATCCCACTTTTGGATTCAATCAAACAAGTTTCGTGTTATGCCAAGTTTCTAAAGGACTTGTGCACAATCAAGAGAAGCCAAAATGTCCAAAGGAGAGCCTTCCTGACAGAACAAGCTAGTGCCCTGCTTCAATACAAACCCCTCCAAAATACAAGGACCCTAGGTGTCCAACAGTACCATATGTCATTGGGAAGTTGAGAATAGAACAAGCGCTATTAGACCTCGGAGCCAGTGTCAATCTGCTCTTGGTTTCAGTTTACCAGTAGTTGAGTCTAGGTTAACTCAAACTCACTTGTGTCACACTCCAATTGGCAGACAGATCTGTTAAAATCCCTAGGGGCATTATTGAAGACGTACCCGTCCAAGTGGACAATTTTGTCTTCCCTGTAGATTTCATTATTCTAGATACTCAGCTAACAATGCATTCAGAAAATTAAAATCTCGTCATTGTCGGTCGACCCCTACTGGTAACTTCTATTGCACTAATCAATTATAGGAATGGAGTCATGAAATTAACCTTTGGAAATATGACTCTCGAGTTGAACATTTTCAATATTGCCAAACACCAAGGATAGGACAAAAAAGAAGGGGAAGTAAACTTCATTGAATCTTTCATATTGGGACATCTGAATGACACATTTTGTGAGAATCCTATGGAATCATCCCCCTCTAGAGTCTATCTCATCTAAGTCAACAAATGATGACCCAAATTTACAAAGTTTCCCTACTCATGTTGTTGAAGCATGGGCACCCAAATTCGAGGAACTTTCATCAAATAGCACAAAGCCACTCTCCTCAAGTGACAGGCCACCAAATCTTGAATTGAAAACTCTCCCATTTGACCTCAAATACGCCTCCTTAGGAGAGGACGATTCATACCCATTGGTGATTCCCTCTAAGCTCATAGACTTGCTAGATTTTTAACTGATTGAAGTTCTTAAAAGCCATAAAAGCACCATTGGGTGGACCCTCGCTGACTTGAAAGGTATAATCTCGTTAATCTACAATCATGTTATATACCTTGAAGAGGATTCAAAACCCTATTGATAAATGCAGCGACGACTGAATTCTCACATGAAGGAAGTTGTGAGAACTGAGGTACTCAAACTCTTAGATGTAGGGATATTCTTTCCCATATCCGATAGCAAATGGGCTAGTCCAACTCAAGTTGTGCCCAAGAAGTCTGGAGTCACAGTGAAAAAAAATGATGCCAGTGAACTAGTACCAACTTGAGTCATCATAAGATGGAAAACGAGCATAGACTATTAAAAACTTAATTTGGTGACTTGGAAAGACCATTTTCCTCTTCCATTTCTTGATCAGGTTCTAGAAAGAATTGCAGGCCATGAATTTAACTATTTCTTGGATGGGTATTCGGGTACAATCAAATTGAGATTGCATTAAATGACTAGGAGAAAATCACATTCACATGCCTCTTTGGCGCCTTTACATTCAAAAAGATGTCACTTGGACTTTGTAATGCTCGTGCAACATTCCAAAGATGTATGCTAAACTTGTTCAATGATATAGTTGAGAAATTGTTAGAAGTGTTCATGGAGGACTTCTTTGTCTATGGTGACTCATTTGATTTGTGTTTTGCCAACCTAGAAAAGGTGTTGATAAGATGTAAAAAATTCAATCTGGTGCTCAATTGGGAGAAATTCCATTTCATGGTAACACAAGCCATTGTCTTAGGTCACATTGTGTCGTCTAAGGGCATGAAAGTTGACAAGGCAAAAATAGATCTGATTGAAAATTTACCCTCCCCGAAAACTCTAAAGGATGTCTGATCATTCCTAGGACATGCGGGTTTTTATAGGAGATTCATAAAAGACTTAAGTAGCATCGCCAAACCTATGTGAAATCTCCTGAGTCAGGACATAAATTTTGTGTGGAGTGAAGCATGCCAGGAAGCCTTGGACACGCTGAAAGGCATGTTAATTTTTGCTCCAATTATGCAACCCCCCGACTGGACTCTACCCCCTGAACTAATGTGTGATGCAAGTGATTATGTTATAGGTGTTATATTGGGACAAAGAAAGGATAACAAACCACATGTAATTTACTATACAAATAAAACTTTGAATGATGCTCAAATGAATTATTTAACAACTGAAAAAGAATTGCTTGTTGTTGTTTTTACTTTGGAAAAATTTTGTTCCTATCTTGTTGGTTTTTCTGTTACTATATTCATTGACCATACAACCCTAAAATTCTTGCTCACAAAGAAGGATGCCAAGTCAAGGCTTTTCAAATAGATATTCTAACTCCAAAAGTTTGATTTGATCATCAAGGATAAAAATGGTGTAAAGAATGTGGTGGCAGATCATCTGTCCAGATTAACTTTTGAATTTCGCGAGGATGGACAACCAATCAATGAGAAATTCTCTAATGAACAACTGTTCATGATTAATGAAACCCCATGGTACGCTGATATTGCTAATTTTCCTGCAACTGGAACATTCCCTCCGTCATTCACTCTCATGGACAAAAAGAAATTCCGGATGGAGGTTCGTAACTTCTTTTGGGAAAATCCATACGTATTTAAGTACCGTAAGGATCAAATCATAAGGCGTTGCATTCCCAAACATGAGAGTAGACAGGTAATAATATTTTACCATTCAGAAGCATGTGGTGGTCATTTATCATCTAGTAAAACCGCTGCAAAAATCTTGTAGTGTAGATTTGACTGGCCCACACTTTTCAAAGAAGTCCATGTTTTTTTGTCTAACTTACGATAAATGTCAAAGGTTGGGAAATATTTCAAAAAGAAACATGATGCCTTTAAACCCCATTCTTGTGATTAAAATTTTTTACTATTGGGACATCGATTTTACGAGGCCGTTTTCCTCCTTCCTTTGGCTATCTATACATTTTTATGGCTGTAGACTATGTGTCCAAATGGGTTGAGGAAATTTCATGTCGGAATAATGATCACCAAACGGTGATCAAGTTTTTAAAAGAAAATATTTTATTCAAGTTTGAAATTCTGAAATCAATCATAAGTGATGGGCAGCTCATTTTTGCAATCGACCTTTCTAGAATATAATGAAAAAATACTTTATTTTTCATAAAATTGTAACCCCTTATCACCTACAGACAAGTTGACATTCTAAATTAGCTAATCGAGGGATCAAATTAATTTTAAAAAAAATCATAAATCTGGACCACAATGATTTGTCCTCAAGACTAACTGATGCCCTCTTGGCATATCGTACTGCTTTTAAAACAATTTTGGGCATTATCCCTATAGATTAGTCTATGGCAAGCCAAGTCACGTACCTGTGGAATTGGAACATAGGGCATATTGGGCCATTAAAGCAATAAACTTTGACCAGAACAAGGCTCAGCTCTCCAGAAAACTTCAGATAAATGAATTGGAGGAATTGAGAAATGAAGCATATGAGAATGCTAAGATTGCTAAAACCAGGATGCAAATTTTCCATGTTAAGAATATTTTGTGGAAGTCTTTTTAACCTTCTTAAAAAGTCATGTTGTTTAATTCAAGACTCCGTCTCTTCCCTGGTAAGTTGAAATCAAGATGGTCTGAGCCTTACATTATCAAAAGGTGTTTGGACATGGAGTAGTAGAAGTGAAAAACCCATGGAACGGTAATATCTTTACTGTTAATGGTCAGAGGTTGAAACTATTTTTTGGAGGATTTAGTTAAAAATGTGAAAACCATTCTTCTAATTGATCCAAAATATTTCTCCGTGATTCGCACCCGCCAACACAAAAGGGGTCGGGTTAGGCAAAAACTCGACCCGAGGGGACACCTTTATAAGGCCCTATACTTTTTCCCCTTTCTCCATGTTTATCGTTGTTGGCCCCCCTTTTTTGTTTATTTTCATCATCATCATCATCTTCTTCTTCTTCTTCCATTTAAGTTTTTTTGTAAAAACGACCCAATCGCAGCCATCCCATGTCCATATTACCTGAAGACCCATTATTTTGTCGCATGCTCTACAATTGCTTACTTTATTGGTACATGGTTCTTCTTCTTCTGTTTGCACTCACATTGAAGGGCTACTAGTCCATCCAAAACCCAAATCTGAGTAAAGATGATTAAATCTATGTATTTTGGTTTGTAGGTCTCAAAAGATGAACAGATGTCTACCTTTCAACCTCATATCCAAGCTCCATACACTGGTAAATTCAAAACATTGGGAAAAATGTTTAGTTTAGGTTTGGAGTATGAGAACTATAGTTCATATTTATGCCACCACGTGCCTGTAAATTTTTAAAATTTTTGTTGTTATTTTTGCTGTTGTTGTTGTTCTGATCATATTGTATACCTTGTCTTGTATTTTGTATAAATTAATGATCATGTCAGTGGGTTAATTTAAATCGTCTTTGTGATTGACAGACGTTAAAGAACCAGTTAGTGAGTCTTAAAGCATGGGAAGCATGGAAGTTAAACTTTTTTGGTTTAGTCTGGGAGTTCTACGAACGTTTCCATCTGAAGAGCATACTGTGATCATGAGAAAAGCAAGATTGATAAAGAAAGTCGAGATCCGACAAGAACAAACGAAACCCCTCTATGGCAGAAGCAATTTTGCTAAACGCCGTCTTGCCAAAAGACTTGGTGTCTATAAACATTGTGGTAGAGTCTTTGACGAGAAAAGATATAACCAGTATTTAGAACCAATTTTTGGTCGCGCACTCGATCGATTAGACTAGAGTCACTGGTTGTCCAAACTACACTAATACAGAGGATGACTCAGATTAGGCTACCTTCTGAATTGAAGAAATTGTGTGTTGGGAAGAAAGCCAAGGGTCCTAATATTTGGAAAAAAGTGTAAAAAAAATCATTTTTGTATTGTACAAACTCTTTTGACTAAATAAAAATATGGGCCGAGTAAGGAATGCTCCAGAATACCAACCTAAAATGTGGGTAAGAGCTTATCCTGAGACGCCATAAGTTTTTGGCTTAAACTTATGCGTTTATCTTTCTCTGATTGTGTATAATGTAGTGTACAAAAATTTTAAGTTTTGATTCAACGTTCGAACGTCACCTGCTTGCAGCACTCTACCTCTGATTAACTCTCTGCTGAAACCGCAAAGTACTGGGAGCTCAGTAGTTCGAACGCCAATAGACCATTCAAACGAGACTTAACGTACGAACGCCAATAGCACGTTCGAATGTCATGACCTTATAGTACTTTGGTCTCTAACAGAACACAAAAGTTCTGGGAGCTCTCCACGTTCGAACGATAATTTTAAAATCTTTCTATATACATTTGAACGTCAGAAACGTTCGAACGACACCTCTCAGGCTATAAAAGCCTGGTTCGTCTTCTTCAGTTCCAAACCCCCAAATTTTTCAATATCCCCCAAACCCTCGAACCTCTTTCACTACCCAGACCTCAAAACATCCTCATTAATTATTTTCACATAAAAACGACCTTCCCTAAGACCATTTTCACATTAAACACCCCCATTTTCACCAAAAACCCAAGAGTTTCATGCCCTCACAAAATCAAAACTGAAAAAACCATGCCAAGGGTTAAGCTACCTACAAGGTGCGCTCCACCAAACCAAGAACCAAATTTCTTGGAGGAAGTGGTTTAAGTAAGAGAAGGGAGGCCACCCCTTACACTGTGATATGAAAAGACCCGCTTCCCTACTGCGCTCAATGCTGATACGTATAATAAATTCTATTGAAAGCATGATGTGGCTTGTGAAAAGGATGTGGTTTTGATTGATTTTGTTGAATTGGGTATAATAACAGAAATAGAGAGGAGAGGTTGGGTTTTGTACATGTAAAACAATGGGGAAGCCGTAATTTACTTGGTCCGGGAGTTTTACTCCAACGCCGAGATAGTCAATAGGGCGTTGAAGAGCTATGTAAGGGGAGTCCATATAGATGTCCGTGAGGACTATATTCAGGAAATTAGGCAGGAGGTGCCTCGAGTCCCAAATCTCACCAATCCCCCGAGAAAGGGTGTGGCGATGAATGAAGTTGGGGTGGGGAAGAAATTTTTTAGGCTAGGGGAGCTTACTGATCAATACAAAATGTTAAACTTGATTGCGGTGTCAAACTTCACCCCAATAGGAAGAAAAAATAAAATTCTACCTGTAATGGCTCGCTTTCTCTACGCTCTCGGGAAATGTCACAACATAGACCTCCACTCTCTCATCTTGAGTTAAATGAAGAAGGGTTGTGAGGTGAAGAGGAATTCCCTTCCCTTTGTCACCCTAGTGACAGAAATATGCCAACACCACGCAGTCAGGGTGAGGCCTGAGATGGAAATTCAAAAGCCAATGGGGCCACTAAACAAGGCATCCTTTAGGAGAAGCCAAGGACATATTAGTGGCCCAGTGGCAAGACAAGAAGTGCCACCACCCCGAGGAGTGGATGAAGTATAGGATGAGCTGGACCGGGAGGAGGAGAGAGAGATGGTTGATTAACCCTAATTAGGGTGTAAATTAGAATGATTAAGCAATTAATTTTGTAAGATAAAAAAAATAAATATTATGAATTATGTTTTGGGTGTGAATTAAAGTTTTTAATATTTTATGTTTGAAATTAAATGGCCAAATGCAGAAATATAAGAGAATACAAGACTATTTTGTAAAGCTTGAAACTACGAAGGACTAAAGTGCCATAAAGAAACTTGGACCAATCAGGAGGTGACACATGGACCAATGAAAACACGACACATGGACCAATGAGGAGACAACATTTGACACACTTAAAGTTTGACACTTGGACCAATCAGGCAATGACACTTGGCGCACTTGGAGAACGACACCTAGCAGACCGAGGAGGCGACACCTAGCACCACTACAAGCCACCACACCAACACCACACTTTCTCTCCAAATCACTCCAAGACTAGCATTTCTTCTTTTTTTCCTTTCATTCACCAACATACACATATCCTTTCCACAAGACCAGCCCCTCACTCTCCAAAACTAGCCGGCCACCAAGTTCCAAAGAGAGAAAAGAAAAGAAAGAAATAGAGAAAAGAGAAAGAAATAGCCGGTGGGTGTCATACCGTTTATGTATTTATACATTTCTGTTGTAATCTTTCTATTTAGATAGTTGAACTACCGCCACTTTTGTGTCTTGGATAATAATAAAGGTGGTTGTGTTTCAATTGTTCCTCGTGAAAGAAGTTTTACAGTTTACCGTTTAATTTCAGTTGTAATGAATACTACCCGCACTTCTTGCTTGTCTATAGCAATGGAGTGTGAGTAGTCATTTTATACCCTTCAAACTAGGGTAAACATATGTATAATATTGACTAAGTTTTGAAAATGCTGATGTTTTATTTATGTGTTTATTTATATATGTAATATATGCTTAATGCGTGATACAATGATGTATATAATTTTGGTGTTGTGCCTGGAATTATGTCATCAGTGTATCATAAGACCCATTAGTTAAAGATCTAAGGTGTTCCTACCGGTATGGCTTGTCCTCCATCAGAACGCTGAGGATTTTCTACTGATGTGTGGTACAAAACCTAAATGATCCTCACGGGTTATTAGGGTTGTTTACTTTATTTATAACAATATTGATAGTCTAACATCCACGACATTCCAACCGGTATGGCTTGTCCTCCACTGGAATACTGAGGATGTTTAACTGGCATATATATATATATATATATATATATATATATATATATATCACAAATGGCCTATTGGGTAATTCAAGTTTTGCTCATGAATTGGCTCTGCCTTCTGGTTCACTTGAATTAGTCACTTGGCACATCTATAACCAACTTTCCTAAGAAGTTGATGTGTTATACTATAGTACCACTAGTTAGCCTAAGAAGCGGTTGTGCTATAGTTTATTATATTTGCACTTACAATCATAACATCAAGGGAATAACTCAAGTATTCCTCATGAATGGTTTGTCCTTCTGGTTTTCTTGGGTCAATCAATTGACGTGGATATAACCAGTTTTTCTAAGAAGTTGTTGAGTTATGATTTGTTACCATCAACTAGTCGAAGAAGCGGCTATGTTATGATTTATATACATCAAACCTGCCGATTGACTTTCTAGTAAAATGGAGGTTAATTGTTGGGAGGGAGCATTTTCATAAATTAAACAATATGAACCGTATGGATCCATAAACTGAAGGATATCTTTTAAATTCCTGTCATTAATCTGCTTTACTTACACACTTTATTATCTACGCACTTTATTTTTGCTTTTTGTTTAAATTAAAACTAGTTGTTAAACTAAGTTCACATCACAAGCTATCAAACATCATACTACTCCAAACAACAACTTTATTGTTTTTATTTTTATTTTTTTATTTTTTATTTTTTTACAATCTAAATTACTGAAAACTCTTCGTGGGATCGATATTTGGACTTAAAACCGAGAAAACTAAAATTTGAACCCTTATATTTGGGTGTATAGTTTGTTTTATATGTTTATATTTTGTTTGTTTGTTTGTTTGTTTTCAATAGTCTATGTCTGTTCATTCATCAGTAGGCTCTGTAAATCAGTCAACCCCTTCGTCTTCATCAGCCTCATCATCAATCTACAAAAGAATCTTTCGACTTAAGTATGACTCAAAACGTACCTAGGGAGCAAGAAGCCAGAGAACAGAAAGTAGTTCAAAATACTCGACCATTAAAAGAATATCTACATCCTACAAGAACTAATATCCCGTCATGTTTTGCTATTCCTACAGACACTCCAAATCTTAATATTAAGCCAGGAACCATACAATTACTACCACAATTTCATGGTTTAGAAGATGAAAACCCTTATGTTCATATAAACGAATATGAAAAAACATGTGAAACTTTGCAAGATAACTCTGAAATAATCAAATTAAGACTTTTTCAGTTTTCTTTGAAAGATAAAGCTAAACTTTGGCTTAACACTTTACTAGCAAATTTTATCCATAGTTGGCTAGCTTTACAAATTGAGTTCTTTAAAAAGTTTTTTCCTGTGCATCGTACTAATACATTAAGACGTAAAATAATGAATTTTATTGTAAAAGAAAAGTTTTTATCAATGTTGGGAAATATTTAAAGATCTTCTCCAAGCTTGTCCACACCATGCATTCGAAAATTGGACTTTAGTTAGTTTCTTTTATTATGTTCTTCCTTCTGCAATGCGTCAATTTGTTGAAATGATGGCACAAGGTGAATTTATGAATAAAAACCCTGAAAAAATATTTCAATTTTTTGATACTATTTCTGAGAGTTCCCAGATGTGGGACTCAACTTCTTCAAATATTGTGAAAAATAAGCCATTTACATTCGAAAATGGAAAATATGTATTAAAAGACGATGATGACTTAAGAGCTAAAATGACTAGTTTATCTCAAAAAATAGAAGCCTTAGAAATGAAAAAACTTAAGCAAGTAAATGTTGTTTCTTCTACTAATCAAGTGTGTAAAATTTGTGCGTTGTCAAGACATCCTGCGGGGGAATGTCCAACTATACCTGCATTTAAAGAAGTTTTAATTGAACAATCAAATGTTGTTCCAACTTATTATAAACCTTATTCAAGTCCATATTTTGAAACTTATAATCCAGGATGGAGAAATCATCCGAATTTTAGTTTGAGAAATACACAACCTACAAATAAAACACAAGGTCCTCCACAACAATAAAATCAACAACAATATCAACTGTATATACTTCCTTAATAAAGAACTTTGAAAGATACTATGAATCAATTTATTCATAGTCAAACAATTTTTAATACTCAAACAACTCAAGCATTTAATGAATTTAAATCTCAAACTTCCCAGAGTATTGAAGATATCAAAAGTCATCTTGCTAAGTTGACTCAGTCCTTAAGTACTTCGAAAAAAGGAAAGTTTTGTCTCAACCTAAACCTCCACAAAGTCATAACCAAGCTAATGTTGTGTCATCTGAAACTTCACCAAGTCAAGTACAAGCAATCACAACACTAAGATGTGGTAAGAAAATTGATAAAACCATTAAACCCAAAATTCCAAAGAAGATGCATGACTCAATTCCCGTAAATGAACCACCTGAATTTGAACCTTTATTCAAAAAGCAACCAAGAATACAAAGTGAAAAAGATCATCCATGTCCTATTCCTTTACCTTTTCCTCAAAGGGTCAAGAAACTTCAAATTGAAAGGATCAATCTGACATTCATAAACTATTCAAACAAGTAAAAATTAACATTCCTTGATTGGATGCAATAAAAAGAGTTCTAGTTTATGCTAAATTCTTAAAAGATATGTGCACAATAAAAAGAAGAACTAACGTACCAAAGAAAGCATTCTCAACAGAATAAGTTAATACTATAATACAACAGAACACGCTTCTCAAGTATAAAGATCCAGGTAGTCCTACAGTCTCATGTCTTATTGAAAAGTTTAGAATTGAACAAGCTCTCCTAGTTCTTGGATCCAGTTGTAATTTAATGTCTTATTCAATCTATACACAACTAGGGTTCAGCGAGCTAAAACCTTCCAATGTTAAATTACAACTAGCAGACCGATCAATAAAAACTCCACGAGGAATTGTGGAAGATGTTATTGTCTAAATTGATCAATTCTATTTTCCAGCAGATTTTATTGTTATAGACACAGAACCAAAGTGTCAAATGTTTGCATCTCAATACATATCTCTTATTTTGGGTCGACCATTCCTAGCTACATCAAATGCATTGATTAACTATAGGAATGGAGTCATGAAACTTTCATTTGGAAATATGGCTTTGGAATTAAATATTTTTAAAGGTACAAAACGACCTAGAGAAGATGAGAAAGAAGAAGAAGAACCGTATGAAGTAAATTGTGTTGAAACATTAACTCAAAGTTTCTTTGAAAAATAATTTTTGAAAAAAGAGTTATGTGGATTGGAATTAATATCTGATACTAAATCTGAAAATACATCCGTAAAGAATCTACAATGTGAAGAATTGTTACCAACGCTTGTAAAATTGAATGTCAACATTTTGAAACAAGAATTAAAACCTTTACCAACCAATCTGAAATAAATCTTTCCAGAAGAAAATGAAATTCATCTAGTAATAATATCATCAAAGTTATCTGAAATTCAGGAAAATGAATTAACAAAAATTCTGAAAAATCACCAAAATGTTATTGGATGGACAAATGCAGATATAAAAGGTATAAGTCCACTTCTATGTACTCATTGTATTTATTTAGAAGAAGATGCTAAACCATCTCATCAAATGCAAAGAAGATTGAATCCACACTTAAAAGAAGTAGTTCACACAGAAGTACTAAAACTATTAGATACTAATCTTATCTATCCTATATCTAATAGTAAATTGGTCAATCCTACACAATTAGTCCCAAAGAAATCTGGTGTTACTATAATCAACAATCAAGAAAATGAATTAGTTCCAATGCGTACAGTCACAGGATGGCGTGTATGTATTGACTATCGAAAACTAAATTCTCTCACCAGAAAGGACCACTTTTCGTTACCATTCTTGGATCAAGTATTGGAAAGAATAGCAAGTCATGAATATTATTATTTTTTAGATGGATATTCTGGATATAATCATATTGAAATTGTAATAGATGATTAAGAAAAAACTACATTTACATGTCTGTTTCGAAGTTTTGCTTATAAAAGGATGCCTTTTGGGTTATGTAATGCACTAGCTACCTTCCAGCGTTGTATGTTAAGTATATTTGGTGATATAGTAGAACGACATCTAGAAGTCTTTATGGACAACTTTTTAGTATACGGTGATTCGTTTAATAAATGTTTAGAAAATTTGAAAAAAGTACTTATTCGATGTGAAGAAACAAATCTTGTCTTAAATTGGAAAAAATATCATTTCATGGTTACACAAGGTATTGTTTTAGGTCACATAGTTTCTGAAAAAGGAATTGAAGTCGATAAATTCAAAATTGACTTAATAGCTAATCTTCTTTCACCAAAAATCGTAAAAGATGTTTGGTCTTTTTTAGGTCATGCTGGGTTTTAACGAAGATTTATAAAAAATTTTAGTTCAATATCAAGACCAACTTGTAATCTTCTATGCCGAGATATAATATTTGAATGGAATGATGCATGTCAGTCAACATTTGATAAATTAAAAAACATACTTGTTTCTGCACCTATTATGCAACCTCCTGACTGGTCTTTGCCTTTTGAATTAATGTATGATGCAAGTAATTATGTAATATGAGCTGTATTAGGACAAAGGAAGGATAAAAAACTTTATGTTATATATTATGCAAGTAAAACACTAAATGATGCACAAATGAACTATTCAACCACACAAAAAGAACTACTAGATGTTGTGTTTACATTAGATAAATTTTGATTATATTTGGTGGGATCGTCAATTGTGGTATTTACAGATCATGCAGATATTTGCTTACTAAGAAAGAGGTGAAACCACGTCTGCTACAATGAATTTTATTACTTCAAGAATTTGATCTTGTAATTAAAGATAAGAAAGGAGTAGAAAATGTGGCAGCAAATCACTTGTCAATATTAAATTACGATAGAAAGGAAGTACCAATTCTGATTCAAGAAACCTTTCCAGATACCGAAGTACCATGGTGGGCAGATGTAATAAATTATTTAGCTAATGGTACTATTCCTTCGAATTATACCTGGACTGATAGAAATAAATTCTTAAATGCAGCACGTAATTTTTTCTAGGAAGATCCTTATCTATTTAAATATTGTAAGGACCAAATAATAAGACGCCGTGTACCTAGTCATGAAATCAGTCAGGTGATCCAATTTTGCCACTCTAAAGCTTGCGGAGGTCATTTTGCTTCAAAGAAAACCACTGCTAAAATTTTGTAGTGTGAACTTTATTGGCCAACTCTTTTCAAAGATGTTCATGCCTTTTATTTAAATTGTGACAGATGTCAAAGAATGAAAAATATTTTGAAAAGAAATATGATGCCTTTAAACCCTATTTTAGTTATTGAAATTTTTGACTGTTAGGGCATCGATTTTATGGGAGCATTTCCTTCATCCTTTGGATATCTGTATATATTGGTTGCAGTTGACTATGTTTTTAAATGGGTAGAGGCAATTCCCTGTAGAACAGTGATCAAGGTTTTAAAAGAAAATATTTTATCCAGATTTGAGATACCTCGAACCATCATTAGTGATGGTGGATTTCATTTTTGTAATAAAATTTTTGAAAATCTTATGAAGAAATACCTAATTTCTCATAAAATATCCACTCTGTATCATCCAAAGACAATTGGACAAGCTGAATTAGCTAATAAGGAGATAAAATATATTTTAAAAAAATAGTATATACGGATCATAAAGATTGCTCTTTAAGATTAACCGATGCGCTTTGGGCTTACTGTATTGCGTATAAGACTATTCTAGGAATGTCTCCTTATCGGTTAGTTTATGATAAACCATATCACCTGCCTGTAGAATTAGAACATAGAGCATATTGGGCAATCAAAATGATGAATTTTGATAAGGATCAAGCTGGTATGTCTCGCAAACTACAAATTAATGAAATAGTAGAATTAAGAAATGAAGCTTATGAAAATGAAAAAATTGCAAAATCAAGAACAAAAAATTTTCATGATAAAAATGTCATGAGAAAATCTTTGGAACTTTCTCAAAAAGTTCTGTTATATAATGCAAAGCTTCGTTTATTTTTAGGAAAGCTAAGTTCTAGATGGACAGGTCCTTATATTGTTAAGCAAGTCTTCGACCATGGGGCAATTGAAATTGAAAATCCAGTAACTGGGAATATTTTCAAAATAAATGGGCAAAGACTTAAACCCTATTATGATAGTTTTACACAAGATATAACTTATGTGCAACTTGTCTGATCTAGTTTACGTATAATGAAAAATAGTGCTATTTGATTACTAATTACTTGTAATTTATTTGACAGATTAAAACATCCTGAATAAAAGTCAGATATCCAAATCGCTGAACGACAATAAATTCCTGGTTTTTTTTATTATCAATGTTGGCTATTATTGTCATTTCATTTCAGATAGTATTGAATTTAAGATGGGAAAATATGAATATGAATGTGAATTTAAATTTTGTGTTTAAAATAATAATTACAATTTAAAAAAAAAAAAACTTTGTTCGTCTTTGTGACTGGTGTACGTTAAAGAACCGGATAGGGAGTCAATTTTCAATAATTTTTTGAGTCATTTTAAAATTTTGTGAAAAAGTTAAAAAAAGGATGAAAAATTATTTTGGTTAAGTTTAATTTTACTACGTCATCTTCCAAAAGATATACATACGTTGATCATGCAAAAAGCTAAGTATGTAAGAAATTTAAAAATTTTTGAAAGTCAAGCACGATCCCTGTGTGGAAAAAGTACATATGCTAAACACCGAAGAGGAAACTGTCTTTGTTCTTCTGTAAGATGTGGTGTACAGAACATCTAAGACGATATCATAAGTGTGCAGAATCAATTTCAGGACGAGCGTCAAATCGTTTACAATGGATTAGAGATGGGCAGAGTAAGGGATACCCTGATATGCCATCTTTTTTTGCCCCTATGTTAAACAGATTCGTGAGAACTGAAATTAACCGTGTCACTTATGTTACCAAACCAGGTAGTTCTGATACATACTAGACATGACCAAAGAAATATATACTTTTGGAAGCAAATAGTTGTAAATAAATATAAATAGCTAAAGAATAGATAGGAAATTAGTAAATACGAAATTGCAAATAATAAAAATAAACCCCCCATTCGTGAAAGAAAAAGAGTGGTTAGTAAAGTTTCATAGAATAAAGTTATATCTAATGTTGTAAACTGCAAGAATTTGAAGGAAAAAGTGCACTAGTGCAGAACATCAAAGAAACAGTCCGCAGTTACAAATCAAGAACCAATAAAAAATGTGGACTTAAGACAACAAACAAGAAGATCTTCAAGCCGAGCACGAAGGAATCAATCTTCGCAATCTGAGACATCTCCACAACAACCTCACTCGAGAAATATCTTCAATGATGTAATGTTTGAAGATTTTCAACAGCAGCTCTGGTATGAGACTAATTTTCTAACTCAAACTATTATTTCTGAAAGGACAATAATATATGAAGATTTTGAGAATATAAGAATAAGACAAATTCTCCATGCAAGAGGTTGGTTGCAGTATGTTAGGTTATCTGTTCTTACTTATGACTCTTAAGTTACGGAATTTACAGTAATGCTGAAATTAAAGGAAAAAGACAATTGCGTATATTTGTTCGGGGAATAGTTTTTCAAGTTATACAAGACACTATAGCCGAAATTTTTTGGCCCATGCAAAGACAACCCCAACCACAATATCCTTACACTGAACTACCTAGTTTGACTAATGTAGGAAGAGAATTGACAGGAAATCCAGAATTTATTTGGGGACGCCCAAATAATTACATTAAGAAAGGAAACCTAACAGATAAATACCGCATCCTAAATATGATGACAGTGTACAATTTGCTACCCCAACCCCTAAAAAATCAATTTTTTATTGACCATGCTTTTTTATTATATGCATTTGGGATGGGACACACAATTGACCTGCCAAACTTAATTATAGACCAAATGATAATCGCTGTAGATCAAAGGAAACTCACACTCCCATATGCTATGTTAGTTTCTCAGTTATGCCGGAATGAGGGCGTAGTCATTGATCCGACATGGACGATAGTAAATCATGTTGGACCATTGGATTAAACTTCATTGAAGAAAAGTTATGGAGGACAACTAGAAAACCAACAAGGAATATCTTCATCACAAGAAGAGGTACCATTCTGGGTACCTGACGAATTCATACCACAAGAGGATCAACCATACATCCCAGTGGATGACAGAACTGATAGACAGATCCTAGTAGAAATGGAGGCCAATATTACTCAGATTAATCAACGCAGGGATGAATACGAACAAAATCAAGCTAAATGGTTTCAAAATCGTTGCGGAGGAGAATCTTCAACTTCCTAAAGAGATTGGAGATTTTACGAAAAGAATTTCACTATCTTTCACTCAGCCTTTACTTTATGCAGTTGAACTTTAAATTATTTTATGTTTTGAACATATTGTGTGTTTTAAATTTGTTTGTGTTTTAAACCAGTTTTTGTATATGGAACAAATATTTTAAGTTAGGAGAATTATTACATATAATTTGCAGTTAAATTAGATTAATATTCCTATGCTTTGTGAAATTAACCTTAACCTGCTTAGGCGGGATTTTCATATTGTAGTTATATATTATCTTAATATTTGTGTTAAAACTTAACTCTTATAAGCACAAATAGATTTCTTTTATTTATAAAATCTTGTGAAATATTACACTCTTTGCATATATAGTGGAGATGTATAAACAATTGAAGAATTTGAGTCAATCTTTCTTGGAGAGAAATTCTACATCTACTGGAGTAAACAACTTCGCTTCTGCGGTAAATTTCCTTTGAATAATCTTATTAATTTTGTTTTGATTAACGCTTGTTAGATTATATTATTAACATTTCTTTGAAAATATTTTATAGGAATTATAATGATATATGA
Organism: Ilex asprella; assembly: GCA_023539305.1. Taxonomy (NCBI): domain Eukaryota; kingdom Viridiplantae; phylum Streptophyta; class Magnoliopsida; order Aquifoliales; family Aquifoliaceae; genus Ilex; species Ilex asprella. The sequence continues at coordinate 22,891,282 of CM042193.1, read as the reverse complement.
TTTCGGGAAAATGATCTTATTCCAATTTTCATTATCTTTGAGCCTTGACCATTTCTTTTACAAAATTATCCTTAGTCAGCCATGATTAAGCCTGAAAAAAATATATATTCTTTTCATTAAACTTGAAAAATACCTGAGCCATATAAAAATATATCAAACCTACCTTTGCTACATAATTTTCTTGCACCCTCTTTTATATCAGCAGGATACAACAAAACAGAAGACAGTGGAAACAAAAAGGGTATTGGTTGTTCAAAGAAAAGAAAAACCCATGACAAGGTTGGAAAAAGAAAAAAATAAAAGGATATTGGCTATGAAAATAATTTAAACAGAAAGAAAAAATCCAAGAAATTGAAAAATGGAAAGAATAAATATAGTGTTTTGGAAAAATAAAAAGAGGTGTGCCGCAACATAAAGGGTAGCTCTTGAATCCGATAGACGTCATTTCTTAAACGCTAAACCAATGGCCACATTACAACCTAAAGAAAGTCATTTTTTATTCCAAAAATCATGCATTTGTATTTGTCCTACCTATCTATGAAAGGAGAATGTTAATAATCTAATATAGTGTTGATATCTAGTCACGAGATTATGTCAAATTCTAATTTTATTTAAATATCCCTTGATTCAGATATTTGATGTGATATTATTTGCTTTGTCTACAATATTCCAATCACATGTAATCACTGAGGGAGCAGTCACTATAACGTATATAAATTTTTTGCTGAGTGTATTTCAAGAAAGGATTGACATCAAGACTACCATGAAAGTTGGTAATATTTCTTTAGTAATTTTTGAAACAAAAGAAATCATGACACATACACAAGTTTTTATAAAAAATTATAGATAATGTTACAAATAACATGTGTTACTCATATAGTGATCAGAAGAAGGAAGTATTGTAACAATACATAGGAATATTGATTTAATTTTACTTGTGAAAAGTATGAATTATAAACTCCTAACTACTGAAGTTTGCAGATAGTTTCACTGAAAAACCTTCATGAAAAATGATTTTACTCCTGTTTATGTTTTATTGTTATAGTTTTTAGAGTTCATGTTTACTAGGGACTAGTAAAGTTTAAGTTGGGTGGTGTGATTAACCCTAATTAGGGTGTAAATTAGAATGATTAAGCAATCAATTTTGTAAGATAAAATAAATAATTATTATGAATTATGATTTGGGTGTGAATTAAAGTATTTAATATTTTATGTTTAAAATTAAAGAGTCAAATGCAGAAATATCAGAGAATACAAGACTATTTTGTAAAGTTTGAAACTGCGAAGGACTATAGTATGATAAAGAAACTTGGACCAATCAGGAGGTGATAGATAGACCAATCAAAACACGACACACGGTCCAATGAGGAGACAACATTTGGTACACTCAGAGCTTGACACTTGGACAAATCAGGCAACGACACTTGGCGGACCTAGGAGGCAACACCTAGCACCACTACAAGCCACCACCATTCTAGAAGGTGGTGGTCGCATTCCTAAACCCTCATTAGCATTTCTAAACCCTCCTTGACCTTCCAAAAGCCTCCTTGGCCGTGCACCTCCCCCTCTATAAATAGGGGCTCCTATCTTCTTTCTTCATTCATTCCACACCAGCACCACACTTTCTCTCCAAATTACCACAAGACAAGCTTTTCTTCTATTCTTCCTTTCATTCACCAACATACACTTATTCTTTCCACAAGACCAGCCCCTTACTCTCCCAAAACAGCAGGCCTCCAAATTCCAAAGAGAGAAAAGAAAAGAAAGAAATAGAGAAAAGAGAAAGAAATAGCCGGTGGGTGTGATACCGTTTCTGTATTTCTACATTTATGTTGTAATCTTTCTATTCGGATAGTTTAACTACCGTCACTTTTTGTGTCTTGAATGATAATAAAGGTGGTTGTGTTTCAATTGTTCCTTGTGAAAGAAGTTTTGCAGTTTACCATTTAATTTTAGTTGTAATGAATACTACCCGCACTTCTTGCTTGTCTAGCAATGGAACAAGAGTAGTCGTTTTATACCCTTCAAACTAGGATAAACATATGTACAATATTAGTTAAGTTCTGGAAATGCTGATGTTTTATTTATATGTTTATTTATATATATAGTATATGCTTAATGAATGATACAATCATGTATGTAATTTCGGTGTTGTGCCTAGAATTATGTCATCAGTGTATCGTAAGACCTGTTAGTTAAAGAACTATGGTGTTCCTATCGGTATGGCTTGTAATTCATAGGAACACTGAGGATTTTCTACTGATGTGAGGTACAAAACCTAAATGATCCTTACGGGTTATTAGGGTTGTTTCATTTATTTATACCTATATCGACAGTCTAACAACCACGACGTTCCTACCGGTATGGCTTGTCCTCCACTGGAATGCTTAGAAAATTTAACTGGCATATATATATATATATATATATATATATATATATATCACAGATGACCAGTTGGGTAATTCAAGTATTCCACATGAATTGGCTCTGCCTTCTGGTTCCCTTGAATTAGTCACATGGCACATCTATAACCAGTTTTCCTATGAAGTTGTTGTGTTATACTATAGTACCACCAGTTGGCCTAAGAAGCGACTGTGTTATGGTTTATTATATATGCACTTACAATCATAACATCAAGGAAATAACTCAAGTATTCCTCATGAATGGCTTGTCCTTCTGGTTTGCTTGGGTTAATCAAATTACGGGGATATAACTAGCTTTCCTAAGAAGTTGCTGATTTATGATTTGTTACCACCAGCTAGCCTAAGATGCGGTTGTGTTATGATTTATATACATCAAACCTGCCGATTGACTTTCCATTAAAATGGAGGTTAATTGTTGTGAGGTAGTATTTCCAGAAATAAAACAATATGAAGTGTATGGATCCCTAAACTGAAGGGTATCTTTTAAATTCCTGTCATTAATCTGCTTTACTGACGCACTTAATTATCTACGCACTTTATTTTTGCATTTTGTTTAAATTAAAACTAGTTGTTAAACTAAGCTCACATCACAAACTATTAAACATCATACTACTCCAAACAACAACTTTACAATTTTTATTTTTAATTTTTATTTTTTTTACAATCAAAATTACTGAAAACTCTTCATGGGATCGATACTTGGACTAAAAATCGGGAAAACTATAATTCCACCACTAATACTTGGGTGTGTAATATAATATAATTTAGACACACTAAAAAGTGCGAATCAATGGAGATAAAGAGAGATCAATCACAGATTCAAGAGGAGCCAAGACCCAGTTCTAGCACCAGCACCTGACATTCTTTACAAGACATCATGCTTAGCATTGACGCTAAGCAGGAAGAGATCCTTTGCCTTCTAAAGGGTAGACATGGTGCACCTAGTGGAGCTAGTGGAGATGATGTACTTGGAGGGTCTGGAGGAGTTTGAGAGTTATTTATGTTCTTGGGGACTAAGTGTGTTATTATGGTTGAGTGCTTGGTTCTTCTTTTGTGAAGTTGTTTCTTTTTTTGGGAGTTTCTACTTTTGTGGGATGTTGTGGATATTTAAAAGTTTTTGGTGTGTTTGCTTATTTCTTGTGTGGATGAATTGAATCTTGGATGTTGATGCTAAACAATCATATTCTATGAAATGAATGGTTCAATTTATCACTTTTAACTATATAAAATGCATGTACAAAATTAGCACTTTAATAATTATTGTTAATGAATGATGAAACGAATGTGGATGCTAAGACTGTTTGTTAAAGTTACTAAGCACATGATCGGTTTGACACCTCAACTTAGCAATCGAGACTTAAAACCACATTTCTTGGGAAACTGGTATTGTCTCTATGCTTAAATTATCAAATGTGCATCGGTATTTTTTATTTTCCAAGTAAAAGAAGATCAGACTCAAAAATGGAATCGGTATATAACTGACATTTCCTAAAAAAATCCCGACATAACCAGTGGAGATAACAAAGGATATCATGTTAAGTTTTAAGCTTTAGGATGCTTCTGAGAGGATATCAACATTTATTCAAGTGAGCTTTTTCACTTCATTTTTTTTAATAATCTCATTAACCTTGTTTTGATTGATGCAACTAAAGTGATCTATTGACATATCCCACAACGAATATGTGCATACGACACATACTTATGCACATACTTGAGAAAGGATTTTTGGCCATCTCTTGATTTAACTATAACCTTAGCCATTTCTTTTTCAAAATTATATCCCTAGTTAGCCATGCTTGAGCCTTCAAAGAATGATTTATTTTTTTTAAGAAACCCGTATGAAAACCTAGACACAAGAAAATATGCTTGACATACATTTGCTATCTAATTTTCTTACACCCTCTTATAAATCAGTATGATATATAAATGTAAGAGAAAGGAAAAAAGACTATGTTAGCTGTTGTTCAATGAAAAGAAAAGTCAGTGGGAACAACAGAAAAATAAAAGGAACAAAAAGATTAGGAATTGCCAAGAAAGTGATAAACGAGAAAATTGAAAGAAATAAATACCATTTCTCGAAAAAATGTCAAAAAGAAAGAGGTGTGCTACATAAACAGAGGATAGCTTTTGAATACCATTGACGTCTTTTCGTTAGCCACTGACCTCTGACCACATTACAACCTATGAAAGCCCTAATTGATCTCAAGTCTGATGCATGTGTGTGTTATCAAACAAAAGTTAGGGTATGTTAAAAAGTATTTCTTTAATTGCATCAATATTCTTCCATGAGATTATGCCTAGAACATGATTAGTTTGCTTTCTAACAGTTTTACTCCCATTCTAATTGCACATGTGATTTTTTGATTGGTTATCCTCTGATCACATGCTCTTTGAGAGACAAGTAACTATAATCGGAGGGAATTTTTGCCGAGGGCATTTCTAAGAGAGGTTTGTGAAATCAAAGCTATCCATGGAAGGTGGTAAAGTGGAATGTTTGTCATATAACCATTCTTGTTACACAAGGAATTCCAAATGCCAATATAACAGATGTTATTTTTTACGTAGAGTAAGTACCAATGGAAGAGGAGTATGCTGGATATAAGTCAAAATTGAGGGTTGAGTGTCTCAATGACCATGATGCTAATTTAATTTAATCAACAATCCCACATACACATCTGTTCGACTGAAGTTTGAAGGTAGATTCACTGAAAACCTTCACGAGACAACACTCGTCCACTAGGGTAAACCTAGTGGTTCAACGACATCTTGTATATGCTAAAATCAACCGAATGACCTACTAAAAAGGCATTAGAAATAGATTTACATTCAAATGGTGTTGTATTACTAGAGACTAGCAATATTTAAGTTGGGGTGTGATTAGTACTTAAAACTAGCATTTTACTACGCCTTTTTTAGACTAATTGTACTTTGACAAAGTTTAAGTGATGTCATTTCAGGTCCTAAAGTGACCAAGGGTTCAAGAACAACAAATATCACATTTGAGTGTAACGCTAGTACATTAGGGAATAAAATTGAAAAAGCTGGGACTAAGGCAAGAACGTTCGAACGTTACCTTATATCATGTGAAGATCAAACTGCTGAGATATGGCGTGTTGAAGCCAAGAAAAAAGATCCTAAGCCAAGAAGGAAGAGCCTGAGGTACTTGAAGTACCACGTTCGAATGCCAATCAACGTTCGAACGTCCTTTGGAATCTTTTGAAGATTAGATTGATGCATGGAGTATGGAAATGAGTTTCCATTGATGATCACAGGGCACTTGAGTGGAAAGGTCAAAACGTCAGTCAACGTTCGAACACCCTTAAAGCAAAGATAGAAGAAACGTTTGAACGTCATCCAACGTTCGAACGCCCGTAATACAAAAACAGAAAAAATGTTCGAATGCCATATCACGTTCGAACGTGCTCCCCAGACTGAGTGCTAAGTGGTAGGCTTTTCACTTTGACTTGGGTGGCATACACTATTCATTCACCATCCTGCTCCCGCTCCTTGCCTATAAATACTCCCACTTTGGGAGTCTTCATGGGTGTGCTTGGTAGGATTCTGGGTAGAGAGTTTGATGGAGGCTTAGACACCCACTCATAAGAGCTAGTTGTAGAATTGTTGTATGTGTACTTGTAGTTGTTCATAAAGTTAGTTAGACTTTAGACCATCACTCTTAGTTTGTTAAGAAATTAGTCTTAAATTTATTCTTTCAATTACTTGCAAGAAGGAAGATAGTTCATCTTTTTGTTGAAAAAGCTGATGCTTGTTCTGAAATGTATACACCCAAGTGCAGACGGTCAAGCTATAGTAATAATTTGGTTTAAGTCCAGAGTCGAATTCACAGGGAACTTGTTGTTGGTATTTCAAAGTAAACTGTAGCAGAGACTAAATGATTATGATCATTTTGATTTGTGTGATGAATGGGGATTTCCTGAACAGAATGTAAGATTCTTTCCAGGGTAGTTTTCTAGACAAAATATAAGCTTAGTTCAAATTAAAAAAAAATCACTCATTAGTTCAAGGATCTGGACATGTAATTAATCATCCAGTTTGTTATATCTATGCTTGATAACTCAATTAACTCTCGTGTCAACGACAAGTTAATCGAAAGATAAAGATGGACTGTGAGAATTAAGCACATGATTCTGATGCTTTTCTAGAAGTTTACAAGAATTGCCTATGCCGAGACTTAACCCGTCTACAAACAAGCAAGTGTTTCAACAAGGCATCAAACCATGAAGTTAATGTTCCATTCTTTAATAGAAGCACAATAATGGGGTGGATTGAAGGGTAGTCTTGAGAATCTAGCCAGGGTACTTGCCATGAAAGGACGATTCTTTCTATGCAAGAGTCATCCGTGTCATAGAAAGAACCATGACAATACAAAGTACCTTAGCTTTGCTAGAAAAGTACGGGGATATAAAAATTAAGCATTAGAATAAAGCATAAATAAGACTTCCAGATAATTTATACATGCCCTTCACCTCTTACCAAAGAGTGAATGAGAAACTACTCACTCTTCATGGCTTCAATAAAGCTAGAAAAGTGAGTGATACTCATCCCCCCAAGTAGAGAACTTGCAAAGTAAAAGAACAACAACCAAGAAGCCAATCTTCAACGAAGAACGAGTGAATCACATTCCACCCTTCACGGCTTTTGCAAAGCTTTTGAAAAATGGAAGAGTTTCGCTCTTCTGAGAAAGAAGGAAGCTTAGGCAATGGAAGTGAAAGAAGCTAACAAGTGGAAGTAGAAGAAAGCTAGTTTTTTTTGGAGGGTTTTCACCATAACCAAAAGATAAGCTATCTTTCTTGGTACTTGTAAACAAAAACAAATACAACTACTTGGGGAGTCTAAGCCTCCATCATGGTTGCTACAACATGAATGTAAAATCAAAATAAAGAGAAGTTTAAAGATCCAACTACAAGGGGAGTACAAGCCTCCATCATGGTTGGGATTCAAAGTGAAAATGTAAATGCAAGTAAAGAAAGCTTCATATAAACATAAAACTAGTACAAAGATGGAGAGATGTTGGTCTAAGGCCAAACTTATCTCCCCAAAACTCTCAATTTATAAGAGAAAAATTGCACTCTAGAAGCTCCCCAAATAGGAGTATTTATAGGCAAGGAAAGAGAGACAAGAAGGGTAAATGAATAGTGTTTTCCACCCAAGTCAAAGTAAAAAGCCAACTAATCTGCAGTCCGTCTATGGAGAACGTTCGAACGTTAGTTGGCGTTCGAACGTTGTTGCTATTTTTGCCTTATGAACGTTCGAACGTTGTCTTGGGTTCAAACGTTTTCTTCTGTCGTTGCTTTATGAGTGTTCAAACCCCAGATGGGGTCTGATCTTTTTCACTCAAGTGGTATTCTGTGAAGTTCACTTCCACACTCTATGCAACAGGCTGGTCTTCAAATGCTTCCAAGGGACGTTCGAAGGTAGAATGGCATTCGAATGTGGTACTTAAGCACTTCAGGGTCTTCTTGACTTCAACACGCCATGTCTCTATAACTCAGAGGCAGTCTGGTCTTGTCAGTGCTTCAGCTGCCGTTCGAACGTCGTACTTCAAGTACCTCAGGTTCTTTGCTCAGGATCCAATGCTTGGGTACAACACACTATCTCAGCAGGCAGGTTTTTAGTCAGTTCATGTGGACGTTTAAACATGAGTTGGCATTCGAATGTTCTGGGCATGGTCCAAGCTTTTCCAATTTTGTTCCAGAGGATGTTGGCATTGCACTCGAGTGTGTTTTTTATTGCCCTTGAGCCCATGTTCTCTTTAGGACCTAAAATGCCATTACATATACTCCATCAAAGTACAATCAGTCCAAAAAAGGCATAATGAATTGCTAGTTTTAAGTACTAATCACACCCCCAAACCTAGACATTGCTAGTCCCTAGTAATACAATAAATAAATATTTATTTCTAATGCCATTTTCGTAGGTCATCCAGTTGCATTTTTCTTATGCAACAAACCATTAAAGCCCTAGGTTTACTCTAGTGGACGAGTTTTGTCTCGTGAGGGTTTGTAGTGAAGCTATCCACAAACTTCAGTCAAACAAGTGTGTATTGTGAGATTGCAGAAAAAAATGAATTATCATCATAGTCGTTGAGACACTCAACCCTCAATCATGACTTATCCCCTATATTTTATTTTCCATTGGTACTCACTCTATGCAAAAATTAGCACCTGTCTCATTAGCATTTGGAATTCCCTGAGTAGTAAGATCATCATTCTAGAAACAAGAATTAGTATATAACAATCATTCCCTATTTCCACCCTCCATGGATAGTTTTGATTACACAAACCTTTCTCGGAATGCTCTCAGCAAAACAAATCGATCTAATTATAGTGACTTATCTCTGAAAGGCCATGTGATTAGAAGATGGCCAATCAAAAAATCTCATTCACAATTAGTATGAGAGTGAAGTTTTGAGGAAAACAGACTTTACCTTGGCATAATCTCATGGAAGAATATTGATGCAAATAAATAAATTCTAGTTAACATACTCTATTTATAGTAGACGACATACATATGCATTAGACGAGATCACCTAGGGCTTTTCGTAGGTTGTAATGGGGCTAGAGATTAGTGGCTAACGAAATGACGTCAATTGAATTCAAAAGCTATCTCTTTTATGCATTTTAGCACACCTCTGTTTCGCTTTTCAAAATTTTTGCCTGGGAATGGGGATTTTTTCTTTCATTTTTCACATTTTTCACTTTCTTGGCAATTTTCTGTCTCACAGTATCCTTTTTCTTTAGGCTGTTTCCACTTAATTTATTTTCTTTTATTGAACAGCAACCACCATTGTCTTTGCTATTTTTCTTACCTTTCTGTATCATATCGATATGTAAGAAAATAATTTAGATAGCAAGGTATGGTGAATCTATGCTTTTGTGGCTTGGTCATCACATGGGTTTTTCAAAACAAAATTTATTCATTGAAGGCTCAAGCATGACTGACTAAGGATATACTTTTATAAAAGAATTAGCTAAGGCTCAAAGTCGATCCAAAGATGGCCTTAGATCATTTATCAAGTATGTGCATATATACGCGTTTACAAACGTTCCCTATAAGTTATGAAAACAGATCACTTTAGTTGCATCAATCAAAATAAGGTTAATGAGATTATTGAAAGAGATTGTAAGTAAAAGAGCTTACGTTGATTAATTGTTGATATCCTCTAAAAAACCATCGTAAGGCTTAAGTTTTATCAGGGTTTTCTTTGTCATCTCCACTGATTATGTCTGGTGTTTCAAGGAATGTTGGTTATATAGCGATTCCTTTTCGAGTCTGATCATCGTGCACCTTAGGAATAACAATTACTGATGTACACTTGACAATTAAATCATAGAGATAGTATCGAGGTTTCAAAAAATGAGGTTTTATATATTGGTTGTTAAGTTGAGGTGTCAAACCAATTGTGTGTTTAGTCATTTTCACAAGCCATCTTAACATCTACATTTGTTTCGTTATTAACATATAACAATATAAAGCTAACTCTACACATACATTTTAAACAAATAAAAGTGATAAATTGAACCATTCATTGCTCAAAATATGATCATTTACAACAATATCCAAGATTCAATCCATCCATAAAAAGTGACTGAAAACACACAAAAAAATTCAAATATCCACAAAAGAAGAAACAACTTCACCCATGAAAAACAATCATCCACAAAGATTTTAAATCATCAACCCAAGAAGAAGTTTCATCAAAAAGAAACAAACAATCACCACAAGAACAGATATCAGTCTCCTCCCTCACAACTCACTCCACCAGCTCCACTCTTCAAATAGCCAAGAATTTCCTCTTGCTGTCAGAGAATCTTGGCTTGGTTGGCCTCGATGCCAATCATGATATCTCAGAGTGATTTGTGGGTGCTGGTGCCTTCCTCTTTCTCAGTCTGCATATACTCTCTCTAACTCTCTTTCCTCCTCTGCATCAAGCTCGTCTTGTACTTCGTCCATTCCTCGGGCCGATGGCACTTCTTGTCTTACCGCTAGGCCACTACTATGTCCTTGGCTTCTCTTGAAAGAGCCTTTATTTAGTGGCCCCATCGGGTTTTGGATTTCCATCTCGGGCCTTAGCCTGACCCTATTATCCATGCACATTTCCATCACTAGGGTGCCAAAATGAAGGGAACTCCTCTTCACCTCGCACCCCTTTTTCATTTTACTCAAGATAAGGGAGGGGAGATCAATACTTTGGCCTTTCCCAATTGCATAGAGCAATCGTGCCATGTCAGGTAAAATTTCATTCGTTCGTCTTAAGGGAGAAAATTTGGAGACTGCAATCAGATTCAACATTTTATACTTGTTAGTCAACTCCCCTCATTTCAAAAAATTTCATCCTGACCATGACAAATTATTCACCCTAGTCAACTCCTTTCCCACAATATTCATCGCCACTTTTTTCTGTGGGGGGAATGCTGGGTTTTGCACCCAAGGTATTTCTTGCCTCACTTCCTCGATGTAAGCTTCATTCACATCAATATGGATTCCCCTCATGTATGTCCGGATTGCGCCGTTGATGATCTCGGCGTTGGAGTAAAACTCCCTCACCAAGTTAACATCAGCATCCCCACCATTCCTTAAATACCTCACCCAGTTCCTCCTTTCTATTTCCTCCAATAATCCAATCTCAACAATATCGCTGATTACTATGTCTTTTTCACAAACTATATTATGCTTTGATAAAAATTTGCATACCTTTCTACCTTTAAGGCACTGGGAAACTTTGTTCGATCATATATTTTTGTCCTTTGCTTCCCTCCTCTTTCCACTATCACTTCCTCAACTTAGTTTGGCTCCTGACTCACTGATTGATTGCGCCTGGCATGAAGTTTTACCCTTGACATGTGATGAGCGCATAATATTGCATATTTGAAGCCTCATTACATGCATTTAAACTCAACTTTTGCATCTAAGTACTTAGTGTTAGCCGATTTTATGAATAATGTTGAAGTTTCGATGTTGCATGTATTTATAGCTTAAATCATTGATTTTAGAACATTGCAACTAAGTTGGATGTGTGGTGAAGGCATGGTCACAATACATGAAGATTTGGAGGCTTAGAAGTAAAAAAATCAAGGAGGTATTGGTGCTTGTGAACAAAGGCACAAGCTGCCACATTATGCGGAAGCAGAGCCTCAGTTTTCCTCCATTTTGACCATGATCCGCTTCGAATCTGTAAAAAGTGAAAAATATCAAAGTTGTAGATCTGGATGTCTTTTGTATCGTGTCAAAATTTCAACTCAATCCAACGGTTGGATAAAAAGTTATGCCGATCTACAAACAGTGGTCCAGAGCAGAAAAACAGTACCGGTACTGCGTATCGGTACGCCCGACTCCAGAAGGTTCAAAGTACCGGTATGCTCCCCTGACCATGCCCGAATCTCCTGCAACTCAGCTCCACTTGCATGGGAGTCCCACCTACACTTCTCCCACTTGCTCCCCAATATTTCCTTACACATTTCCATGCCTGTCTTACACATTTTGAAGACTTTGAAGGCCATTGCATTAATGAAGATGGGAGAGAAAGTGGGCTGCCAGGGAGTTGCTGGGTAGGATCTCTTAGCCAGTCAAGACCCATCCATTCAACCTCCCATTGATGGGAAGCCTGCACACATATTCTAAGGACCACCATGCACGAAAATTGAAGGCTCTCCAACATTATATTCAACATTACACAACCATTTGAGGATGGCTACCTGAGCTTAGGAAATCCAAGGAAGAGGATGATGAATAGTGATTAGAAAGTTTATGTTTTTACATTTTCCTCTCCATTCAAGTTGTGGTAAGCTTTTAATCTCTTGTAATCTTTAACTCTTACACCTTAATGTCATTTACTTCAAGTCTATTGCAAGTTTAATTACATGTTCTTCATTTCACTATTGTTGTTCATGTTTTTCTTCATTTCCTAGCTTTAAAATGGGTATTGTATATTTTTCTTCATAGCCTAAGATTTCTTGCTTTAAGTTAAGTTCCATGCTTCCTTTCCTCATTATGTCCATTTAAATTATGCTTGCCTTTCCTTTAAACATGAATAGCTAGATTTCTAGTTGGCTAATTCAAGGGAGACCTCCTATTGGGTTTTTCATTTTAACTCATTCTCTTCCTTCCCTTATGAGTCCAATGGTTTGGTTTGACGGGGTTGAGAGTGGATAAGTTGGTGAGCCTTTGAAATTTCGTAGGCCTAGCCACGGTTTATGCTTAGATACTCACCAATCCTGTCCCTAGCTTCCCTCAAATCAATCGTTCATTCATGCTCTATCGGATGATGGATTGGAGTTTAAATGGTATTCCTATTTGAGTGACTTCTTGAATTAGCTAACACTTGTTTTCTTGCATTTTCATTAAGAACAAAACTCATCAAAACCAACTACAAGATTTTACATTTTTCCCTTTTGCAACAAAATCACCTTCACACAACTCCACCTTCCTTCCCTGAGGATATGACCTTGGAATACTCTTCCAAGTAAAACACCGACATACAAAAGACTCCTTGCGATTGGGGAGCACTTTTGTTCACATTTCACATTTTACACATTTTGTTCATTCCATTTCATACCACCATTCCGTTGCCCTTTCTCTTGCATGAATCCGAGTGAGAGTGACACTCACCCACACACGTAAGCCATATATATATATTTTAGGGTTCATGTTAGGAGCTAAAAAACAACAACGTTTTCAACCAATCAACATGGCGCTCGAACATGAGTTGAGCTTGAGAGGGTGCTGAAACTTAGAGTTCTTTGTGTGGGATTGAAGCTTTTGAGGTGGAGATGAGTTAGGGAGGGTCGATTTTGGGTGTTTTTGGGTAATGAGGGTGGATTGAGGTTTGTGGAGTGAAAAGGGGTTCTATGGTTTTGGAAATTTGAGAGTGATTTAGGGATTTTGAGCTGAAAAAGAAGATAGAGGCTTTTATAGTCTGAGTCGTAACGTTCGAATGTTAATGACTTTCGAACGTATATTGAAGGATTTTAAAATATTGTTCTAAAGTGGGTGTCGTTCAGACGTTAGGAGCTCCCAGTACTTTTGTGTTATGTCAGAGACCAAAGTACTGTAAGCTCTCTTTGTTTGAATGAGATATTGGCGTTCGAACGTTAGGTCTCGTTCGAACGATCTATTGGCTTTCAAACGAGCTGAGGTCTCAGTACTTTTTGGTTCCACCATAGAGTTCATTAGAGGCAAAGTAATGCAAGCAGTCAACCTTCGAACGTTCGTTGGCATTCAAACGTTGATCCGAAACTAACAAAAATTCTATATTATGCTATACACAATCAAAGAAGTTTATTTAAAAAAATAAAAAAATTGAACCAAATTTCATGGTGTCTCAAGACAAATCACTACCCACGCTATCGGTTGGTATTTCGGGACATTCCTTACATGGCCCATGTTTTTATTTCAAACAATAGGACTTGTACAAAAAAGTTTTTTTTTTTACACTTTTTACAAAAATTTAGACCCTTGGCTTCCATCCCCAAAACCCAATTTTTCACAGTTTGTTGGCAGACTAATCCAAATCATCCTTTGTATCTGTGTACCTCAGGCAACCAGTGACTCTTCTAATTTCCTCTCTTACAAACTGGTTAAGCATAGTACCAGAATAGCATGATGTCTCAGGGTAATCCTTACTCAGCCCATTTACTATCCAGTCTAAATGATCCAGTGCACGACCGAAAATTGGTTCAAAACACTAATTATACCTCTTCTCGTGAAAAACTCTGTCACACTTTTTATAGGCACCAAGCCTTATGGCACGACGACGTTTAGCAAAAGTGCTCCTGCCACAAAGGGGTTTCGCTTGTTTTTGTCAGATCTCTTCTTTTCTTGCCAGTCTTGTTTTTTTCATGATTATAGTGTGCACATCAGATGAAAAAGTTCATAGAACTGCCACATTAAACCAAAAAAGTTTGACATCCATGCTCTTTACACTTAAAGACTCAGTATCTAGTTCTTTAACGTCTGCCAGTCGCAAAGACGATCAAAGCTGACTCATATACATCATCACTATTTTATACACAATACAAGACAAAGTACAATATGATCGGAACAACACCAACAATAACTAAAATAGCAACAAAAGATTTTAAAAATTTATGGGCAAATATGCAAAATAAGAACTATGATTCTCACCCTAACCTAAACAGAACATTGTCCCCAATGTTTCGAATTTACAAGTGTACAAATCATTAGAAACGAGGTTTGAAAGGGAGAGATTCGTTCATCCTTTGAAACCTACAAACAAAAACACATGGATCAATTATCTTTGTGCAGATCGGGGTTTTAGGTAAGTTGGTAAGCCTTGTGTGTGAGTGCAAATAATAGCAGGACCCCCATAAAAAAATAGAGTAAAATAATGTAAATCATGAGACAAAGGATCTGATCTTCAGGGTACATGGACATGGTTTCGCATGGGTGTGGTCAATTTTTGCAGAAAATAGCGAAAAAGAAAACAAAGAAGAAGAAGAAGGAGAAAAAGAGGAAATGACGAAGCAGAAAAGGAAAGCAAAGAAAAAAAAGAGGGGAGGGCCAACACCGGTAACGTGGAGGCATGGAGAAAAATCATGGGGACTTTATAAAGGCGACCCCTCGGGTCGGGTAGGCTTAGATATTTTCTGACCTGATCCGTTCGAGTGTCGGCAGGCCTGAATCTCAGAGGAGTATTCTAGTTCCATTAAAAGAATGGTCTCTATATTTTTCACAACGTTTTCCAAAAATAGTTTCAACCGCTGACCATTAGCAATAAAAATATTACAGTTCGATGGATTTTCCACATCTACCGCTCCGTGTTCAAATATATTCTTGACAATGTAAGGCCCAGTCCATCTTGACTTCAACTTACCAGGGAAGAGGCGGAGTCTAGAATTAAATAACATGACTTTTTTAGAATGTTTAAAAGACTTTCGCACAATATTCTTGTCATGAAAAATTTTCAACCTAGTTTTAGCAATCTTAGCATTCTCATATGCTTCATTTCTCAATTCCTTCAATTCGTTTATCTGAAGTTTTCTTGACATCCCAGCCTTGTTTAGCTAAAAGTTCATAGCTTTAATGGCCCAGTATGCCCTATGTTCCAATTCCATACGTAGGTGGCATGACTTATCATAGACTAATCGGTAAGGAGACAAGCCCACAAATGGTTTTAAATGTAGTACGATAGGCCCAGAGTGCGTCAGTTAGTCTTAATGACCAATCTTTGCTGTCCGGGTTTTTCATTTTTTCTAAAATTAATTTGATCTCCCAAATAGCCAATTCGGTCTGTCCACTAGTCTATAGGTGATATGGGGTTGCAATTTTATGAAAAATCAAATACTTTTTCCTCAAATTCCAGAAAGAAGGATTGCAAAAATGTGCACCCCCATTACTTATGATTGATTTCGTAATTACAAACTAGGTCAAAATGTTTTCTTTTAAAAATTTGATCACAATTAGGTGATCATTATTTCGGCATGGAATTGCCTCAACCCATTTGGATACGTAATCTACAGCCACTAAAATGTATAGATAGCCAAAGGAAAGGGGGAATGGTCTCATCAAATCTACACCCCAACAGTAAAAAATTTCAATCACAAGAATGGGATTTAAGGGTATCATGTTTCTTTTCAAAATATTTTTCAACCTTTGGCATCTATCACATGTTAAACAAAAGACATGAACGTCTTTGAAAAGTGTAGGCCAACAAAATCCACACTACAGATTTTTTGCAGCCGTTTTCCTTGATGAAAAATGACCACCACATGCTTCATAATGACAAAATTTTATTACCTGTCCACTTTCATGAGTGGGGATGCGACGTCTTATGATTTGATCCTTACAGTACCTAAATACGTAGGGATCCTCCCAAAAGAAGTTATGAACCTCCCTCAGGAATTTTTTTTTGTCCATGGGAGTGATTGACGGTGGGAGTGTTCCAGTATCAATGAAATTGGCAATGTCAGTGTATCATCAGGGAATTTCTAATTGATTGGTAGTCCATCCTAGTGGAATTCGTACGTCAATCTAGACAAATGGTATGCCACCACATTCTTAACACCCTTTTTATCCTGGATGATCAGATCAAACTCTTGAAGCAAGAGTATCCACCTTAAGAGCCTTAGCTTAACAACTTTCTTTGTGAGCAAGTATTTTAGGGCTACATGGTCAGTGAATACAGTAATCAAAGAACCAACAAGATAGGAACAAAATTTTTTCAAAGCAAAAACTACATCAAGCAATTCTTTTTCAGTTGTTGAATAATTCATTTGAGCTTGATTCGAAGTTTTACTTGCATAGTAAATTACATGTGGCTTCTTATCCTTTCTTTGTCCTAACACAACACCTACAACATAATCACTTGCGTCACACATTACTACAAAGGGCATAGTCCAGTCAGGGGGTTGCATGATTGAAGCAAAAATTAACATGCTTTTAAGGTTATCAAAAGACTTTTGGCATGCTTCACTCCACATAAAAATTACATCCTGACTCAGGAGATGACACATGGGTTTGGCTATGGTACTGAAATCTTTTATGAATTTCCTGTAAAAACCTTCATGTCCTAGGAATGATTGGACATCCTTTACAGTCTTAGGGGCAGGCAAATTTTCAATCATATATATTTTTGCCTTGTCAGCTTTCGTTCCCTCAGACGACACAATGTGACCTAAGACATTGCCTTGTATTACCATGAACTGCCATTTCTCCTAATTCAGTACCAAATTGACTTCTTTGTACCTTATCAACACCTTTTCTAGGTTGGACAGACACAAGTCAAATGAGTTATCATAAACAGAGAAATCATTCATCAACACTTCCAAAAAAATTTCAGCCATGTCACTAAACAAGCTTAGCATGTATCTTTGGAATGTTGCAGGAGTTTTACAAAGTCCAAATAACATCCTTTTAAAATAAAAAGTGCCAAAGGGGCATATGAATATGGTTTTCTCCTAATCGTTTAAGGCGATCTCAATTGGATTGTACCCAGAGTATCCATCCAGGAAACGTCAGAATTCATGGCTGACAATTTTCTCGAGAACCTGATCAAGAAAGGGAAGGGGAAATGATTTTTCTAGTCACCAAATTGAGTTTTCGATAATCAATACATATTCGTCATCCTGTGACAACTCGAGTAGACACTAATTTGTTGGCATCATTTTTTACCACTGTGACCCCAGATTTTTGGGTACAACTTAGGTTGGACTAACCCATTTGCTATCAGAGATGAGAAAGATTATCCTTGCATCTAAGAGTTTGGGCACCTCAGTTCTCATCACTTCCTTCACGTGAGGATTCAGTCGTCGATGCATTTGACGAGAGGGTTTGGAATCCTCTTCATGGTATATTGCATGATTTCAAATTAATAGGCTTATTATACCTTTCAAATCAGCGATGGTCCACCCAATGGTACTTTTATGGATTTTAAGAACTTCAATCAGTTTAGACTCTTATAAGTCTATAAGCTTGGTTGAGATTACCACTGGGTATGACACTTCCTCTCCCAATAATGCATATTTGAGATTAGATGGGAGAGGTTTCAATTCAGGCTTTGGTGACTTTTCACTAGAGGAGAGTGACTTTGTACCACTTGGTGAAAATTCCTCGAATTTTGGTGTCCATGCCTCAACAACATGAGTAGGGCAACTTTATGAATTTGGGTCATCATTTGTTGACTTAGATGAGATTGATTTCAACAGAGATGATTCAGTTAGGTTCTCACAAAATGTGTCATTCAGATGTTCTTGAACTAATGTCTCAGTGAAATTTATTTCTCTCAATTCTAGGTCCTCTCCTAGGTGTTTGACAATATTAAAAATATTCAGCTCAAGGGTCATATTCCCAAAATTCAATTTTATGACTCCATTCCTGCAATTGATTAGTGAATTGGAAGTTGCTAGGAAGGGTCGACCAAGAATAATGGGAATTTGGTTCTATGAATGCATTGTTGGCTGAGTTCGTCTAGAACAATGAAGTCAACATGGAAGACAAAGTTGTCCACTTGGACAAGTACATCTTCAACAATGCCACTTGGAAATTTTACAGATCTGTCTGCCAACTAGAGTGCGACACCAGTGGGTTTGAGTTCACCCAGACCCAACTGCAGGTAGTTAGAAAAAGGAAGCAACTTAACACTGGCTCCAAGATCTAATGGTGCTTGTTCTATTTTGAAATTTCTAATGACACATGACACTGTTGGACATTCATGGTCCTTGTATTTTGGAGCGGTGTTGTGTTGAAGCAAGGCAATGGCTTGTTCTGTCAGGAAGGCTCTTTTTTGGACATTTTACCTTCTCTTAACTGTGCACAAGTCTTTCAGAAACTTGGCATAAGAAGGAACTAGCTTGATTGTATCCAAAAGTGGGATGTTGATCTTTACTTGCTTAAAAAGCTTGTAAATCTGAGGTTGATTGCTCACTTTTTGGACTATTTTTAGTCTGTGAGGAAAAGTCGCTGGAATAGGACAAGAAGGGTTTTTTTCCTTAGAAGGTTCCGATTCTTGTTCAATCACAGGCTTAGGTTCTTTTTCCTTTGAAGGTTTCTGCTCAACTGGTTCAGGCTCAAATGGTGAAGTGACTGGGATTGGCTCAGGCTTTGGCCTTGGAATCAACATGTTTCTGATGATTTTGTCAATCACATTGCCACTTCTTAGTGTAGTGACAGCTTGTGCTTGGTCTTGTGGGTGTTCCAAGATCGATGGATTTCCCACATGGTGGCCTTATGGAGGTTTTGGTTGGACATGAAACTTACCCTTTTCATGTGTACTCATGGATTGGTTCAACTTTTGGATGTGGCTTTTAAGATCCTCGAAAGACTGGGTGGTCTATGTTTTGAAGTCAGTGAAAGACTGGGTAGAATTGAGAATTATAGTTCATTTGGGTTTCCATGAACAGGTTCAGTGTATCCTCAAGGCTCCTCTTGTGTGGTGGTTGGTATGTAGGGGGTCCTTGAGGTGGTGGTTGTGAACGTTGTGGTTAGTTCATGGATGTTGGTTGTGTGTTCCTACAACTGAAGTTTGGATGATTCCGTTATCTTAGATTGTATGTTTCAGAGTATGGGTTGGAGTAAGGCTTATTGAAGTTGAAAATTGCATTTGTTTGTTCCAACAAAACCTCTTTGAATGTTGGAATGGTAGGACACTCCCCAGTAGGATGTCCTGTAAGTGCACAGATCCCACACACTTGTTATGTGGAAGGGCCAACATCAACTTGATGAATTTTTTTCATCTCTAAAACTTCAAGCTTTTGAGATAAAGTGGACATTTTAGCTCTCACGTCATCATCATCTCTCAAGACATACTTTCTCCCTTGGGAAGTAGATGGTCTGGCTTCAATAGTGGCAGGAGAGGCTAAGTCCCACATCTGAGAACTGTCAGATATGGTGTCAAAGAAATTGAAAGCCTTCTCTGGACTTTTACCCATAAATTCTCCTTAGGCCATCATTTCGACAGACTGACGTAGTCGAGTGGGCAAGGAGTCATAGAAAAATCCTGCCAGAGTCTAATTTTCAAAAGCATGGTATGGGCAGGCTTGGAGCAGATCTTTGAATCTCTCCCAACTTTTGTAAAATGTTTCCCCTTCTTTCACCGAAAAAATCATGATTTGCCTTTTGAGTGCGTTGGTTCGATGTAAGGGAAAAAAATTCTAAAAAATTTATTTTGGAAGGTCCGACAGTTAGGCATGAAAAGAGTTTTAAAAGAATTTAGTCATTGTTTAGCTTTATCATTTAGAAATAAAGAAAAAAGTTTCATTTGGCTAGTTTCGAATTGCTTTGAAATTTTTCACACATTTCCTCAAAATCTTTCATATGCAGGTAGGGATTTTTTGTATCTAATCCATGGAAAATAGGTAGCAACTGTGCAGTCCTCGACTTTACAGTAAAGGTGGTGCATTTGGAGAGAATACAAAACAAGAGGGGACAATATTTCTTGTGGGATTTAAGTAATCCCTTAAGGTTTGATGTATGCACTTCCTCTTCCTTTATGGGAACTTCTCTGTTTCTTTCATTATTGGCCATAATACTCTCACAAGAGTCCGCTACTGATCTATGTGAATTTGGTTCAGACTGATTCACAGACCCAGAAGATTCTGTCGACAAATTTTGATAGTGAGGAGCGTTCTCAGACAGAAAATAAACAAAATAATATTATTCATAGTAAATTAATGAATATACACAAAAAGGTTTTTTTTTTACCTTTTACCTTAAAATACCTTTGATAATTTCCCAGCAACGGCACCAAAAATATGATTCTTGATCCAAAGTGTGTACACCCAAGTGCAGGTGGTCAAGCTGTAGTAATAATTCGATTTGAGTCCGTAGTCGAATCCATAAGGAACTGTTGTTGGTATTTCAAAGTAAGCAGTAGCAAAGACTGAATGATTGTGATCCCTGTGATTTAAAGTTGTGAGGTTTTAGAGATTTTCCTAGATTGAATATGAACTTCTTTTCAAGAAAGTTTTTTACACAAAATATAAGATAAGTTTAAATGAAAATAAAGTCACTTTTTAGCTGGGGGATCTGGAAATGTAGTTTATCATCCGGTTTATTATACTTATGTTTGATAACTCAATTTACTCCCATGTCAACAGCAAGTTAATCGGAAGATAAAGAAGGACTGTGACTATTAAGCACATGGTTCTGATGCCTTTATAGAAGTTTACAAGAATTGCATGCGCCAAGACTCAACCTGTCTACCAACAAGCAAGTGTTTCTATAAGACATCCATCCATGGCATTAATGTTCCATTCTTAAAATGAAGCACAATAATAGGGAGGATTGAAGTGTAGTCATGAAGACCTAGCTGGGGTACTTGCCTTGAAATGACGATTCTTTCTATACAAGAGTGATCCATCTCATAGAAAAAACCACGATTATACAAAGTACCTTAGCTTGGCTAGATACAATCAATCATCCAATAATCAAGGGGATATAAACATTAAGTATAGAACAAAGCATAAATATAACTTCTGGATAATTTATACATGCCCTTGACCTCTTACTAAAGAGTGAATGAGGAACTACTCATTCTTCATGGCTTTGGTAAAACTAGAAAAGTGAGTGATACTCATCCCTCCAAGTAGAGAACTTACAAAATATAAAAACAACAACGAAGGAGTCAATCTTCAACAAAGAACGAGTGAATCACGTTCCACCCTTCACGACTTTGGCACAACTCTCGAAAAGTGGAAGAGTTTCACTCCTCTAAGAAAGAAGGAAGCTCAAGCAATGGAAGTGAAATAAGGTAACCAATGGAAGTAGAAGAAAGCTAGCTATTTTTGGAGGATTTCCGCCATAACCAAAAG
Source organism: Ilex asprella (assembly GCA_023539305.1). Classification (NCBI taxonomy): domain Eukaryota; kingdom Viridiplantae; phylum Streptophyta; class Magnoliopsida; order Aquifoliales; family Aquifoliaceae; genus Ilex; species Ilex asprella. The sequence continues at coordinate 22,869,573 of CM042193.1, read as the reverse complement.
ATAATCTATCTTTCTTGATACTTGGGAACAAAAGCAAATACAACTTCAAGGGGAGTCTAAGCCTCCATCATGGTTGCCACAACATGAATGTAAATGCTAAATAAAGAGAAGAGTAAAGATCCAACTACAAGGGGAATACAAGCCTTCATCATGGTTGGTATACAAAGTGCAAATGTAAATGCAAGTAAAGAAAGCTTCATATATACATAAAACAAGTACAAATATGAAGATATGTTGGTCTAAGGCCAAACTTATCTCCCAAAAACTCTCAATTTACAAGAGAAAAATTGCACCCTAGAAGCTCTCCAAATAGGAGTATTTATAGGCAAGGAAGGAGAGACAAGAGGGGGTAAATGAATAGTGTTTACCACCTGAGTCAAAGTAAAAAGCCAACTACTCTGTAGTCAGTCTGTGGAGAATGTTCGAACGTTAGTTGGCGTTCGAACGTTGTTGTTGTTTTTGCCTTATGAATGTTTGAATGTTATCTTGCGTTCGAAAGTTTTCTTCTGTCTTTGCTTTATGGGCGTTCAAATGCTAGATGGGGTCTGATCTTTTTCACTTTAGTGGTCTTCTGTGCAGTTCACTTCCATACTCTATGGATCTGGCTGGTCTTCAAATGCTTCCAAGGGACGTTCGAACATTTAATGGCGTTCGAACATGGTACATAAGTACTTTAGGGTCTTCTTGACTGTAATACGCCATGTCTCTGATTCTCAGAGGCAATTTGGTCTTGTCAGTGCTCTAGTGGACGTTGGAACTTTATTTGTCATTCAAACGTGGTACTTCAAGTACCTCAAGTTCTTGCTCAGGATCTTATTGTTGGCTGCAACACGCTGTCTCAGTAGGCTGTTTTTCAGTCAGTTCATGTGGACGTTCGAACGTTCTTGGCATAGTCCAAGCTTTTCCAAATTTTTTCCAGAAGATGCTGGTATTGTACTCGAGTGAGATTTTTACTGCCCTTGAGCCCTTGTTCTCTTTATGACCTGAAATGCCATTACTTAAACTACTTTAAAGTACAATCAGTCCGAAAAGAGCATAATAAAATGCTACTTTTAGGTACAAATCATATGCCCCTCTTAATTTATTGGGCCTGGGTAGCTTTTTATTGACTTGGGCCTTCTTGATTTATTGGGCCTAGCCCAGTTAATTTCGAGCTCATCAAGTTTCACTCCCACACTAATTGCACATGTGATTTTTTGATTGGCCATCCTCTGATCTCATGTTCTTTGAGAGACAGCTCACTATAATTGGAGGAAATTTTTGTTGAGGGCATTTCTAAGAGAGGATTGTGAAGTCAAAGCTATCTATAGAAGGTTGTAAAATAGAATGTTTGTTATATAACAATTCTTGTTACTAGAATGACCATTCTTATTATACAGAGAATTCCAAATGTCAATGTAACATATGTAAATTTTTACATAGAGTAAGTAGCAATAGAAGAGGAGCATGCTAGATATAAATCAAAATTGAGGGCTAGGTGTCTCAAGGACCATGATGCAAATTTACATTAATCAACAATCCCACATACACATCTGTTCGACTGAAGTTTGAGGGTAGCTTCACTAAAAACCCTCACGAGACAACACTCGTCCACTAGGGTAAACCTAGTGATTCAACTGCTTGTTGCATATGCTAAATGCAACCAAATGACCTACGAAAAAGGCATTAGAAATAGATTTACATTCAATTGTTGTTGTATTACTAGAGACTATCAATATTTAGGTTTGGGGTGTGATTAGTACTTAAAAATAGTATTTTACTGTGTCTCTTTTAGACTAATTGTACTTTGATAGAGTTTAAGTGATATCATTTCAGGTACTAAAGTGAACAAGAGTTTAAGAACAACAAATATCACATTTGAGTGCAACGCCAATATATTACGAAACAAAATTGGAAAAGCTAGGACCAAGGCGAAAACGTTCGAACGCCAATCAACGTTCGAACGTTACCTTACATCATGTGAAGATCAGACTGCCGAGACATGGCGTGTTCTAGCCAAGAAAGAAGACCCTAAGCCAAGAAGGAAGATCCCGAGGTACTTGAGTACCACGTTCGAATGCCAATCAACGTTCAAACGCCTGAAATCATTTGAATATTACACTGATTCATGGAGTATGGAAATGAGGTTCCACTGAAGATCACATGGCACTTGAGCGAAAAGGTCAGAACGCCGATCAACGTTCGAACGCCCTGAAATCAATGACTTAAGAAACGTTCGAACGCCATCCAATGTTTGAACGTCCACAATGCAAAAACAGAAAAAATGTAAGAAAGCCATATCACGTTCGAACATCTTCCACTGACTGACTGCAGAGTGGTTGGCTTTTCACTTTGACTGGGGTGACATACACTATTCATTCACCCTTTTGCTCCCCCTCCTTGCCTATAATTACTCCCACTTTGGGAGTCTTCAAGGGTGTACTTGGTAGGAGACTTGGTAGAGAGTTTAATGGAGACTTAGACTCCCACTCATAAGTGCTAGTTATAGAATTGTTGTATGTTTACTTTTAGTTGTTCTTGAAGTTAGTTTGGCTTTAGACCAACACTTCTAAGTTTGTTATGAAATTAGTCTTAAATTTATGCTTTCAATTACTTGCAAGAAGGAAGATAGTTCATCTTTTGGTTGAGGAAGCAACCCTCCATTTCTTGGTTGAGAAAGCCACCATCCAAAAGTGACTAGCTTTCTTATACTTTTATTGTTTATGTCTTTTACTTCCATAGCTTGAGCTTCCTTCTTTCTTAGAGGAGTGAAACTCTTTCACATTTCTAGAGCTTTGCCAAAGCCGTAAAGGGTGGAACGTGATTCACTCATTCTTCATTGAAGATTGACTCCTTGTTTATTGTTCTTTTATTGTGTAAGTCATGTACTTGGAGGTATGAGCATCACTCACTTTTTTAGCTTTACCAAAACCATAAAGAGTGAGTAATTTCTCATTCACTCTTTAGTAAGAGGTGAAGGGCATGTATAAATTATTCGGAAGTTATATCTGCGCATTGTTCTTATGCTTAGTGTTTATATCTCTTTGCTTATTGGATGATTGATTGCATCTAGCAAAGCTAAGGTACTTTGTATAATCGTGGTTCTTTCAATGACACGGATGACTCTTGCATAGAAAGAATCATCGGTTTAAGGCAAGTACCCCGACTAGATCTTCAGGACTAACCTTCAATCCTCCCCATTATTGTGCTTCATTTAACCTTCAATCTTCCCCATTAATATTTATTAATGTCATGGTTGGATGTCTTATAGAAATACTTGCTTGTTTGTAGACGAGTTGAGTCTCGGCACATGCAATTCTCGTAAACTTCTAGAAAGACATCTGTATCTTCCAATTAACATATTGTTGACACAATTTTTGGCGAGCTATGTCCTCCATGGCATAATTAGTGAGGAAGGTTGCAACTATTTCCTCAAATTCCTTAATGTGCAAATAAGGATTTTCTATTTCAATTCCATGGAATTGAGGAAGTAGTTGTGACATTTTCGGCTTGACTAGGAAGTCATGAGCTTGGACCGGTAAAAGAATGCATGAAGGAGTGGTGCTACGAGTGGGTTGGAGATAATCCCGCATTGATCTCACTGGAGGATGAATTGGGATGTTGTTTGCTTCATTCCTAGGAGGGAAATGCATTCTAAGGTTTGGAATTCTATGGTCTTGCACTTCTCCTCCCCTTGGGACATTAGCACCAACATCCCCAAAATTGTCACCGGCATCCTCGGGTGGGTGTTGGTCCATATTCATGTTGGGGCCTAAGAGTCATCTAACCAATCTATTTTGGTCGTCATGTCCCCACATATGAAATAATATCTACAAATGAAAGACAAGTAAACAAAATTATGTACAAGGAACAACATATCTCACCCCTTGATGTGAATTCACGAGACTTACCTCCGTTGTCCGAAAATCACCTTCTAAATTCAATGCTTTAGCTTCCCCAGCAACGGTGCCAAAAAAGTTTGACTTATTCCATCAACCATAATCTCCGACCATGATTCTCATTGTGTGTATGGCTTATACGATTAGGTGAGTGTCACTCTCCCTCGGGTGTCATGCTAGAAATGGGGTAAACGTGTGTGTGGATGAAAATGTGTGTATGTGTGTGTACAAAAGTGCTCCCCAAGTCTAGAGAAACTTCCCAGTGTCGTGTTTTACTTGGAATGGTATTCCAAAGTCATCTCCTCAGGGAAAGAATGTGAATTGGGTTGAGGTAATTTGGTAAAATGAAAAGTGTAAAACCTTTTGAGTTTGAGTTTTGGTGAGGGAAGATTGGTTATGGAAGTGCAATTAAAACAAGGTTGGCTAATCCAAAGAAGTTATTCTAATGGGAATGCTAAATCAACGCGAGTCATTCGACCAATGGTGCTTATGTGTTTGATTGATTCGTAGAAAGTGAGACACTAATGTGGAATGTAGGCTCAAGCATACCCCGTGACAAGTTTACTATGAATCAAGAGCTCATAACCACGTTTGCACTCAACCTAGTCAAACCAAATAATTTACACTATGAAGTAGAATGTAGAAGAGTTGATTTAGCATACCCAGAAGGAAATTCCCCTTAGATTAGCCAACATAATGCTTAGCTACTCATGGTTGAAGTAAAATCATTCATAATGTAAAGAGACATGTAGAAGAAATGCAAATGAAAATGGGCAGAGAATGAAACTTAGAATATATATTAAAGTTAGGAAGTAGTAAACTACCAAAAGAAATCCATTTCACGGTAAAATGAAGTTGTTGAGCATACCGAGCAGAAAATGTGAAAGTGCAAGTACAATAGATTAAACTCGATTACACTTAAAATAAAGGAGATTACAATGCAAGAAAAAAAGATGAAAAGAGTATTACAACTTGTTACAAGTGAAATGGGTGAAGAAATTACAAAAAATCTAAGCTTTCTCTCTATAAAACTATGTCTTCTACCTTTGGAGCTTCTCTCTCTAAAAGTGCTCAACATGGCGTATGAATGGTAGTCCATAATATAATTTATGTCCATGGAGCATATGGTCTTTAATGCTGCAAAGTTTCAATGATTTTGGGTGGTTTAGAAGCCTGCACAAGCAAGGTGAAAGCATGACTGCACTCCCCTGCCACTTTTTTAGCCTCTCCCCTTCTGTCTCCTCTTCTTTCGTGCTTCTTCTTCCAAGTCAGACCTTTGTGTAAGAAATGGCATGGTTGTATGCGGAACATGTCAGGGTAGGTGTGGGAGAAGTGTGGGTGGGCCCCCGAAGTAGTTGGAGTTGAGTTGCAGAGTTTAGGTGTTTTTTTAGCATAACCTACCGGTAGTTTTATGGGCAAACCTACTGGTAGATTTTACTCCATTAGCCAAAAACCTTTCGAAAGGTTTCGGTGAAACCAACTCTAGTACACAAAACCTATCAGTAGTTTTATGAGCAAACCTACTAGTAGGTTTTTACCTTTTTTGCTCAAATCTTAGTCTTTTCACCTTCCAAGCCATCGTCAAGCCTCCCCTTCATCTCCATTGACTTAAAGCACTACGATAGGAGCTTAATTCATGCTATTTCCAAATCGTTGGCTGTAAACACACTAAAACCTCATTAGTTGTAGAAATATTACATTTTCTCCCATTTTACCACAAAAACAAGTATAAAAAGGGTGCAAATGTGTACATGATGCGCAATATTTTGTGCTAATCAAAAGGAATAATAAAAAAAGAAATGGAATAAGCAGCAAGATGTTGGAATGAAAAAGAAAAAAAGAGAAATCAAAGGCTTTGGAAGAAAAGGGGGTGTAAAAATAAAAAAATTACGAGAAAAAGCAAATGAAGTGAAAGTAAAGGAGATAAATGTTCCAATGGAGGAGTCAATTGTGCAAAAAAAGTATCTTGGGATAACTCTTTTTGAATTCCTTAATCCTTTGTTTCTTTTATGCTTACCCTTAGTCCCATTATAACCTTGATAAAGTCTTAATTGATTATGAAAATGATGGTGAATTAAACTACATGGATAGGTAGATACATCAATGACGTTATTCTATTTTTTTTTACATTATTTAATGAGATTATGTCAATCTCGATTCATTTCTTTTCATTGTTGGAAATATGTGGGATATACTTGTTTTGTTAACATAAATCCTTCTCGTATATACCTTGAGTGCAATACTCATGATAATCGAGAGATTTATTTTGAGTGAAATTGGAAATAATTGATGCCAAATAGAGTTTTGGATAGCTTAAAAGAGATGAGAATTTAGTTTAATAAAATTTTCAAACCAGTCTTTATGACACACACACAGAGACATGTTGTCGATGAAGATATATGTATATACTATTGCAAATTGTTTAGGTCTGAAAAAAGTTATGTTTGAATAAGCTTAAATTCTATTGACATATTGTTGTTTTGTTGACTTTGATAAGAGCAATGCAAATGAAAAAGAGAAAATAGATAAGTTTGTAGGTATCTTTGCTGAAAACCTTCATGAGGCAAAACTAGTCCACTAGGGATCACCTAGGGGTTTAAAGCCTTATTTCATAGGCTAAATGCAATCGTGATTGTCTTTCAAAAAAGTCTATTTCTGCTTTGTTTTTAGATTGTATTTTTAAATTCCAAGGCAAGAAATTTTGGATTTTAATTTAATCAAGTTTTATTGCATAATTCTTAGGAATTAGGCATGGAATTAGATCATCAGTTTTTGATGAGGTATTAGCTGAGTTTAGGTTTTGTTTATAGGAAAATTTTGAAAAGAAAAAGAAATTGAGATTTTTTTAGAAATTCTAGTGTTCTACCATTAGGTGTTGGAACACTAGGTCGTACTATAGGTAGAAGTTTGAATAAAGTTGTTATACCGATTGGTATTGAATATTCTACTAGCATATAACAATGGAATTTTAAAAAAAATATATGTATTGTATGTTTTACCGGTAGGTGGTAGATCTTAGGCATTAAAATGAGGGTTTTTTGGGAACTTCAAAAGTTTTATTCAAATTGAAATTCCCCTCACTCTAAAAGCTCTCCTTTCTCTCTAGACACCTTAGAAACCCTCTCCCTACGCTTGGGCATCGATTTGCACCTCCTATTGTTGAGATTTTTGTGTAATTGGTGACTAATGCCTTCGTTAGGTATGAAGATTTCTTCCTCTTTTGATTTCAATTCGTGGGTTTGGCTTTTTCTTTTGTTGTTAAGTATTTATGGGGGATGCTTTGTGGGCAATGGCTTGCACAAAGATGCCTACTGATAAGAAAAAATGAAATGAACACCGGTTACTCATACCTCGGCTAGGCCTCAAACGAAGAAATAAAAGGTTGACTACTCATCCTCAATTGATACAAAAAAATGTGACTTGTGTTAGGCAATTAGATAGGCATGGTTTGGATTTTTTCAGTGTTGTCCCGCAGTTCACTAAGCATGGTTTGGAAGTCTGGTTTGATGAGGTGTAGGGTTATAGATTGGCAATTCCTAGGGAATTCTACAAAGAACTCAGTGTTGAATTATAAGAGGCCGGTATTTGTTACCATTACATACCCTAGCTCTTCTTTTAAGGGCAACACCTTAGTTGAGTTTGCTGAGCTAATGTATAAAGAGGGAAAACCTTCACTAGAAAGGTGGCGGTAGGGAGTTTGAGTGAGAAGTATTGACTGGCTAAAAAAAAATTATGCTATAATGTGTATCAACGGGGATTAGAGAAGGAACCAAGTGTGGATAAGTTGCCTATGGTGTATGAGTTTGTGAAAGGGCCTCACAATGATATAGCAAGTAATTTGGTATGTCATATGAGAGTTTGCAGCTGCTGTGTAGCCCAAGATGACTATACAGTTCGATCATATGGTGACTAGGATGTGCGTTAGAGCAAAATTTATGAATGCAAAATTTATGAATGTGTTGTGGGCTATAGAAACGGGACCCATTGACCGCCAGAGCAAAAACAAGAGAGCCATAATGTCAAGGGGGACCAGAGTCAGAGATGTTACCACTTCCATTGCTCCTTCTAATACTACTACTTCCACTGCCCTTAATCCTGTACCATCACCATTTACCTAGGGGGGACACTGACTTAGAAGGTGATTAGGGTAGAGAAGAGGATGTCAGGTGCCAAGAGATATGCTCTGGAGACTAGGTAGGTAGTGAAAAGATGCAAGGAAAGATGGCCTAGCTAATGATTGGTATGCAGATACTGTTAAAGCATATTTTTCTTGGTGATCCCATCTCGCCAGTGTCATCTTCGAGACCCCAGACATCTTGTACTATGAAAGATGCGAAGAGTAGTGAGACTAGAGATTAGGAAGAAGGAGCTGGGACTAGAGAGGAGAGTGATGGTGTAGATAAGAATGGAGTTGAAGGTGATGAGGATGTAGTTGCTGAGAGTGATGAGGCTGCTACTTGATAGTTTTTGTTTTTAGGGTTTAAGTATTAAGTATTTTGTATAGCCTATGTATAAGGACCTCTAGGGCCAGGATATAGTTTTTTTTTTGGTCGATGTAAGTACTATCAATGATTAAAATCAATGGAACCCATCTTTTGGATCTTATGTGCCTGTAATTCCTTTCAATTATGTTTTGTAGTTTGATTATTTGTTTTTAACTTCAACGATTGAAGTTTTATGTGGTTTAGTTTCTTAGTTTGATATTTGCTAGGTAAAGTTACCTACAATCACTTGATTTATGTGATTGCAGGTAAATTGAGTGTAAAGTTAGAATTTAAGGATTAATAAGATGGTAAGGGATAAGTTAGGACTTAGTTTGCTGGAGATAAGATGGAGTTGGGAGCCTTAGAACTGTTTTCAAAGAAACTAGAAGTTCTACCAGTAGGTATTATACCGGTAGGAAGGTAGAAGAATGAAGTTTCTACCGGTAGTAAGTTATTTCTATCGGTAGCTTGAGTTACATTAAATTTCTACACAAGTCCTACTGTTAGGTGGTTCCCCTTCTATTGGTAGCAAAACTCACATTACTTTGGATTGTTTTCATTAGAGAAGTTCTGCTAATAGTTAAAACATGTTATACCGATAGAAAAAGTTAGAATACTTTTCTTATAGAAGTTCTACCGGTAGTTAAAACATGTTCTACCCGTAGAAAAACTTACAGTACTTTTGTTATAGAAGATCTATCGAAAGTTCCACTAGTAGCAAAAGGTAGAGTACTTTCAAAATTTTTACCAGATAGAGATTTTACCGGTAGGTTTTACTATTCTAGTAGAAGGTCGAGGCAGATTTTAAAGGGAAGCTCAATTAAAGATCAAATTTTGCCACATCCTTTGGTGATTCTCACCCAATCAAAGAAGGATATAATTTTGGGGAAAATATTTACCAAAGATCCAAAGATTCCCCTTCAAACCAGAATAAATAGAGACCCTTTGGGGATGCACAAGAGAGATAAAAGAAGAAGAAAGATAAAACTCAAGAGATCTCCTACTTATCCTTGTGATCTACGACTATCCGTTCGTCGAATCGCTTCAAGCCAAGAACATATAGTTGTTCTACGCGACGAGAGCTACAAGTTGCTTGATTTATTTCCTTGTTGTACCTAACATCCTACCATCTCCCTCAAGTATGTGCATGATGTATGTGTGAAGAGAAGTGTCACTCTCCCTTGGGAATGATGTCAAAAGAAAGGGTAGGGAAATGGGGAAATGGAATGTTGAAAATGTGGGATGTGAATGAACAAAAATACTTCCCAAGCGCAAGAAGACTTTTGCATGTCGAGTTTTACTTGGAGAGTACTCCAAGTTGTTTCCTCAGGGAAGGAGGTGTATCATCATGAAGGTGATTTTGGTGAATAAAAAATGTAAAATCATTTCTTGGTTGGAATTGGTTTGTGGTTTGTGTTGTGATGAAATTTGAATGGGAAATAAGTGTTGGCTAATGCAAGGGGCCACTCCAATGGGAATACCAATTCTACTCAAATCCTTCCTCCAATAGAGCATATGTGAACGATTGATTTGTGGGAAGCTAGAGATTAGATTGAGTGAGAATCTAAGCACAAACTGTGACAAGTCTAAGGAACACCAAAGACTCACGATCTTATCCACTCCCTAACCAGTCAAACCGAACCACCGTACTCTCAGAGGAGGAGGGAAAAAGAGTTGAAATGGCATACCCAAATGGAGGTCGCCTTTTGGATTAGCAAACTTAAAAGCTTAGCTACTCATACTTAAGTTGAAACTAACAATGTAATAAAACGACATTATAGTGATATGAAGATTTAAGCTAAGTTAATGAAAGAAACATAAACTAAAAGAGAAAGCACTTAATACCCATCTCAAAGCTAAGCAATTTAAAAACATAGAAGGATTAATGGTGAAAGCTTTAATGGAAGACTATACCTGAAAACAACTTGAATGAAATGGAATTAAATACTTCAAATAAAGCTTAGAAGATTCTTACATGGAATTGAAAAACAGTGCATGGAAGAAAATGTAAAAATCTCAACTTTTGTCTCAAAACACTATTCTTCATCTTCCATAGACTATCTGCCTCTTTATTGTAATGTGTTTTCCATAATGGTTTGTGTATTGTCTTTTGGAAGCTTCAAAAACTTGCATGAAGTCATGCCCTAGCCTGTAGATGTGATCTACATCAATAGGGCTGTAAGAAGGTGGGCTGGACAGGGTAGGTGCAGACATTGTATGCACACCCAATTTCTTATCTCTCCTCTCTCCTCTTTCATGCTCAAGACCCCAAAAGTCAGCTGAGAGATGTGCAAGGGTGTCCATGGTGTTAGAAGGGTTAGTAGCAGTTGGGAGATTGTCTTTGGTGGGACCCTCAAGGTAGTAGGGGATGGCCAGCAGAATCTGGGCTGTTTCAACAGTGTGTCGGTACTGCATACCGGTACTTAGAACTTTAGTCGCCTAAGCGTATCGGTGCTGCATACCAGTACACTTTCCCCTATTTTTTGATTTCTTGACTTCTTTACCTGCTGAGCTATCTTCAACCCATCCTTGCATCTTCATTACTTCAAATCATGTGAGAAGGCTTAAAGAAGCTCCAATTAGCACCTTTTATCTGCAAACACCACAAATCTTCCTGAATAGCTCAAATCGCACAATTCCACACATTTAATCCCCAAAAGCTAGTGAAAAATGAATGTATTAGCACATGAAATATGCAATGTTTTGTGCTAATCACACCCCCAAACTTGAGATTTGCTAGTCCCTAGCAAAGTTTATTATAAAAAAAATAACAGACTCTACATAAAAAAATTCCATTAAAATAAATAATTTTCCCAAACAATCAAAATACATAAATCATAATGCAATTGTAGAAATAAACTTCGACCAGATTGAATAGAAACTTTGGTTTTCCATTAATGTGCTTCAAAGTAGGAGTACATGGAGTAAAACATCAAAAAGAAACAAAATGGCCTACAACCTAAGGATTCTTCTACTAGGCCAACGACTCCATCCTAACTATGTACAATGCAACACAAAAGAAAGAACAAAAACTACAGAAACCTACTCCTCATCCCCATCCCCATCTCCATCTCCATCAACATCACCAAAATCACTCTCTCCCTCTACACCCTCATCAGAATCTTCATCATCATCATCATCATCCACCTCAACCACTATAGAGGAAGAGGGGATAGGTGCAGAGGGACCAGGAGCTAGTGATATGGGTCCTTCTGGGATGGACCTCCGTGGAAAAGTATGCATGTACAACTGTTTATCATTGCCATTATCCCATGCATTGATGCCTCGATCCCTTACACTGATGCCTCTAAAGCATCCAGGCGCTGAGGAATTGAGTGTTCTGGTGCAGATGTAGATGTGGATGGCCTAACAACTGTGGCAGATGCAGATGGTCCAGGAGCCTCAGAATCCGAGCCCACAGCCCTAGCTTGCTCCCCCCGACACATTGCCTTTCTTTTCATGCTACCAGACTTGCCAATATCACAGTCTTAGGGGGAGTGAGCTTGCCAAAGGCATATGCCTTAACCTTGAAATTCTGGCATATCCAGTCACCGTACTCCCGAACGACAATTTGATCATGGGCTTCTGTTTCTCAACAAAGTCTTTCATTTCCTCCCAAATGAGAAGAACAAATTCAATCGCCTCCCCTGACCTGAGGGGGATTTCAGGTGAGAGAAAAATGAAAAGGGGGTTTGTATCTTAGGAGAGAAATGAAAAGTTTTCCAAAAAAAAATTTGACTAAAAACCCTAGCTTTTGGCTTTCCAAGCGAAGCGTACCGATACATCGAACTACAGTAGGTTATGCACACTAGTATGGCATACTGATACGCTTTTGCCTTAACAGCAAAATACTCCTGCAGAGCAACCCTTCATAACTCCTTTCCATTTTAGGACCTCGCTTATAAATTTTAGCACTCACTTGATGACCTCTACTCCACCCTAACATATACTCCGCTTGTAAACCACAATTTGAACCATCATGCCCAATTCATTACCGAAGTTGCAATGCGATTTAAAATTTTGATGCATTCAACGTACAAGGAATGAATTTCTAACTTTAACTATCAAAATGTACACCCAAAATGCAAGTAACATAATTAATAACATGGGCAGTCCTAATTTATTTCAAATATCAAAAGCTTGAGCAATATTCTAGACTAAAGTATGCACCTGCACATTTATTTTTGAACTCATGTGTGTGTGAGTTGAACAAGTAATTGGAGTATTTCTGCAACATAATTCACATTCAGATGGCTAGTCAAACTTAGCTTCAATGCATACCTCACCGAAGGTCACTCTTAACATTGAAATACACTCTAGTTATCCTAAAATGCACTCTATGTATACATGTGAGATAGATTTTTGAGCACAAAAACAAAGTATGCTTACATGTAATCCAAAAATGAAGGTAATGTACGAGAATGAAATGACTTTGGCATAATCTCACGAAAATAATTATAGGGCATTGCATAGCAAAACTATCTCATCATTCTATTGAAAATTATGCATCGCCCATGCTTCTCTAGATCACTTAGGACTTTAAAGATTATAATGGGGCCTTGGGGTGATATTGAGGAAAAAGAAACGAAGGCTATAGGATAACAAAGAGGGTTGTTCCAAGTGAAAGACTTTTATTTCAAAAACATCTCCCTTTTTATGGGTTTTTCATTCTTTACACCATTCCCACACTCTTTGCTTCTCTTATTTATTTTCCTTAACATTTTCTTTTGCTTTTGATCCTTCTTTCTTTTTCTCACCCTTTTTCCTCCTTTTCTTGAATTCTCATTCCTTTTTTTTTTTCAAAGTCTTTGAGTTTCACAACAATTATCCCTTGCTTGAATTTCCACACCACACTTCCTTTTCTTTTGCAAACACTCATTTTCAGATTTAAGAACTACCAAGGTATGGTAGATATCTCTCATTTTCATCTGCTTGTTCAAATGTGTGGCATAGAAAGGAATTTCACTTAGGCTCAATCACGGCACTAGGGATAAATTTTTCCTCAAGAATAAGGCTAAGGCTCAAAGTGTTCAAAGATGGCCTAAAATCACTTCCAGATACGCATAGGAGAGTAGTGTACATTTCAGATAAGTTAATCGACTACACCAATGCACCTAACCATAACAAGCATAATGAGAATATTGAACAAATTTGAACTTTGGGAATTGTTCCTTGAGCAAATGTAAGTCTCCTCCAAAAAGAATTAGCACTAAATCTCTCATGGGTCGTTACTCATCTCCACTACTTATGTCAAGCCTAAAATATGAATCCAATCCGTAAATTGCTAAAATTACTCATTCAAAAAGGGCACATACAGTAGAGTTCAAAAATAGATACATACGTAATACTCACACATATGATTCACTTCTACAGTATACTCGTGTGCTCAAGGTTCAACACAGAGATCAATATATCATCTAACCTGAACACTCTTAATAAGGGAATACAAATCAACATTCAAATATATTTTTTTTACAAACAATTTCAATTTTTTCATAATTTGCACTAAAGTAAACAAGAATTGGTTTAATCCACAAAAAATTTCACAGACATTGGTGTGACATGCAAGTGGTGCACCTCACCCCCTAACTTGATTCATGTATTTTCCTTAATGCAACAAAAAATACATGATATGCAATGAAAGATAGTAAAAGGACGAGTAAGGTTAGAAAGCACCTCGCTTTTGAGCTTTTCATCGAAGCACCAACATCTGAACTAAGAAAATCAAAGCTATACAACCAAGTAAAGTGAATAACATGAAAATGAAAATACAAAAGTAAATAAGAAAACTGTACACTACAAAACATTAAAACTTGTTTATTCCTCCACAAATTTCGGATACACCGGATCCGTCAAATCCTCCTCCGCCACTTGTCCTTTAAAACCCTAAAAAAATGGCTTATGTCTTTGGCCATTGACCTTGAATATTTGGCCATTCTCGGGGTTCGTGACATCTACAGCTTTGTTGGGATAAGCCACCTTGACAAGATAGGGGCAATCCCAACGAGATTGGAGTTTTCCTTTGAAAATGGAGAGACGAGAGTTGTACAAAAGAACTTTTTTGGCCGAGCTCAAATGACTTCCTTACAATGGATTTATCATGAAATATTTTAGTCCGCTCCTTAGAATTTGTGGAGCTTTCATACGCATCTCTTCTAATCTCTTTCGACTCATTCAATTGCAATTTCCTATGTTCTCTGGCCATTCTCAAATTAAAATTCAATGTTTCTATGGCCCTATAGGCCTTGTGTTCTATCTTGACTGAATAATAGCAAGCCTTTCCAAGGACGAGCCGAATGGGAGGCATGCCTAATATAGTCTTGTAAGAAGTGCGGTAAGCCCATAGGGCATCAATAAGTCTATCAGACCAATCTTTTCAATTTGGGTTAACCGTCTTCTCTAAAATGTTCTTGATCTCCCTATTTGCTAGCTCGACTTGTCCATTGGTTTGTAGGTGATATGCGGTGGATCCCTTGTGTGTGACACCATATTTGTGCATCAAATACGCAAATGGCCTATTATTGAAATGTGATCCACCATCACTTATCATTACACAAGGCATCCTAAACCTTGAAAAAATATTCTCCTTTAAAAACTTGACCACAATCCGGTGATCATTGGTCTTGGTTGGGATAGCCTCTACCCATTTGGATATGTAGTCCACTGCCATTAGAATATATAGATAACCAAACGACCTGTGGAAGGGACCCATGAAGTTAATGCTCCAACAATCAAATGTTACTATAGCAAGTACAGGGGAGAGAGGCATCATGTTCCTTTGGTTCACACTACCCAAACGCTGGCATCTACCACATTCTTTATAAAATGAGACACAATCTTTATTTAGTGACGGCCAGTATAAACCTAATTGAAGAATTTTTGCCAAAATTTTCTTTGTTGAGAAGTAGCCACCGCATGCTTCTGAATGACATCTCGCTGTTCATTTTATGGGGCGTATCTCCTTAGGAATTGGTCAGGGCAGTACTTCAATAGATATGGGTTGTCGAAGTAAAAGCACTTCACACCCGCCATGAATCTCCTTCGATCCTCTAGGCTCCACTGTAGTGGTATTTGTCCTATTGCAAGATAAATACAGATGTCAGCATACCATGGACAAATTGAATGAATTAAAAGCAATTGCTCATCAGGGAAATAATCTGGGATTGGAATGTGCTTTTCAGCCTCTTGCACCACCAGTCTAGATAAATGATCCGTCACCACGTTCTCCACTCCTTTCTTGTCTTTGATTATCAAATTGAAATCTAGGAGTAGGAGGATCCACCTGATAAGTCTCGGTTTGGCATCCTGCTTAGACAACAAATACTTCAAAGTAGAGTGATCACTATAGACTACATTCGGTGAACCAATAATGTATGAACGTAATTTATCTAATGTAAAAATTACCTCTACCAACTCCTTTTCAGTGGTGGTGTAATTCATTTGGGCTTCATTGAGCATTTTGCTTGTGTAGTATCTTACATAAGGTCTATTATCCTCCCTTTGATTGAGGACTGCGCCAACTGCGTAATCACTCGCATCGCATATAAGCATAAAAGGTAAGTCCCATTTGGGTGTTAGCTGAATGGGAGGTGTGACAAGCATGCTTTTAAGTTTTGTAAAAGTTGCCTCACAATCGTTCGACCACACAAATGGGATGTCCTTAAACAATAAATTGGTCAAGGGTCGGGCCAATGCTCTAAATTTTTTAATAAAAGGACGGTAAATTCCAACATGGCCCAGAAACGACCTGATATCCATGACAACTCTCGGCGTAGGAAGGTTGGAGATGACCTTCACCTTTGATTTTTTAATTTCAATTCCTTTCACCGAGTTGTTGTGCCCAAGAACAATTCCTTGTGTCACCATGAAGTGACACGTCTCCCAATTCAAGACTAAACTCTTCTCTTCACATCTCTCCAGAACTTTCTCCAAGTTGTCCAAACACCCATTAAACGAATCCCCAAAGATCGAGAATTCATCCATAAATACGTCAATAATATTCTCCACCATATCAATAAATATCCCCATCATGCAACGTTGAAAGGTTCCCGAGGCATTACATAGCCAGAAAGGCATGCGACAGTAAGCAAATGTACTGTAGGGACAAGTAAAAGTGGTCTTCTCTTGGTCTTCCAATACAATTTTGATTTGATTGTAGCCAAAGTACCCATCTAAGAAACAATAAAATAAATGCCCCACTACTCTTTCTAACACTTGATCAAGGAATGACATTGAGAAGTAGTCTTTTCGAGCACACATATTGAGCTTCTGGTAGTCAATACAAACTCTCCAGCCTTTGATCACCCTTGTTGGAATAAGATCATTCTCTTCATTGCCCACAACAGTGACTCGTGACTTCATGGGCACTACTTGGGTGGGACTAACCTACTTACTATCGATAATCGAAAAAATGATGCCCACGTCAAATAGTTTCAATACCTTGTCCCTCACCACATCTTTCATAATTGGAAGGTAATGGCTTTAATTCCAAATTGGGCTTTTGCTCACTTGATGGGAAAATCATTTTGTCTTGGTGTGGGAGTTTTTCAAATGTAGGCGTCCACTTTTCCACTCCTTTCATACTCTCTAAGTCCTCTTGCTCCTCAATCTCATCTAAGTTAACATTCCCCTCTTCTTTGAACTTTAATATTCTCCCAAGTTCCAAGTGCTCTTCCACCAATGTGTTAATCCTATTGACTTCATGTACCTCCTCATCATCTCCCGGTTGCTTATACAAGTTGAACACGTTGAGCATCATGGTGATGTTCCCAAATGCTAACTTCATAAGACCATTCTTGCAATTGATCACAACATTAAATGTAGCAAGGAAAGGTCTACCAAGTATTACCGAAATTTGAGAGCTAAGATTTGCAAACGGGTGATTGTCGAGCACAATAAAATCAGTAAGAAAATAAAATTTATCTACTTGCACTAAGACATCCTCAACCACTCCCCATGTTGTACGGACACTATGGTCCGCTAGCTAAAGTATGATTGAAGTAGGCTTGAATTCACCAAGATGAAGTAGTTGGTACACCGAGTAAGGAAGAAGATTCACACTAGCACCCAAATCAAGCAATGCTTGCTTCACCCCGTAATTTCCATTAGTTCTGGCAATGGTGGGACAGCCGGGGTTTTAAACTTTGGTGGAGTGTTCGTCCTCAAGATTGAGCTCACTTGCTCGGTGAGGAATGCCTTCTTATGCAGGTTGAGCCTTTTCTTCACCGTGCACAGGTCTTTCAAGATCTTAGCACAAGATAAAATTTACTTAATGACTTCAAGGAGTGAGATGTTGATCTTCACATCCTTAAACATTTCAAGAATATCATCATAGTTAGCAACCTTGGCTGTTGGCTTCAAACGATTGGGAAAAGGAGTAGGCATAGAGAAAACAAGGACACTATCATCAATCAATTTTTCTTTCTCAATTACCTTATCACTCACCTCACTCCCTTCGGTGTCACCCATAGTCTTTTTTTCTCTTGGCAATGTGGCCTCGGGTGAGACCTTTGGCATGATGGTTTTATCAATTTGCTTGCCACTACAAAGGGTGATGACCGCGTTGAGTAGCTCCCAACTTTCTTGGGTGGGCTCGGTTGACTTAATGCAATGTTGACCTCCTGGGCTTTCATGGGCTTAAGCGGGGAATTTCCCCTTCTCTTGTTGTGATGCTCCCATGGAATTAGTCAACTTGGTGAGTTGGGTCTTAATGTCATTAAGAGTTGTGGCATTTTGATTATTAATGGTGGTTTTGCTTTGGATGAAAGCATGAACCACATCCTCCAAATTTCTTTTGTGAGGAGGTAGGTATGTGGGAGGATTAGATGGACCTTAACGGGAGGAGCTTTGGGAAGGTGGATTTTGTGGAAAAGTTTAGGGTTGTGGGTTTGACAAATACCCTTGCAGATTGGACCGGGGGTATTGGGAGCTAGACATTTGCCCTTGACCTTGGTATTCATTTTTCCTCAGAGGTACGGGTAATGAATATGCATTTGAACCAAGAGGAATGGGATTCTCATTTCTCCAACTAAAATTTGTATGATTACTCTAATGAGAACATAATATTGCATATTTGAAGGTCTCATTACATGCATTTTAACTCAACTTTTGCATTTAAGTACTTTGAGTTAGCCAAAGTTGTCAATAATGTTGAATTTTTGATGTTGCAGGTAATTATAGCTTAAATGATGGATTTTAGGACCTTGCAACTAAGTATGGATGTGTGGTGAAGGCATGGACACATTACATGAATAATTGGAGGGTAAAAAGTGAAGAAATCAAGGAGGTATTGGTGCTTGGGAACAAAGGCACCAACACCCACACCATTTGGTTGTAGAGCCTCGGTTTTCCTCTATTTTGACCATGATCCACTTAAATTTGAAAAAGTGCAAAACATAAAAGTTGTAGATCTGAATGTCTTATAGTTTGTGTCATAATTTTAGCTCAATCGTAATGGTTAGATCAAAAGTTACGATGATTCTACAAAAACTAGTTCACAATAGAAACAATACCAATAATATTCCACCTCTGGATTTCGGGGTAACGGTATGCTCTGTTGAGTGCCCAGAACGACTATTTTTCATGCTCCACTTACTTGTGGGTCCCACCTACACTTCTCCCTCTTGCCCCTCAACATTTTCTGTACATCTTCATGCCTCCTACATCCTTGATGAAGACTTTGGAGGCTTAGCATTCAAGGAGGAGAGAGAGAAAGGGGTGAAGCGTGGGTGTGCAAGCTAAGCCTATGCTAGCCTGCCAGACCCATCTCTTCAGCCCATATTGATGTGAGGCCTTTCATACAGCTAGAGGGACCCCCCATGCACGAAATTGAAGGCTCTTACACTCCATATACTTAGCATTCTTCAGCATTGCAAAGTGTGGCTACCTAAGTTTAGAATGCTCCAAGGGAGAAGATGGTGAATAGTGCAATTAAAATTTATGTTTTTGCGTTTTCTTCTCCATTTCAGTTATAGTAAGCTTAAAATTACTTGCAATCTTCATTTCTTGCATCATAATCTTCTTTATTTCGAATATATTGCAAGTTTTGTTACATGTTCTAGATTTCACCATTAATGCTTTCAAGCTTTCTTCATTTTTAGTCTTAAAATGGGTATTGAATATTTTTCTTCATAGTTTTACTTTTCTTGCTTTAAGTTAAGTTCCATGTTTTGTTTCTTCATTATGTGCATTTACATTATGATTGTCTAGTCTTTAATGATGAGTAGCTAGATTTAAGTTGGCTAATCCAAGGGAGATCTCCTATTGGGCTTTCCATTTTAACTTTCTTTTCTGCTCTTGGTGTACGATGGTTTAGTTTGACTGGGTTGAGAGTGGATGCAGTTGTGAGTTTTTGATATCTCGTAGGCCTAGCCACAGGTTATTCTTGGATCTTAACCTCCATTTGGTTGTGAGTTCTTGATACACCACAGACATTGTCACGGTGTATGCTTGAATCTTCAACTCCATTTCATCCCTAACTTCCCACGAATCAATCTTTCTTCTATCCACCATTGGAGGAAGGTTTCGAGTTGAGTTGGCATTCCCATTGGAAAGACCCCTTTGGATTAGCCAACTCTTGCTTTTATTGCATTTTCATTCACTAACACAATCACAAAACTCAAACAAAAGATTTTACACTTTTCCATTTTGACAAAATCACCTTCACACACTTTACCTTTCCTTTCTAGAGGAGACAACCTTGGAATACTTTTCCATGTAAAACATGACATTCATAAGACCCCTTGTGCTTGGGGAGCACTTTTGTTCTCACACATCTTCATTTTATACATTCCATTTTTCCCATCTCCTTGCCCTTTCTTTTGATACCATTCCAAGGGAGCATGACATTCCCCTCCTCGTTTGCACACACATCATACATACATTGAGGGAAGGAGTTAAGAGGATAAGAACAACAAGGGAAACAATCTATCCCCAATTATAAGTGTTTGAGTGTGGAGAGAATGATTGCCTCTGTTTGATTAAAGACATGCACTTGCTCGTGATACACTTCCTTAAGCGTCGGAATGTTGGGGCACTACAATATGGAATGATCCACACTCTCACAAATCGAGCAAAACACATAAACCATTGAAACATTAGAGACCTCATGTCTCCTATTAACTTCAAGACTCTCTACTTTCCTTCACAACTTAGAAATTTTGGAAAGTAAGTCTTCCTGGTCTCTCAAATCATAAATCCCTCCCCCTTGAGTTTGATTACCACAAGAGTTGAAGACCTTGGTACATCGGTTGGATCAGTAATGTTCCATGATTGTGCATTTTGTGCTAATGTATCAAAGTAATCAAAGGCCTCATCTGAGTCTTTGTTCAAAAACTCTCCATTGCACATCATGTCAATGAATTGTCTATGGCTTGGTGTAATTCCCTTATAGAATAAACTAACTATTTGTTAAGATTCAAATCCATAATGTGGATGGATTGCAATAACTCCTTGTACCTCCCCCAACATTGGTAGAATTGCTCATTGGGCTTCTCCGAAAAGTTTTGAATATATTTTTTCAAAGTGGTGGTTCTATGAACCAGAAAAAAAAATGTTTAAAAACTCAAAGAGCATTTGGTTCCAAGATGTTATCGAGCGAGGTCTCAAGGCGTACAACCATGATTTGGCTTAATCTCTAAGGTAGAATTGAAACAATTTTAAGCGAGTTTTGTCCTCTGTAGCATAGTTAGTATTGAATGTTGCAACAACATCCTCAAATTCCTTTAAGTGCAAGTAAGGGTTTTCCTTTTCAACTCCATGGAATGTAGGAAGAAGTTGCAACATCCCCGACTTAACTTTGAAGAGATGAGCTTGAACCGGCAAGTGGATGCATGAGGGTGTGGTGCTACGGGTTGGTAGAAGGAACTCCCTCATTGACCTCGTAGGAGGATCAATTTGGATATTGTTCCCTTCATTTCAAGGAGGGGGAAAATGCATTCGTGGATTGGACACTGTAGATTCTAGCACTCTCCCACCCCTTTACATTTTAAGGTGGGCATCCTCATTCTCAAAGTTGTCACCCGTATCCTTGGGTTGGTCTTGGTTAGGATACATGTTGGGGGCTAACGGCTTTCTAACAAGTCAATTTTGACTATCCCGTCCCCACATGTAACAAAACTATCAAAAATTAAAAATACAAGCACACAAAAATATGTACAAGAATCAACGTAACTCAGACCATGATGAACAACTTAGGACTTATCTCCGTTGTCCGAAAATCACCTTCTTGATTCAACGCTTGCCTTCCCCGGCAATGACGCCACAAATGTCTTATTTATTTCCCTACAGTTCCTAACCTTCTAACATCTCCCTCAATGTATGTGTATGATATATGTGTTAAGGGGAGTGTCACTCTCCCTTGGGAATGATGTCCAAAGAAAGGGCAGGGAAATAGAGAAATGGAATGTTAAAAATGTGGGATGCGAATGAACAAAAATGCTTCCCAAGCACAAGAAGACTTTTGTATGTCGAGTTTTACTCGGAGAGTACTTCAAGGTCGTCTCCATAGGGAAGTAGGGGTATCATCATGAAGGTGATTTAGGAGAACAAAAAATATAAAATCATTTGTTGGTTGGAATTAGTTTGTGGTTTATGTTGTGATGAAATTTGAATGGAAAATAAGTGTTGGCTAATCCAAGGGGGCACACCAATGAGAATACTAATTCAACTCAACTACTTCCTCCAATAGAGCATAGGTGAATGATTGATATGTGGAAGCTAGAGACCAGATTGAGTGAGGATCTAATCATAAATCGTGACAAGTCTACGGAATATCAAAGACTCAAAATCTCATCCACTCTCTACCCAGTCATACCGAACAACCGTACTTTAAGAGGAGGAGGGAAAAAGAGTTTAAATGGCAAACCAAAATGGAGGTCTCCTTTTGGATTAGCCAACTCAAAAGTTTAGCTACTCATACTTAAGTTGAAACTAACAATGTAATAAAAAGACATTATTGAGATATGAAGATTTAAGCTAAGTAAATGCAAGAAACATAGACTAAAAGTGAAAGAACTCAATACCCATTTCAAAGCTGAGCAATTTAAGAACATAGAAGCATTAATGGTGAAAGCTTTAATGGAAGAATATACCTAAAAACAACTTGAATTAAATGGCATTAAAGACTTCAAATAAAGCTTAGAAGATTCTTACATGGAATTGGAAAACAATGCATGGAAGAAAATGTAAAAATCTTAAATTCTCTCTCAAAACACTACTCATCATCTTCCATAGACTATCTCCCTCTCAATTGTAATGTGTATTATATATTGGTCTGTGTATTACCTCTAGGAAGCTTCAAAAACGTGCATGAAGTCATGCCCTAGCTTGCAGATGTGATCTCCATCCATAGGGCAGCAGGAAGGTGGGCCGGACAGGGTAGGTGCAGATCTTGTCTGTACACCCGTCTTCTTCTCTCTTCTCTTTCCCTTTTTCATGCTCAAAACTCCAAAAGTCAACCGAGATATGTGCAAGGGGTTTCCATGGTGTTGGAAGAGTAAGAGGCAAGTGGGAGATTGGCTTTGGTGGGACCCTCAAGGCAATAGAAAATGGCCAATAGAATCTGGGTTGCATCAGCAGAGTGAACTGGTACTGCATACTGGTACTTCGAACTCCAGTAGCCTATGTGTACCGGTACTACATACTGGTACACTTTTCCCTGATTTCTAATTTCTTGACTTCTTCACCTCCTAAGCTATCTTCAACCCATCCTTTCATCCTCATTACCTCAAATTATGTGAGAAGGCTTTAAGAAGCACCATTTAGTACTGCAAACACCAAAATTCTTCAATAATAGCTCAAATAGCACAATTCCACACATTTAATCCCCAAAAAGAAAATGAGAAAGGAATGTATTAGCACATGAAATACGCAATGTTTTGTTCTATTCTCACCCCCCAACTTGAACTTTGCTTGTCCCTAACAAAGTTAATTATAAAAAAAATAGTCTACATAAAACAATTCTATTTAAATAAACAATTTTCCCAAACAATCAAAATACATAAATCATAATACATTTTTAGAAATAAACTTGGACAAGATTGAACAGAAACTGTGGTTTTCCATTAATGTGCTTCAAAGTTGGAGTACATGGAGTCAAACATCCAAAAGAGACAGATTGGCCTACATCCTAAGGATTCTTCTACAAGGCCAATGACTCCATCCTAACTACATACAATCCAACACAAAAGAAAGAACAAAAACAACAGCAACCTACTCCTTGCTTGATTGTTTTCCTTGTTGTTCCTAACCTCTTAACACCTTCCCTCAATGTATGTATGACGTGTGTGCAAACGAGGAAGAAAGTGTCACACTCTTTTGGAATGGTGTCAAAAGAAAGGGCAAGGATATGAAAAAATGGAATGTATGAAACGAAGATGTGGGTGTACAAAAATGTTCCCTAAGCACAAGGAGACTTTTGCGGGTCGTGTTTTACTTAGAGGTATTCTAAGGTTGTTTCCTTGGGGAAGAATGTGAATCGTTTGAAAATGATTTTGGTGAAAAGAAAGTATTAAAAATTTTGTTTATTTGAAGAATTGTTTGTAAGTGTAGTTTGATGATATACAATGAGAACAAGTGTTGGCAAATCACAAAGGTTCACTCCAATGGGAATGCAAAACCAACTTAACTCCTTCCTCCAATGGTGCTTATATGGACGATTGATTCATGAGAAGCTTGATGAGCACAAAATATTGCATATTTAATGGTCTCATTACATGCATTTTAACTCAACTTTTTCATATAGTACTTAAAGTTAGCCAAAATTATGAATAATGTTGAATTTTCAATGTTGTAGGTAATTATAGCATAAATGATGGATTTTATAACCTTGCAACAATTTATGGATGTGTAGGGAAGGCATGGACACATTACATGAAGATTTGAAGGCTTAAAAGCGAAGAAATCAAGGAGGCATCGGTGTTGGGTAATAAAGGCACTTGCACCCACACCATCTGGTAGCAAAGCCTCGGTTTTCCTCCATTTTTACCATGATCCACTTCGAATAAGAAAAAGTGCAAAACATGAAAATCGTAGATCTGGATGTCTTCTATATTTTGTTAACATTTCAGCTCAATCGGACGGTTGGATCAAACTTTATGATGAGTCTACCAAAACTGGTCCAGAACAAATAAAGTGTATCAGTATGCGTACTAGTATGCCGAACTCCAGTAGGTAAACCGTATCGGTATGCCATCTAGAAAGTGCCCAGAACGCCTGCAAATAATTCTCCCCTTGCTTGGGGGTCCCACTATTGATTCTCCCACTTGCCCCTAACTTTTCTTACACATCTACTTGCCTCCTACACAATGCTTGAAGACTGTGAAGGCAAACACAGTAACGCGGATGGGAAAGAAATGGCAGCCATGTGGGGTGCAGGCTATACTTTTCCTAGCCTATCAAGAGCCATTAACTCACCTCCAATTGATGGGAGGTCTGCACACACCTTGGGGGGACCACCATGGAAGAAATTGCAAGGCTATCACTCCATATATTCAGCATTACACAAATTCTTCATGTGTGGCTACCTAAGCTTAGAAAATCCAAGGAAGAAGTTCATAAATAGTGTAATATAAATTTATATTTTTGCATTTTTTACTACCTTTATGTGGTAGTAAGCTTTCATACTCTTGTAATCTTTATTCCTTACACTTTAATCTTATCAATTTCAAGTTTATTCCGAGTTTAGTTACATGTCTTAGTTTATGCCATTGTTATGTTATGTTTTCTTCATTTCCCAGCTTAAAATGGGTATTGAATATTTTTCTTCATAGTTTAAGTTTTCTTTCTTTAATTTAAGTCTTCATTTCCATTTCCTTTACATGTCTCTTTACATTATGCATTTCTTTCTTGCAAACATGATTAGCTAGATTTTTAGTTGGCTAATCCAAGGGAGACTCCCTCTTGGGTTTTCCATTTCAACTCATTTTCTTTCCTCTCTTGGTGTACGGTGGTTCCGTTTGACTTGGTTGAGTGTGGATGAGGTTGTGAGTCTTTGATATTCTGTAGGCCTAGTCACGGTTTATGCTTGGATCCTCACCATTTCATCCTTAGCTTCCCACGAATCAATCATTCTTCTATAAACCCTCGGATGAAGGTTTTGAGTTGAGTTGGCATTTCCATTGGAGTGAACCCTTCGGATTACCAACACTCATTTTTTGCACTTTCATTCACAAACACAATCACAAACTCCAAACAACAAAAGATTTTACACTTTTCTCTTTTGTTCACAAAATCACCTTCTCGCACTTGAACTTTCCTTCCATGAGGAGAATACCTTGGAATACTTTCCAAGTAAAACACGACACTCAAAAGATTCCTTACGCTTGGGAAGCACTTTTGTTTGCACACATTTTAGACTTTTTGTACATTTCATTTCCCCTATTTGCTTGCCCTTTCTTTTGACACTATCCCAAGAAAGAGTGACACTCCCCTTCATCCATAC
Source organism: Ilex asprella (assembly GCA_023539305.1). Taxonomy (NCBI): domain Eukaryota; kingdom Viridiplantae; phylum Streptophyta; class Magnoliopsida; order Aquifoliales; family Aquifoliaceae; genus Ilex; species Ilex asprella. The sequence continues at coordinate 22,843,771 of CM042193.1, read as the reverse complement.
ACTACACATTTTAAGGGGTGGTTTTTAGAGGTTAGGAAACAACAAGGTTTTTTACAAGCATTTTTGGTGCCGTTGTCGGGGAAGGTTATGCGTCGAGTTCAAAAGATGATTTTGGGCGGCATAGGTAAGTCTCGTGATTTTCATCACGGGCCAAGGTATGTCGTCTCTTTGGTAAATAGTTTGTAAACAGCTGGTGTTTTATGTAATTTTTTATAATTTTTATGATAATAAAATTGCTCATGGGGCTTTTCAGAAAAGTTTTGAGTTTTCTTTTTTAAAGTGGTGGTTCTATGCACCGGAAAAAATTTATTCAAAAACTCAAAAAGCATTTGAGCCCAAGAGGTGATGGATCGAGGCCGCAAGGAATTCAACCATGTTTTGACTTTATCCTTAAGAGAAAAGGGAAACAATTTCAAATGAGCTATGCCTTCGATAGCATAGTTAGTGTTAAAGGTTGCAACAATATCCTCGAAATCCTTACTAGTGAGTGCCCAATAAATGCCCCTTATTTTGAAAATGTTTGCGAGATTTGTGGTGAATATGGACACATCACTAGTGAGTGCCCAATAAATTATCCAGTTCAATACTTGATACATTGACTAATACTCTAATTGCTATGGATGAAGAACAACACCATGAGCATAGTCAATGTATTGAGGATGATCATCCCAATGGAGTGCAAATTTATGTTGAATCTCCCATCACTCTTGATTGTGAAAAATTTGATGAAGTTATTATCTCATATGAGGCTAATGAGCCCAATGTCATTTTGCCATCTAGGAGTGGTGTTGAGGTTCACATTTCTCAACTTGTGGAGGGCATTGCAAGGGAGTTAAGGGTAGAAACTTTTAAAGAGAAATTGTATACTCCATTGTTGGGATTGCATAAACTTGCATACACCTCTTTTTGGTTGAGATTTTTTAATTATTATCTTTTGTATTTTTGGATAGATTGGTTTGGAAGGGCATTTACACAACAAAAAAGTTTTAAAATCAAAAAAATAAATGGGCGCAAGCTCATATCCGGATTGACATGTGCCTTTTTGTTTTGTTTCCATGTACATATTAGTTAGATTTATTTTATTGTTATATTTTTATTTTCATAATGTTGTAGTGTAGATTTTAGCATGAAGATTGTTTACCTCTTCCTAAGTTCGACTCATTTCACTTTGAGCATCATTGTAGCAAATCTTATTGGGTATCATATTCTAGTCTAAGTTGTGGGATGTAAACAAGTTTTTTGTGTTTTGTTTTTTTTTTTTTGTTAATGTATATATATATATATAAATTGAAGAAAGATGAAAAAAAAAGAAAAAAGAAAAAAAAGGTGTATCTCATTTCTCATATTACTTTTATTTTTCTCATTGTGTGATTCCTTGTGCATTGAGGACAATGCATAGTTCAAGTTGGGGGACAAGGTGCATCATTTACATGCTCCACCACTTTTTCTATAGAATAAATTACAAATGTGAAAATTTTGAAAAATTTTGGATATTTTTTGTGTAAAGTTGCTAATATTGAACTATATTCTCCTATCCTAATTATTGTGGGAGTAGTGATTGCTTGATCTTCATTATGAACTTTGAATACATGAGCATATCATAAAAGTTTATCCTATGCTAGAGTATCACATACTTGTTTGCTTTTGAACTCAACCATAAGTGCACCATGAACTTGTTGTTTTGCCAATTTACGGATTGAGTTCACATTTGAGTGCTTGACATGAAAAGTGGAGATGAGTAAGAACCAATGTCAGCTTTAGTGTCAATTCTTGTTGGAGGGAACTTATATTTACTCAAGGAAAAATTTTTAACATTTTAAATTTATTCAATAATCTCATTATGCTTGTTTTAAGTAGGTGCTTTTAGGCAATTGACTGACTTTTCCATGAAACGCAAAATGTTCCCCCATGCTTATTTAGAAATGATCTTAGGCCATCTTTGAAATGCTTTGATCCTTTGTCTTTTTTCTTTTGAAAATTTTATCCCTAGTTCCGTGATTGAGCCATGTTGGGAAAATTTATTCCCTACTTTGAGCAATTCTACCAATGTTGGGAAAGGTACAAGGAGTTGCTACAGTCCATTCCACACCATGGCTTTGAACTATGCCAATTGGTGAGTTTCTTCTATGAAGGAATTTCACCGGGCCATCGACAGTTCAACGACATGATGTGCAACAGGGATTTTTTGAGCAAAGACTCCAATCAGGCCCTAGACTATTTTGATACATTGGCCCAAAATGCATAGTCATGGCACACCACTGAACCTACCGATGTACCAAGGTCTTTGCCTCAAGGGAGTGGCCAACCAAAAGGGGGAAGGATGTATGATTTAAGAGACCGGGATGACCTACTTTCAAAAATTTCTAAATTGTCTTGCAAAGTAGAAAGTCTCGAGGTGAATAGGAAACGAGAGTTGTCTCATGTGTCACGAATTGAGGAGGTTTGTTCTATTTGTGAGAGTGTCGATCATTCCATATCGGAGTGCCCGAGCATTCCGACTCTTAAGGAAGCATACCATGAACAAGTCCATGCCTTCAATCAACCGAGGCAATCTTTTTCTCTAAATTCCAACACTTACTGTATGCGGTGGAGTAATTACCGTAATTTTAGTTAGAGGGATGAGAACCCCATCCCTCATGGTTCTAGTGCATATTCACCACCGGTGCTTCCTAAGCAAGGTCAATACCACTACCACTACCAATGTCAAGGGCAAGCATCTAGCTCCCAATACCCTCGGTCCAATCCGCAAGGGTATTAATCTAATTCGCCCGCACAAAACTTCTACCAACAAGGACCATCAAATTCTCCCACCTACTAACCTCCTCATAAGAGGAACTTGGAGGATGTGTTGAACAACTTCATTCAAAGCCAAACCACCTTCAATAAAGACATTTCGGCCCAACTCACCAAGTTCACCAATGCCATAGGGTTGTCTCAACAAGAGAATGGAAAATTCTCCACTCAACCCCAAAAAAATTCCAAAGGCCAACATGTGGTTGAGTTAGCCGAGCCCACCAAAGAGAGTTGTGAATAACTCAAGGCAGTCACCTGTGACACCCCATAATCTGGGGGTCCTTTATCAACCGTTGACCCACCTTCAACCCGTGGAATATACATTTCTTATCTCAATCCCAAACCTTAAGTCCAAATAAATCCCCTTAAGCGGGACTTTAACCCACGGTTAAACCCCGTGTTCTTTTAGCCATTTAATTCATCCGAGGTGTGGTGTGCCTCAAAATAGTTCATTTAGTGTTCATTTACAACTTTTGAATCAAGGAAAGCCAAGCCCAAAAGCATAAGAACCAATATTTAAAATTTCAGAATCTTCCAGCTGTACCGGTATACAGTACCGGTACGTCGAACTCTCTGGACCAGAGTGTACTGGTACGCAACTGTACCGGTGCGCAGTACCGGTACTGTCTACCCAAATTTTTACCATTTCTTGCATTTTTCGATTCCAATTCATTCCAAACCTTACCAAAACCAACCCAACACTTACACAACATGTATTTGGGCATTCAACATAGGTTTTACAATTCTATTACATCATTTGAACACATTCTCATTTAATTATATACCAAAAGTAAATATTCATTTAACTTTTACAACTTTTGTCAAAAAGAGCCACATTCCGGCATCTTCATCCTTGGGACTCAAAGTGAGAGCCATCCACCGGCATGAGCTACTCTCAATAGAGAACTTTATAAAATAGGCTACACCCCAACCCAAATGCACATGAAATGCTCATATGCAACTAATCCACCATTCATATATTCCAATCTTATATATGACATAGTTGGAAATTTGCCATGCAATGTTATGGAATGAGATGCGACTCACTCCCTATAACCAAACTCAGGCCCTTCCCGGCCCTTCGACACATGCAATTTTTAATCGTGCAAATGCTTGTCATCCATGAACCCGAGCCCTTCCCGGCTCTCCTACACATGCAAATTCCCATGTGTATAATCTCGTCATCTATGTTACACATCAAATGACATTTTTCATCCGGGGCCTTGTATGGGGTGAGTGTTTATGGGCTTACACCAATGGTACCCAACCGACAAGAGATTTATGGACTTCCACCAACGGTCCCGCATACACCGACATATTTTAGGGAGTAATACCAATGGCAGTGTGTTTTCAATCACCGGGCCTTACACTCGAGGGATCTTCTAGTCCTTCTTGCTAACCCCGACCCACAACACCTTGCAAAAACTATGCGACTTGGCCAAGTTATCGACTTAGACTCCTCGAGTCCACTCGTCATCCACCCATGTGATGTTGACTACTTCCATGCACAACCACCCATTTGGTGTGACGTCCCCATGCATATGCAATGTAATGCCCCATTGCAACTCTACTATAATGTTCAATACGCAATGTATGCAACATGAACCATTTCAAACCCAATTCACACAATCCATGATAATTATCTACAAAGCACATAATTTTCAGAATTCTCAATTCCAATAAACAAGCATGTATTTATCAACATTATCCATATTCATATCCAAGCATGTTATCTCTTATTAAGCAAATAACACACTTCATAATCACGACATTATGTAAACACATAACATGCCCATATAACACAAATTCTCATGGAATTTTCTCAAAATAAATTACCACATTTTCTTAATTCCAAGTTAGGAATTTACCGTAATCTATTTCCATTCTCATTTTTTTTACCCATTTCATTTCCTTTCAATAGGTAAGTGATATAGACATCTATCAACCTACCCATTTCATTTAACATTCGAGGTTGTGAATACCACCCAAATAGGAGAATTCTACCTCTTGTAGCGTGAGGAATGTCCGTAGCAGCTCCAAGGGACCAACTCCAATCCAAGCTCTCCCAAGGAATTTTGGTTTTCCGCCTTCGATAAAAGCCCTCCTTTTTTGTGTGTACACGTAGTCCTTGTCGAGGAGAACGACTTTTCGTCTTGGCTCGCACGGATCCGAGCTCTCTAGCTCCGTAGATCATAGAGAGAAGTTAGAGCTTCCCTCTCTTTTCCCTATCTTCTCTATCGGCTGGAAATGGCTGAACCAAATGGGCGAAAAATCTGATTTTTCCCTATTTATAATTTTAGAACACTTGGCCCATAATGCGCCACATGTCCATTTTAATTCCGAGTTCGTTTTCATCCCGAAACGATTAAATTTCGCTCTGGTTCAAGTTCAAAATATTTTTAATTTATTTTAACTTCATTTATTTTAAAATCTCATAATTTTCACACAAAAATCGTATTTGGGTCTCTCAGGGTCCGATCGTCTCGTAAAATACAAAAAATCGACTATCTCGAAATTCGATGAAAATTGACATTGTCACCAGATTTCGAGAGACGATTCCAATGGTGAGGTCCGTTTCATCATCCGAGTTCTATAAAATTTTAGGTTTACAACTCAAATTTTTTTTGATAATTTACCGTTTTGCCCTTTATTCTTAATAGTTTAAATTTATCCGGATTTTTACATCACCACTCTTCAAAGTGGTAGACAAATCAAAAAGGCCATGGTGCCAAAAATCTCACCCAAAGCCTCATTGCCAATGAAAAAAGAGGCCAAAGAAGGTGAGGGCAAAGAAAGTGTGGCAAAAAAGGTAAGGTGAGTGAAAAGAGAGAAAAAGAGGTGGTTGAAAAAGAAAATGTGATTGATGACAGCATGTTTATTCCCCCTATGTCTGACACTTTCCCGAGCCACTTGAAGCCACCTATCAAGGTGACTAATTATACTGATATTTTGGAAATGTTTAAGCAGGTGAAGATCAATATCCCACTCCTCCACGCCATCATGAAAATACCATCTTGTGCCAAAATCTTGAAGGATCTATGCATGGTGAAGAGGAGATTGAATGTCTGGAAGAAAACATTCTGAACCGAACAAGTGAGCTCCATATTGAGGATCAACACTCCTTCAAAATTCAAAGACCCTAACTGTCCAACAATTGCCATTACAATAGGGAATTGTCGGGTTGAGCAAGCATTGCTTGATTTGTGGGCAAGTGTCAATCTCTTCCCTTACTCAGTGTATCAAAAACTTCAACTTAAGGAGTTGAAGCCCACCTCAATTACACTTCAACTGGCAGATCGTTGCATCTGCACACCAAGGGGAGTAGTGAAAGATCTTTTGGTTCAAATTGATAAATTTTACTTTTTCATCGATTTTATTATCTTAGATACACATTCGGTTGCTAATCTTAGTTTCCAAATCTCTGTTATTCTTGGAGGTCCCTTCTTTGCTACATCTAATGCTATGACAAATTCCAGGAACGATCTAATGAAATTGGCGTTTGGAAACATGACCATGGAACTGAATGTGTTCAATTTGGCAAAGCAACTGGGGGATGACAAGGAATTAAATGAGGTTAATAGAATTGACACCTTGGTGGAGGAACATTTGGAGTTGGAAAGAATGTTGAGATTCAAGGAGAATGAATATGTTGATCTTCAGACGTTGGATGAGGAGGTGGAGGTAGAAGAGTTGAAAGCGATATGAGGTTGGATTCCCATATATGAGGAGTAACCCAGACAAGAAAAGAAAATTTTTCAGTTGGATGAGCAAAATCCAAACTTGGAGTTGAAGCCATTGCCCTCACATTTGAAATATGCCTATCTTGAAAAAAAAGAAACTTTTTTGTTGGTCATTCACCCTACCCTGAACATGGATCAAGAAGAAAATCTTTTAGAGGTATTGAGGAAGCACAAATGAGAAATTGGGTGGACTATAACGGACATCAAGGGGATAAGCCCCATCATTTTCACCCATCGCATTTACCTTGAGGAAGATGCCAAACCCTCCCAACAACCTCAAAGGATATTAAATCCCAATATGAAGGAGGTAGTGAAGGATGAGGTATTAAAACTACTTGATGTGGGCATCATCTTTTAAATCGCTGATAGCAAGTGGGTAAGTCCCACGCAAGTACTACCAAAGAAATCCGGAGTTACAGTAGTGGAAAATGAGAAAAATGAACTCATACCTACAAGAGTCATAATCGGATGGAGAGTTTGCATCGATTACTGAAAGCTTAATGCTTGCACAAGGAAAGAACATTTTCCAATGCCATTTCTTGATCAAGTTTTAGAAAGGGTAGCAGGGCACCCATTCTATTGCTTCCTAGATGGGTACTCTGGCTACAATCAAATTGAGATAGCATTGAAGGACTAGGAGAAGACCACTTTTACTTGCCCATATGGTACCTTCGCCTATCGCTGTATATCGTTCGTATTATACAGTGGCCCGGGGACTTTTTAACGATGCATGATGGGAATTTTCAGCGATATGGTGGAGAAGATCGTAGAGGTTTTCATGGATGATTTATCCATGTTTGGAGATTCATTTGACGGATGCTTGAAAAACATGGAGAGTATTGGAGAGGTGTTAAGAAAAGAATCTCGTATTGAATTGGAAAAAGTATCACTTTATGGTGGCGGAAGGAATAGTGTTGGGTCATATAGTATTGGCAATGGGCATTGAAGTTGACAAATCCAAGGTGGAGGTCATCTCCAACCTTCCCACGCCAACTGCCATCTATGGAATTCAGTCATTTTTGGGCCATCCTGGTTTTTATTGTCGATTCATTAAGAATTTCAGTGCATTGGCCCGACCCCTAACCTACTTACTGCCTAAAGAGGTCCCCTTTGAGTGTTTGGATGAGTATGATGCATCCTTTAAAAAACTAAAAAGTATGCTTGTCACGCCTCCTATAATACGACCACCTAATTGGGATCTACCTTTCGAGCTCACGTGCAACGCGAGTGATTACGGGGTCGGCGCAGTGCTTGGTTAGAGGGAGTATAATAGACCGTATGTGATACACTATGCTAGCAAAACACTTAATGAGGCTAAAATGAACTACACTACCACTGAGAAAGAATTACTAGCTGTAGTATTTGCTTTAGATAAATTTCATTCATACATCATTGGTTCGCCTATTGTTGACTTTACTGACCATTCTGCCTTGAAGTACTTGTTATCTAAGTAGGATGCAAAACCAAGACTCATTTGGTGGATTCTCTTCCTACAAGAATTTGACTTGACGATTAAAGACAAGAAAAGAGTTGAGAATGTGGTGGCAGATCACTTATTCCGACTTGTGGTGTAGGAGACTAATGAGTATATTCCTATCCCTGACTATTTTCCTAATGAACATTTGCTTTCATTTCATTATATATGTCCTTGTATGCTGATATATGTAATTACCTTGCAACAAAACAGATATCGTCGTAATGGAGCCAAGAAGACAGAAGACGATTCATGGTAGATGTGAAGTACTTCTACTTCAACAACCCATATTTGTTCAAGTATTGTCCCGATCAGGTCATGAGAAGATGTGTACCAGAGAACGAACAATAGGATGTCCTTGCATTTTTTCTTTCACAAGCTTGTGGTGGGCATTTTTCAACAAAGAAGACTTCCGCCAAAATTCTTCAATCAGGTTTCTACTGGCCCTCCCTTATTAAAGATTGTGTTTCGTACTGTAAGGCATGTGACGAATGCCAAGATTGGGTAGCGTGACCTATAGAAATATGATGCCCTTTTCCCTAGTGCTTATCATAGAAATATTCGACTGTTGGGACATTGATTTAATGAGTCTGTTCCCTATGTCATTTGGTTATCTGTACATCATTCTAGCAGTGGATTATGTGTCTAAGTGGGTGGAGGCTATCCCGACCATGACTAATGACCACCGGGTCGTAGTCAAATTTCTCAAAGAGAATATCTTTTTGAGGTTTGGGATAGCTCAACCAATGATAAGTGTGGTGGATCCCATTTTTGTAATAGGCCATTTGCATCTCAAATTTTCAAATATGGCGTCACTTATAAAGTATCCACCGCCTATCATCCACAAACAAATGGTCAAGCCAAGCTAGCCAATAGGGAGATCAAGACCATTCTAGAAAAAATGGTTAACCCCAATAGGAATGATTGGTCTGACAGATTGACCCATGCCTTGTGGGCCTACCATACTGCCAATAAGACTGTTTTAGGCATGTCTCCCTACCAGCTTGTCTATGGAAAAACTTGTCATCTGCCTATTGGGCCATCAAGACCTTAAACATCAAAATGAGAGTGGACAGTGAACATAGGAAGTAAGAACTGAATGAATTGGAAGAGATTCGACGAGATGCGTATGAGAGTTCCATGATTTCAAAGGAACGGGCTAAAATATTTCATGATAATTTCATCATACGAAAATCATTTGAGCCCGAGCAAAAAGTGCTCTTATAAAATTCTCGCCACTCAAATTTTCAAGGAAAACTTCGATCCCGTTAGAATAAAACCTATCTTGTCTAGGTGGCCTACCCCAACAGAGTTGTTTAGGTGACCAATCCCGAGAATGGCCAGACATTCAAGGTCAATGGCCAAAGACTCAAGCCATTCTTCGAGGGTTTTGAAGAACAAGGAGTGGAGGAAGAATTGACAGATCCGGTATATCTGGAGTTTGTGGAGGACTAACTAGTGTTTTATTTTTTAGTGTATAGTTCCTTTTATTTACTTATGATGTTTTTATTTTCATGTCACTTAACTTCTTTGGTTGTATAGATTGCTTTCTCTTAGATCCAGATCTTGGTGCTTTTGTCGAAAGCTCAATTGCAAGGTGTTCTCTTACCCTACTCATATTTTTTACAATCCTTTATTGGATCTGATATCTGTTTGTTGCATTGAGGACAATGCATGATTCAGTTTGGGGGGTGAGGTGCACCATTTGCATGAAACACCAAGATTTTTGGGAAATTCATTGTTTTGCTTGCATTAGTGAAAAATACGTGAAATTTTTTAAATATTTTGATGAAAAATAGCTGATTGTTGACCTGTATTCCTTCATGAAGAGTGTGTGAGTTGGATGACATGTTGATCTTTGTTGTGAACTTTGTGCACATGAGCATTCTATGCAAGTTGATCCTAGGCATGAGTATGACATATGTATTGATTTTTGAACTCAACTTGTGTGACTTTTGAATATGTAAATTTGGCAATTTACGGATTGGATCCATGTTCTAAGCTTGACATAAGTAGTGGAGATGAGTAAAACCTTTTTGGAGGGAACTTACAATTACTCAAAGAACTATTTTTCAATGTTAAATTTTTTTAGTGGTCTCATTATGCTTGTTTTGGTTAAGTGCATTGACGTGGTTGATTAACTTATCTTAAATATACACTGCTCTCCTATGCGTATCTAGAAGTGATTTTAGGCCATCTTTGAATGCTTTGAGCCTTAGCCTTTTTCTTGTGAAAATATTATTCCTAGTGCTGTGATTGAGCCAAATTGAAATTCATTTCCATTCCACACAATTGACCAAGCCAATTAAAATGAAAAATACCTACCTTACCTTGTTTGTTCCTTGAAGCTACATATGAGTGATTGGAAACGTAAACGAAGTATGGTGTTGAAACTCAAACAAAAAGGATGAATAATGTTTAAAATCAAAGATTTCAATAGAAGTGCTCAATGGAAAATGAGGAAAATCCAAGAAAAGGAAGAAAAAGGAGTGAGAAGAAGAAAGAACGATTAAAAGAGAAGAAAAATGTTAGGGGAAAGAAAGAAAAGAAGAAATTAGTGTGGTGATGGTGAGAGAATGAAAATCCCATGAAAAGGGAAGTGTTTTTGAAATAATAATCTCTCACTCGGAACAATCCCCGTTATTACCCTATATCCTTCATTCCATTTACCTATATATCACCCTAAGACCCCATTATAACCATCAAAGCCCGAAGTGATCTAGAGAAGCATGAGAGGTGCATAAATGCAAACAAAATGATGAGTTATGTAGTACTATCCATGTCCTAGCATTTTGTTCATGAGACTATGCCAAGGTTGTTTTATTTTCCCATATGAACTTCATTTTTGGATTACATGTGAGCACTTTGTTTTGAACACAAGATTCTATCTTACATATATACAAGGAGTGCATATCAGGATAACTTAAGTGTATTTCAATGCTTAAGAGTGATCTTTGGTGAGTTTGCCTAGCTAATCAAATGTGAATTCTGTTTCATAAATGCTCAAATTACTTGTTTAATTCGTACACAAATGAGTTAAAAATTAATTTGTATGTGCATACTTTAGATTAGTGTTGGAGACCATGGTTTTGCTTATGTGTGTTTAGTTCTGTCGTCTGAGAAAGGTGTTTTCCAGTTCCATGCTTAGGAAATGAGGGAATATTTCTCAAGTTTTTGATATTTGAAAATACTTAGGAATGCTAGTTTGAACTAAATCCATGTTCTACATGTTCGTGTGCAATTTGATATCTAAATGTAGGAGTCTTTGTTTGGTGTATTTAGTACATCAAAGTTTTAAATCACATTACAATTTCAGTAATGTCTTGGGCATGATGGTTAAATTTGTGGCTTACAAGTGGAGTACATATTTAGGGTAGAGTAAAGGTCATAGAAAGGTGGTTAGAATGCATAGGGAAGGTCCTAGAATCGAAAGATGTAGTAACGGGTTGCTCAGCAGGGGACTTTGCAAACTCAACCAAACTGTATCGGTATGCTAAGGCTACTAGAGTTCTCCGTATCGGTACGCGCACCGATACGCTTCGTCTGATACACCAAAAGTTAGGGTTTTTAATCTAATATTTTTGTCTTCAACCTTCACTTCCCACCATCATTACAGCCCTAACTCTCTCTCTTTCTCCCTCACTTGAAACTCTCTCAAACCCGTAAATCTCTTATTCCCCTTCTCAATCCATAAACCCTCTTCCTCTTTAGCCCTAAATTTTTAAAATCTCAACCTTGGAGACCTAGGTGCCAATTTTCCCTAATCCTCTAAAACCCTCAAATCTCTCCAAGTAATCCCTATGGCTCATCATCTAAAAGGTTGTCTTGAGATCATAGACCCGACTGAGGGTCTTTTCTCACTTCTTTTCGCATTCTTCGCGATGGGTGCACTGTTGCTATGCATGGCCCATACCAAAACCACGGGACCTGAATCTTCTCCACTTAAAGACTCTGGTGGTCGCAAGAGAATTGGAGAGGGGTCAAGTGTCGATGGGAGTGAATTGAGAAAGAAAGCCAAGAATGAGGCTAGGCATCGGTTGATCCAAGAAAAGGGGGTCACTTGCAAATAGTACTTGGACTCCAAATTTCTTACCCCAAGGAATGAGGCGGTCCAGATCATTAAAGCACACGACATGAGTTTTTGGCATGAGCACGTTGATGGGTATAATTTGTCAATGTGTAGGGAATTCTACCTAACACTTAGGGTATTTGAGGTGTATGGAGTAGAAGTTTTGAAAACCAATGTTCGCGGGAAAATGTTTAAAGTGACCCCCGACGTCATCGCTAAGCTCTTGGGTGATTACCAGAGACCATCTGATGATCCACCTATCTACCCTGATAACGTTCCTTAACGCAAAAAGATATCTCAATTGGTTGACCTAATGTATGAGGACCCCAACAACTTCAAACGTAATGTGCAGAGAGGGAAGTTGAAACCTACTTCTGGTTTGTTGAACAAGCTCCTTCATTGTAATTTATCGCCAAGGGGTGCGGAGAAGAAGCCCAATGTAGAGAAGTTGAACCTTGCGAATGCAGTCATATCTGGGAATAAAATCGACTTCGTCCACCTCATTTGGCAAGAAATGAAAGCCTTTGCTGAGACACAAAAGCCTATGATTAAACCGCCATTCGGGAACCTCGTGACCCGGATGTGCCGGCACTTCAAAGTAAAGGCTTATGTATTTGACAAGCTGACTCCGCCAGAGACTAGAGCCATTGGCAAGACTAGTAAGAAGAAAAGAAAGGCTATGAGTCAGGGGAAGCTAGCCAAGACTATGGGTGCTGGTTCTGAGGCTCTCGGGGCATCTTCATCCGCTAGACCATCCATTGTTGCCCCTAAACATTCAGTTCCTCAACACCTCGATGCACAAGAGACTTCTATGCATGGAATTGAGGTCACTATATAGACTATGGCAGCGATGATGAATGACCTTTTTGTGCACACATTTCCTGGGAAACCCATTCCAACAGCCACTTCTCCTTCTACTTCTGCTCCCTCAGCCTCCAAGGCAACTGTGAAAGTGGAGGATGTAGATGAGGATGATACTGAAGAGTCTAGGAAGGTGAGGAGTATGATGAAGGTGGAGAAACTAAGGTGGGTGATGATTCTGATGGAGATGAGGAGGACGTTTATATGGCTTTGTAGTTTTATCTTTTCTTTTTGGTGTTGGATTGGATAGATTTAGAATGGAGTTGTAGGCATATTTTGTTTCTTTTGATGTCCTACCCCATGTATTCCAAATTCAAGACACATTAATGAAAAACCACAAGTTCTTGTTAAATTTTTCCCAAGCATATTTTGTTAATTGCATTGCGATTTTGGATTTTGATTTGTGGGTGATTTTCTTATAGATTGTCATATGTTAGTCTTGTTATTGTGTTCTGAAATTAATTTTTGCTAAGGGACTACCAAAATATAAGTTGGGGGTGTGATTAGCCCAAAACTTTGTGTATTTTTATGTGATAATCATCTCAATTATTATGGTTTTTGGAGAAGTTAAAAAGGGCTAAATTTGGCATCTTAAGGCCTTCCCATACCACTTGAGATGAATGAGGATAAAAAGAGAGCTTGGGGATTGCTTAGGAGAAGAGGAAGACCGAAAATCAGAAAAGTAGCCAAACCGTATTGGTATGTTGAGGCTACTAGAGTAAACCGCACCGGTACGCTTACCCAACTGGAGTTCGACATACCGGTATGCTTTACTTGATATGCCCAGATTCTGCATCAACTGCTCAGCTACTTTGAGGGTCCCACCATCAGACCTCCCATGCTCCTATGGCACGTCCAGCACACATAACATCCTCTCATTAACACCCTCTTGGACTTTTGGAGCATAGATCATAAATGTGCAGAGAGGAGAGATAAGGTGTTGGGTGTGGAGACAAGGCCTGCAAAGCTTGCACCAACCCACCTTATTTCATGCTTCTATGTTGGGAATCATATCAGGGTGCTATAGGAGACTCCATGCACGATTTTGGAAAAGAGCTCTCCATGGTTCAGGATTCTACACACATTACAAAGAATATAGAGAGAGAAGTTGTGTAGAAGATAATGAATAGTGTCTAGCAAGAGAAACTTAACATTTTGGATTTTCTTTCAATACATTGTCTTGTAATCAATGGTATGAGCCTTTAAAACTTCATTAAATGTCATTAATATTATTCTCTTTCAAGTTCATTGCTAGTTTAATGCTCTCTCAAATCTTTTACCATTAAAGCATGAAAGTTCTTTATTTCCTTAGCTGTAAAATGGGTTTTAAATGCATTCTTTTCTAGCTTATGTTTGATTGCACTTAGTTACTCTAGAACTTCATATCTTTGAATGCACTCTCATTACATAGTTAATTTCATTTCAAGCATGAGTAGCTAAATCTTCAAGTTGGCAAAGCCAAGGGGAACCTCAATTTGGGTATACCATTTCAACTAATCTTCCTCCCTCATTTTAGAGTTCAATGGTTCGGTTTGACTGGGTTGAGGGTGGATAAGTTGGTGAGTCTTTGATATTCGTTAGGTCGAGTCATGGTTTATGCTTAGATACTCACCCATCTTATCCATAGCTTCCCACGAATCAATCGTTCATTCATGCTCTATTGGAGGAGGGATTTGAATTGAGATGGTATCACCATTGGAGTAACCTCTTGGATTTGCAAACATTTGTTTCTCATTTCATTTTCACCAGCACAAACTTCACCAAACAACTTTCAAGAACAAAGATTTTACACTTTCTTTTATTCAAAATCACCTTCCTCTCGGTTTACATCCTTCCCTGTGGAAACGACCTTGGAATACTTTTCAAGTAAAACACGACCCACCGAAGTCTCCGTGCAATTGGGGATCACTTTTGTTCATTGCTTATCATATTTACACCATCACATTTTTCTTTCCCCTTGCCCTTTCTTTTGACACTATCCCAAAATAGAGTGACACTCCCTTTCAAACCATACACTTCCCATGCTAAGGGGTAGTATTTAAGGGTTAGGAAACAAGCAAGGTTTTTCGACAATCAAAGTCCCCTCTTGACTCATCACCACCCCTCTTACGTCTATTTGGCTCCTTATGTTGAGTGGAGTCGGGCCCAGCCCTCTTGGTTCGGGCCATGCAATGCTACAGTGCCCCCATCGACAAGAATTCCAAAAAGATCAGGAACAAACCCTTAATCGGGTCCATCGCCACAGGAATGACCTCTATGCGATGAGTCATTAAGAGATTCTCGAAGAATTTGGAAAGATTGCGAGAAGGTTATAGGTTAAGGGATTTTAAGCAATTAGGGTTCCAAAGAGTGCAAGCTTTGGATTTTCACTAGGAATCTCCAAATCAAAGCTCTAGGGTTGATGATCTAAGGAGTTGAAGGAAGATGAGACTGATTTGGAAGCCTAAGGGGTATTTCGGGTGAGAGAGAAATGAAAAGGGGGTTTGTATCTTAGGAGAGAAATGAAAACTTTTCCAAAAAAAATTGATTAAAAACCATAGTTTTTGGCATTCCAGGCGAAGCGTACCAGTACATCGAACTCCAGTATGTTATTCGTACTGGTACGTGACTTGATCCAAAATGTGTACACCCAAGTGCAGGCAGTCAAGTTGTAGTAATAATCCGGTTTGAGTCCGGAGTCGAATCCACAGGGAACCAGTAATTTTGGTGTTCTAAAGTAATCGGTGAAGGAAACCAATTGATTGTAACTTTTGAGTTTTAGGGTTGTGAGATGCAGGTGAATTCCTTGAATAGAATATTAAATTCTTTTCAAAGAGTTTTCTAGACAAAATATACGATTGATTCAAATGGCAGAGAAATCACTCTTTAGTTCGAGGATTGAGACATGTGGTTAATTATCCGAAATATGATATTTTTGCTTGATGACTCAATTAACTCCCATGTCAACGGAAAGTCAATCGGAAGATAGAAATGGCCTATTAAGGTCATGGTTCCAAGGTCTCACTAGAAGTTTACAAAAACTATCTGTACCGAGAGTTATCGCGTGTACAAAAAAACAAGTTCTTCTTAATGACATTCAACCATGGCTTTAATAGTTCATCCTTTTAATGAGGCTTGATAAAGGGGGATGATTAAAGGGTAGTCATGAAGATCTAGCCGGGGTATTTGCCTTGAAACGAAGAGTCTTTCTATGCAGGAGTCATCCATGTCATAGGAAGGCTATCGATTATACAAAGTACTTTAGCTTTGCTAGATACAATCAATCATCCAAAAGCAAGGGAATATGAACATTAAGCATTAGAACAAAGCATCATATGATATCCGGATAATCACCACATTTCCTTTACCTCTTACTAAAGAGTGAATGAGAAACTACTCACTCTTCATAGCTTTGGTAAAGCTAGAAAAGTGAGTGATGCTCATCCCTCTAAGTAGAGGGATTCACGACGTAAAAGTATAATTAACAAAGAGCTAATCTTCAACAAAGAATGAGTGAATCACGTTCCACCCTTCACGGCTTTGGTAAAGCTAGAAAGGTGGAAGAGTTTCACTCTTCTAAGCAAGAAGGAGCTCAAATAATGAAAGTGCAAGACATAAGTAAAAGCATGTATGTAAGAGCATAAATATAAAGACTAGAAGGAAATAAAGGCATAAATGTAAAGACTAAATGTAAATCAAGAACATAAATGTAAAGACTTAAAGTAAATAAAGGACTTACAACTCTTAAGTAAATGTAAATGTGAACATTAATGTAAAGGAAATGAGTGGGAATCTCAACTCCCCACTTCTTCTAGTAAAGAAAAAGACTAAGACAAGAATTGAAATGGATGTGATGAAATGCTAAATGGTGAATCCCTCCAATGGTTCCACCCATGTGTGTCTCTTCTACACAAAACTAAGTGTATTTATAGGCAAGGAGAAGGCAGGGAGGGGGTAAAAGAATAGTGCTGGGCGTCAAAGTCAAAGTGAAATGCCAACCACTCTGCAGGCAGTCTGTCCACACCGTTCAGGCGGTTTGAGCGTTCGAACGGTTCCTTTGTCTTTGCTCTCTGCTGTTCAAACGTCAGAAAGATGCAGTCCATGTCAGTTATGTCAGTCCACACATGGTTTCTGTCCAAAGTCTTCCTCCAAGTCTTAATGTAAATCTTCCCTCCAGGTCCTTGCAGAATCTTAACTGATCTGTCCAATAATTCTTGGGGCGTTCGAACGGTGGCCACCGTTCGAACGTGGCACTCAAGTGCCTGGGCCTTCTGACTACAACTCTGCAAGTCTGCAACACGCCATATCTTCAGTCAGTCTGATCTGTGTCCTTGCTCCAGTCGACGTTTGAACGTTCAGTACCGTTCGAACGTAGTTCTTGAATCTCCAGGGTCTTGGGTTTTTCCTACAACATAGATAGCAGTTTCTGGCCTGGTTTCTCATGACCGTTCGAACGGTGTTTGACGTTTGAACGTTTCTTCCATATTCCAAGCTTCTGCAACTAGTTCCTTAAAAAGCTGTGATTGCCACCGAGGGATGCTTTTTGGTTCTTTTGAACTCTTGTTCACTATAAGACCTGAAACATCATTCTTTAAGCTCCGCCAAAGCATAATTAGTCCAAAACATGGCATAACAGTACGCTATTTTGAGTGTTAATCAGTACGCTTTGGCCTTAATTGCAAAATACTCCTGCTGAGCAACCCTTCACAAATCCTTTTCATTTTAAGACCTCCCCTATAAATTTTAGAACTCACTTGATGACCTTTACTCCACCCTAAACGTATACTCCACTTGTAAACCACAATTTGAACCAGCATACCCATTTTTTTTACCGAAATTGCAGTGCGATTAAAATTTTTGATGCCTTCAACGTACAAGGAATGGATTTCTAACTTTAACTATCAAAATGAACATCCAAAATGCAAGTCACATAATTAATGACATGGGCATTCCTAATTCATTTCAAATATCAAAAGCTTGAGCAATATTCCCCTATTCTGTGAGCATGGAGCTATTTAACACATTTCCCAGATGATCGAACTAAGCACACATGAGTACCACTATTGCCTCAAATACTAGACTAAAGTATCACCTACACATTAATTTTCAAACTCGTATGTGTGTGAGTTGAACAAGTAATTTAACTATTTACGCAACAGAATTCACATTCGGATGGCTAATCAAACTTAACTTCAATGCAAACCTCACCAAAGGTCACTTTTAACAATGAAATACACTCTAGTTATCCTAACTTGCACTCCATGTGTACATGCGAGAAAGATTTTTGTGCATAAAAATAAAGTATGCTCACATGTAATCCAAAAATGAAATTTATGTATGAGACTGAATTGACTTTGGCATAATCTCATGAAAACAATGTTAGGGCATTGGGTAGCAAAACTAACTCATCATTCTATTGAAAATTATGCATCTCCCATGCTTCTCGAGATCACTTAGGACTTCAAAAGTTATAATAGGACCTTGTGGTGATATTGAGGAAAAAGAAACGAAGGATATAGGATAACAAAGATGATTGTTCCGAGTGAAAGACTTTTATTTCAAAAACATCTCCCTTTTTATGGGATTTTCATTCCTTACCCCATTCCCACAATCTTTGCTTCTCTTCTTTCTTTTCCTTAACATTTTCTTTTCCTTTTGATCGTTCTTTGTTTTTCTCACCCTTTTTTCCTCCTTTTCTTGAATTATCATTCCTTTTTTTTTCAAACTCTTTGAGTTTCACAACAATCATCCCTTGGTTGAATTTCCACACCACACTTCCTTTTTCTTTTGCAATCACTCATTTTTAGATTTAGGAACAACCAAGGTATGGTAGATATTTCTCATTTTCATTGGCTTGGTCAAATGTGTGGTATTGAAACGAATTTCATTTAGACTCAATCACGGCACTAGGGATAAAATTTTCCTCAAGAACAAAAATAAGGCTCAAAGTATTCAAAGATGGCCTAAAATAACTTCCAGATACGCAGAGGTGAGTCGTGTACATTTCAAATAAGTTAATCGATTACACCAATGCACCTAACCAAAAGAAGCATAATGAGACTATTGAACAAATTTGAACTTTGAGAATTGTTCCTTGAGTAAATGTAAGTCCCCTCCAAAAAGAATTGGCTCTAAAGTTATCATGGGTGCTTATTCATCTCACTACTTATGTCAAGTCTAAAATATGAATCCAATTCGTAAATTGCTGAAATTACTCATTTAAAAAGGGCACATACAGTTGAGTTCAAAAACAGATACATAGCTAAAACTCACGCATAGAATTCACTTCTATAGTATACTCATGCGCTCAAGGTTCAACACAGAGATCAACATATCATCTAACACCAAACATTCTTAATAAGGGAATAAAGATCAACATTCAGATATATTATTCTAACCAAAATTTTCATAATTTGCACTAAAGCAAACAACAACTGGTATAATCCAAACAAAATTTCACAGACATTGATGTAACATGCAAATGATGCACCTCACCCCCAACTTGATTCATGCATTGTCCTCAATACAACAAAAAATATATGACATGCAATGAAGGACAGTAAAAAAATTAGTAGGGTTAGAAAGCATCTCACTTTTGAGCTTTTCACCGAAGCACCAACATCTTAACTAAGGAAAACTAAGCTATACAATCAAGTAAAGTGAATAACATGAAAACGAAAATAACATAAGTAAATTGAAAACTGTACACTACAAAACATAAAAAATTGTTTATTCCTCCACAAATTCCGGATACACTGGATCCGTCAAATCCTCCTCCACCACTTGTCCTTTAAAACCCTCAAAAAATGGTTTAAGTATTTGGCCGTTGACCTTGAATGCTTGGCCATTCTCGGGGTTCGTGACATCTACAGCTCCGTTGGGATAGACCACCTTGATAAGATATGGGCCATCCCACCGAGATCGGAGTTTTCCTTGAAAAATGGAGAGATGAGAGTTGTCTAAAAGCACTTTTTGGCCGGGTTCAAACGAATTCCTTACAATGGATTTATCATGAAATATTTTAGCCCGTTTCTTTGAAAATTTGGAGCTTTCATACGCATCTCTTCTAATCTCTTCCAACTCATTCAATTGCAACTTCCTATGTTCTCTGGCCATTCTCAAATTAAAATTCAATGTTTTTATAGCTTAATAGGCCTTGTGTTCCATCTCGACTGGAAAATGGCAAGTCTTTCCAACGACGAGCCAATAGGGAGACATGCCCAATACAGTCTTGTAAGTAGTGCGGTAAGCCCATATGACATCAATCAGTCTATCATACCAATCTTTCTTATTTGGGTTAATTGTCTTCTCTAAAATGTTCTTGATCTCCCTATTAGCTAGCTTGGCTTGACCTTTGGTTTGTGGGTGATATGCGGCGGATACCTTATGTGTGACATCATATTTGTGCATCAAAAATGCAAATGGTCTATTATAGAAATGTGATCCACCATCACTTATCTTTGTTGGGATAGCCTCGACCCATTTGGGCACATGGTCCACTGCTAGTAGAATATATAGATAACTAAACGACATGGGGAAGGGGCCCATGAATTCAATGTCCCAAATATCAAATATTTCTATAAAAAGTACAGGGGGAGTGTTATCATGTTCCTTCGGTTCACACTACCCAAATGCTGGCATCTATCACATTCTTTACAAAATGAGACACAACCATTTTTAAGTGAGGGCAAGTACACTTTAATGCTTGTTCCACGTCGCTCCACACGCCTCTCTTTCTCAGGTCCGTTTTCGCCCCGAAACGATTAAATTCTGCTCCAGTTCAAGTTTAAATATTTTTAATTCAACTTACTTTAAATTATTTTTAAATTTTTAAAATTTTATTTAAAATTCATTTTTGGGTCACCTGAGACCCGATTGCCTCGTAAAATATGTAAAATCCGACTATCTCAGAGTTCGACGAAATTTGTATGGGTAACTAAATTTTGCGAGACGAATCCAACTGTAAGGTCCATTTCGTCATCGGAGGTCTAGAAAAATAAGGGTTCTCAACCCGCATCGTAGTGGCAATTTACCATTTTACCCTTTCTCATAAAAAGTTAAAATTTACCTGGGTTTTACACTCTTTCCCCTTAAAAGAATTTCGTCCTCGAAATTCACACACGCACATGCACATATAATCACATGTATATGCAACAGTCATATAATACTAAATGACTATAAGAATGTACCTCCATCATTGAATAAGAAAGGATAAATGGCACGTATAGTGTCCTCACGCTCCCATGTTGCCTCCTCCACTCCTCGGTGCTGCCACAGCACCTTCACTAGCCTCATGATCTTATCTCATAAAACCTACTTCGGGCTATCCATAACATGCACTAGCCCCTCCTTGAAGGTCCCATCCGCATCAACTATCAACTCACCCTAATCCCCCACATGTGTCGAATCTGGAGTATACTTCTAAAGCATAGAGACATGGAACACCGCGTGAACACCTGATAAGTTTGGAGACAATGTCAACCGGTAAACAACTGTGCTAACCCTCTCAAGTACCTCGGAGGGCCCGATATACCACGGCGACAGGTTTCCCCGCTTGCTGAACCTGACCACACCTCTCTAAGGCATCACTTTCAAGAAGACATGATCTCCCACCTCAAATTCCAGAGGTCGGTGCAATCTATCGGCATAGCTCTTCTATCGGCTCTGAGCCATGAGAAGACGCTTCCGTATCAAGTCTACATTCTCTGAGGTGTCTCTAACCAAATTTGTACCCGTAGAGGGTCTCTCTTCAGCCTCCGTCCAACAAACCGGAGAACGATAAGGCCTCTTATAAAGTGTCTCATAGGATGCCATATGCATGCTTGTGTAAAGCCCCAAAATCTGGGGGTCATTTAGTAACCGTTGATAACCCATCAACCTGCAGAAATACCCGTAAATGCCGCATAACCCGACACCACGTGATAGCATCCTCGGACCATGATCGTAACCCACAATTGTATTCCGAATTCGATTATTCATTGGATTCAACCAAGGTCCAACATATCATGATTTATACTTCATTGTAGTCCATTTACATTATTGGAGGGAAGGAAAACATAGGCCGAAAACATGGCAAAACAGTTTTAAAATTTGAGATTTTTGAATAATGTACCGATATTGTGTACCGGTACGGTTTGCCCACTGGACAGCAGCGTACCGGTACGCGATACACCGTACCAGTACTGTCTGCCTTTTGGACAATAGTGTACCACTACATAGTACCAGTACTCTCTGTCCATTTTTGCCTATTTTACCTATTTTCCATTTCAACTCCATTTCAGACTATCCCAAATTCATCCAAAATTTACACAACATATATTTGTACATCAAACATAGTTACCACAAGTCCTATTACAATCTTTTGCATAGAATTACATGTCCAAAACATCATTTGCATAAATGTTTTACAAAAACATTTAAAGGCCCCAAGTCGGCCCTCTTCATCCTTGAGGCTCTACATGGGAGCCACCGGTGCAAGCCCCACACCTGAAATGTTTTTTCGGATAGTGTGAGTTACGCTCAATAGAGTATCTCCTATAAAGACTACTCCCCACTTAGATGCATATGAAGTGTTCACATGTAACATTCAACAATCCTTAACATTCCAAGCAAGAATAGACATTCAATGTTAGAATTTATCATGTCATGCCATGAAATGAGATGAGACTCACTCATGCAACTCAACCCTAGCCTTTCCCATCTCCTCAACACATGCAAGTGCCAATGTGTATGAATCTATCATCTATGTTACACATCAAATGACGTTTACAAATCTAGGGTCTTTGTAGGGGTGGATCTTCATGGACTTACACCAAAGGTCACCCAACCTACATGGAATTTACGGACTTTCACTGAAGGTTCCGCGACACCTAAATACTTTATGGACCAAACCAAGGGAGTGCGTACCCCAACTATCTGGCCTTGCACCCGAGGGATCTTCTAGCCCCTTCTTACTACCACGACCCAATTTATTATGCGGCCATGCGGCTAA
Source organism: Ilex asprella (assembly GCA_023539305.1). Taxonomy (NCBI): domain Eukaryota; kingdom Viridiplantae; phylum Streptophyta; class Magnoliopsida; order Aquifoliales; family Aquifoliaceae; genus Ilex; species Ilex asprella. The sequence goes on along the minus strand of CM042193.1, from coordinate 22,820,864 downwards.
GCTAGGCCTTTGACCCAACTTTACCAAAACACTCTTCATCCACCAAGTGTGGTGTTGACGACAACCATGCACACACACCCTTATGATTCGATGTACCCATGCATATGCAATGTGATGTACCATTGCAATAACATTATCATGTCTTATATGTAATGAATACCATATGAACTAATTTAACACATAACCCAATTTCATGGCAAATTATATCATAAGAATATAATTTTCACAAGTTATCATATAACTCAAGCATGTTATCAAAATAACAATTTCAATCAATCAACGCATTTTATCAAACATCTTCAAGGCACTAATCATGTTAAACACATATCATGCCCCAAAATATCACAAAGTTGTAAGAAACATACAAGTAACTTCCCTACATCCAATTCAAGATAAAATTCAACATAAATCATTTCAACACCAACTTCCTCATTTTCATGACCATAGATACGTCTTAGGTCAATTTCAATACTAAACCCTTTGTCTATCAATACCAACGGGTGGAATAAAACAAAGGTAGGAAGAACCCTACCTCTTGGAGTGTAAGATGAAGTGTAGAACTTAAAGAACACCAATCCCAAGCCCAAAAATTTAGATTTCCCCAACTCTTCATTTTGGATCTTCAGTGAAATCACTCATTCTTGGTATGGCTGCGCAGCCCTCATCGACGTGATCGACTTTAATTCTTGGCTCAACGGAATCCGACCGACAGAACTTCGAGAATCACAAGAAAAAGTCTTGGATTTCTCTCTTTTCCCCCTCTTTCTCACACACGTTGTAACCAGCTGAAAATGCAGAGATATTTCTGCCAAATATCTTATTTTAACCTCTATTTATAATTTCCAAGGCTTGGCTCTCGTCACGTCAAGTGTCCCCCACTTATTCAGATTTGTTTTTACCTCGAAATGATTAATTTCATCCTAGTTTAAGTTTAAATTAATTTTATTTAAAATTTAATTCAATTATAAGAAAATTTTTTATTTTTTATTTTTGGGGACCTTTGGGAGGTCATCCGTCACCCAGTCATATTATAAAACGCAAAAAATCTGACTATTTTAGAATTCGATGAAATTAGTCTAGGTGAATAGATTTTACGATACGAATCCAACGGCGAAATCCGTTGTGTCATACGAGCTCTAGAGAATATGTATTTCAATTCTGCATTGTAGTGGCAAAATGACCATTTGCTCTTTTACAGAAAAATTTCAAATTTACCTGGGTTTTACAGCTTGTCGGATAACTATTGTTGTAGACGAACTCCACTAAGGGTAGGTACTCTCCCCAGCTACCCTTGGGATCTAGGAGGCATACCCCTAGCATGTCCTCTAAAGTCAGGATAGCCCTCTTTGACTGATCGTCCGTCTGGGGATGAAAAGTTGTGCTCATCATCATTGTGTCCTCATGGGCCGCTGGAAACTGTAACGAAAGTGAGCCATAAACATGGAATCCCAATCCGTTACTATAGATATGGGCACCCCATGTAGCCAGACAATCTCTCATATATATACAACCTAAAAAATTCCTCCAGTGTGAAGGTCATCCGCACCGCCAAAAGTGTGTTAACTTCGTAAGCCGGTCCACTATCACCCACATCGCATCATGTCCCTGCGATGTTTATGGCAAGTGGGTCACAAAATCCATCGTGGGACGTGCTCTCACTTCTACTCAGCCACCTCCAAAAGCTGGAGCAACCCTGCGGGTCTCTGTGCTCAGCCTTGACCTGTTGACACATGAGACATCGATTAACAAAATCTCTAACGTGCCTCTTAATCCCACTCCAATAGTATTGGCGACGAAGATCATGGTACATCTTCGTGCCACCTGGATGAGCAACAAAACAGGAGCAAAGAAAATCCCAAAGGATCTCCTCTCTCAGATCCATAGAATGGGCAACCACAACCCTTCCCCTATACCGAAGACTACCATCTATGTAAATGGCCCAACCCTCGTCACCTGTACCCGACCGTACCCAGTTCATGATGGACAACATCTCTATATCCTGCCCTTGGGACTCGATCAATCTGCTCAATAAGCAAGGCGTAGCCACCAAACTCTCCAAAGTGCCCTGAGCCTGACTCTTGTAGTGTAGGCCGAACTGTCCTATAGTCTTAAGCATCTGTCACTCCTGGGAAGTAACACTAGCTAAGACTCCCCATGACTTCCAGTTGAGTGCATTAGCCACCACATTTGCCTTACCAATATGGTAATGAAAAGTGAAGTCTAAGCCTTCAAAATACTTCATCCACCTGCATTGCCTCATGTTGAGGTCTCATTGTGTTAAGATGTACTTCAGACTTTTGTGGTCTAAAAATACCTCAAACTGCTCATCATATAAGTAGTGGCACCCAACCTTCATGGCAAAGATAATGGCTGCCAACTCCATGTCATGCGTAGGATAGTTCTGCTCATGTCTCTTCAACTACCTAGAACCATAAGCTACTATCCTCTCGGACTACATCAACACACATCTGAGTCTGTCCTTGGAGGCATCACAGTACATTGTGTATCTCTGTCTCCTCTCCGGAACAATCAGAATAGGAGGTGGAGTAAGCCTCCTTTTCAACCCTTGGAATGCCTTCTCACACGAGTCATCCCACTGAAACTTGACTTCCTTCTGGGTCAACCGGGTCATAGATGCAGTTAGTTGAGATAAGTCCTCAATGAACCTCCTATAATACCCCGCCAATTCCACGAAACTGCATATCTCGAAGATTGACTTCAGCCTCTCTGAACTCATAACCGCCTTAACCTTCTCCAGATCAGCTGACACACCCGAAGTCAACACCACGTGTCGCAATAATTTTACCTCCGTGAGCCAAAATTCACACTTGTTGAACTTGGCGTACAACTGATGGTCCCTTAAGGTTTGGAGAACAATCCTCAAGTAACCCTCATGCTCCTCTTCAGACTTAAAGTAGATCAATATGCCATCAAAAAAGACCACGATAAACTGATCTAAGTAGGGTTGGAACACCCTATGCATGAGATCCATGAATGCAACTAGTGCATTCGTCAATCCAAAAGGCATGACGGTAAACTCGAAATGCCCATACCGCATCCTAAACGCCATCTTGGGGATATCCGCTTCCCTAACCCTCAACTGATGGTAACTTGTGCGTAGATCAGTCTTGGAGTTGACCTGCACCCCTTTTAGTTGATCAAATAAATCATTAATCCTCGGCAATGGGTATCTATTATTGATAGTAACCCTATTCAACTGTTGGTAGTCTATGTATAGCCAAAGGTTATTATCCTTCTTCTTGGCAAACTACACCGAATCGCCCTAAGGTAAGGTGCTCGGTCTAATGAACCCCTTGTCCATTAATTCTTAAAAATGGACCTTGAGTTCTTGTAACTTTGTAGGTGCCATTCTATATGGAGTCATATAAATGGGCGATGTACCTCGGTGCAAGTCAATAGTGAAGTCTGCATCCCTAAGTGGAGGTAATCTCAATAGTTCATCCGAAAAAACCTACTCATACTCACAAACCACCTGAGGAAGACCCAACTCCTGTCTCGCCTCATCCTCCAAGGCAATGCTTGCTAGCCACACCATTAACTACTCGTGGTATTGAGAATCATACACGGCTTGGGATAAAACTTCATGCTTTTCCCCCTAGAACTTGAAATAAACACCCTACGGTGTGTAGGAAGTGACCCTCTTACGATCACTATTAATGACGACTCAGTGTGTCGTCAACCAGTCCATCCCAAGGATGACATCAAACTTTGACATGTCCATGACCCTAAAGTCCATGGTAATTTGAGTCCCCGAGATCTCTAACTCACAACCCCGATATATTTTATCAATACATACCCTAGCACCTAGGGGAGAATTCAAATACATTGACTTTTCAAATAGCAATAAAGCACTAACTTAGTATCTCAATGTAGGGATTAAAGTCGTAACATTGAGATTTCTCTCCTTGTCTCCCTAGTAGTGTGCGTGCCACGTACTAGTACACATCTACACCCTAAACCATCCCGTTTATTCTTTTTTAGACCCGCAAGGTTATGTTCTCTAACCTACTATACTTCACATAACCAATAACACATAACATTTAGAATATTAAAACACTTAACATGAAATGCACATTGAATGCAATGGTCTAGACCCATGCGCCATCAAGCCCTACATAACTCGTATACCTAGGCTCTGATACCAAGTTATGATGCCCAAAAAAATGGGGGTCCTTTGTCAACCCGTTGATCATCCATCCACCCATGGAATACCCGTGGATACCGTGTAACTCGATATCACGCTATTATGCCCCATTTACCGGGATCCATAATTTAACAAAGTCCAGGCAGAGTCTCCTTTGTATGGAAAACTCTACTCAAAACACAACTTGTGCAATCACACGAACCATCCGAGGTCCAATATACTACATTGACCACATCAGGTCCATTTATCCATACTCATACAACATTTAATCACATGACCCATCGAAGGTCTAATATACATCAAACATAGTTAATACAAGTTCAAATTACAATTCTTTTACATTCGTCACATGCTTAAAAACTAACTTTACAAATTTTTTACAAAAATGGATTAAAAGCCACAAGTCGGCTTTTCTTCATCCTTGAGGCCCCAAATACGAGCCGTCCACAGGTGTATAACCCAACGTAAAATGTTTTCCATAAAGGGTGAGCCACGCTCAATAGGGTATCTCCTAAATAGGCCACTCCCCAACCTAAGTGCATATGAAATGTTCACATGCAACATTCAACAAGCCACAAAGTATTCCAATCAAGAATATGCAATTCAATGTTGGAAATCACCATGTCATGCTATGAAATGAGGTGAGACTCACTCATACACTTCAAGCTGAACCCTCCCCAACTGCCACAACACAATGCAATACCAATGTGTATAAATCCGCCATTTATGTAGCACATCAAATGACCATTATAAATCTCAGGTCTTCATGGGGTTGGGCATTCATGGACTTATACCAAGGGTCACCCAACCACATGGAATTTATGGGCTTCCACCAAGAGTTTCGCATACACCCACACACTTTATGGGCTGAACCAAGGGATTGCATTTCCCAAGCACCCGAGAGAATTTTTTAGCCCTTCTTGCTAACTCTGACACTATTTTCAATGCAAACCATGTGACTCAGTCGAACCTCAGCCAAACTATCTCGAGTCCATGAATCATTCACCAATAATGGTGTTTGATCAACTATGCACACACACCCACACTCATGCCTCATGCCCATGAATATGTTGCCTCCGTGCAAATGTAATGTAATGTGAAATTGCAACACCAATGTCATGTCCAATATGTACGAGTGTCATATGAACCATTTAACCACATATCTACATATTTCATGGCAATTTATAACAAAACCATGTAATTTCCTTGATTCATCACAATGTTAATATATCGACATATCAACAATAATGCCCAAACATGTATCACATAATCTCATGAAATTAACACATTTTATTTTGTATAAGCATTTTATCAAACACCTTCAAGGCACCAAATCATGTAATCACATAAAATGCCCAAATTCATAACATAACTAAAAAAAAATCAGATTAACTGATTTTCACTTACCCAATTATCAAAACTTTCAAGAAATCACAAACTAACAATTTCTAATTATCAATACATACTATAATTGACTCCACTCATTTCCATTAAATCACCTACCATTGGCAAGTGTTAAAATACACATAACAACCCACCCATTCCATATATTCATTCTAGGTTGAAAATAAATCTAGTTAGGATGAAAACTCCACCTCTTGAAGCGTAAAATCAATGTAGGAAGCTTCTAGGATTTTACCCAAGCTTCCCCTAAAATCTCATTTTTGAATCTTTGGTGAAATCCTTCATTTTTGGTATGGTTGCGTAGCCCTCGTTGAGGAGATCGACTTTAATACTTGGCCCAAAGAATTCCGACCGGTGAAACTCTGTAGATCTGAGAGAGAAGGTTGGAATTATCTCTTTTTCCACTCTTCTTCTTCCAAGAGTAACCAGTAGAAAAGCAACAGAGAGTTTTCTAAAAAAATAGATTTTAGTCCCTATTTATACACTTTAACGCTTGGTCTACAACGCGTCACACGCCCCTTTCTTAGGTCCGTTTTTACCCTGAAACGATTAGATTTCGCTCTTGTTCAAGTTCAAATATTTTTATTTTAACTTGCTTTAAATTATTTTTCAACTTTTAAAATTTTATTAAAAAATTCATTTTTGGGTCCCCTGAGACCCGACTGCCTCGTAAAAAGTGAAAATTTTGAATATCTCAGAGTTCGATGAAATTTGTCTAGGTAACTAGATTTCGCAAGACGAATCCACCTGTGAGGTCCGTTTCATCATCCAAGATTTAGAAAAATAAGGGTTCTCAACCCGCACTGTAGTGACAAGTTATCGTTTTGCCCTTTCTCATAAAAAGTTCAAATTTATCTAGATTTTACATATTATCCAATTTTTAAGATTTTATTACTAGGTTTGTTTATCAAATAACCCGACACTCAATCACCTCGTAAAACGCAAAAAAAATCTGATTGTCTTTAAATACGACAAAAATTGACAGGATAACTAGATTTCGCTAGACGAATACAACGGCGTGGTCCGTTTCATCATCCGAGCTCACAAAAAATTTAAGTTATCATTTTTCCATTTTTCATAAAAACTAAAATTCACACGGGTTTTTACATTCTTTCCCCTTTAAAAAGAATTTCGTCCTCAAAACTCACACATTCACACACACTTAACTGCACGCATATGTCAAAGTCATATAATACTAAATGGCTATAATAATGTACCTCAATCCTAAAAAAAGAACGGGTAAGTGGTACATATAGTGTACTCACGCTCCCATGTTAGCTCTTCTACTCGTCGATTCTGCCACAACACCTTCACCAGTCTCATAGTCTTCTCTCGCAAAACTTGCTCTCAACTATCCATGATACGCACCGGTCCCTCCTCGAAGGTCTCATCCACATCAACAATCAACTCACCCCAATGCACCATATGTGTCGAATCTGGAGTATACTCCGAAGCATGGATACATTCAACATCGCGTGAACAATTGATAAATTTGGCAATAACGCCAAACGGTAAGCAACAGTACCAACCCTCTCGAGTAGGCATGATATACCTCGATGAAAAATTTCCTCGCATCCCGAACCTGACCCCTCCCTTTTAGGCATCACCTTAGAGAAGGCATGAACTCCCACCTCAAACTCTATAGGTCGCGTGAAGTCTATCGGCGTAGCTCTTCTACAGGCTCTGAGCCATAAGAAGACGCTTCTATATCAAGTCCACCTTCTCCAAGGTGTCTCTAACCTAATTCGGACCCGCAGAGGGTCTCTCTCCAACCTTCGTCCAATAGACTAGAGAACGACATGACTTCCCATAAAGTGCCTCAAAGCGTGTCAGCTGTATACTCACCTGATAACTATAGTCGTAGGTGAACTCCACTAAGAGTAAATGGTCTTCCTTGCTACCCTTGAGATCTAGGATGCATGATCGTAGCATGTCCTTTAAGTTTGGATGGTCCACTCTGACTGACAATCCGTTTAGGGATGAAAAGTTGTGCTCATCACCAATTGTGTCCCCATGGCCCTCCTGGGATCCCGATCCGTTAAAATAGATACGACACCTCAAGCAACTGGACTATCTCCCATATATACAATCGGCAGAATTCCTCTAGTATGAAGGTCATCAGCACTGTTAAGAAGTGTGCTGACTTTGTAAGCCAATCCACTTTCACCCACACCCGCATCATGCCCCCGCGATGTTCGTGGCAAATAGATCAAAAAATTTCATCGTGACGTGCTCTCACTTCCACTCAGCCACCTCAAAAGGCTGGAGTAACCTTACTGGTCTTTGGTACTTAGGCTTGACTTGCTGATACGTGAGACATCGACTAACGAAATCTCTGATGTGCCACTTCATCCCACTCTAGTAATACTGGCAACGAAGATTATGGTACATTTTCGTGCCACTTGGATGTACAGCAAAACAAGAGCAATGAAACTCCCTAAGGATCTTCTCTCTCAGATCCGTAGATTGGGGAACCACAACCCTTCCCCTATACAAAAGACTACCATCAACATGAATAGCCTAGCCCCCGTCACTTGTACCTGACTGTACCTGATCCCTGATGGACAATATCTCTGTGTCCTGTCCCTGCGACTCAATCACTCTACTCAGTAGGGAAGGTATAGCCACCAAACTCTCCAAGGTGCCTTGAACCTAACCCATGTACTCTAGCTCCAACTGTCATCTAGTCTCAAGCATCTGTCACTTCCAGGAAGCTACACTAGTTAAAACTCCCCATGACTTCTGCCTGAGTGCATCAGCCACCATGTTTGCCTTACCGGGAAGGTAATGCAAAGTGAAGTCATGGTCCTTTAAGTACTTCATCCACATGTGTTACCTCATATTGAGGTCCTGTTGTGTAAAGAAGTACTTCAAACTCTTATGGTCCAAAAATACCTCAACCTACTCACTATATAAATAGTGGCGCCAAGCCTTCAAGGCAAAGATAATGGTCGTCAACTCCATGTCGTGTATAGGGTAGTTCTGCTCATGGTTCTTTAACTACCGAGAACCTTAAGCTACCAATCTCTCAGACTGCATCAATATATAACCAAGTCCATCCTTGGAGGCATCACAATACACTACGTACCTTTGTCTCCTCTCCAGAACTATCAAAATTGGAGCTAAAGTAAGCCTTCCCTTCAACTCTTAAAATGCCCTCTCACACCAGTCATTCCACTCAAACTTGACCTCCTTCCAAATCAACCTCGTCAGAGGTGCAGCTAGTTGGGAGAAGTCTTCAATGAACCTCCTGTAATATCCCACCAATCCCAAGAAATTGCGTATCTCAAAGACTGACTTTGGACTCTCCTAACTCATGACTACCTCAACCTTCTTCAGATCCACGGATACACCCGAAGCCGACACCACGTATACCAAAAATTCACCTCCAAGAGCCAGAATTCACATTTATTGAACTTGGTGTACAACTAATGGTCTCTAATGGTCTGGAGAACAACCCTCAAATGACCCTCATGCTCCTCCTTAGACTTGGAGTATATCAAAATATTATCAACAAAGACCACGACAAACTGATCTAGGTAGAGTTGGAACACCCTACGTATGAGATCCATTGATGTCGTCTGGGCATTCGTAAAAAAATTTGAATGGCATCACTATAAATTCAAAATGCCCATACCGAATCCTGAATGCCATCTTATGGATATTTCCTCTCTAATCCTAAATTAATGGTACCCTGTGGGTAGATCTATCTTGAAGTAGACTCACGCCCTCTCAGCTGATCAAATAAATCATCCATCTATGGCAAAGGGTATCTATTTTTTATAATAACTTGATTCAACTCTCGGTAGTCTATATATAGCCGAAGGGTCTTATCCTTCTTCTTGGCAAACAACACCGGAGTTCCCCAAGGTGAGGTACTTAGTCTAATGAAGCCCTTGTCCATCAATTCTTACAATTGGATCTTGAGTTCTTGCAACTCTGAAGGTTGCATTCTATGCAATGTCATAGAAATGGGCGATGTACCAAGGTGTACCTCAATGGTGAAGTTTACATCCTTGTATGGAGGTAATCCCGATAATTCGTCCAAAAAAATGTCCTCATACTCATAAATTACCCGAGGTAGACCTAACTCCTATCTCAGCTAGACTTCTAGGATAAGACTTGTTAGCCAACCCATCAATTGCCCGTGCTATTGAGAGTCATACACGGCTTGAGATAAAGCATTGTATTTTTCCCCTGAAACTTGAAACAAACACCCTCCGGTGTATAAACAGTGACCCTCTTTCGATTACAATCGGTGACAACTCGTGTGCCATCAACCAATCCATCCTAAGGATGACATCAAACTCCAACTTGTCCATAACGATAAGGTCCACAGTGAGTAGAATCCCCGAGTTCTCTAGCTCACAACCCTGGCATTTCTGATCAATACTCACCCTAGCTCTTAGGGGAGAACTCACATGTAATGGCTCTTCCAAAGATCAACCTCTATGCCCAAATCTTTCATACATGATGTAGAAATAAATGAATGAGATACACTACAGTCAAAAAATACCCTTGCCCATAAGTAAGAGAGTATAAATGTACCCTGAATAACTAACTGATCCAATCGCTTAGTCTAAGGTGTGATGGCGTAGACACGCCCATGGGTCCCTAAAGTCCCTGCCTGTGAGCCCCTGTCCTCGACCTTGACCCATGTCCTGGCCCATCTGGCTTGATTGTAGAATCCCCGCATGTGAAATAGTAGAGGACTGTGCAGCACCCTATAATTGATATTGGCTTTCCTGGCGCATGCTAGGGTAGGAAGGAGAGAAATGAGTTTGCGTATGTCCTATCAATGAGTGGGACTAGGATACCCCATAGCTTTGGGATCCCTACCTCTAATGGCAATCTCGCTTCATTTAACCCGATTGGTGGCAAATAAAACATGTCCTTTGGCCTGTTTAGTAGGAAGGCCTCTGATGTCTTAGGAGGATTGACCTTGGCCTTGGCCGTGAGAGTCGCTGTGAAAAACCAGGTAAATTTGAATTTTTTTTTCGAAAAAGGGTAAAACGGACTTCGCGGTTGGATTTGTATCGCGAAATCTAGTCACCCTGTCTAATTTTGTCGAATTCTGAGATAGTCAGATTTTGCATGTCGTTCAAGGCGACTGGGTGGCGGATGACCTCACAAAGGTCCCCAAAAATGAAAAATATGAAAAATTCCTTATAATTGAAATTAAGTTCAAATAAAATTAATTTGAACTTAAACCGAGACAAAATAAATCGTTTCAGGGCGAAAACAGACCCAAATAAGCGAGAGACACGTGGCGCGACGTGGGCCAAGTATTTAAAATTATAAATAGGGGTAAATATCTAAAAAATCAGATAGTCTTCATCCATTTTCAGCCTTGTTTGGCCGTCCATAGAGAGATAAGAGAGAAAACTTGATTTTCAAGCTTTCCTCCGCCGATTTTTGAAGTTCCATCGCTCGGATTGACTCGGGCAAAGAGTTAAACTTCATCTATGTGACAAGGGCTACATAGCCATACCAAGAACAAAGAATTTTACGAAAGATTCAAAGAGGTGATTTTGGAGAAATTCAAGGTTTTGGGTTCTTTTGGTGTTATAGAAGTTTTCTACACTTCTATTGAGGTAGGGTTTCTCCTACTTGAGTTTTATTTCCATCTTTTGATGTTATTATGGATGGGATAAATATGTAGAATAGGTATATCACTTACCTAATTTTATGGAATTGAGAAAATGAGGGCAGAAAAGGCTTAGGCCAATTTCTAGCTTGTTTTGACATGTGGAAGTTACTAGAATAAATTCTTGTAACTTGGTGAGTCTTAAGACATGCTATGTGTTAGATATTTATGTCTTGTATAAGTGTTGATAAAATGCTTTGATTGTTGAAGCTTGTAGTTTTGATTATTTGGAATAACATGCTTGAATTAAGTTATGTGATTACATGATTTGGGTGCCCTTAAGGTGTTTGATGAAATGCCTATGGAAAATTAAGTATATTTTGCATGATTTATGTATAGCATGCTTGGATGTTGTGTTAAAGGAATTGTTGATATATACATGTTTTGATATATTGACATTGTGACAAAGTATGATATTTATATGTTCCTAATATAACTTACCATGGACATGTTGGTATTGCTCATTTGACATTTATTACATGTTGAGCATGGTATTGGCATCACATTTATGGGCATAAGTCATGATTGTGGGAGTGCGCGTGCATGGTTAATTAAGAATCCTGTGGAGTGACATGATTACATGAAAAGTTGGGTTGGGGTTAGCAAGAAAGAACTAGAAGATCCCTCGGTGAGAGGCCTGGTGAGTAGATACATACTCTGTTGGTATAAGAGTCCATAAAGTGTGTCAGTGTACCCGAAACCATTGGTTGAAGTCCATGAATTCCGTGTTGGTTGGGTGTCATTGGTGTAAGTCCATGAATATCCACCCCCAAGAAAGACCCTATATTATAAAATGTCATTCGATATGTAACATGGATGACAAGTTCACAAGCATTGACCCTTGCATGTGTTGAGGAGCCGGGAAGGGCTCGGATTGAGTGCATGAATGAATCTCACCTCATTGCAGGGCTTATCATAATGAATTCCATCATTTGGTTGCATATACTTGATTGAAATGGTTGGGAATTGTAGAACGTTGCATGTGTGCATTCCATGTGAATCTAGGGGGAGTAGCCTCTGTAGGGATTATTCTACTGAGCGTGGCTCACCCTATACGGGACACATTTCAGGTGAAGGATACACGTCCGGGGATGGCTATCACTCGGGGGCTCAAGGGTGAAGAAAGACCAACATGTGGTCTTTAACCTTGAAGTTTTGTAAAACTTTGGTTAAAAAATAGTTTTTGGCATGTAAATATTGTAAGTATATTTGAATGCTTGTAATAGAACTTGTATGTATCAAGTATTATATAGCAAATGATGTTAAACATGTATTGGATGAATGTGGAAGGGTTTGGAATGGGTTTGAAATCAAAAATAGTTGAAACAGGCAAAAATCGACAGAGTGTACTGGTACGCTACTATCCAGAGTTAATCGTACCGGTACGCGTACCGTCACGCTCAACTCCAATGAGTAAACCTTACCCATATACGTACCGGTACAGCTTCCAAAATTTTGAAATTTTAAAGGTGTTTTGTCATGTATTCAGCCTAGGTTTTTCTTCCCTCCAATGATACACATGGATATTAAATGAGATATATTGAGGCACGTTGGACCTCGGTTGGATTAAATGATTAAAGGAACACAGGTTACAAATGTGAGTTATAATCCCAGTGAAGGGATGTTATTACATGGTGTCAGGTTACGCGGCACTCACCGGTATTTCCGTGGGTTAATAGGTGATCAACGAACTCCCGAATTTTTGGGGCCTCACAATCGCGGCCCTGTCGTTGATATCCTTGCAGAGTAGAAGTCCTCTACTTCTTCCCCGAACTCAAAGAAAAGGATTGACACTCCTTCTTCTTGTCCTTAGCACCCGCCTCTTGGATACTCCTTGCATCATCGAACTCTCTCTCAATGTCATAGCTGTCTCAAACATGGAGTGCAAATCTTGTTTGTGGCCCATAATTTTTCCCCGGATGGATAATTTCAAACCATCCGCAAACCTCCTTACTTTGGCCATGTTTGTGGCCACGTAATCATCGACGAAACGGGCTAACTCGGTGAACTTAGCCACGTATTCCATCACCGTCATAGTCCCCTACTTCAAATCCAAGAATTCTCGGGCTTTCGAATGTTGAACAATCAATGGGGATAACTTGCCCATGAAGAGCTCCCAGAACTATCCCCATGTCATTGTATCTAAGTTCTTTGCCTAATCCCACCATATATGGGCTTCTCCTTCTAGCTGGAATGTAGCTAGCCTTATGTTAGTGGCGTCGGAGGTGATCTCTGTAGCCTCAAGGATCTTCTCCACTTGCTGGAACCAGTGGTCGGCCACTATCAGGTCTGACCCTCCCATTAAAGTTATAGGCTTGTGTGTCTTGAATTTTTGGAGTTACTTGAGCCCCCTTGGCCCATATTGGCACTAGTCTATGCAAAAGTAGTTGTCATTGTGCCAATAGCCTTCATGAAGGCTTGTTGGTCAAAGGTCGGTGGTGATTGGTTCTTGTTCTGCCCACCTCCTCGGCCACATCCTCTTTTTTTATCTGCCATCTACACACAGGTCAAATAGCAATAAAGCACTAACTTAGTATCCCAAGATAAGGATCAAGTTCAAACTAAGATCTTTCTCCTTGTCTCAATAGTAGAGCATGTGACACCAACTAGTAACATCTACACCCTGAACTATGTCGTTCATTCTTTTCTAACCTCAAAGGTTATATTCTCTAACCCTAGTGTTTCTTCTCCATATACATTTAATCATGTATATTGTTCACATAACATATAACATTTAAAGCACATAACATGTAATGCACAATGGATGCAATGGTCTTGACCCATGCCCCATAAACCCTAAGTAAATCAATAACCTAGGCTCTCATACCAAGTTGTGATGCCCCTAAAATTGGGGGTCCTTTGCCAACCCGTTGACTACTTTTCAACCCGCAGAAGTACCCGTGAATGCCCCATAACCCAGCACCACTTAAAAACATCCCCTTTATCGGGATCACAACAACTTAAAGTTTAGGTAAAGTCTCCCCTGTACCGAGCTCTCCCAAACACACAACCTGTGTACCATTCAACCGCATGACCCATCCGAGGTCCAATGTACTACAATTTATAATTCAATATTGTCCATTTACATTATTTAAATAAAAAGACACAAAACCCAAAATCATGGCATAACATTCTTAAAAATTGAGATTTTTGGAAAACCTACTGGTAGGTTTGTCATCCTTCTACCGATAGATTTTGCCTGCCAGAAAGTTCTACCGGTAGGGTTATCATCGTTCTACCAGTAGGATTTTCCTAATGAACATTTTCTACCGGTAGGTTTTGCCTATTTTAGCCCATTTTCATCCTTTTTCAATTCCAATTCATTCAGACCCACTCCATATCAACCCAATACATGTATAATGAAAGTTTTTTCATATAAAACATGGTCCATAAAAATTCTATTACAATCATTTACATAGATATACATGCCCAAAATCAAATGCCATAAATGTTCTACAAAACGTGGTTCAAAAGCCACAAGTCAACTGTTCTTCATCCTTGAGGGCCCGAATAAGAGTCGTCCACCGGTGTGTACCCCGCACCTGAAATGTTTTCCCATAAAATGTGAGTCACGCTCAATAGGGTATCTCTTAAAGAGGCTACTCCCCAACCTAGATGCATATGAAATGTTCACATGCACAATTACACAAGCAACAAACCTTCCAATCAAAGATATGCAATTTAATGATAGGAATTATCATGAAATGAGATGAGACTCACTCATGTAACTCAACCCGAGCCTTTACCGGCTCCCACAACCCATGCAATGACATGAATATAAAATCGAGCATTCCAAACCCTTGTCATTGATGTTGCACATCCAATGCATTTTTAAAAATAAACCAAGTGTGTGTTGTTGGGTATTCTGATTTTGGAATCTCACTGCCGGTTTCGTAAACTGTTATACTTTTTTGGACTTGTACTAATGGAAGTGTATAAACCAGTAACCGAGTCTTGCACCCGCGGGACTATCTAGCCCTTTTTCCTATACCCGACACGAGCTTTTCATGCAACCGTGCGACTCTGTCGGACCTTAGTCCAACTATACCGAGCCCATTTATCAACCACTATGAGTGATGTTTGATTTAAAAACATGCACACATACCCACACTTATGTCTAATGCTCACGAATGCGATGCCTTAGTGCATATTCAATGTAATGAACAATTGCAATATCAATATGATGTTCGTATGTAATGAATGACATATGAACTATTTTAATGACATTTCAACACATTCCATGACCGATTATATCCAAGACTTATAATTTTCATAAATCATCACAATGCTAATACATCATCTAGCATATATCAACATTTTCATCCAACAACAATTTCCTAAGCATGTTATACATACTCTATGCAATAACACACTTAATTTCACATAGGCATAATATAAACACATAGCATGCCCACATAACATTATTTTGCAAGAAATTACAAGCTAGCAATTTCCACATACCAATTCAAGGTAGAGCTAATTTCACCCAATTTCAATACCCATTTCATTAATTTTTCAACTATAGGCATGTGTTAAAGATATCTAACAACCTACCCATTTCATATCACAACCCTAAGTTAGAAATAAACCTAGTTAGGATGAAAACCCTACCTTTTGAAGCGTAAAACAAAGGTCGAAAGCCTTCAAGAACACCAATGAAGCCTTAGCCTTGATTTCCCAAAAAAATAATTTGAATCTTCAGTGAAATACATCCTTTTTGGTATAGTTGCATAGCCCTCGTCGAGGAGAACGAGTTTTGTTCTTGGCTCGTGTTGATTCAAGCGACGTAGAGGCGTAGATCATAGAGAGAAGTTAGAAGTTCTCTCTTTTTCCCTCTCTTCCTCTCCCCAACATGAAGACCAGCTGAAATGGGGGAGAAAATCAGTTTTCTCCCCTATTTATACCCTTTAATTGCTTGGTCTACGTCGCGCCACAAGTTCTCCATTAAATTTCGTCTTGGTTCAAGTATAAAATATTTTTATTTCAACTTGCTTTAAATTATTATTGTATTTTTAAAATTTTATTCCTGGGTTCGTTATGATGTCACCCGACACCCGATCGCATCGAAAAATGCAAAAAATATGACTGTCTCATAATTCGACGAAAATTGACATGGTAAATAAATTGCTTGAGATGAATCTAATAGTGAGGTCCGTTTTACCTTTTTTTTTAAAAAAAATCAATTTCACCCAGGTTTTTGGAAGCACAATCATGTGTAATCTTCCGATGGAGCCCATGCTAGAGCACCCAAGGGTCTTTCTAACCCCAAGGTCAAGGTTAATTTACAAAATTGTAGGGATAAGAGAGCTAGTCCTCCACCCATTCCCTTACCTAACCCGAGTTTTAGGAGGGGAAAACAAGTACTAGTGACTAAGGAGGACCTTGAGAAACTCACCATCTGAACTAAGTTAGAGGCCCTTAGTACGTCTAGCATGGTCATGGCTCGTAACAAGTAGGAGAGGTGAGAGTATGGACCTAGGTGATCATTAATTCGTTTCATGCATTTCATCAAACACCCTAGGATCAAACACTTCTGTATATAAATATTTTTTGTTCATTTTACCATTTGTTTTTATACATGAAAATACAAAAAATTTGAAATTTGAAATTTGAAATACCAAAAACAAAATAAATACAAAAATTCAAAAAGAGTTTTGTTGTCCCTTTTTGACATTTATTTTTAGGATTTATGTTAAATTCTTTTATTTTTTCCCTTTGTTTTAGTTGCATATTTATGGTTTTTTTTTTCATTTACACGTTTTTTAAAAATTCAAAAGCATTGGAAAAGAAAAGGCCAAAAAGATTTTCTATTGAAATTGCTCCATCTTAAAGTCAAAGTTTAAATGTGTATTGCTATGAGTCATATTGGGGGATAGAGAACTTAGTGGCATAAATCCAATTGCATGATTCATTACCCAAAGTCGCTTTCTTACTAGCGTGCTTGGAATATGTCTACCTTTGAAAGATTAAAAACCAAGTACACACTCGCCATTTACCTTCACCCTTAGGAGTTTGATTGGTTTAATAGTAAGGATCATAAAGGACTCTAAGTGTGGGTGATAGGTGGACACATGGATAAAGGTTAGTTAAACCCCAATCCCTTAAAAGATGCCAAAGTTCCATTGTGAGAAAAGAGCACAATGTGGCCAAATAAAAAAAAGGTGAGTCATAAATAAATGGCGAAAAACAATGGCACATGAATTGTGAGAGTACTTATACTTAATTGGAAATTACTCATTTTTAAAGCTTGTAGAGCTCATATTTTTCACCTTTAGAAGCATACATTTAAAATACAGAATTCATAATCATGTTGATTGAAACCCTAGAGTAGAAAGGATAAAATAAAGGAGGAGTTGTCAAAAAGAAAATATTTAGGATACTCATCGGTGATGTTTTCACTTAATCATTGCATTAGGATTACTTGATGAGCTTATTAATGATTTAAATCTTATCAGAATCCTCTTTGTTGTTGTGATGTACTCATAGTCCTAGTTATTGATGCTTAATCATATTTGACTTCAAGTTATATGCCTTGTTTGTCCCTTGCTTAGTTTGCTTGCATAATTTGGCTAGTTGTTACGCATTCATACCTCCTTGTTATACTATAATTCTATGTCATGATTGTTATAGGTTATCATTGGACCAACCTAAAACAATAACTAAAACAACTTGTTCATGCGGCATATTTTCTAAAATGAAGACAAGCCATTCTTGAATAGTTGATGCCCTTGCTAGTAAAAATAAATGAGAAGATGAGTCATAGAGGTTCCACGCATATAACATTCATTTATAACTGGAATTCTTCTCATTTGTAGATTGCACAGGGTAGGTAAGATATCATTAAATAACCTCCAAGCAAAATTCTTAACCTTATTGGGCACCTTAAAGGACCAAATATACATATCCGACCATCGTTCAACAACTCTACTTTTGGAACCAGCATTGTGCTCTAATTTTATTAGGTTCTGTTCAATGGCTAGATGGTAAGCACTCCGTACCGAGAAATGTCCAGATTTCTTATAGTGCCACATCAATCGACCCTCCAGTAAAGTGGTAGACTGACTTTGGGTTGGAGTAGGTGAAGGTGAGTCTCACATCTGGGAACTCTTAGAAAGTGAGTCAAAAAACTTGAACGCCTCATTAGGATTCTTGACCATGAATTCTACCTGGGATATCATTTCAACAAATTGACGCATATAGGTAGGGAGTGAGTCATAGAAAAAACCAACAAGGGTTTAACTCTCAAACCCATGATGAGAAAAGGATTGGAGAAGGTATTTGAATCATTCCCAACATTGATAGAAGGTTTCTCCCACCTTCACTGTTGATTAACCCTAATTAGTGTGTAAGTTAGAATGAATAAATATTATGAATTATGTTTTGGATGTGAATTAAAGTTTGTAATATTTTATGTTTAAAATTATAAGGTCAAATGCAAAAATATCAGAGAATACAAGACTATTTTGCAAAGCTTGAAACTTTGAAGGACTAAAGTGCGATAAAGAAACTTGAACCAATCAGGAGGTGACACATGAACCAATGAAAATACGACACATGGACCAATGAAAATACAATATTTGGCACACTTAGAGCACGACATTTGGACCAATCAGACAACGACACTTGGTGCACTTGGAGGAAGACACCTTGCGGACCAAGGAGACGACACCTAGCACTACTGCAAGCCACCACCATTCCGGAAGGTGGTGGTGGGCTTCCTAAACCCCTCTCATTGTTGTGCACCTGCCCCCCTCTATAAATAGGGGGCCTTGTTTCCATTCTTAAAGCATTCCCATCACACCAAACATTCTCTCCACAAATCACTCCAAAGACAAGCCTTTCTTCTTTTCTTCCTTTCATTCATCAATATACACATATACCTTCCACAAGACCAGCCCCTTACTCTCAAAAATCAGCCGGCCATCCAAGCTCCAAAGAAAGAAAACATTAGAGAAAGATAGAGAGAAAAGAGAAAGAAATAGCCGGCGTGTGATACCTTTTCTATATTTCTACATTTCTGTTGTATTCCTACTATTCGGATAGTTGAACTACCGCCACTTTTGTTTCTTGAATGATAATAAAGGTGGTTGTGTTTTAATTGTTCCTTGTGAAATAAGTTTTACAGTTCATCGTTAATTTCTGTTGTAATGAATACTACCTGCACTTCTTGCTTGTCTGTAGCAATGGAGCGTGAGCAATCGTTTATACCCTTCAAACTAGGGTAAACATATGTATAATATTGTTTAAGTTTTGGAAATGCTGATATTTTATTTATATGTTTATTTATATATGTATTATATACTTAATGTGTGACATAATGATGTACATAATTTCGGTGTTGTGCCTGGAATTATGTCATCACTGTATCATAAGACCCGCCAGTTAAAGATCTACGGTGTTCCCACCGGTATGGTTTGTCCTCCACCAGAATGCAGAGGATTTGTTTACTGATGTGTAGTACAAAACCTAAATGATCCTCATCGGTTATTAGGGTAGTTTAAATATTATAAATAAATATATCGACAGTCTAACAACCACAGCGTTCCTACCGGTATGGTTTGTCCTCCACTGGAATGTTGAGGATGTTTAACTGGTATATATATATATATATATATATATATATATATATATCACAGTTGACCTATTGGGTAATTCAAGTATTCCTCATGAATTGGCTCTGCCTTCTAGTTTACTTGAATTAGTTAATTGACATATCTATAACCAGCTAACCTAAGAAGTTGTTGTGTTATCCTATACTACCACCAGTTAGCCTAAGGAGTGGCAATGTTATGGTTTATTATATATGCACTTGCAATCATAACATCAAGGGAATAACTCAAGTATTCCTCATGAATGACTTGTCCTTCTGGTTTGCTTGGGTTAATCAATTGATGTGGACATAACCAGCTTTCCTAAGAAGTTGAGTTAAGATTTATTACCACCAGTTAGCCTAAGAATCGATTGTGTTATGATTTATATACATCAGACCTGCATATTGACTTTCCAGTAAAATGGAGGTTAATTGTTGTGGGGTAGCATTTCCAGTAATTAACCAATATAAATCATATGGATCCCTAAATTGAAGGGTATCTTTTAGATTCCTGTCATTAATCTGCTTTTTTACGTACTTTATTATCTCCACTCTTTATTTATGCATTATGTTTAAATTAAAACTAGTTGTTAAACTAAGCTCACATCACAATCTAACAAACAATATTCTGCTTCAAACAACAAATTTACTATTTTTATTTTATTTTATTGTTTAAATTACTAAAAACTTTTCGTGGGATCGATATTTGCACTTAAAATCGAGAAAACTACAATTCGACCACTTATAATTGGGTGTATAATATAATACAATTCAGATACACTAAAAAGTGTGAATCAATTGCAAAGTTCATTATATGGCATTTTAAAGCATTTGTGGAAGAATTTATGGAAAACCCCTTTTTTCAAGTGAGGACCAATCCGTAATAGAGTAGGGTTTAAGGATGTTAAGCCATTTCTTGACTTTATCCTTTAAAGAGTATTGCAAAATCTTTGGCTTAGCTAACTTAGAATTATCTTGAAGGGTTCCACAAATGTCCTCAAATTTTCTTCATGTGAAGGTAAGGATTTTAATAATAAAGCCCATGGAATTAAGGTAAGAATTATATGGTACCAGGCTTTATTGTGAACTTACTGTCATTAGTAGAAAAAACAAAGCATGATGAGACACTATTCCTTGTGGGATGCAAGTAGTCCCTTAGAACTCTGACCTATTACTCGACCCCTTGGCCTTGATTATTGTTTTGATTCGTAGGAACACGATTATTTTGAGGGTTTGCAGGGTTCTCTATACTACTTGTTCTACTTAAATCAAATGTGGGGGCTAAAACAGAATTATTAGAATGGTCTGACGCAGATGAACCAACAAAAATAACATACTCTCGAAATGAAGATTTGTTCTCATAGTCTAAAATTTTTGCACCAGACATGCAAAAGATGATCTTCCTACCAAATGTAAATAACTACTAACAACTTTTAATTAAATTAAACACAAAAATTAATCTAACTAAAGAGCATAAGCACAAATCAAACAAAAATTAACTTAACCTTATTCACAAAGAGATGGAACGAAAGTACTCGGATACTAGAATTCTCCAAGTAGTTTGTAGTGAAGGTGTATTCATTTTTCCAACTTCTTGAATTCACCAAAGAAGTCCCCGAAAATGGCATAAAAAACTTTTTGGATCCCAATATGCACACCCAAGTACAGGTAGTCAAGAAATAGTAACACCCAGTAAGATCAAGGTCGATTTACAAAGAACTAGAAATTTACAATTATGAAGGAAAAAATAAAGAGCTTGAATCAAAAGTATTGTTTGTTGGTAATTGGTATCTGATTAAAAATGAGTTCAATAAATCAAAAGAATACTTCCTAGTATCAAGATTAGGGAATAATCTTTCATTTATTATTTCAGTTGATGTCCAATGCCAGTGTAATCAACCGGAGGATTTTACTTTATAGAATAAAAGTTGATTAAATTGAAAGTAATCAACAAAGAACTAGGTTTGTAGACCAGCAAGGAATTATAGAATTACTCATGACAAGGAATCAACCTAGTGATTAATTTTATAAGTATACAGAGTACAATCCTTTGCTAAAATTTATTTATTCAATCTATATATTGAGAGATACATCATCTAGGAAGCACAATAAAATAATAATTGTATTAACAAAATATTCAATACACCGTCATAAAACCATACCCTAGCTAAGAGGTAAAAGGAGAATACTCACAAGCCATGAGTAAAATCTTAAAGAAGAAGAAGAGAAAAATAATAATTCTGGTTCAAGAAGGATCCCCCTCTAAAAATGAATAATCTCTCTAAATCCCCCAAGAGATTCCTCTAGGTCAAATTCTTAAATGGCGCCTTAATAACCATGCACATACGGACGAAAGAACTGCACCTGGACACAAGCACTTAAACCCTAGCCTTTAACTTTGGACAACCTAGTTGAGTCCAGACGATCACACGCGTCCTAATGAAGGCACATTGTATTTTCAATTGGGAATTTGCACGCACAACCTGGTCTGAACACCTTGAACTCTCTGGAATTTGGTTTTTAAGCACTCGTGTCTAGACAAAGTAGTTGTGTCTGGATGATCAATCACCAGATCATTTTTCTAACTTTACCAATTTTTCATCTTCGAAACTTCCTTACTCGCGTCCAGATCCAGATGTATCTATGTATGAAGTTGGGGTCAACTTTAGTCAACTATTTGACTTTTTGAAATATCCCTTCGATCCCTTTGATTTCCATGCAGTCTTCAGTTGATTCAATCAATTTATCAAGCATCCAAAATCAAATCAGTCCTCTATTTTACCTAATAAATCAACCAAATACAAAAATACCTTCATAGCATAAATTAATAGCATAAAGAATAATTGGCTCAAAATAAAAGTAATTCGCCATAACTACCAAGTTAAGAATTGGAAAATTACATAACGAATAAATTACCAAAATGTGAACTCTCATAACTTATAATGGCTCAGGGAATTCCACATTGTTACAAAACGTGTTCTTTTAAAAATTTAACCACCATGCGGTGATCATTATTTTGACAACAAATCGTTTTAACCCTTTGGAAATGTAGTTAATAGCAATTAAAATGTATAGATATCCAAAGAAGGGGGGAAATGGTCTTAAAAAATCAATACCCTAACAATCAAAATTTCAAAGATCAAAATAGGGTTTAGGGCATCATGTTTCTTTTAAAAATACTTCCCAACCTTTGGCATCTATCACAAACTAGGGAAAAAACATGTACATCTTTAGAAAGGGTAGGCCAATAAAATCTACACTTCAAAATTTTAGCAGCGATTTTCTTTGAAAAAAAATGCTATCACAAGCTTCAAAATAGCAAAAAGATATGACCTAACTTATTTCATAAATTGTATACACAATGTATTAAAAAAAAATTGTCAGCCTAGTTGCAGTGAGAAGGAATGGCACCTATGACTCGAGTACCCATCCAAAAAAATAAAAATTCATGATCAATTATCCTTTCAAGAACTTGATCTAGAAAATGTAGGGGGAAGTGGTCTTTTCTAGTGAGAAAGTTCAATTTTTTTGTAATCAATACACATATGCCAACCTATGATAATACATGTTGGGACTAACTCATTCTCCTCATTTCTTACCATTGTGACACCAGATTTCTTAGGTACTATTTGGGTAGGGCTTACTCATTTAACATTCGCTACGGTTGTCGAGAAGGTTCTAAGTACTCCTCCAAGTATATAAAAAGATGTGGATTTAAGAGAGAAATGCTTCCAACCATACTTTAAGCATGATTTTACTTAAGGACTAGACGGTGTATTTATAGATGGGTGGCAAAAGGTGGAAAAAAGGGCCAATTTAGACGCTTGGATTCAAAATAAGGAAATGCTGCTTCAGGTAGCAGCATCTAGATGGTGGCAGTGGTGTTTGCACGATCTAAACTCTCTAGAATCAAATTTTTAGGTTGAATTCTGTAATTTGGAGAATGGCGTCCAGACAGTGGAGTGGTGTCCAGAAGGTGGTCACTTTCGACTTGTCCAAGTTTTCATCCAAACTTTGCGGCCTTCAATTAGAAATTTGGAATGGGCGGTGGTATCCGGATGATAGTAACTTTTTCCACTTGGCTACTCCCAAACTTAACCAAATTGCTCCTTGTGCCTACGCTATATGTTAGTCATCATATTTACCCTATATAATTGAAATCGCATAAGTTATGAACAATTAAACACAAATTGTAAGTAATTAACCGTCTTAATATATATTAAAATGTCAATTTTAAGGGTTAATCAGATAACATTATTTGTATGGTAAAAATTAATTATTAAATAAAACCATGTCCAGGTAATTAAATTGTTTGATAATGTTCTCCTGAGGAAACTTATAAGTTTTGTCCATGTCAAACCCTAGAAGTGGATTCAATTATCCAACATAACAAATAAGTTGAGTGATAAGATGTCAGTGATAAAAAGAAGTCAGTATAATTGTTCGTAATTTAAATAATTGACCAGTATCTATAATTTTAGACGTGGGGAATAATGAGGAGCTCAAAATATAATTTTGAGATAAGGTTTGAGAAATCAATAATAAGTATTCAATAGAATAACTTATAATTAATGGACCATAGGATGTTTGTTCATGGTTGGACATAGGATTCTTAAAACCATTAGAAGTCTTACCATTATTTATCCTTAGGGTCTCTATTGTAGCCTGTAAATAAACACACTTCTTGGCTCTTTTAGTCATAAATTTTACCTTCACATTTAGAAGAGGTAGAGAGAAAGCAAGAGAGATAATTTTGAGGATTATAGCCCACACCACATTCAAATTTTGGCGTGGAATGACATACGATAGAAAATCATGAGGTGCATCAAGTAGGCTGTTTGATCTGCATCTGTCTATGTTCAAGTTGTTCACGCTTCCAACAAATTCTTACCCTACTTTTTTCAAAATTTCTTAAAAAATAATTTTCCCTACCAAATAGAATTGTTGACCATTATTTGAAGTACCCTTATTGGTCAATAGTTATGGCTACGGATAATGTGACACCCCAAAATTCGGAGGTCCGTTGATTATCCATCAACCCGCGGAATACCCGTAGATACCGAGTAACTCGATATCACACAATTATGCCCCATTTTGTTGGGATTCATAACTTAACAAAATTTGGGCAGAATCTCCTTTGTACAGGGAGTTCCACCCAAAACCCATCAAGTGCAATATAACTTAACACGACCCATCCGAGGCCCAATATAAATAATGACCGCACTGGGTCCATTTATAAATAAACATTGGACACACCGGGTCCAATTACGCAAACTTATATCAAAACATGCAAGGTTACTTTAACATTAGTCCATTTATGTCCTATTACAAATAATTTGCATAATCTACATGCCAAAAACCAAGTTTTCATAAATCTTTTACAAAAACTCAAAATAAGGCCACAAGTCGGCCCCCTTCATGCTTGATGCTCTCCAAGTGAGCCATCCACAGATGCAAACCCCACACCTGAAATATTTTTTGTATAGGGTGAGCCAACGCCCAGTAGAGTAAATCCTACAAAGGCTACTCCCCCCTAGATGCTCATGTTCATGCAACATTCATTTACAACATATAAACAATCATTCCTTACAAGGATATGCATTCTAAGTTAGAATGCAACAATACCATGCCATGAAATGAGATGACACTCACTCATGCACTTTAACCCGAGTCCTCACCAACTCCCACAACACGATGTAATGCCAAAGTGTTTTATTCCATCATTTATGTACATATCAAATGACATTTTCAAAACTAGGGTCTTTCTTGGGGATGGATGTTCATGGACTTACACCAAGGGTCATCCAAACCCACACACTTTATGGACTCTTACACCAATGGAGTGCATTTCCCAAATTACTGGGTCTTGCACCCGAGAGGTCGTCATGCCTCTTCTTGCTAACCCCAACCCAATTTATTATGCAACCAAACGGCTTAGCTAGGTCTTTGACCCAACTTTTCCCAAGTCATCCCGTCAATCACCAAGTGTGGTGTTGACATCAACCATGCACACACCCATGTGATGAGATGCTTTCGTTCATATGCAATGCTATGTCCCATTGCACACAACATAATGCTCAATATGCCAAGAACAACACATGAACAATTTTAACATATCCATGGTAAATTTATATCCTAAGCATATAAATACCATATTCATCTCAATGTTAATATATCAACACATGCATATATCAACAAGCACATTCAATCATAAATCATATCATAAGCATATGATTCCACGAGTTAAACTTAAGAAAGTTATTTTAATTCAATCAAAACAACAATTTCCAAACACTCAAGGCATAATTTGTATAACATATAGCATGCTTTCAATCTTCATTAAGTCGCATAATAAATCACATGTAACTTCCACATACCAAAATCAAGCTAGCAAATTAGCTTAAGCTATTTCTATGCTCACTTTTCCATTTCCATTACATAAACATACATATATATCAGTACATAAGTTAGCATGTGAATAAATATATCAAACCCTTAAACTATCAACATTTAAGGAAAGATTAATCCAAGGTAGGAGGAACCCAACCTCTTGAAGGTTGAAATGAAAACTAGGCTTCAAGAGCACACCAAGAACACCTCAAGATCCTTGATTTATTCAAAATCCACTCTTTGGATCTTCGGTGAAATTCTTCGTTCTTGGTACGTACGCGTAGCCCTCGTCGAGGAGATGAACTTTGCCTTTTGATACGACGAATTCCGACCGACGGAACTCCCAGAATCGGAGCGGGAAACTTGGAGATGAAATTTTTTTTTCTCTTCTCTTGGACGGCTACTTATAGCTGATGGGGAGATATTTTTCTCCCCAAAAATCTGATTTAAGAGGGTATATATAGGCACAAATGTGTGGTCCACTTCGCACCGCATATTTTCGACTTTCGGGTTCGTTTTTCGTCCCGAAATGATTCATTATACCTCGGATTAAGTTCAAATTAATTTTATTTGAACTTTAATTTAATTTTAAGGAAATTTTCAAAAATTTATTTTTGGGGACCTTTAAACTGTCATTCACTATGTAGTCGCCTCGAACGACGTGTAAAAGTCTGACTATCTCAGAATTTGACGAAATTTGACAGGGTGACTAGATTTTGCGATACGAATCCAACAGCGAAGTCCTTTTCCTCATCCGTGGTCTAGAGAATGAGTATCTAAATTAAGCATTAGGATAGTAAATGACCATTTTGTCCTTATGCACAAAAAGTTCAAATTTGCCCAGATTTTACAGACAATCTATTCTTTGGGAGTTTGATTCTTACTCCATTGCTAGACAACTTGAATCCATATCTATTATTGGTCAATTTGTGGTGTGGGTATTGGTAGATAACTAGGGTTTGGTTTCAAACTAATAATGGAAGTTGGGGGTATACCTAGGTTTTGGGACTTGATTGGTTTCCTGAAGAGTTTTCTCTAAGTAACAATGCAAGAGTCAGAGATGAAAATAAAATTTTCTAGATTGCAAGGGAGGGTTGGTGAATTGTGATTGAACGAAAAAGAAGAGGCAAAGAAAAGTGTTGGCTATCCAGATAATAAGGTGATCTATTTTTAGATGGTGAAAATGGAATTTGGGTTTTTGGGAAAAGAGTGTGATTATGGTGAAGAAGAACAGTCGCTGACGCTCTAGGTCGCTACGATCGGAAGGTCCTGCAAAGATATTCCAGAGAGAGTGGCTATAGACTACCATTTCAATAGAGCATTAAGTGAGTTTAATGGCGATATACTAGTATGGGTTTATGCATTAAAGGGGTTAATTTGACTAAAATTTATTAATTAATTTGTAATTGCAGTAATTAGGTCTAATTAGGAAAATATTTTGCAAAGAGTGTGAAAGACCTATTCACACTTCTCTAGGCTATACTATACTCAACTTCGCGCGCATAATTGTGTCGGATACATCCAAACGCACTCTCCAAAATTGAAGATGCACTTTGATTTTCATTGTGTGCATGTTCACACAATAACCATATCTTTTAAGGAGAGTTTCGTCTATTGGTAAGTTTTGGTTCTTTTGAACCTAGAAATTATTGGCTTGGATCTAATAGCTTAAGATTTAGCCCTGGGAGACTTTTTTTCTCTTTTCTTTTATTTTTATTATATTACCCTAACACATTCGGTTTTGTTTAGTTCAATAGGACTCGAAAAGAAAAAAAAATTCAATGTAATGGTTACAACACCTCAACACTATAACATGATGTATCAATCTATATAAAAAAGTAGCTAGTTTTGTTTGTCTCGAGTTTTTTGCGGCTCAAATAGTTTGAGGATTATTGATCCGACGATCTTAATTGGACTTTCATTCCTTTTAAAACTCTAGGGCTATTATCTCTCATATAACTCTGTCTCTATCTATCTCATACATCCAATTCTCATATGAATATAACTCTCTCTCATAAACATTTTAAACACACTCTCTTCCATCTCTCATACACTCTCTCTGTCTATATATACATATATGGGTATTTATATATAGAATGAAAGTCTAAGTATGATTTCACGACTACGATCATTTGAGTAATATTAATCTGACGATCTTAATTGGACTTTCATTCTTTTTAAAACTCTAAGACTCCTATCTCTCATATAACTCTCTCTCTCTATCTCATGCACCTAACTCTCATACTTGTGTAAATATATATATATCTCATAGACATTTTAAACACACACTCTCTAATCTCTCATACTATCTCTATATATATAACAAAGTAGTTAGCTTTGTGTGTCTCGAGTTTTTCGCAGCTCAGATCATTTGAGGATTATTGATCCAAGAATTCTAATTGGACTTTCATTCCTTTTAAAACTCTAAGACTCTTATCTCACATATAACTCTCTCTATATCTATCTTACACACCCAACTCTCATACGTACATAACTCTTTCTCTCCTAGACATTTTTAGCACACTATATATATGTATATATATATATATATATATAGATAAATAGAGATAGAATAAAAGTCTAATTAGGATTTCACCGCTCAGATCATTTGAGGATTATTGATCAGGACGATCTTAATTGAACTTTCATTCTTTTTAAAACTCTGAGATTCTTATCTCTCATATAACTCTCTTTCTCTCTATCTCATACACCTAACTCTCATATATATATATATATATATATATATATCACATAGACATTTTAAACACACACTCTTTTATCTCTCATACTCTACGTTTATATATAATAAAGTAGCTAGTTTTATTTATCTTGAGCTTTTCACGGCTCAGATTGTTTGAGGATTTTTGATCTGACGATTCTAATCGGACTTTATTCCTTTTAAAACTCTAAAACTCTTATCTCTTATAACTCTCTCTCTATCTATCTCATGCACCCAAGTCTCAAACATATATAACTCTTTCTCTCTCTTATAAACATTTTAAAACACACTTTCTCCCATCCCTCGTACTCTTTCTCTGTCTCTCTCTGTCTATATATATGTGTGTATATATATAGATAAATAGATATAGAATGAAAGTCTAATTAGAATTTCACAACTCAAATCATTTGAGGATTATTAATCTGATGTTTTTAATTGGACTTTCATTTTTTTTAAAACTCTAAGATTCCTATCTATCATATAACTCTATGTCTCTATCTCATACACTTAGCTCTCTTATGTATATATATATGTATATCTCTCATAGACATTTTAAACACACGGTCTTTCATCTCTCGTAGTCCTTCTCTATACATAATAAAGTGGCTAGCTTTGTTTGCCTTGAGTTCTTTGCAGCTCAGATTTTTTGAGAATTATTAATCCGACGATCCTAATTGGACTTTCATTCCTTCTAAAACTCTAAGACACTTATATCTCATATAACTATCTCTCTCTCTATCTCATACACTCAACTCTCATACGTATATAACTCTTTCTCTCTCTCTCATAGGCATTTTAGACACACACTCTCTCATATCTTATACTCTATATATATGTATACTAGCGATAACTCGTGCCTGAAGGTACGGTACAATTCAAAAGAAATCAAAAATTAATCATGTATACAAAAAATTAAGCATTAAACATGAGTACGCACTAAGCCAAAAGTCTACACTCATTTTTAAGACACCCGCACCTTGCATACATGCTCTACACAATATTTACCTATATAAAGTTTCTCGGGAAAATAAATTTCTGTGAAGGATAAAAAAAAACACAACTTTAATAGTCAAAGTCCCATAAATTTAAACTGAAGTTTAACAACATTTCAAGATTTATTTTTTATTAATTATAAGATTTTTTTATTCATAATAAATTTCTAAATTGTAACTTGACAGTTAAATATTATAATTTAATTCGTAATAATTATATTTTTTGTTCGATACCTCTTTTAATCAATTCTGGATGAAGAAACTATTCACTCATCCTAATACCGTATTGGGAAAAAAAATTAATACCATATTGAAAGTCATTCTTTTTTTTAAAAGTAAAATTACCATTTTAAAAGGTGAAGTTATAATTGATTAAAAAGAATTATACTCGATCACGATTTTTTGGGGGGTTTCAGAAGTTATAATTTACCTATATAGCAGTCATAATTATCCTATATATAAATTTTGAATGGCTTCTTATTTTAAACAATGAAACCAAACCAATATCTAATGAACCCATCCACATTCACACACAAAGAAACTCACACAATAAGAGCAAGTTTATAGAACCAAAAGCATCCCTAAATTTATGAATCATCCCGCAAATTAAAGGTGCGAACACATAGCTACAAAACAAATTAAAAGACAACTTTACAAATAAGTTCAAACTCCATCAATCAACTTCAAAGTAACCCAAGCAAACATTCAAACTATTTAACCCAAATAATAACTATTTTGGTATAATCCCAAAATTATCTCAATTAATATATGAAAAGTTTATTTTTTTAAAAAAAAAACACATTCCATAGTCCCAAATGACTCTCTTAGCACAAACATTCCCAAGTAGTCAAAGAAAAAGATAATCTCAAAAAACAAAACACCACATGTAAATTCATAATCACAGCCAACTAACAACTTCAACCTTGTAAATTAGCAACGTTGGTGAAAAAAAGGAGGAAAATTGAAAAGAAAACCAACACGTACATTTATTTTCTTTTCAAGAATCTCCTCTTGTGCATTGTACCTTTGACGCCCTAAACATATGGGGGTACTTTATTAACCATGGACAACCCATCAATCCGCGAAAATACCCGTGGATGTTGCTTAACCAAACACCACGTCGATAACATCCCTTTAATCGGGATTTTAACCCACAAATGTAATTTGGATTCAATTATTCATTAGATCCAACAAAGGTCCAATATGCCATGATTTGTACTCCATTATGATCCATTTACAACATTGGAGGGAAGGAAAACCTAGGCTGAAAGCATGGGAAAATACCTTTAAATTTTCAAAATTTTGGAAACTATACCGGTACGGTTTGCTCACTGGAGTTGGGTGTACCGGTACGATTAACACTCTGGACAGCAGTGTACCGATATGCTTTGCCTATTTTTTCCAGGTTCAATTTTTTTTTTATTTCAAACCCATTCCAAACCATATCAAGATCACCCAATGCATGTTTAATACAATTCCTCACATAAAATTTAATATGTACAAGTCTTATTACATTCATTTACATACTTTCACATGCCAAAACCAAGTCTTAACAAAAGTTTTACAAAATTCCAAAACAAAAGCCACATTCCGGTTTTTCTTCACCCTTAATGGCCCGAATGAGATTCATCCACCGACGTATACTCCGCACCTGAAATGTTTTCCCGTATCGAGTGAGTCATGCTCAATAAAGTATCCCCTACAGAGGCTACTCCCCCTAGATGCACATGAAGTGTTCACATGCAACAACAATTATCCACAACAATTCCAATCAAGTGTATGCAACTCAATGATGGAATTTACTATGACATGCCATGCAATGAGGTAAAACTCATTCATGCACTCACTCCGAGCCCTCCTATGCTCCTCAACACAAGCAAGTGTCAATGTGTATGAATCCGTCATCCATGTTACACATCAAATGACCTTTACAATCCTAGGGTCTTTCTTGGGGTGGATATTTATGGACTTACACCAATGGCACCATACCGACACGGAAGGCATGAACTTTCACCAACTGTTCCGCGTATACCGACACACTTTATGGGCTCTTATACCAGTGGAGTGTATATCCAATCACGTGGTCTCTCATCCAAGGGTCTTCTAGGCCCTTCTTGCTAACCCCAACCCAACTTATCATGCAACCATGCGGCTCAGCTAGGCCTACGACCCAACTTTCCCAAGCCTTCCGTCAATCACCAAGTGTGGTGCTGACAACCACCATGCACACGCCCATGTGATGAGATATTTTTGTGCATATACAATGCGATGCACCATTGCATGTCAATGCCCTATCCCATATGTAATGGATGTCAATTAGACAAATTAAACCACATATCAACATATTCCATGAAATTTTTATATCATATGCATATAACTTCTATAAATCTTCATTTTACTCAATCTATCAAAAAGCATATGTCCCCATATATCAACAACTTAAACATGTTATTTCAATTACATCTATATAATAACATTCAATTATCCAAGGCATTTAATCAAACACCTTCAAGGCACAATATAACAAATAACATGCCCACAAAATCCTAAGTTCCAAGAGATCACATAAGAACTTCCGCATATCAAATTCTAGCTATAAGTGAATCTAAGCCATTTCTATACTCATTTTCTCTTTTCCATGACCCTAGATATATCTTAGGCCAATTTCTCAACCTAACCCTTTTTCTATCCACACCAAAGGAAGGAATAAAATCAAGTAGGAAGAACCCTACCTCTTGGAGCGTAGAAACAAAGGTAGAAGCTTCAAGAACACCTCTCAAGCCCCAAAAACCTTGATTTCTCCAAAGTCTCCTCTTGAATCTTCGGTGATAACCCTTCATTCTTGGTACGTACGCGTAGCCCTTGTCTCCTAGATGAAGTTTAACTCTTGGCTCAACAGATTTCGACCGACGGAACTCCAGGAATTGGCGAAAGAAATCTTGATTTCTCTATTTTCTCTCCCTTTTCTCTCACACATTAAAGCTAGCTGCAATGGGGAGGAAATATCTAATTTTTATGCCAAAATATCCAATTTTTGGCCCTATTTATAATTTTCAAGACTTGACTCAGGTCGCGCCAAGTGTCCTCACTTGTTCGAATCCGTTTTCACCCCAAAATAATTTATTTGATCCGGTTTAAGTTCAAATTAATTTTAGTTAAACTTTTACCCAATTGTAAGGAAATTATATTATTTTCATTTTTGAAGACCTTTGTGAGGTCAATCGCCACTTAGTCTTCTCGAACGACGTGCAAAAATTCGACTATCTCAAAATTTAACTAAATTCGACAAGGTGACTAGATTTCATGATACGAATCCAACGGCGAAGTTCATTGCGTCATACAAGCTCTAGAGAGTACGTATTTTAATTCCGCACTATAGTGACAAAATGAGCATTTTGCCCTTTTTAGAAAAATTTTAAATTTTTTCGGGTTTTACATTCTTCCCCCTTAAAAGAATTTCGTCCCCAAAATTCACACAAACACATATACACACAACCACATGCATATGCAACAATCATTTAATATTCAAAGACTACAAAGATGTACCACCATCCTCAAATAAGAAAGGATAATTGGTACGCATAGTGTCCTCATGCTCCCATGTTCCCTCCTCCACTCCTCGGTGCTACCATAGCACATTCACTAGTCTCACAGTCTTGCCTCACAAAACCTGATCTCGGCTATCCATGATACGCACCGATTTCTCCTCAAAGGTATCATTCAGATCAGACTTTGAGTAGATCAAGATGTCGTTAACAAAGACCACGATGAACTGATCTAGATAGGGTTGAAACATCCTGTGCATGAGATCCATGAATGCCACCTGGGCATTCATCAATCTGAAAAGCATGATGGTAAACTCCAAATGCCCATGCCACATCCTAAATGCTATCTTAGGGATATCAGTCTCCCTAACCCTTAACTAATGGTAATCGGTACAGAAATCTATCTTGGAGTAGACCCGTTCTCCTTTCAATTGATCAAACAAATCATCTATCTACGACAAAGGGTACCTATTCTTGATAGTAACCCTATTCAATTGTCGTTAGTCTGTGTATAGTCGAAGGATTTTGCTCTTCTTCTTGGCAAACAACACCGAAGCACCCCAAGGTGAGGTGCTCGGTGTTGTAAAACCTCTGTCCAACAATTCCTGCAGTTGGACATAGAGTTCTTGCAACTCAGTAGGTGCCATTCTATATGGAGTCATAAAAATGGGCGATGTACCAGGGTGCAACTCAATGGTGAAGTCTACATCCCTATGTGGAGGTAATCCTGGTAGTTCATCAGAAAAAACGTCCTCATACTCATAAATCACTCGAGGTAGACCCAACTCCTATCTCGCTTCGTCCTCTAGGGTAAGGCTTGCTAGCCAACCCATCAACTACCTGTGCCATCGGGAGTCATATACCACTTGGGGTAAAGCATCATGGTTTTCTCCTTAGAACTTGAAACAAACATCATCTATTGTATACGTGGTGACCCTCTTACAATCATAATCAATAACGACAC
This sequence comes from Ilex asprella, assembly GCA_023539305.1. Taxonomy (NCBI): domain Eukaryota; kingdom Viridiplantae; phylum Streptophyta; class Magnoliopsida; order Aquifoliales; family Aquifoliaceae; genus Ilex; species Ilex asprella. The sequence continues at coordinate 22,786,448 of CM042193.1, read as the reverse complement.
GATGTGCAGTCAACCAATCCATACAAAGGAAGACATCAAACTCTGACATGTCCATGAACCTAAGGTCCATGGTAAGTAAAATTTTCGAAATCTCTTACTCACAACTTCGACATATCTGATCAACCCTCACCCTAGCTCCTAGGGGAGAACTCACATGTAATGGCTCTTCCAAGGTTTCAAACTCTAAGCTCAAATCTTTCACACATGATGCAGCAATAAAAGAATGAGATGCACCAAAGTCAAATAATACCCTTGCCCCTAAGCGAGAGAGTAGAAATGTACCCTAAATGACTAACTGATCCACTGGCTCAGACTGAGGTGTTATGGCGTAGACATGCCCTTGGGTCCCAGAAGTCTCAGCTTGTGAGCCTTGTCCATGGCCTCGTCCCATGCCCTGGCCCATCTGGCCTGATTGCGGAGTCCCCACTCTAAAAGTGGTAGGCGCTTGTGTAGGACCCTAGAACTGGTACTGGCTTCCTTGGCCCATGGTGGGCAGGGAGGAACAAAATACGTTTGTGGTTGCCCCACTGAAGACTAGGACTGAGATGTCCTGTAACCCTAGGATCCCTGTCATTGAGGACAATCCTTCCTCATATGACCCGGTAGGTGACAATGGAAACAAGTTTTTTGACCTGCCTGGTAGGTGGTCCTGAAGTTTCCACCGCCTTGAGAGGATCGACCTTGGCCTTGGCCATGATAGCCATAGCCCTACCTTTGTTGTCCCTGCGGAGCAAAAGTTCTTTGCTTCTTCCCCGTACTAGAAGAAGAAGATTAGCCTTCCTTCTTCTTGTCTTTAACACCTACTTCTCGGATGTTCCGTGCATCCTCCACCTCTCTCTCAATGGCCATAGTTGTCTCGACCATCAAGTCTAAGTCTTGCAGGAGAAGTCCAACAATTTTACCCCGAAAGGACAATTTTAGACCATCCTCAAACTTCCTCACCTTGGCCATATTTGTGGCCACATAGTCATCAGCGAAATGGACTAATTCTATGAACTTAGCCACGTATTCTAACACCATCATAGTCCCTTGTTTCAGATTCAGGAACTCCTTACCCTAAGCATAATGGACAGACGCTGGAAAATATTTGCCCATTAAGATCTCTTGGAACTCTCCCCAAGTCATTGCCTCCAAGTTCCTCGTGGCCTTTACCCAATTCCACCATAATTGGGATTCTCCCTCTAGCTGAAAACTAGCTAGCGTTACCATAGTGGCGTTGGAGGTGATCTCCATAGCTCCTAAGATCTTTTCAACCTGCTGGAACTAATGATCAGCTACCATCGGGTCCACCCCTCCCATAAAAGTTGGAGGATGGTGTGCCTTGAATTTTTGGAGGTTGCTTGAACCTTCGTGTCTCACATTGGCACCAGTCTGTGCAATATTAGCAGTTGCAGCACTAGCCTGAGCAATAGTAGATGTCGCCTCACCAATAGCCAACACAAAGGCTTGATGACAAAGGCCGGTGATGGTTGGTTGTTCCACCCACCGCCTCGACGTCCCCTTCCTCTATTTGCCATCTACACACACGTAAGATAACAATATAGCCTCACATTATATCCCAAAATAGGGATCAAGTTTAAACTTGAAGATCTTCCTCATTGTCTCACTAGTAGTGCATATGCCACCCACTAGTAGACATTCACATCTTGAACCATACCGTTCATCCCTTTTTTCGAACATAAGGTTATGTTTTCTAAACCTAGTGTTCCTCTTTTCATATACAAAGCACCATGCATATAATTCACAGAACACGTAGCACATAATCATGCAGCAAGTAAAACACATAACAAGAAATGCACATGGAATGTAATAGTCTAGACCCAATGCCCATCAAGTCCTAGGTAATTCGTATAACTAGGCTCTGATACCAAGCTGTGACGCCCCAAAAAACCGAAGGTCCTTTATTAGCCGTTGACAACCCATCAACTCGCATAAATACCCGTGGATGTCGCTTAACTTGACACCACGTCGATAACATCCCTTTAACCGGGATTTTAACCCACAAATGTAATCCGAATTCAATTATTCATTGGATCCAACAAAGGTCCAATATGCCATGATTTGTACTCCATTATGGTCCATTTACATCATTGGAGGGAAGAAAAACCTAGGTAGAAAACATGGGAAAACACCTTTGAAATTTTAGAATTTGGAAAACCGTACAGGTACGCGCACTGGTAAGGTTTGCTCACTGGAGTTGGGCGTACCGGTACGCGTACCAGTACACTTTGCCAATTTTAGCCTGTTTCAACCATTTTTGATTTCAAACTCATTCCAAACCATATCAAGATCACCCAATGCATGTTTAATACAATTCCTCACATAAAACTTAATATGTACAAGTCTTATTACATTCATTTACATACATTCACTTGCCAAAACCAAGTCTTAACATGAGTTTTACAAAATTTCAAAACAAAAGCCACATTCCGGCTTTTCTTAACTCTTAATGGCCCGAATGAGATTCATCCACTAACGTATACTCCACACCTAAAATGTTTTCCCGTATAGGGTGATTCATGCTCAATAAAGTATTCACTACAGAGGCTACTCCCCCTAGATGCACATGAAGTGTTCACATGCAACAACAATTATCCACAACAATTCTATTCAAGTGCATGCAACTCAATGATGGAATTTACTATGACATTGCATACAATGTGGTGAGACTCATTCATGCACTCAATCCGAGCCCTCCTCGACTCCTCAACACATGTAAGTGTCAATGTGTATGAATCCGTCATCCATGTTACACATCGAATGACCTTTACAATTCTAGGGTCTTCCTTGGGTGTGGATATTTATGGACTTACACCAACGACACACAACTGACACGGAATGTATGGTCTTTCACTAACGGTTCCGCGTACACGAACACACTTTATGGGCTCTTATACCAGCAGAGTGTGTATTCAATCACCGGGTCTCTCACCCAAGGGATCTTCTGGGCCCTTCTTGCTAACCCCAACCCAACTTATCATGCAACCATGCAGCTCAGCTGGGCCTTCGACCCAACTTTCCCAAGCCTTCTGTCAATCACCAAGTGTAGTGTTGACAACAACCATGCAAACACCCATGTGATGAGATGTTTTCGTGCATATACAATGCGATGCACCATTGCATGTCACTGTCATATCCCATATGTAATGAATGTCATATGGACAAATTAAACCACATATCAGCATATTCCATGCAACATTTATATCATATGCATATAACTTCTATAAATCATCATTTTGCTCAATCTATCAATAAGCATATGTCCCCATATATCAACAAGTCAAACATGTTATTTCAATTACATCAAAATAACAACATTCAATTAACCAAGGCATTTAATCAAACACCTTCAAGACACAATATAACATATAGCATGCCGCCAAAATCCCAAGTTCCAAGAGGCCACATAAGAACTTCCACATATCAAATTCAAGCTAGGAGTGAACCTGATTCGTTTATTTACTCATTTTCTCTTTTCCATGACCCTAGACATATTTTAGGCCAATTTCTCAACCTAACCCTTTTTCTATCAACACCAAAGGAAGGAATAAAATCAAAGTAAGAAGAACACTATCTCTTGGAGCGTAGAAACAAAGGTAGAACCTTCAAGAACACCTCACAAGCCCCTAAAACCTTGATTTCTTCAAAGTCGCATCTTGGATCTTTGGTGTAATCTTTCGTTCTTGGTACGTACGCTTAGCCCTTGTCGTGTAGCTGAAGTTTAACTCTTGGCTCAACGGATTTCGACCGACGGAACTCCATGAATTGGCGAAAGAAATCTTAATTTCTATCTTTTTTCTCTCTTTTCTCTCACATGTTAAAGCCAGCTAAAATGGGGAGGAAATATCTGATTTTTATGCCAAATAATCCAATTTTGGGGCCTATTTATAATTTTCAAGACTTGGCTCAGATTAGGCCAAATGTCCTCACTTGTTCGGGTCCGTTTTCGCTCCAAAATGATTTATTTGATCCCGATTTAAATTTAAATTAATTTTATTTGGGCTTTTATCCAATTTTAAGAAAATTTTATAATTTCTATTTTAGGACATTTGTGAGGTCAATCGCCACCCAATCACCTCGAACAACGTGCAAAAATTTGACTATCTCAAAATTCGACAGAGTGACTAGATTTCGCGATACAAATCTAATGACAAAGTGCGTTGCATCATACGAGCTCTAGAGAGTACGCATTTTAATTTCGCACTATAATGGCAAAATGACCATTTTGCCCTTTTAAAAAAATAAAATTTTTTCAGGTTTTACTGTACTTTTTAAAAGCAAGTGAGTTCTCGATAGAGGGTCCAAAACATAAAACTGGAACATTAAGTTATCTACTCTTATTTTTGCAACTCTAAAAACACTCATAATAGTTTAGTCCCTTAATATTCAAACTCTTCAATGCTCAACCAAATGGAATCAAAGAACAAAGGAATTTGACATATTCCTTTAGTATTTTCAATTTAAACAAAAATCTTTGCATTGAATTTGATTATTAGTAACACAAATTTATCAAGAACTACTTTAGAACTTTAAGTATACACCAAACCAAATTACTTTTATTGATCAACAAAAATAACATAAAAGCAGACAAAACCAATGTTGTACTCATAGCCATTAACCACCATGATAGGCACATAACAATTAACCACCACGATGTACACAAACACAACACCAATGGCATAACCCACTATTGACATAGAACTTTCAAAGTGTAGATACATACAAAAGATTTATGAGCAATGATAAAAGAATCATGAGCTCATGTGTTGCTTTCTTACTGTTTATAGAATTTCATCCATACAATGCAAGGTACTTGGAAGATATCAAAAATAATAAAAAAAATCATCTAAACATACCTGCAACTAATTTAACCTTTTAATTTCAATTTGTGATTCATTCAATAAGACAAATTGAAAACTGTTTGTCAAAAAATATTTTTCTCATAATAAGCATGGAATTGTTGTAAATAAATTAGACATAAAAAAGTGGCACCTAATATAGAATTTCAAATGCAAACAATTTAATTGACATACATATTCCCTTTTCATTTTCCATGACCCTCCGCATCGATCACGCCACTTGATTTTCAAAAAGTTAGTTTAAAAAAGGGTTCTCGACCTAAGTGCATATCACCTAAAGTATGTCAAGTGTAATTCAAAATCACGCATTCATGTCAAAATATTCAAGCAATAGTAATGCCTTTATACCTAGACCTCTTATATACATGCCCTCAAACAATGTCATCCATAACAAAAACATGTATATATACGCAATTTTATGACTATTCAAAGTAGAACTTAAGATCAAAATTGCTCAATTTTCTCAACCGCATAACTCTCGACATCATTATATTGCAACAAATTACGACTCAAACTCACTAATCACCTCACATCATCAAACAAATAAGTAAAAATAAATAGCAACAAAAATTATAGTGATCAAAATGACCCTAGTTGTAGTAAAAAAGAATTGAATTACAATTGGAATTAATTGAAATGATTTGTTTAGGCCTTGAATTAATATACCGCATAACTCTAGATATTAATTAAATTACATGCACACACTCACATACACACATTGTCAAACCAAATTCACATGACCACTACCATAGCAAATAACCATTACCATTAACACCAATATTAAATGAAGCATCAAACAATCTTAAGAGGAAGCAATCATTTACATGAGAGTGCAAAATGTTGCAAATTTGATGGCCTCATTACATTCATTTTAACTTAAATTTGCATTTAATTACTTAGAGTTAGCCAAAATTTTGAATAATGTTGAAATTTTGATGTTGCAGGTAATTAGAGTGTAAATGATGGATTTTATAACCTTGCAACTAAGTATGAATGAGTGGTGAAGAGATGGACACATTCAATGAGATTTGGGAGGCTTAGAAGGAGAAGAAACCAAGAAAAAAGCAATTTGGAAGGTTTAGTCTACTGGTTTCCCAAGGTTTTGACATAGTACCTCTATTTTTCCTATTTTTTACCATGATCCACTTTGAATCTGAAAAAGTGCAAAACATGAAAGTTGTAGATCTAGATGTCTTCTATATTGTGTAAAAATTTCATTTCAATTGGACATTTGGAGAAAAAGGTATGACAATTCTATGAAAACTGGTCCAGAGTTGAAACCTACCTGCATGCCATACTGGTAGGAGATGGCTACTAGAGTTCGACCTACCGGTATGCCACAATGGTAGGCTGCCCAGAATGCCCAAAACGCCTGCAAATCATATCCAACTTGCATAGGGGCACACCTACACTTCTCCCACACCTACCCTGACATGTTCTACCGATAACCATGCATCCTTTACACAATTTCCGGACTTTGGAAGAAAAATCATGGGAGAAAAGGAGATAGAAGGGCACTGCCAGGGGAGTTGCTGGGTAGACTTGTCCTAGCCTACCAAGCATTGAACTCAACCTCATATTGATGGGAGGCCTGCACACAGGCTAGGGGGACCACCATGGACGAAATTGCAAGGCTCTTACACTCCATATATCATTACAAGAAAAAGGGCCTTTTGTGACAATTTTTTTTACGGCGGATGTGTTTGCCGTCACAAAAGACATATTAGAGAAAAATTTTTGTGGCGGCTGAGTTTGCCGTCACAAAAAACTTGTTTGTGTTAATATTTGTGGCAGTTATTTTTTTTATAAACTCAAAAGAAATTTTTGTATTTGAGACAACTGTTTTTCCTGCCTCAAATAATATTTTATAAATTCAAAAGAATTTTTTATATTTATTGCAGCTATTTTTCTCGTTGTATATATTATTTCATAAAACATTAAAATTTTGTTTTAGATTAAAAAATAGTTTAAAGAAGAAAAACTCTAAAAAAATTTATATGGGCAACTACTATTTTTCATGTTACAGAAAATATTTTATAAAATTACGTAGTTTAACTTCAAAAGACAATTTCTAGTTCAAAAAAAAAAATTTAACTCTACAAAGTCAAGTTTTTATATCAAAATTAGGGTTGTCAATATATGACATGAATTATTAACACGACATAAAATCAGTGGGTTTGAGTTTTCTTTAAATCACATGTTTAGTAAATGAGTGGACCTATCACGATACAATTATAAACGAATTAAGTATTGGTGAAACCAATTAGAAAAAATATATACGATATGACTCGTTTATATGCCATTTACATAATTTTGCAAGTCGTTCAGAGAAATATTGCGTGGCCCTCTGTCGATGTATATTCTAACTTATTTTAGTTCTTTATTGTATATTTGTATATAAATATTATGTTAATACAGTAACAATAATTTAATATTTTTTTCAAACGTTACTAAGAGAGTAGATGGTCGAAAAATATGTTCAACTTTTGCATTAATTTCTTGTACGCATAGATAGTTATGTTTTATAAAGTGCATATTTTACATTTGGATAAATTACACTCACACCCTCTGACATTTGGATTTATTACACGGACACCCCTCACTTTTCAAAAATTACACAGGCACCCTAATAGTTAGATGAAGTTAACTATCTTAATAAAAAGACTATTTTGCTCTTTTGTTCATCAGTCTTCTTTCACTCTCCCCCTCAGCCCATCTCTGTGTGTGCGTGTATATATATATATACACATACACACAGACACCACCCAATACCCAGTCCCAAATACCCAGCGACGCAACCACACCACCCCTACCCAGCCCTTTATCTCTCTCTCTCTCCCCTTCTCTCTCTTTGGCGATATAGCAGATCCTCAATCGCAACAATAGAGTCATTCGTACCCAACACTAGCACCATTGTCGGAGACCCAATCGCAATAATGGAGTCCACCGTCAACGTATCCATCGACTGGAATCTCACCCGAGATAGAGAGGCCTATCAACACCACTACCTCAACCATCCAAAATCACCCATTAGGGTTTGCAATCTTTACCTCAAATCTTTTTTCTCTCAATGAAATAAACCATCCAAAATCACTCATTAGGGTTCTGTACATGTTCATTCTTAAAAAACTCTGTGTGGGGGTGATTTTTTGCAGTAGTGAATGTCGGTGGTGGTCCGTGGTGGCTTTCAGTGTAGATCTGGTTTTTTTTTTTTGTTGCTATTGTTGAGATGAAGAGGGTATGAGCTTCCATTGACCACTAGTGTATTGGTCTCTTTGGATTAACACATTCAAACTGTTGTTTTTAGAGCTGCAGATTAACCAAGTTCTTGTTGTGGTGTTGTATGTGTTTTTGTGTGTTGGTGGAGATGAAAATGAAGATGGAGATGGTGGGCCGGTGAAAGGTTACTCTGTTACTAGTGGTGGTGCTCTGTTAGTTATTCTAACATCTGTTAGTTAGAGGGGGAGTGATTGCTATAAGTTTCAAATGTCAATGGGTCTTAGTATAATTTTTGAAAAATAAGGGGGTGTCCGTGTAATAAATTCAAATGTTAGGGACTGTGAGTATAATTTACCCTTTATATTTTGTTTAACTTGTGGGATTGTTTTTTTTTATATATGAAAATATTTCTATGTTTTTGAAAATGTTGATTATATTTACTTTTGTGTTTATTTATATATTAAATTGGGTAGTTGTATGGATACCAATGAGTCTTTGGTCCAATGGTATTTCTTACATTGTTGGAGCTTTGTCTTCTTGAGATCAAGAGTTCAAGTCCCCTTCCCCTCTCCCCCACAAAAAAAAAATATTGTATTGAGTGTATATATGTACAGAGTATATAACATTGGTTACTAACAATCCATAATAATTAAAAATAATAATTTTTTGTGGCGACATTGCTACTGTCATAAATATATCTTCCATTTATTACAACAACCAAATATGGTATTTGAGGCAGCACTTTTGCCGCCGTAATAAAAACAGAAGTGTCAGATTTTTTGTGACAACTTATTTACGACAGGGTCATGCTGCCGTAAATACTATTTGAGACAGACTGTTGCTGCCGTAAAAACCTTTTGAGACCACACTTATTATGGGGAGGTAATGCCGCCACAATGCCACCACAAAAAGTATTTGTGACTGCAAATAGACTTTTTATGACAACATTTTACCGCCGTAAAAAACCTTTTTTCTTGTAGTGTATTCAACATTCACATGCCATTGAAGGTGTGACTATCTAAGCTTAGGAGTAGTCCAAGGAAGAAGAAGATGAATAGTAGAATAGGAAGCTTATGTTTTTGCATTTTCTTCATCCATTTCGTTGCAGTAAGTTGCAGTTCTCTTGTAATACTTATTTCTTGCATTGTAATCTCTTTTAATTCTAGTGTAATCAAGTTTAATTCAATGTTCCTGCATCTCCATAATCTTTGCTGGGTTTCAATTCTCTTCTCTACAACTTTTCCATTTTAGTGTTAAATGAACTTCTCTTTGTAGTTTACCATTTCCTAGCATTAATACAAGTTCTAAGTTTCATTTTTATCTCATTTTCATTTTCATTTCATTTAGTTGTCTCCTTACATTATAAATGCTTTTACCTAAAACACGAATAGCTAGAGCTTCAAGTTGGCTAATCCAAGGGAGAACTCCCTTGGGTATGCCAAATCAACTCATTTTATTTCCTCCTCTCGGTGTATGATGGTTCAATTTGACTAGATTAAAGGTGGATGAGATTTTGAGTGTTTGATATTCCATAGACCTGGTCATAATTTATGCTTGGATCCTCACCATCACATCCCTAGCTTCCCACAAATCAATCGTTCATCTATCCACCAGTGGAGAATGGTTTCGAGTTAAGTTGAAATTCTCATTGGAATGACCTGTTTGGATTAGCCAACACTTGTTTTATTTCATTTTCCTCAAAACTTCACTCATAAAACTCAAACTAAAAGATTTTACACTTTTCTTTTTGACAAAATCACCTTCACCACATTTAAACTTTCATTCCCTGAGGAGACGACCTAAGAATACCGCCAAGTAAAACACGACATTCTAAAGACTCATTGAGCTGGGGGAGCACGTTTGTTCATACATTTTATTTCCACCATTCTATTGCCCTTTCTTTTGACATCATTCCGATGGAGAAGGACACTCTCTTTCACACATAATCCATAAGCCATACACATATTGAGGGTGTTGTCCGGAGAATAGGGAAACAACAACGGAAACCATCAAGCATTACACTGTTAATGTAATGCATAATCCAATGATAAGATGATATTGTAGTTCAAGATTTCACTGACCATGGCAAAGCTTGAAAGTGCAAGATTGGTAGAAGTAAACTTGGATCCATCAAGTAACATGGGTACATAGTGAACTAGAAAATACAATGATGAAAATTGTAAGTAAAACTAAAAAACAAAACTATCACTTGAGTACACATTTAAGACAAAAAAAAAATCTTTAGCTATCAACATCACAAAAACATACACCACATGACATACACTGATGTCCAAAAGAGCTGAAAAAAACAATATGTAGGAAACAAAGCAAATTTATAACTAAAATATTAGAGTTCTTAGTTTATTGGATCAGTACATATGTGATACTCACGCATAGGATCAACCTCTATAATGTGCTCAAAGTTTAAAACAAAGATCAATGTATCATCTAACTCAAACACTCTTAATAAGGGAAAACAGATTAACATTCAGATATTTTTCACAAAAAAATTCAAAATTTTCACATAATTTGCACTAAAGTAAACAAAAAACTATACGATATGTGAAAGGTGAATTTTCACCCCAAAATTTGGTATTATCCAAAAAAATTCCCACAAACATTGATATAACATGCAGATGGTGCACCTCACCCCCCAAAAGAATCCTATAGGTCAACATGTTGTTGAGTCATCGAAGCCCTTAAAAGAGAGTTGTGAGCAACTTAAAGTGGTCACCACCCTTCGTAGTGGCAAGCAAATTGATAAAACCATCATGCCAAAGGTCTCAACTAAGGTCACAGTGCCAAAATAAAAAGACACCATGGGTGACATCGACGAGGGTGGGGTGAGTGAGAAGAAAGATAGTGAGGTGGTTGAGAAAGAAAAACTGATTGATGAAACTATGCTTGTTTCTCCCATGCCTGCTCCTTTTCCTAATCATTTGAAGACACCTATCAAGGTGGCTAATTATGTTGATATTCTTGAGATGTTTAAGTAGGTAAAGATCAACATTCCTCTCCTTGATGCCATAAAATAAATTCCATCTTGTGCAAATATCTTGAAGGACTTATACGCAGTGAAGAGGAGACTCAATGTCCACAAGAAAAGATTCTTTACCGAGCAAGTAAGCTCAATCTTGAGGACAAACACTCCTCCAAAGTTTAAGGACCCCGACTGTCCTACCATTGCCATAATCATCAAAAATTGTCGGGTGCAGCAAGCCCTCCTTGATTTAGGGGCTAATGTAAATCTTCTTTAATACTCAGTGTACCAACTTCATCTTGAGGAATTTAAGTCTACTCCAACCACGCATCAATTGGCGGACCATAGTGTCCGAACACCAATGGAAGTAGCTGAGGATGTTTTAGTGCAAGTCAATAAATTTTACTTTCCTATTGATTTTATTATGCTTGACACTCTCCCAATTGCAAATCTCAGCTCCCAAATCTCTGTAATACTTGGTAGACATTTTCTTGCCACATCTAATACTGTGATTAATTGCAAGAATGGTCTTATGAAGCTTACATTTGGGAACTTGACTATGGACCGCAACGTGTTCAACTTATCCAAGCAACCGGGGGATGATGAGGAGGTGCATGAAGTCAATAGGATTCACACCTTGGCAGACAAGCATTTGGAACTGTTGAGCATGTTAAAGTTGAAAGAAGAAGGGAATGTTGATCTAGAGGAGTTTGAGGTACAAAAGGAATTGGGAAGTTTCAAAGGGGTAAAAAAGTGGATCCCTACATTCGAGAAACTCCCACCCCAAGACAAGAAGATTTTCCCTTCAAATGAGCCAAAGCCCAAGTTGGAATTGAAGCCAATACAATCTCATTTTAAAAATGCATATCTTAGGGAAGATGAGACATTTTTGAAGGTGATTAGCTCAACATTGGATACAAAGCAAGAAGAGGAGCTCTTGGAAGTGTTGAGGAGGCATAAATGGGCGATTGGTTGGACTATTGCCGACATCAAAAGGAGAAGCCTCCTCATATGCACACACCATATTTATCTTGAAGAGGACTCTAAACCGTATTGACAACAACAAAAGAAGGTTAAACCCAATCATGAAGGAGGTGGTGCGGGACGAGGTGTTGAAACTACTTGACGTGGGCATCATTTTTCCAATTGTTGATAGTAAGTGGGTTAGCCCCATGCAAGTTGTACCCAAGAAATTAGGAGTTATGGTTGTGGAGAATGAAGAAAATGAGCTTATTCCAACAAGGGTGATCATCGATTGGAGAGATTATATTGATTACCGAAAGCTCAACATGTGTACTAGAAAAGAACACTTTCCAATGCCATTCCTCGACCAAGTGTTGGAACGAGTAGTGGGGCATCTATTCTATTGCTTCTTAGATGGGTACTCTGACTATAATCAAATGGAGATTGCATTGAAAGATCAAGAGAAGACCATCTTCATTTATCCCTATGGTACCTTTGTTTACCGTCGTATGCATTTTGGGCTATATAATGAAAGGGATCTTTAGTGATATGATGGATAATATTGTCGAGGTGTTTATGGATGAATTCTTGGTTTTGGGGGATTCCTTTAATTGGTGCTTGGAAATTTTGGAGAAAGTTTTGGACAGATGTGAAAAAAAGAGTTTAGTCTTAAATTGGAAGAAGTGTTACTTCATGGTGACACAAGGAATTGTTGTTGGGCCTGTCGTCTCGGCAAAGGGAATAAAAGTTGACAAATCAAAGGTGGAGGCCATCTCCAACCTCACTACACCGAGAGTCATCGAGGATATCAAGTCGTTTCTAGGCCATGCTGGATTTTACCATTGTTTCATTAAAAAATTTAATGCATTGGCCCGACCGTTGACCAATTTATTATCTAAGGATGTCCCATTCGAGTGGTTGGATGATTGTGAGGCATCTTTTACGAAAACAAAAGCATGGTTGCCATACCTTGGATTATGCGACCACCTGAGTGGGACTTACCTTTTGAGCTTATGTGCGACGCGAGTGATTACACGGTCGACGCAGTGCTCGATCAAAGGGAGGATAATAGACCTTATGTAATATACTACTCTAACAAAATGCTCAATGAAGCCCAAATGAATTACACTACCATAGAAAAGGAACTGCTAGTGGTTGTATTTGTATTAGATAAATTCTGGTTCTACATCATTGGTTCACTGATAGTTGTTTATACTGATCATTCTACTTTAAAGTATTTGGTGTCTAAGCATTACGCCAAACCGAGACTTATTTGGTGAATCCTCCTACTCCAAGAGTTCAATCGGACAATAAATGACAAGAAAGGAGTGGAGAACGTGGTGGAAGACCATTTATCTCGACTTGTGGTGCAAGAGGCCGATGAGCATATTCCTATCCCAGATTTCATCCCTGATGAGAAATTAATTTCAATTCATTCTAGTTGTCCATGGTATGCTGACATCTGTCACTATCTTGCAAGAAGACAAATACCACCACAGCGGAGCCCAGAGGATCGAAAAAGATTTATGGTAGATGTGAAGTACTTTTACTTCAACAACTCGTATCTGTTCAAGTACTGCCCTAACCAAGGCATGCGGAGATGTGTACCGAAAAAAGAACAATGGGATGTCCTTGCATTTTGTAACTCAAAAGCATGAGGTGGCCATTTCACTGCAAAAAAAAATTTGGCGAAAATTCTTCAATCAGGTTTTTGCTGGCCCTCGCTTAACAAAAAATGTGTTTTATTTTGTAAGCAATGTGATAGATGCTAGCATTTGGCTAGTGTGACCCGAAGAAACACGATGCCCCTTTCCCCTGTACTTGTGATTGAAATATTTGATTGTTGGGGCATCAACTTCATGGGTCCCTTCCCTATGTCATTTGGCTATCTATACATTCTATTGGTAGTGGACTACGTGTCTAAATGTGTGGAGGCTATCCCAACCAAGATCATTAACCACCGGGTCGTGGTGAAATTCTTGTAAGAGAACATCTTTTCACGATTTGGGATGCCTCGTGCATTGATAAGTGATGGAGGATCACATTTCCGCAATAGACCATTTGCTTCTTTAATGCACAAATATGGTAACACATAAGGTATGCACCACATACCAATAGCCAAGTCGAGTTGACCAATGGGGAGATCAAAAATATTTCAGAGAAGACAGTGAACCCCATTAGGAAAGATTGGTCACATAGGCTAATCGATGCCCTATGGGCTTACCACACGGCCTACAAAACTGTCTTAGGCTTGTCTCCCTATCGGCTTGTCTTTTGAAAGGCTTGCCATTTGCTAGTCGAGATGGAACACAAGGCCTATTAGGCCATAAAGACTTTAAATTTTAATTTGAGAATGGTCGGAGAGCATAAAAAGCTAAAACGGATTGAATTAGAAGAGATTCGAAGAGATTCGTATAAGAGCTTAAAATTTTCAAAGGAGTGGGCCAAGATCTTTCATGACAAATCCATTGTACGGAAGTCATTTGAGCCCGGTCAAAAAGTGCTCGTACACAACTCTCGTCTCTCCATTTTTCAAGATCTTGTCAAGGTGTCCTACCCCATTGGAGTTGTGGAAGTCACAAATCTCGAGAATGGCTAGACATTCAAGGTCAATGGCCAAGACTTAAGCCATTTTTCGTGGGTTTTGAAGGACAAGGAGTGGAAGAGGACTTGACGGTTCCAGTGTATCCAAAATTTATGGAGGAATAACTAGTTTTTCCATTTTTTAGTGTACAATTGCTTTTATTTACTTACTTCATTTTTATTTCATGTTATATACGTTCTTTTGTCGTATAGAGGACTTGCAGATGTTGCAGGTTTTTGAAGGACAAGGAGTGAAAGATGACTTGGAGATGTTGGTATTTGGTTAAAAACTCAAAAGTGAGGTGTTCTGTAACCCTACTCATCATTTTACTATCCTTCCTTGAGGGCAATGCTGGGCGTTTGATTTTAATTGAAGGTAGTTTGGATTTGAATGAAAACATGAACCATATCCTCTTAATTCCTTTTGTGAGGAGGTTGGTATGTGGATGGATTGGATGGTCCTTGGGAAAAGCATTGTGGAGGTGAAATTAGTGAAAAAATCTATGGTGATAGGTTTGATGAATGCCCTTGTAGAGTGGTTCGGGGGTATTTGGAGCTAGACGCTTGCCCTTGCCCTTGATATTGATTTTGTTTAGGAGGCACGGGAGATGAATATGCATTTGAACCATGAGGAATGAGATTCTAATTTCTCTAACTAATATTTGGGTAATTACTCCAACCCGAGTTGTAAGTGTTTGAGTGTGGAGAGAATGATTGCGTCGTTAGGTTAAAGGCATGAACTTGCTCGTGATACACTTCTTTAAGTGTAGGAATGTTAGGACACTCTGATATGGAATAATCTACACTCTAGCAAATTGAGCAGCCCTCCTCAACAATCTTTGAAATATAAAACACCTCGTGTCTTTGATTGACTTCAAGACTCTCAATTTTCCTTAACAATTTAGCAATTTTTGAAAGTAAGTCTTCTCGGTCTCTCAAAACGTAAATCTAAGTATTTTAAGCCTACTGGAGTAAAACCTACTAGTAGGTTTCCATCGACCTACCGGTAGGTCTTATTGAAACAACCCAGATTCTGCATGTCAACCTCTGCCACTTTGAGGGTCCAACCAGACATTCTCTTACCTGTTCCTGACACTCCCTTACACATTGGACATCTCTCATACACCTCTTCTTGGAATTTTTCAGGCTTGATTATAAATAAGGAGAGAGGAGAGAGGATGCTAGGTGTGGAGACAAAACCTGCACTTGTGTGTCCAACCCATCTTTTTGTAGCCCCTAGGAATGGAGATCACATCACACTGCTACACCATCACTCCATGGACGTTTTTATGGGGGAGATGCACCATTATGGAATATACATTGTAATATATATAGAGAGAGTCTAGGCAAAAGATGAATAGTGTTAGAGAGAAGTAGAGATTTTTGCATTTTCTTCCACACATTGTCTTGCAATTTGATGTAAGAATATTGATTGATTGAGAATACCTAACCTCACTAACCCTAAATTATTATCCCTCAAATAATGCAATGTATGGACGGGGAAGAAGGATTTCTTCCCCTAGGGATAGTGTCAAAAGAAAGGGCAATGAGGAAAGGAAAATGGGAAGATGTAAATGTGGGATGTGTGTGCACAAAAATGCTCCCCAATCGCAAGGAGACTTTCGTGTGTTCTGAGTTACTTGGAAGAGTATTCCAATGTCGTATCCACAGGGAAGGAAGTGGATCAGATTGAAGTGATTTGGTGAAAACGAAAATGTAAAATCTTTTATCTTTTGAGTTGGTTTGTGAAGTGTGTGCTAATGAGAAAACAAGAGTTGGCATTTCCTAGAGGTCACTCTACTAGGTATACAAACTCAACTCAAACACATCCTCCGATCAAGCATAAATGAACGAATGATTTTCGGAAAGTCGAGGATGAGACCGGTGAGTATCTAAGCATAAACCGTGACTAGGCCTACGGTTTATCAAAGATTCACCTAATCATCCGCCTTCAACCCGGTTAAATCGAACTTTGAAGGGAGGAATAAAAATGAGTTGAAGTCATATGCCTAAGTAGAGGTTCCCCTTGGTCATGCAAACTATTAAATTAGCTAGTCATATTTGAAATGTAAACAATGATGAAATGAAAGTGCATTGCAATGAAAAGGAATTCTAGAATAACAAAATACAATAACTTACAAGCTAGGAATGAAAGAGATGATAAACTAATTCTTATCTATGGAAAATGAAGAACTTAAAGCATTAATGGAAAAACATTAAATGAGCATTCAACTAACCAAACATGAAGGGAAAACAACATTAATGGCATTCAATGAACTGCTAAGATCCTTACTCAAGATTACAAGACAAATGCAGTAGAAGAAATGCTGAAATCTGAACTTTCTCTCTCTAGAATATACTATTCATCATCTCTATGCTTGGGAGCTTCTCTCTCTACAAAAAACTCTAATACCCTCCGGTCTCCCCCTCCTCCCTTCAGCCCTTGCAATGGAGATCATCCTTAAGCAAAAATGTGTCAGGAGACAAGGGCTAGCCTGGAGATGTGATCTCCGTCAATAAGTAGCAGGTGATGGCTTGGGCAGGGCACTCCTCAAGACCCAGCAGCTACATCTTCTCACTCCTCTCATTAATGCACTCTTGCAATCAATGTCCAAAAGAGGTGTGAACATAATAAATAGTATTGTGGGATTGCAGGAAGCAGGTGGGAGAAGACATGGTGGGGTCCACAAAAAAAACGGCTGAGGCGTGAACCAGAATTGGGCAAAAAATCCTTCGGGCGTACCGGTATACGTACCGGTACGCAGCACTCCAGTAGGGTCATCGTACTGGTACGCTAGGCTTATTTTCCTGATTTCTTGCTGTCTTCTCCCCTTTGGTTTCCTTTGGTTCTTCTTTCACCATAACTCCTCATGACTCATTTGAAAGGCTTTAAGAGGGTATATTGTACATCTTAACCTGCACACATCAAAAGCTATAGTTGAGAAATCATGAACACAATTCCCAATCTTTAATTATAAAAAACCACTTCAATAACATTGATTTGCACAACAAAAACATACAAAATATTGTGCTAATCACACCCCCAACTTATCTTTTGCTAGTCCCTTAGCAAAATTCAATATCAAAACACAAAAACAGGCTAACATACAACAATCCATAACAATTCAACTATCAATAAAAATTCAAAATCATAATGCAATTTACAAAATAAATATGGACAAGATGGAAGCAAATGTGACTTTTCATTACTTGTGGTTTAAACTGGAGTACAAGGATTCAAAAATCAACAAGACACAAAAGCTGGCCTATTTCCTACACTTTCTTCTACTAGGCCAGAGACTCAATCCTAAACTTTAACATAAAATTTAAAAGACAAAAGACCTAAAACATAACAACCTACTCATCATCTCCCTCACCACTATCATCACCCTCAGCATACTCACTCCCACTAGCAGAACCATCCTCCTTATCAGTATCATCACCACCCATCTCAACATCTATAGGGGCAGAAGGAATGGGTGCAAAAGGGCCTGCAGCAGCCGGAGGGGGCACACCAGGAATAGGCCTCCCTGGGAAAGTATGGCTCAACAGCTCCCTTAAAATCTTCCCAAAACCCTGCAGGGTCACCTCAATGTCATCGAGGCGTTGATCAGTTGAGCGTACGGGATCCGCAGCTAATGGCCCGACAGAAGATGAAGCACTAGGGGCCTCAGAACTAGTGCCTACGGGGGCTGCACGCCTTCCCCGACTCAGAGCCTTCCTCTTCTTCTTGCTCGTCCTGCCAATTTCTCCAAATTCGGGGGGAGTGAGCGAATAAAAAACATAGGACTTGACCTCATTAAGCTTGCACAAATGGGTCACCAAACTCCCAAACGGTAAATTAATCTGAGGCTTCTGTGTGTTGGCAAACTCCTTCATCTGTCCCCAAATAAATAGAGCAAAATCAATGGTCACTCTAGACATAACCGCATTCAATAAAGCCAATTTCTCCAAATTCAGTTTCTTCTCAGCACCCCTAAGCAGCAAATTGTAGTGGAGGAGTTTGTTCAACAACCCATAAGAGTGTTTCAACTTCCCGCTTTGCACATTCCCCTTAAACAAGTTGGGGTCTACATACATCACTGCAACCAATTCCTGTATCGACTTTGCCTTTTCAACATTATCGGGGTAAGTTGGCACATCATCAGGTGGTCTCTGGTAGTCCCCGAGGAGGGACACAATGACATCAGGGGTCACTGCGATTATTTTTTCCCGCACCTTAGCCTTCAAAATTTCTGCCCCACCCACATCAGCCAACCCCAGGGTCTGATAAAACTCCCTACACATGCATAAATTATACCCATCAACTGCCTCGAACCAGAAATGCATACCATGGTTTTGAATGGCCTGGACAGCCTCATTCCGTGGAGTGTGGGACACAAGATCAAGCTTCCGCTCACACGTCACAACCCTCTCACCAATCCAGTTCATCCGTGCCTCCAACATTGCCTTCTTCCTTTGTTCCGTGGCGGCTTCACTCCCATCACCACCTCTCTTGTGACCAGAGGGCTCCTCATGTTGCGGAAGATTAGGACTAGGTATTTTTGTTCGGACCATTGAGAGATTTCGAAAGCAAATGGAGAGAAAAGGGAAGATTTGGACTTTAGGGGGTTTTCGGTGGAACAAGGGTTCAAGGGAATTGGGATTTTGGGTTTGAAACAAAAATGGAATAGAGAAAATATGGGGATGTATTGGGTAGTCTAGGAATTGGGTTTTGGGTAAGAGAAAATGGGGGAAGAGAGCTTGAGAGAGAAATGGAAAAGGCTAGGGTTTGGATTTGTGGTTTGAGAGAAAGGGGTTCTTAAAGAGGGAAGGAATGGGAAGGGGTATGAAGGCTAAGAGGTGGGTGTCGGTTGAGGAATAAATGAAAAAAAAAACGGTTTAAAATAGGGGGAAATGAAAGGTCAACCATCGTATGAAATAAAAGAACCGATTAAAAAAAATCGACTCAGGCGGGCGTACCGATACGCAGCACTCCAGTAGCGTCAGCGTACCGGTACGCGTACCGGTACACTCAGCCTTAGTTTCTGAAATTTTCTGCTGAGTGTGCTACCTCAATGCTATCCACTTCTAGACATCCTCTACACCTCCTAACATACTCTTAATGATTTCTACTCCAACCTAAACATGTAACCTCTTTGAGAACCACATTCGTAGCCATCATGTCCAATTTATCAATGAAATTGTAATGTGATTTAGGACATTGATGCATTCAATGTGCAAAAATTAAATTCCACTTATCAACTATCACAATGAACACCCAGAAAATTCATTATCAAAATTATAATCAAAACATTTCTGAATCATGTCCAATATCATCAACTTGAGCAATATTCCCCCATTCCACAAGCATGGATTTTCTGAGACATTCCTCATATGACTAGAACTAAGCAAACATGAACAAAACTATAGTCATAGATGCTAGTCCAAAGTATGCACCAACCATATTAATTTCCAATTTGTGTGCAAGTGAATTAAACAAGTAATTTGAGAATTTACAAATAGAATTCATATTCGAAAAGCTAGACAAACTCAGTTTCAATGCAAAACTCACCAAGGGACACTCTTAAGCAATAAATGCACTCAAGCTATCCTGGTATGCACTCCATGTGTACATGTTGGCATAGTCTCATGAATAGGGTGCTAGTGCATTAGATAGTAAGACATAACTCATCATTTTCTTTGAATTTATGTACCTCCCATGCTTCTCTAGATCACCTAAGACATTTAACGGTTATAATGGGGGCCTTGGGGTAATGTGTAGGTGAAAGAAATGAAGGATAAGGGGAGAACACAAAGAGTTGTTCCGATTGAGAGACTTTTCATCTTGGAAAGGCACTTCCCTATTCATGGGATTTTGATTCTCAATCTTCACCACTCCCTTAGCTTTCTTTCTCTTTTTTTCTGTTTTCTTTTCTTCTTTCACCCATTTTTCTCCTTTTCTTGTATTCCTTTCTGTTCAATTCTTGAGTTACAAACTCATTCATCCCTTTTTGTTTCATCTCCACACCACAATTCCTTCTTTTGCAATCTCTCTTGTACTCTTTAGGAACAACCAAGGTAAGGTAAGTATTTCTTATTTTCTTTGGCTTGGTTGAATGTGTGGCATAGAAACGAATTTAAAAATAGGCTCAATCATGTCACTAAGGATAACATTTGCACAAGAAAAAGAGTAAGGCTCAAAGTATTCAACGATGGCCTAAGATCACTTCCAGCTCCGCATGGGAATGCATTATATGATCAAGACAAATCAGTCTAGTAACCCAATGAAACTAAGCAAAGCAAGTATAATGAGACTATTGAACAAATTTGACATTGAAAAATTGTTCTCTGAGTAATTGTAATTTTCCTAAAAAAGGGTTTGGCACTAAAGCTCTCATGGATCCTTACTCATCTCCACCACTTATGTCAAGCATAAAACATAAATTCAATCCGTAAAATACTGAAATTACACATTCAAAAATCACATACAAATGAGTTCAAAAATCAATACATAAGTGATACTTAAGCATAGGATCAACTTCCATAGAATGCACATATGCACAAAGTTCAAGACAATGATTAACATGTTCAACCCACAACTTCTTCATGAAGGAATACGGATCAACTTATCGATATTTCTCATCAAAAATTTTCAAAATTCTCACATATTTTGTACTGATGCAAGCAAACAAAAAATAAAATTTTCCAACAAGCTTGGTTGATCATAAAATGGTGCACCACACCCCCTAACTTGAAATATGCAGTGTCCTCATTGCAAAAAAAAAAAAAAACAGATAGCATATGCAATGAAAGACGATAAAAGATAAGAAGGGTAAGAGAACAACTCGCATTCGAGCTTTTGACGAACACACCAAGAGCCGGATCAAGAAAAAAAAATAATACTATCAAATGATAAAGTGTAAGTGACATAAAATAAAGTATGACATAAGTAAAATAAAAGAACTGTACATGCGAACAAGGGACCAATTATGATTCCTCAACCACTTCCGGATACACCGTGTCGGTCAACTCCTCCTCCACCACTTGGTTTTCAAAACCCTCAAAGAATGGCTTAAGTCTTTGGCCATTGACCTTGAAAGTTTGGCCACCTTTGGGGTAGGTGATCTCAATAGCTCCATTGGGGTAGGCCACCTTGACAAGATAGGGGCCATCCCAACGGGATCTTAGCTTTCTGAGAAAAATAGATAGGTAGAAATTATACAAGAGTACCTTTTGCCCGGGCGCAAATGATTTCCTCACAATGGAGTTATCATGAAAGATTTTCGCCCGTTCTTTTGAAATTTTTGAACTCTCGTATGCATCCCGCCTAATCTCTTCCAATTCATTCATTTCTAACCTCCTATGTTCACCGGCCATTCTCATATTGAAATTTAAAGTCTTGATGGCCCAATAGGCCTTGTGTTCCATTTCTACCGGCAGATGACAAGCCTTTCCATAGACAAGCCGATAGGGAGACATGCCCAAAATCATCTTGTAGGCAGTATGATATGCCCACAAGGCATCAATCATTCTCTCAGACCAATCCTTCCTATTGGAGTTAACTATTTTTTCTAGGATGGTCTTGATCTCCCTATTAGCTAGCTCGGCTTGGCCATTTGTTTGTGGGTGATAAGCGGTGGATACTTTATGTGTAACGCCATATTTGAACATTAAAGATGCAACTGGCCTGTTACAAAAGTGTGATCCACCATCACTAATCACAGCACGAGACATCCCAAACCTCGAGAAAATGTTCTCTTTCAAGAACTTTACTACAACCTAGTGGTCATTAGTCTTTGTCGGGATAGCCTCCACCCATTTGGACACGTAGTCCACTGCCAGCATAATGTATAGATAACCAAATGATATAGGGAAGGGACCCATGAAATCAATGCCCCAACAATCAAATATTTCTATGACAAGTACAGGGGAGAGGGGCATCATATTCCTTCGGGTCACACTACCCAACTGTTAGAATCTATCATATTTTTTACAAAATGAAATGCAATCCTTAATCAGAGAAGGCCAGTAGAAACCTGATTGCAGAATCTTGGCTGAAGTCTTCTTAGGAGAGAAATGCCCACCACAGGCTTGGGAATGACAGAAGGCCTGGACGTTCCGCTGTTCGGTTTCAGGCAAGCATCGCCTCAAGATCTGGTCCGAACAATACTTGAACAAATATGGATTATCGAAGTAGAAGTACTTCACGTCGGCCATAAATCTCCTTTTATCCTTAGGGCTCCAGTGTGGTGGAATTTGTCCTACTACAAGATAATTGCAAATATCAGCATACCAAGGACAATGAGAATGAATGGATAATAACTGCTCATCAGGGAAAGAGTCTGGGATAAGGATGTGCTCAGTTGTCTCTTGTGCCACCAATCGGGATAAGTGATCCGCCACAACATTCTCAACTCCCTTCTTGTTTTTAATCGTCAAATCAAATTCTTGTAGGAGGAGGATCCACCTAATTAGTCTTGGCTTGGCATCTTGCTTAGACAACAAATACTTCAAAGCAGAATGGTCAGTGAAAACAACAATTGGTGAACCGATGATATATGAGCGGAACTTGTCTAAGGCAAACACTACAGCTAGCAATTCTTTCTCAGTGGTAGTGTAATTCATTTGCGCCTCATTAAGTGTCTTGCTAGCGTAGTGTATGACATATGGCCGATTATCTTCCCTTTGACCAAGCACTGCGTCGACTGCGTAATCACTCGCATCGCACATGAGCTCAAAAGGAAGGTCCCAATTGGGTGATCGCATGATAGGAGGCGTGACAAGTATGCTTTTTAGTTTCTAAAAAAGATGCCTCACACTCATGCGACCACTCGAAAGGAACCTCCTTAGACAGTAAATTGGTCAGGCGTCGGGCCAATGCACTAAAATTTTGAATGAAACGGCGATAGAAGCCTGCATGACCCAAAAATGACCTGATCCCTTTGATGGCCGTCGGTGTGGGGAGGTTGGAGATGGCCTCCACCTTGGATTTGTCGACTTCGATACCCCTTGTCGATACTATGTGGCCTAGCACTATCCCTTTCGTCACCATAAAGTGACACTTCTCCCAATTCAGCACAAGATCCTTATCTTCGCATCTTTTCAACACTCTCTCCAAATTTCTCAAGCATCCGTCGAAGGAATCACCAAATACGGAGAAATCGTCTATAAACATCTCCACAATTTTCTCCACCATATCACTGAAAATGTCCATCATACATCTTTGAAAAGTTCCTGGAGTATTATAGAGTCCAAATGGCATGCGTCGATACGCAAAGGTACCGTAGGGGCATGTGAAGATGGTTTTCTCCTGGTCTTCGAGGGCAATCTCAACCTGATTATAACTGGAGTATCCATCTAGTAAACAGTAGAAGAGGTGCCCCGCCACTCTCTCCAGCACTTGATCAAGGAACGGCATTGGGAAATGATCCTTCCAAGTGCATGAGTTCAATTTCCGATAATCGATGCACACCCTCCATCCAGTAATCACTCTTGTAGGTATCAATTCATTCTCCTCATTTTCTACCACTGTGACTCCGGATTTCTTGGGTACCACTTGCGTGGGGCTCACCCAATTACTGTTGACAATTGGAAATATTATGCCCACGTCAAGTAGTTTGAGAACCTCGTCCCTTACCAATTCCTTCATATGGGGGTTCAATCTCCATTGAGGCTGTCGTGAAAGTCTTTCATCCTCCTCGAGGTAAATGCGGTGGGTGCAAATGATAGGGTTTATCCCCTTGATATCCGCAATGGTCCACCCCATTGCTCCCTTGTGTCTTCTCAAAACCTACAAGAGTTTTTTTTCTTGTCTATTGTTCAATGTGGAACTAATGATTACCAAAAATGTATCTCCCTCACCAAGATAGGCGTACTTCAAGTGCGAGGGTAACGACTTCAACTCCAAATTTGGCTTTTGTTCCTCCGACCGAAAAATCTTCTTTTCTTGCTTGGGCAACTCCTTAAATGTGGGAATCCATTTTGTTATCCCTTTCAATTCTTCCACTCTCTCTTCCTCATCCAACTTTACAAGTTCAACAAAGTCCTCCTGTAGTCCAACATCCCTGTTATCTCCACTTGCTCCTCAATCAACGTGTCGATTCTATTGATCTCGTTCACCTCCACATCATCCCCGGGTTGTTTTGCTAAATTGAATACATTCAGCTCCATGGTCATGTTCCCAAAAGCCAACTTCATTAGACCATTCCTACAACTAATCACAGCGTTAGCGGTAGCAAGGAAAGGTCTTCCAAGAATAACGGAGATTTGGGAATTAAGGTTAGCAATATGGTGTGTATCTAATACATTAAAATCGACTGGAAAGTAAAAATTGTCAACTTGGACAAGTGCATCTTCCGCTACTCCCCTTGATGTGCGTATGCTCCGATCCGCCAGTTGAAGTGTAACTGAGGTGGGCTTCAACTCTTCAAGCTTGAGTTGTTGGTACACGGAGTAAGGAAGAAGATTGACGCTCGCCCCAAAGTCAAGGAATGCTTGCTCTACCCGGCAATTCCCTATGGTGATAGCAATTGTTGGACAACCGGGATCCTTGAATTTTGGAGGAGTGTTGGTCCTCAATATTTAGCTCACTTGTTCGGTTAAGAATGCCTTCTTTCGGACATTCAACTTCCTCTTCACCGTACAAAGGTTCTTCAATATCTTGGCACAAGACGGTATTTGCTTGATGGCATCCAGGAGCGGGATGTTGATCTTTACCTGCTTAAACAAATCCAAAATGTTAGAATGATTAGCCACCTTGACAGGTGGCTTCAAACGATGGGGAAAAGGGGCAGGCATAGAAGGAAAGCATAAACCATCATCAATCACATGTTCTTTATCAACTCCATCTCTTTCACTGTTTTCACTCGACTCACCCTTGTCGACCACACTTTCTTTGGCCTCCCCCTCAATTTCTTTTTCTTTTAGCAAAGCGGCCTTTGGTGTCAACTTTGGTACCACTATCTTTTCAATTTGTTTACCACTCCTAAGTGTGGTGACAGCTTTGAGTTGCTCACAACTCTCATGAGAAGTCTCGGCCAACTCAACCACATGTTGGCCTTTAGGGTTCTCTTGAGGTTGAGTGGGGAACTTCCCCCTCTCTTGTTGAGACAACCCAATGTGATTGGTGATCTTTGTGAGTTGGGTTGCCATTTCTTTGAGAGTTACGGCTGTTTGATTATTGATGGTGGTGTGGCTTTGGATGAAGTTATAAACCACATCCTCCAAGTTCCTCTTATGGGGAGGTTGGTAGGAGGGAGGATTAGTTGGTGCTTGTGGGGAAAAACCTTAGGGATGAGGGTTGGGCCGGTGGTACTGGGAGGTAGAAGCTTGCCCTTGACCTTGGGATTGAAATTGGACTTGCCAAGGAGGTGCGGGTGATGTGTATGTATTTGAGCCATAAGGGATGGGGTTCTCATTCCTCCAACTAAAATTAGGATGATCATGCCACCCCGCATTATAAGTATTGGAATTGGGAGGAAATGATTGCCTAGGTTGGTTAAAGGCATTGACTTCTTCGTGATAAGCTTCCTTAAGTGTCGGGATGCTTGGGCACTCCGATGTGGAGTGGTCAACACAACAACAAATAGAACAAGCCTCCTCGGCTCTTGACACATGAGACACCCCTCGTCTCTTATCCACCTCAAGGGTATCTACCTTCTTAGACAATTTGGAAATTTGTGAAAGTAGCTCCTCCCGGTCTTTCAAGTCATACATTCCCCCTCTTTGTGATTGACTACTACCCGACAATGTCCTAGGTACATCGTTTGGGTCCCTAATGTCCCAAGATTGTGCATTTTCAGCCAAGGAAGCAAAGTAGTCAAGGGCCTCATCGGGATCTTTGTTCAAGAATTTACCATTACACATCATGTCGATGAATTGTCTATGGCTTGCTGTAATTCCTTCGTAGAAGAAACTCACCAATTGCCATGATTTAAACCCATGATGTGGAATGGATTGGAGCAAATCCTTATAACGATCCCAACACTGGTAGAATTGTTCATTGGGGTTTTCAAAAAAATTTAGGATTTTCTTCTTCAAAGTAGTGGTTCTATGAACCAGAAAAATTATTTTTAAGAAGACTGAAACTATTTGGTCCCAAGATAGCATGGTTTGGGACGGCATGGAATCAAGCCAATCCTTTGCCTTATCACCCAATGAGAAAGGAAATAATTTCATCATAGCTATTTCCTCCATGTTATAGTTCGGGATAAAGGTTGCAACCAACTCCTCATAATTCCTTATGTGATTATATGGGTTCTCATTCACAATCCCACGAATTTTGGTGATTAGTTGCAACATCCATAGCTTCACTACAAAGAGGTGAGCTTGGACAGGAAGGAGTATGCATGATGGTGTGGTGCTACGGGTTGGTTGAAGAAACTCCCGCATTGTCCTAGCCAGAGGATCAAGTAGGATGTTCCCTTCATTCCTAGGTGGAGGAAAATGAACACGTGGGTTGGGCATCCTTGGTGGTTACAATCCCCCACCCCCTTGCATGTTTGGATTGACATTCGCATGATCAAATTGATCGGGAGGGGGATATTGCATTCTTGGGTTAGGCATCCTAGGTTAGGGCAACCCCCCACCCCTTTGGTCATTTTGGTTTGCACCATCATAGTCAAGATTTCCACCCCCTTGGATGTTTGGGTTCACACCCACATATTCGAAATTGTCACCCGCATCCTCGGGTGGATTTTGGTCGACGTTCATGTTGGGAGTTAGGGTTTGTCTAACTAGTCGGTGATGGGTATCCCTATCCCACATTGAAATTATAAACAAACAAGAGTATGTACACGAGACAACGTACCTCAGCCCGTGATGAAGATCACGGGACGTACCTCCGTTGTTCGGAAATCACTTCCTTGAATTGGCACTTCACTTTATCGACAACGGCGCAAAAAATGATTGATTGAGAATACCTAACCTCACTAACCCCTAATTAATATCCCTCAAATGATGCAATGTATGGATGGGGAAGAAGGATTTCTTCCCCTTGGGATAGTGTCAAAAGAAATGGCAATGAGGAAAGGAAAATGGAAAGATGTAAATGTGAGATGTGTGTGCACAAAAATACTCCCCAATCACAAGGAGACTTTCATGTGTTGTGAGTTACTTGGAAGAGTATTCCAAGGTCGTATCCACGGGGAAGGAAGTGGATCAAGATTGAAGTGATTTGGTGAAAACAAAAATGTAAAATCTTTTATCTTTTGAGTTGGTTTGTGATGTGTGTGCTAATGAGAAAACAAGAGTTGGCATTTCCAAGAGGTCACTCTACTAGGTATACAAACTCAACTCAAACACATCCTCCGATCAAGCATAAATGAACGAATGATTTCTGGAAAGTCGAGGATGAGGCCGGTGAGTATCTAAGCATAAACCGTGACTAGGCCTACGGTTTATCAAAGATTCACCTAATCATCCGCCTTCAACCCGGTTAAATCGAACTTTGAAGGGAGGAATAGAAATGAGGTCAAGTCATATGCCTCAGTAGAGGTTCCCCTTGGTCATGCCAACTAATAAATTAGCTAGTCATATTTGAAATGTAAACAATGACGAAATGAAGGTGCATTGCAATGAAATGGAATTCTAGAATAATAAAATACAATAACTTACAAGCTAGGAATGAAAGAGATGATAAAATAATTCTTATCTATGGAAAATGAAGAACTTAAAGCATTAATGGAAAAACATTAAATGAGCATTTAACTAACCAAACATGAAGGGAAAACAACATTAATGGCATTCAATGAACTACTAAGATCCTTACTCATGATTACAAGACAAATGCAGTAGAAGAAATGCTGAAATCTGAACTTTCTCTCTCTAGAATACACTATTCATCATCTCTACGGTTGGGAGCTTCTCTCTCTACAAAAAACCCTAATAACCTCCGGTCTTCCCCTCCTCCCTTCATCCCTTGCAATGGAGATCATCCTTTAGCAAAAACATGCCAGGAGACAAGGGCTAGTCTGGAGATGTGATCTCCATCAATAGGTAGTAGGTGATGGCTTGGACAGGGCATGACAGGGCACTCCTCAAGATCCAGCAGCTACATCTTCTCACTCCTCTCATTAATGCACTCTTGCAATCAATGTCCAAAAGAGGTGTGAACACAATGAATAGTATTATGGGCTTGCAGGAAGCAGGTGGGAGAAGACATGGTGGGGTCCACAAAAAAAACGGCTAAGGCGTGAACCAGAATTGGGCAAAAAATCCTTCGGGCGTACCGGTACGCAGCACTCCAGCAGGGTCATCGTACCGGCAAAAAATCCTTCTTTTTGTCTTCTCCCCTTTGGTTCTTCTTTCACCCTAACTCCTCATGACTCATTTGAAAGGCTTTAAGAGGGTATACTGTACATCTTAACCTGCACACATCAAAAGCTATAGTTGAGAAATCATGAACACAACTCCCAATCTTTAATTATAAAAAACCACTTCAATAACATTGATTTGCACAACAAAAACATACAAAATATTATGCTAATCAAATATTCAAAGCTTGTTTTGAAGTCTTTAATGCTATGACTTTCAAGTTACTTTTAAGTTTAATCCTCCATTCAAGTTTTCACCATTAATGCACTAATTGTTCTTCATTTTCTTAGTTTTAATTGGGTATGAAATGCATTCTTTCTTAGTTAATGTTCTCTTGTATTAATTTAGCTCCAACCTTCACTTTCTCTAGGATGTCTTTCCATTTCAATGTTGATTTTCTTTCAAGCATTAGTAGCTAAGGTTTTTAGTCTGTTAATACAAGGGAGACCTCCTCTTGGGTATGCTATTTCAACTCATCTTTTTTCCTCCCCTCCGTGTACGATGGTTCGGTTTGACTAGGTCGAGTGTGAACATGGTTATGAGTCTTTGATAGCCTGTACGCCTGGTCATGAGTTATGCTTGGATCCTTACTTCCATTTTGTCCTGAGTTTCCCATGAATCAATCGTTCATTTATGCACCATTAGAGGAAGGTTTTGAGTTGACTTGGCATTCTCAATGAAGTGAACCCTTTGGATTAGCTAACACTTGTTTTCCATTTTATTTTCCTCACAATACCATTCACAAAATCAATTCCAAACAACAAAAGATTTTACACTTTGTTTCTACCAAAATCACCTTCAAAACGATTCATATCTTTTCTTGAGGAGACGACCTTGGAATACCTCCAAGTAAAATATGATACACATTGTCTTCTTGCACATGGGAACCAATTTTGTTCATCCACATTCCACATTTTCAGCATTCCATTTCCCCATTTCCTTGCCCTTTCTTTTGGCATCATTCCAAGGGAAAATAACACTCCCCCCTTCTACACATACACTAGACATACCTTGAGGGAAGATGTTAGGAAGTTAGGAATAACAAGAAAATAACCCAAGTATTTTTGGCGTCGTTACCGGGGAAGGCAAGTGTTGAATCAAGAAGGTGATTTCTGGACAACGGAGGTAAGTCCCATGATGTTCATTATGGGTTGAGGTATGTTGATCCTTGTACATACTTTTGTTTGTTTGCATTTTCAATTGTGGATTGTTTTGTTATATGTGGAGAAGGGACGACCAAAACCGACTAGTTAGGCAACCCTTGAGCCCCAATATGAACATTGACCAAGACTTACCCAAGGATGCGGGTGATAATTTTGAGAATGTAGGCGCCAATCCAAACAAGCTAAGGGGCGGGGGAGGACAAGATCCTAGAATGGCCAATCCATGAATTCAATTTTCCCCTCCTATGAATGAAGGGAACAACATCATAATTGATCCTCCGACAAGGTCAATTTGGGAGTTCCTTCAACTAACACGAAGCACCATACCCTCCTGCATTCTCCTTTTCATCCAAGTTCATCTCTTCCTAGTTAAGCCGGGAATGTTGCAACTACTTCCCACATTTCACGTAGTTGAGAAGGAGAACCTCTATTTGCACATAAGGGATTTCGTTGAAATAGTTGCAACTTTCCTCACCAACCATGGTATGGAAGACATAGCTTGGCTGAAAATGTTCCCCTTTTCCCTAAGAGACAAGGCAAAAACATAGCTTAACTCCTTGAGACCTCGATCAATAACATCTTGGAATCAAATGCTCTCCGAGTTTCTAAATAAAATTTTTCCTGTTCATAGAACCACCACTTTGAAAAAAAAAATTCAATACTTTTCAGAGAAGCTCAACGGGCAATTCTTCCAATGTTGGGAGTGGTACAAGGGGTTATTACAATCCATTCCACATCAAGGCTTTGAATCGTGGAAATTGGTTAGTTTCTTCTATGAAGGTATCAAATTGAGCCAGAGAAAATTCATTGACAAGATGAGCAATGACGAGATTTTGGATAAAGAACCCGATAAGGCCTTAGACCACTTTGATAGATTGGCATAAAATGCACAATCAGGGAACATTACGGATCCCACTGATGTACCAAGGTCTTCTCCTCAAGTGAGTAGTCAAACTCAAGGGGGAGGGATGCATGACTTGAGAGACCGGGAAGACTTGCTTTCCAAAAATTTTAAATTGTCAAGGAAAGTTGAGAGCCTGGAAGTGAATAGGAGACATGAGGTGTCTAACGTTCTGAAGGCCAACGAGTTTTGCTCAATTTGTTAGAGTGTGGAGCATTCTATATTAGATTGCCCCAACATTCCGACACTTAAGGAAGTGTACCACGAGCAAGTGCATGCTTTTAACCAAACATGGCAATCATTCTCTCCACATCCAAACACCTATAATCCGAGTTAGAGAAATCACCCTAATTTTAGTTGGAGAAATGAGAACCCCACTCCTTATGGGTCTTATGCATACTGTTGGGCAAAAATTTAAATATTTTTGTTGAACACGACTTCACTCATATAGCGAAGAATTATATGAGTTTTATTAAATGTATATATTAGAGTTATATGAGTTTCATATAACGAAGAATTATATGAGTTTCATTTAACGAAGAATTATATTAGACCCATTCCTGTAACGCCCAAAAACTCCTTGGACGACATTACATTCTAAACACCATTTGCTGCATGAGAGAACTAAATAACTCCATAAATAAGAAAGTTTCATTCACCAACCATTGGTATTTTAATAAAATTCGGGCAGAGTCTCCTTTGTACGGAGAACCCTACCCAAAACACAACCTATATAATTATACTACAATTGACCGCACAGGGTCCACATATGCATAGCTATTGACCACACCGGGTTCATTTATCCATCATAAAAAAAAAAATTTATTCACCATATATCATATCCACACTATCATTCCAAAAGAATAGGCCAAGTTATGGCATTTACATTCAAAAACAATTACACATAAGCTTAGCAGCGGAATAAACAAAATACTAGACTATGAATAATCGTAAATACATTCTCTAGTCTAGCACAAAAATAAACTACATCTCTAGATGTCCCACTCGTGATCCAAGTATCCCTCTAAGGAAGCCTCTCCATGGCTTGGCTCGTGAGTACCGAGCTCCTCCTCTGGCACATGATTTGAAAAATATTTAACTGTAAGGGATGAGCACGAAGCTCTGTAGAAATATCCTTCCAAACCCAAACAAAGTTTCAAAAAATATATAAAACGGTCGGTCTCATTTCACAAATAAAATATATAGTTTTTGAAATAAAAAAGGGACATTTCCAAAATAGATCTCAAGTTTAGATAACAATAGTAATTTAAGGCATAAATAAAATCAATACACAATTAATAATACATTCCACCATAAACCGTTTCTCACAAGTTCTTGCCGAATCCCATACTTCCCAAAACTCTTGTAGAAACCGTATCAGGTAGAATGAACAATTACCAACAACTACCTTCATATCAACATTATAAACATGTATCTCCACTATGATGTAAGGCAATTCACGTGAATCAACACATTGAGTAATATCTAGGCCCACACTCACACAAATCCTCGCAAGGATATCAAACTTCGAGAAGGGCGTCTACTGACTACATTGTCCCATACCAATGCACCGACAATAACGAATCCAACCCAGGCATATTATACTAATCCCCATACACGGCACTCGCGAGCGAATAGTAGTTTGGTCCTCGCAAGGTACCTACCCCACTACGAGTGGTAGGAAAAAGGCCAACCCACACGAAGCAAGCACAACATCTACCCATCCTACGATATCCAGTCAAAGGCCACCCATGGTCATCCGACAATCATAAGAGATACAAGGCCAAACCCATTTCCTCCATTTACAAGCATATCCCAAAAATCCCCAATTTAAGCATGTGACATTTTTAATAACCAACTAAAAAAATTGCAAGAGATCACCGCAATATAATTGTATTACTCAACACAAAGTACTACAGTTTCTAAATCATTAGTAAAGGAAGAATTTAAGAAGATCATTCATAACTCTCCAAAACTAGGGTTTTAAAGCAAGAGACAGGATTTCATGGTTATTCAACCATACTTTGTGTAAAACATGTTAATACTTGCAAAAGAACAAAGAAACCAAGAACCCATAACAAATACATGCTATTTAGAGTCAAAATCATGCATATAAAATAACCCTAGCCTCAATGTAAGTGAATGGAAGGAAATCCCTACTTTTTGTTCTTGAATTCTAGGGCATGAATCTTGAATCACCCTTAAATCTTGTGTTTTTCTCCTTTGATCTTGAGTTTCTCTCTTCCTTTCTTTCTCTCTAAGTGTTTCTAAGGTTGGAGGGGCTGAAATATGGCTAATGGAGGCATCCTAGGGTATTTATAAGACCTCTTTCGACCATACCGATACGCTGTACTGGTACGTCGAACTCTCTGGACCAGTTTGCTCCGTTAAGCAGTACCGGTACGATTTTGCCCAATTTTTCTCTTTTTCTCTATTTTTCATTTTCAATCCATCTTAAACCTTTCCAAAGCCATCCCAAACATGTCTAACAAGGTTTTCTCACATAAATCTCAATTTCTACACCTTCTATTGATCAAGTTTTTACTTCTTTACAATTTGAACCAAATCTTAGCTAACTATTTACTATTTCAACTGTTATTTCCAATTTACCAACTTCAAACACCCATCCCTACACATATCCTCATTTCTATAACAATTATTTACTCTATATATATACATATATAAAAGAAAATGCGGGGTGTTACAATTCCAAATAGTATACTTCTGTTAATTATAATTTCTTGCTTCAAGAGAACACCCTTTGATTCTAACAAGAATTAGCACACATTACCATTTACACCACTAAGACATTTTATTTGTGATTGTGGCTAGACCTAGATTAATTGCCTAGATTGCTCTGTGTATCCGCTATCGGGATCAAGCCAATTTATAGTTCGGGTTGAAATTTATTTAGGAATGCGACTATGCCTAGGGTAGATGCTGGACTGCCTACGTATCCAAAAATGGAATCAATTTGGATGTAGTTCGAAAGATAAGAATTTAATTGAAGGTAATTTGGAATTTTGATTGTGCCTAGGGTAGTTGCTGGACTGCCTACGTATCCAGAAAAGGAATCAAGTCGGACGAAGTTCGAAATCAAAATTTAGAATTTATTTGAGAGTGTGACTGCGCCCAGTGTAGATGCTGGACTGCCTACGTATCCAACAAATGGAATCAAGTCTAACGTAGTTCATGATAAGAATTTAATTGAAGGTGATTTAGAAGTTAGACTATGCCCAGGGTAGTTGTTGGACTGCCTACGTATCCCAAAATGGA
Organism: Ilex asprella; assembly: GCA_023539305.1. Classification (NCBI taxonomy): domain Eukaryota; kingdom Viridiplantae; phylum Streptophyta; class Magnoliopsida; order Aquifoliales; family Aquifoliaceae; genus Ilex; species Ilex asprella. The sequence goes on along the minus strand of CM042193.1, from coordinate 22,752,209 downwards.
ATCAAGCCGGACGTAGTTCAAATAGAATTTTGAATTTGAATTGGATTTTTAATAAGTGAATGACTCATTTAATTTGGTTTGAATTGGGTGAGACCCAAAATTTGATGTTGAATTTGATTTGGTTTGAAATGGGTGAATGACCTGTTATTCTTTGAGATGAATTTGAATCGTATTTAAAACAACCTTGACTTAAGTGAATTTTAGGATTCGCATAGGTTGTGACTTAAGATGGAATTAAATTTCATGTAAGATTATTGACTTTATGTGAGTTAGAAACTCAAAAATCTATTAAGAGTCTAAGACTCTTTTCATAAGGATTCTTGAGTTTTAAACCTCCGGAAAATTAGTAAAGAGTTAGAAACTCTTTCATTTAATTTTCTGCACTATTTTATTTGTAGGAGTTTAAAACACCAAAACTAGTGAAGGATTTAAATGGCTAAATTATTGTAGAATTGGCCAAAATGCTTCAAAGACAACATGTAGCCCTTAATTATAATGTTTCCACTTTTTTAATGATCTTTGAAAAGAACCAAACAAGCGTTTTCGAGTTGGTCTTTAAAAGACCATAAGCTGACACAATTCACTTTTTATATTAGAGTTGGTATAATAAACCAATGGGGATAATATGGATTTAGAAACTCATTTAACTTATGGTTTGAAAAGGTTTTTTTTTTAAAACAATTTCTTTACCTACCCAGTGCATCCATAACAGAGTCGAAGACTCCAAAGAGTAATTAGAAACTCTTTCTTTAAACCACTGACTCAATAAAAAGAGTGAAAGATTCCAAACCAAGTATTGAAGAGTTAGAAACTCTTTTATTTGGTTTCAGAAAAACCAAGTGTTGAATAAAGAGTCTAAGACTCTTGAGAGAGAATTAAAAGGGAGGTTGAAACTCCATACTGCTTTAAAATGGTCTTTGAAAGGCCAGAACATAATTTTTTATAAATAGTCTTTGAAAGACCAAAATATAATTTTTTAAAGAAATGGTCTTTGAAAGACCAAAGCAGATTTTTTTAAAAAATGGTCTTTGAAAGGGCTAAATAGAATTTTTTTTTTTAAAGAAATGGTCTTTGAAAGACCAAAGCAATATTTTTTTAAAAAGGGCCTTTGAAAGACCAAAACTGTTTTTTTTTTAAGAAATGGTCTTTGAGTGACCATATCAGAATTTTTTTTAACAATGGTCTTTGAAAGACCAAAATTGTATTTTTTTTTTAAAGAAATGGTCTTTGAAAGACCAAAGCAGAATTTTTTTAAAAAAATGGTCCCTGAAAGACCAAAACATAATTTTTAAAAAAGAAATGGTCTTTGAAAGACCAAAGCAGATTTTTTTTTAACAACGGTCTTTGAAAGACCAAAGTAGAAATTTGTTTTAAATGGTCTTTGAAAGACCAAAATTTTTTTTTACAATGGTCTTTGAAAGACCAAAGCATATATATATTTTTTAAATGGTATTTGAAAGACCAAATAAACATTGACGTATTTGGTCTTTGAAAGACCATTGAATTTTTTTTGAAATGGTCTTTGAATGACCAACTTAGGATTGTTAGAATGGTCTTTGAAAGACCATGAATTGCTGCCCTTTTTAAACACCAGAGAGTGCATGATAGATTCTTGTTTAATGAAAGAGTCAAAGACTCTTGCCGGTCTCACAAAAGAGTATAAAACTCTTGCAATTCTTGTGTCGCACTGAAATGAAGGAGTTTAAAACTCCTATAATTTGCAACTTAAGAAATAGTTCGGGATCGCCAGAATGTACTGATTTTAAAGTGTCTGGGACTCTTTAATAGTGAGCAAACAAATTTTTTGGTAGCAGGCTTGTAGGCAAAATGGGGGAAATTGAAAGAGTCAAAGACTCTGGTTGATTCTTCCACCTTTCTATAATTGTGTTTGCCACTGGTTTTCTGCAATAATAGGCCTATGATAGAGGCTAGCTTTTGGCGACATTCATGCTTCATGCCACTGGAATTTTCTAAGAAGAGGTTCGTAGTAATTTTGCTGGGACAAATTCTCCACTGTCCAGATTTTGGGAGTAGAAAACTCTATATAAACAACAACTTTGGAAGGGTTCGGTCTCGCCGCAAATGCTTCGGATTGATGTGGTTTTGAACCCATTTGCTACGATCAAAGATTTAGAAGATTACAACAAAGAGAAGGAAAGAAACAAAGCTTATCATACTTGCGATGTGAACACAGAATTTTTATTTGTCGTAGACCACTTTGTTTTCAAGACTTCTTTCCTCTTGCCGACCTCCACTCTTCTTCTTCCATCCTTTTTTTTTCCTTGCTTTGTTCCCCGTGTGAAAACTCTCAGATCTCTTATTTTGATAACCGTCCAAAAACCTCTGTCAAGATCTCCTCCTCTACCGAAACTTCTCTTTTTCCTTTGCTTTTTTAACCGTCTCAACTCTCCCTTTAGATCTCTCCCCTACATGTTACACTTATCCTCTTTAAATAGAGAATCAAGTGGCATGAGGGCTTAGTGGCCTAAGTTCCAAAGAACATGGGTACTTTATGGCTTCCCCCTGTTCTGTCAATCATTTAACCGCCTCACAAGTAACCAACTTCTAGCTAGTGGTTCTTGCACTACCCATTCTTTTAGCTAGACATTAAAACCATTTGTGGAGTATATCCAAGAATGACTAGAATATTTGTGATCGATGCCCAAGTCCTTTTTTTTTATCTCTCTATTTTTTTTTTCAATTGAACCAATATAAGATTTTTCGGGATTGGTCAAATTAAATTGTGAAAGAAAATCGAGCTTGAAGGGTCAATAATTCAAAGAAACCCCACGTCGAGCATGAACCTGTCATTGATCTTTGAATTTTTTTTGTCGCTTAACAGTTGCTCCCCGAGTGTCATGTGTGAATTTCAAAATCACGTTTGACACTCAAAAAATAGATTATCTTAATGATTTTTATTAGTATTTCTAAAACCTAATCAATGTAACCCCCTTTTTATTAGGATGCAAGCTAGTATATGAGACTGGATTTTGGAACTGTCGTGGATTTCGCACTCCATATTCAACCACAGTCAAGCATAATTCGATTCACTTGAGTGTCTCCAACTTTGCCGATGACATAAAGAAGACGGTTGTGATATTCCACCTCCAGCTGAAGATCCTCATCGGTGAAGGTAATGCAAGCCATACATGAAGCACATACCTTCAGTGAGTGTTAAGCCTCTACTAGTTTAACATTATCAACGTGGAGATCAGGACTCGCCAATGCTTGAATTAACGACTTTCTAAGCTCTCTAGATAGTTGTAGAGCATCATACACACTTAAAAGTGCTGGAATTCATTTTAGATGTGCGAGGACATCATATTTAACTTGTACAGGGGATGATGCATTTCCAAACCATTGTTTTGTTGGTGCCCCTTAGTTACCTTTAGGCTTAATAGCTACCCCATTTTTAGATGATTTTTTTGACTCTTGATCATGAGGACTCAAAGACGAGGGTTCTACAACCTTTTTATTTGGTAGAGCTTTCAGAGGTGATGGAAGACGTCGCCCAAAACGTAAGGTAATCTCGTCGACCTCAGGGTTAAATAAATCTTCTTCCTCGCATGTGGCCATGCAGCATTGCATCATCATTTCCTCTTCAACATCTTCACCTTTTGAAGAATTCTATGGGTAAATACTCTCCAAGTGTAATTGGTACTCTCTCAGGTTGGACGTCCTCATCCTCCAAATGGAATTGAGTTTTCTTTTGAGTCTTCTTTTTCTTTTTCTTGTTTTTGTTATCCACCTTTTTCCCTCGAAAGTTTATTCCAGAGTGTCCTGTAGATTCGACACTAGGGAGTAAAATATTTGTCCTCTTTTTAGTCCTCTTGCTGACACGTGTTTGCCACTCATATCCACTTTCATCTCCTGATTCATAAGAATCGTTCTAACAATCCAAATTTGGTTCTGTCATAATCTCATAGAGTGTTAAAATTGTCTGATTTTTTGAATGGGGCATGTCCGGATAAGCATACTGATAAGTAACCTCACCGTCGACAACAAAAGCAACTCGGATTGTCCCCTTTGGTAGCATGACAATGGGAATGGACTCGTTTTCAACGAGGGAAATACTATTTGAAGTGGCAGCAGTGGAGGACTCTTGTATTTCAATGTCTCCCTTATTCACCATTGCTTGAATAATATTCTTAAGGACATAACAATCCTTCAGACAATGACTCACAATTTGATGGTACCAACAACATTTTGTCGCTTAGGCTCTTGTAATTCTATTGCCTTAGCCTTTAGTAATGAGTTGAAAATTTCTTCCACATCATCATCTTCGAAAGTGTACTTCACTTCTTTTCTTTCTTTTAAAGAGGGATTTCTGGAAATTTCTTTCCCATTTTTAGGGACTTCCTTTCCTTTTCTATTTTCTTTTTTCTTATTGACATTGACAAATGTAGGCATGGCCTCATCTTTCTTTGTTTGCTTCTTATTTTCGAACTTCTTCTCTTCAATCATTCGAGATTATTGATGCACATTCTTTTGTCGGGCTGTTTGTCTTTCAACATTGCTAGCTTTGGAGACAAGAGTGTCAAATGACTGAGGTTCTGTCATACCTACAAATGTTGCAATCTCTGGAAGTAAATTATTGGAACACATTTGAAATGCAGATTGTTCATTTAGCTTTTCAGAGCATTGAAGGTTAAGACTTCTCCACCTTGTAATGAAGTCATTAACACTTTCATTTGTTCTTTGTCGAGCATCAGCAAGGTCAATTATTGAGATTTTCTTATTTGAACGAAAAAATTGGGCTAAGAATGCCCTTTGCATATCATCCCACGTGATGATCGAACCTGGCTGCAATTGAGTATGCCAAGTGAATGCTGACCCTTTTAAGGATTGCACAAATTGCCTTATTAATAAGCTGTCAGACAAGGCTGACTCCCCACATTCTAAATAAAAGTGAGCGAGATGCTCTTGAGGTGACCCATTAATCCCATCAAATTTTTCAAAGTTTGGTTTTTGATAACCATGAGGAAATGGGATGGTATCATAATGACTAGGATATGGCCTACGATACCCAAGCACTGGTGGAGTCATGGATGCTTGGAATTCTCGAATTCCATTAGCTATTAATGTTTATTGCAGAAGTTTGAGGCTCTTCAGTGATTTGAACATGTTCTAGTGTTGAGGCGCTAGCTTGGCTAGCCACTTGAGCTGCGAAGGCAGCTATCTCAGCGTCTTTCTCTGCCAATTTTCTCTGCATCTCACTTAATTGCTCTTCAATGCTTGACGTGCCAGAAACAAGAACTGGCATATCCTTTGATTCAGATTCTTGATCAATTTTTAGCTTTTCTTGGAACTGTAGTCCCAACTCATCCGGGAAATCCTCTTGACATTGAGTTGATGGATTGTTCATGATGCTATTGATTCCACAGAGGTAGCTTATGATGAGTAATCCTGTTCAGTTGTTAAAGACTCATCTACGGTCCCAGATTCCTCAAAAGAAGGTTGAGACATTATCCGACTCTTGATCGGGTGATAGGTCCTGTGTAAATTTCTATGTCTTCCCTTGAAAAATGGTCTGCCCCTGATGGAATGCGATCTTCCCTAACATATATGTATCCAGAAAGGAAAGCCCATTTTTTATCTTCCATGTCTGAATGTGCTTTCTTGGATCGCTCAGCACTTATGGCAGTCAATGGAAACAGAGAAGCTTTAGGTATAGATTGGGTCTTTGGACCGCTTGATTACTTCTTGGATCCCCTCTTCTTGGAAGGCTTCCTTTTAGAAAGGACCTTGATGGAAATATTCGAATCTAATCCATGACTTTTGGAATAGGAAAGTTTTGGACTCGTTCCTTTAGAAGATACAGATGATGAACCAAGCTCTACTATTCTTGGTTTAAATTGTACTAGAGATGTAACCTTTGATTGACTAGTAGCAGTAGACTTCGGAGTAGCCTGTCCCTATGGTAGCTTATCTTGAGAAGCCTTAAAAACTTTCACCCTTGGCGTAGAAGGAGGAGTTACCTCCTTGCTTTTCACGAAAGTTGCCATCACTAATACAGTATAGGGTAAATTGACTGGTATGGTTCCAATCAATATTTGAGTAGACTGACAGACTGGGGTAATTTCTGGTACCATTGTATGAGTAGCCTTAGCAATTGCTGGCATGACCTTGATAGCCTTCTTAGGTGTAGCTTTGATGATTTTCCTCCCTTGGATCCCAACCCTGACTTTTGGAATTGCTCCAGAGATTGTTGACTGATCAATCTTGAAAGATGCACGATAAGTCGCCTTCTTTGAATTTTTCCCATGAACTTGCATTGATGAAGGTAGTTTGTGGTAGTAAACAGTTACTTGTGGTTCCATTATGAACCTGAGAAAGTAACAAACATAAAACACTAATTAATTTTTAAAGTTAGAGATGAAAGGGAAAATGGGTCCCACTGGGCGTGCCAAAAACCATGTTGGGCAAAAATTTGAATATTTTTGCTTAACACGACTTCACTCATATAACGAAGAATTATATGAGTTTTATTAAATGTAGGTTAGACCCATTCCTGATAGTATATATCTGTTAATTATAATCTCTTGCTTCAAGAGAACACCCTTTGATTCTAACAAGAATTAGCACACATTACCATTTACAACACAAAGGCATTTTATTTGTGATGGTGGCTGGACCTAGATTAATTGTCTAGGCTGCTCTACGTATCCGCTATCGGGATCTAGCCGATTCATAGTTTGAGTAGAAATTTATTTATGAATGCGACTGTGCCAAGGGTAGATGTTGGACTGGCTACGTATCCAAAAATGGAATCAAATCGGACGTAGTTCAAAAGATAAGAATTTAATTGAAGGTGATTTGGAATTTTGACTATGCCCAAGGTAGTTGCTGGACTGCCTACGTATCCATAAATGGAATCAAGTTGGACGTAGTTCGAAATCAGAATTTGGAATTTATTTGAGAATGTGACGGCGCCTAGTGTAGATGCTGGACTGCTTACGTATCCAACAAATGAAATCAAGTCTAACGTAGTTCATGATAAGAATTTAATTGAAGGTGATTTGGAATTTTGATTGGGCCTTGGGTAGTTGTTGGACTGCCTACGTATCCAGAAAGGGAATCAAGTCGGACGTAGTTTGAAATCAGAATTTGAAATTTATTTGAGAGTGTGACGGGGCCCAGTGCAGATGCTGGATTGCCTACGTATCCAACAAATAGAATCAAGTCTAACGTAGTTCATGATAAGAATTTAATTGAAGGTGATTTGGAATTTTGGCTGTGCCAAGGGTAGTTGCTGGACTGCCAACGTATCAAGAAATGGAATCAAGTTGGATGTAGTTTGAAATCAGAATTTGGAATTTATTTGAGAGTGTCACTGCGCCCAGTGTAGATGTTGGACTGCCTACGTATCCAACAAATGGAATCAAGTCTAAATGAGTTCATGATAAGAATTTAATTGTAGGTGATTTAGAATTTTGACAGTGCCCAAGGTAGTTGCTGGACTACCTATGTATCCAGAAATGGAATCAAGTCGGACGTAGTTCAAATAGAATTTTGAATTTGAGTTTGATTTTTAATGAGTGAATGACTCATTTAATTTGGTTTGAAATGGGTGAGTGACCCAAAATTTGATGTTGAATTTGATTTGGTTTGAAATGGGTGAATGACCTGTTATTATTTGAGATGAATTTGAATCGTATTTAAAACAACCTTGACTTAAGTGAATTTTAGGATTCACAGAGGTTGTGACTTAAGATGGAATTAAATTTCAAGTAAGATTATTGACTTTATGTGAGTTAGAAACTCAAAAATCTATTCAGAATCTAAAACTCTTTTCAAAAGGATTGTTGAGTTTTAAACCTCCTAAAAATTAGTAAAGAGTTAGAAACTCTTTAATTTAATTTTTTGCACTATTTAATTTGTAGGAGTTTAAAACTCCAGAAATAGTGAAGGATTTAAATGGCTAAATTATTGTAGAATTTGCCAAAATGGGTCAAAGACAACGTGCAGCCCTTAATTATAATGTTTTCACTTTTTAAATGATCTTTGAAAAGAACCAAACAAGCGTTTTCGAGTTGGTCTTTAAAAGACCATAAGCTGACACAATTCTCTTTTTACATTAGAGTTGGTATAATAAACCAATGGGGATAATATGGATTTAGAAACTCATTTAACTTATGGTTTAAAAAGGTTTTTTTTTAAAACCATTTCTTTACTTGCCCAGTGCATCCGTAATGGAGTCGAAGACTCCAAAGAATAATTAGAAACTCTTTCTATAGACCACTGACTCAAAGATTCCAAACCAAATATTGAAGAGTTAGAAACTCATTTATTTGGTTTCAGAAAAACCAAGTGTTGATTAAAGAGTCTAAGACTCTTGAGAGAGAATTAAAGGGGAGTTTGAAACTCATACTGCTTTAAAATGGTCTTTGAAAGACCAAAACAGAATTTTTTTTTAAGAAATGGTCTTTGAAAGACCAAAGGAATTTTTTTTTTTTTAAAATGGTCTTTGAAAGACCAAAACCAAATTTTTTCAAAGAAATGGTCTTTGAAAGACCAAAGCAAATTTTTTTTTAAAATGACCTTTGAAAGACCAAAACAGATTTTTATTAAAGAAATGGTCTTTGAAAGACCATAGCAGAATTTTTTTTAACAATGGTCTTTGAAAGACCAAAACAGAATTTTGTTTTAAAGATATGGTCTTTGAAAGACAAAAGCAGAATTTTTTTTTTAAATGGTCTTTGAAAGACCAAAACAATTTTTTTTAAAGAAATGGTCTTTGAAACACCAAAGCAGATTTTTTTTTAACAATGGTCTTTGAAAGACCAAAGAAGAAATTTGTTTTAAATGGTCTTTGAAAGGCCAAAACAGAATTTTTTTTTTTACAATGGTCTTTGAAAGACCAAAGCTTAATTTTTTTTTAAATGGTCTTTGGAAGACCAAATAAACATTGACATATTTGGTCTTTGAAAGACCATAGAAAAAATTTTGGAATGGTCTTTGAAAGACCATGAATTGTTGCCCTTTTTAAACACCAGCCAGTGCATGATAGATTGTTGTTTAATGAAAGAGTCGAAGACTCTTGCCAGTCTCACAAAAGAGTATAATACTCTTGTAATTCTTGTGTCGCACTGAAATGAAGGAGTTTAAAACTCCTATAATTTGCAACTTAAGAAATAGTTCGGGATCGCTAGAATGGACTGATTTTAAAGAGTCTGGGACTCTTTAATGGTGAGCAAACAAAAATTTTGGTAGCAGGCTTGTAGGTAAAATGGGGGAAATTGAAAGAGTCAAAGACTCTTGTTGATTCTTCCACCTTTGTTAATTGTGTTTGCCACTGGTTTTTTTGCAATAAATGGCCTATGATAGAGGCTGGTTTTTGGCGACATTCATGCTTCATGCCACTGGAATTTTCTAAGAAGAGGTTTGTAGTAATTTTGCTTGGACACATTCTATACTGTCCAGATTTTGGGTGTTGAAAACTCTATATAAACAACAACTTTGGAAGGGTCCGATCTCGCCGCAAATGCTTCGGATTGTTGTGGTTTTGAACCCATTTGCTGCAATCAAAGATTTAGAAGATTACAACAAAGAGAATGAAAGAAACGAAGCTTGTCATACCTGCGATGTGAATGCAGAATTTTTATTTGTTGTAGACCACTTTATTTTTAATACTTTTTCCTCTTTCCGACCTCCAATCTTCTTATTCCATCTTTTTTTTTTCTTGCTTTGGTCCCCGTCTAAAAACTCCCAGATCTCTTCTTTTGATAACCGTCCGAAAACCTCTCTCAAGATCACCATCTCTACCGAAACTTCTCTTTTTCCTTTGCTTTTTTAACCGTCTTAACTCTCCCTTCAGATCTCTCCCTTATATGTTGCACTTATCCTCTTTAAATAGAGAATCAAGTGGCATGAGGACTTAGTGGCCTAAGTTCCAAAGAACATGGGTACTTTATGGCTTCCCCATGTTCTATCAATCATTTAACCGCCTCACAAGTAACTGACTTGATCCAAAATGTGTACATCCAAGTGCAGGCGGTCAAGTTGTAGTAATAATCCGGTTTGAGTCCAGAGTTGAATCCACAGGGAATTTTGTTGCCTAGTGTTTCAAAGTGGGCAGTGATGAAGACCAATTGATTGTAACCTTTTTGAGATTTTGTGAGATGTGAGAGTTTTCTTGAATAGAATACGGAATTCTTTTCAAGAGAGTTTTTGTAGACAAAATATAAGATTCAAATGAAATTAAAGTCACTTTTTAGTTCGAAGTTCAGAATATGTAATGAATTATCCGGTGTATTACACTTGTGCTTTATAACTCAATTAACTCCCGTGTCAACAGTAAGTTAATCGAAAGGTAAGGATGGACTGGGTTAAAGCTCCATCCTTTACATAAAGTGCAATGGTGGTGGAGATTGGAAGAGTAGTCATGAAGTTTTAGCCCGGAGTATTTGTCTCACACTATGGATCTTTCTAGCGGGAGTCATCCATTTACCATAGGAATACCCATAGGTTACACAAAATACTTTAACTAGGATGCTTGCCTTGAACCAACAGATCTTTCTATGTAGGAGTCATCCGGATCATAGAATTATCCTTTGGTTATGCAAAGTACCCTAGTTTTGCTTTACGCATCCAATTTCCCAATAACCAAGTAAATAAAGCATTGAAGTATGAAAGAAAATGCACAAGTATAACATCCGGATGTTCATTACGTATTCATCACCTCTGCCTAAAGAGTGAATGAGGACTACTCACTCTTCATGGCTTGGGTAAAGCTAGAAAAGTGAATGGTACTCATCCCTCTAAGTAGAGGAACTCCGAGGTTGATCTTCGACGAAGAATGAGTGATTCACGTTCCACTCTTCTTAGCTTTGGTAAAGCTCTAGAAAAGTGGAAGAGTTTCACTCCTCTAAGGTGAAGATACTCAAGCAATAGAAGTGAAAGAAAGTAAACTAAAGCTAGAAAGTAAGAACATTAATATAAAGACAAGAACATAAAGTGCATGAATTTAACAATACAAGTAGGGAATTAAACTTCCCAACTATAATAAAGATGAAGACAAGTAGGGAATTGAACTTTCCAACTATAATAAAGATGAAGATAAGTAGGGAATTGAACTTCCTAACTATAATAAAGACTTGAATTAAAAGAGCTAGAATGTAAAGACTTGAATTAAAAGAACTAGTGTGTAGAATACTTGAATTAAAATGAAACACTACATATAGAGACTATCTATTCTTCAAGAGAAGAGATCTTGATGTCTCCTCTCCAAGAGTCTCCCTCAAAGCTCCCAAAAAGGGAGTATTTATAGGGAGGGGTGAAAGAACAGTGCTGAACGAATCAAGGTAAAAGATTTGGAGTGCAGTCAAAGAATCAGGCAATTTGCAGTCTGTCGGTGGGAACGTTCGAACGGTCCCTTCCGTTCGAATGTGAAGGTCGTTTTTGCCCTATAATCTGTGTTTGAACGTTGTGAGTCCGGAGTCGTTCACCAACTCCCTGCAGCAGTCAGGGTCCTCTAATAATTTAGAAATTGTGTTTGATCATGGCGTTCATGTGCCTGGGGATCTTTCTTCTGGCTTGGAAGTCAACACACGCTATGTATTTCTGTCGATCTGATCATGTTAGTGCTTCCAGTGTCGTTCGAACGTGGGATGGCGTTCGAACGTGATGATGCGTTCGAACGTGGCTTTAATCTCCAGGGTCTGTCTGCAACACGCCTTTGTCTCATCTGCCTAGTTCATAGGGGCGTTCGAACGTTAACCACTGTTCGAACGGTGATGCTATCCTCAAGCTTATCCATTTTTTTCCTTAAAGTGTTGTAGTTACACTTAAATGTTGTATTTGAAATCCTTAATCCTTTTTCTCACTTTAGCACCTGAAACATCACCATTTAAACTCCATCAAAGTATAATTAGTCCAAAAGAAGCACAATAAAATGTTATAATTGAGTACCAATCAGTAACCAACTTCTAGCTAGTGGGTCTTGCACTACCCATTCGTTTAGCTAGCCATTAAAATCATTTGTGGAGTATATCCAAGAATGACTGGAATATTTGTGACCGATGCCCAAGTCCTTTTTTTTTATCTCTCTTTTTTTTTTCAATTGAACCAATATAAGATTTTTCGAGATGGGTCGAATCAAATTTTGAAAGAAAATCAAGCTTGTAGGGTCAAGTTAACGATCAATAATTCAAAGAAACCCCGCGCCGAGCATGAACCCGTCATTGATGTTTGAATTTTTTTTGTCGTTTAACACATGCACACCTCCTGTACCTCCTAGGAAAAATCAGTATCAAGGCCAAGGGCAAGCGTCTAGCTCCCAATACCCCCCGTCCAATCCGCAAGGGTATTCATCAAATCCACCCCCCACAAATTTCTCCCAAAGTCCACCTCCACAAAGCTTCTCCCACCAACCTCCTTCCAATCCTCCAACCTACCAACCTCCCATAAGAGGAATTTAGAGGATGTGCTTTACAATTTTATCCAATGCCAAGCCACCTTTAACAATAAAATTTTGGCTCAACTCACGAAAATTGCCAATGCCATGGGATTATCACAACAAGAGAAGGAAAAATTCTCCGCTCAACCCCAAGAGAACCCAAAGGGGCAACATGTCATTGACTTGTCCAAGCCCACCAAAGAGAGTTGTAAGCAACTCAAGGCTGTCACCACCCTTCGAAGTGGCAAGGAAATTGATAAGACCATTGTACCAAAGGTCTCACCTAAGGCCACATTACAAATAGAAAAAAAGACCAAAGGTGACACCGAGGGAGTTAAGGTGAGTGATGAGGTAGGTGAGAAAGAGAAATTGGTTGATGAGAGTGTGCATATTTCACATATTCCTACTCCATTTCCTAATCATTTGAAGTCACCTGTAAAGGTGGCTATTTATACTGATATACTTGAAATGTTTAAGCAGGTAAAGATCAACATTCCACTCCTTGATGCCATTAAGCAAATTCCATCTTGTGTCAAGATCTTGGAGGATTTGTGCAGCATGAAATGAAGACTAAATGTGCACAAGAAAACATTCCTCACCAAGCTCAATCTTGAGGACCAATACCCCACCCAAGTTCAAGGATTCCGAATGCCCTACCCTTGCCATAATAATTGGGAATTGTCGAGTGAACCTCCTTCCATACTCATTGTACCAACAACTTCACCTCGAAGAATTGAAGAACACCTCAATCACGCTTTAACTGGTGGAACATAGTTTCCGAACACCAAGGGGAGTAGTTGAAGATGTTTTAGTGTAATTTGATAAATTTTACTTTCCTATTGATTTTATTGTGCTTGACACTCACTCTGTTATAAATCTTAGCTCCCAAATCCCTGTAATACTTGGTAGACCTTTTCTTGCTACATGTAATGTTGTGATTAATTTCTAGAATGGTCTTATAAAGCTAGCATTTGGGAATATGAATATGGAACTCAACGTGTTCAACTTGTCCAAGCAATCGGAGGATGATGAGGAGGTCTATGAGATTAACCGGATTGACACTTTGGTGGAGGAGCACATGGAGTTAATGAACACCTTCTAGTTGGAAGAGGAGGGAGTTGTTGTCATTAAAGAGATTGATGAGCAAGATGAGTTAGAGAGTTTGAAGGGAGTAGAAAAGTGGATCCCTACATTTGAAAAGCTCCCACATCAAGACAATAAGATTTTCCCATCAAATGAGCAAAAACCCAATTTCGAGTTGAAACCGCTACCATCTCACTTGAAGTATGCATCTCTTGGGGAAGATGAGACATTTCCAATGGTTATTAGCTCAACATTGGATGCAAAGAAAGAAGAGGAGCTCTTGGATATGTTGAGAAGGCACAAAGGGGTGATTGGTTGGACAATTACCAACATAAAAAGGATAAACTCTCATTTGCACATATCAGATCTATCTTGAGGAGTAGCCCAAGTCGTCTCGACAAACACAAAGAAGGTTGAAGCCAATTATGAAAGATGTGGCGAGAGACGAGGTTTTGAAACTACTTGACGTAGACATCATCTTTTTGATTACTGATAGTAAGTGGGTTAGCCCTACGCAAGTAGTATCGGAGAAGTCAGGAGTCATGGTTGCGGAGAACAAAGAGAATGAGCTTATTCCAACGAGGGTGATCACGAGTTGGAGAGTTAGTATTGATTACCGGAAGAACAACCTGTTCACAAGAAAATTCCACTTTCTAATGCCATTCCTTGATCAAGTGTTGGAATGAGTAGTGGGGCATCTATTCTATTATTTCTTAGATGGATACTCAGGCTACAATCAAATCGAAATAGCATTGGAAGACCAAGAGAAGACCACCTTCACTTGTCCCTACGGTACCTTCGCTTACCGTCACATGCCTTTTTGGGCTATGTAATGCCCCTGGGACCTTTCAACGTTGCATGATGGGAATCTTTAGTGATATGGTTAAGAAGATTGTTGAGGTGTTTATGGATGACTTCTCGATCTTTGGGGATTCTTTCAGTGGATGCTTGAAAAACTTGGAGAAAGTTTTGGAGAGATGTGAAGAAAAGAACTTAGTATTGAATTTGGAGAAATGTCACTTCATGGTGACACAAGGAATTGTTCTTGGGCACATCGTTTTGCAAAGGGGATTGAGGTTGAAAAATCAAAGGTAGAGGCCATCTCTAACCTCCCTACATCGAGAGTCGTCAAGGATATCAAGTCGTTTCTGGGCCATGTGGGTTTTTACTGTCAATTCATTAAAAAATTTATTACATTGGCCTAACCCTTGACCAATTTATTTTCTAAAGATGTCCCATTTGAATGGTCAAATAGTTAGGAGAAATCTTTCACCAAACTCAAAAGTATGTTTGTCACACATCCGATTATGCGACCACCTAAGTGGGATTCACCTTTTGAGCTTATGTGCGACGCGAATGATTACGCGGTCGGCGCAGTGCTCGGTCAAAGGGAGGAGAGTAGACCTTATGTAATATACTATGCTAGAAAAATGCTCAATGAAGCCCAAATGAATTACACAACCACAGTAAAGGAGCTTCCAGCAGTAGTATTTGTCTTAGATAAATTTTGTTCCTACATCATTGATTTACCAATAGTTGTTTATAATGATCATTTTGCTTTAAAGTACTCGTTGTCTAAGAAGGACACCAAACTGAGACTTATCAGGTAGATCCTCCTACTTCAAGTATTCAAATGGACAATCAAAGACAAGAATGGAGTAGAGAATGTGGTGGTGGAACAATTATCTAGACTGGTGGTTGTTGTCCAAATTTGACGTTGACAATTTATGTGCAAGTATACACGTTCAAGAAATAATAAAGTAATAAGTAGAGTATCGTTCCCACGAAGAATTATTGCTAATAATTTTCAAGTACTAACTTTTTATCAATTCGATTTTATTTAAATAATGGGAATTGAACTATGAAGTGACTAGTTTAAAACTAAGCTAGATTTAATAATCAAGGGTTGAATTTACCGGATAAAAGAAGTTAAGATTACAACTTCCCATAATGCTTCGTATAAATCTTTCTACTCTCTTTCCAGTTAATTAATAAAAATAAGTAGTTAACTGAGACTTCAAAATTATTTATCAAACCTCTTCGGATAGTTAGATAAGCAAATCTCTCCCAATTAAATTGCAATATTCCTATGCAAAATAAGTTGGAATAGATTCATTAAGTTCAAGCTCTCATAAAAGTACGCACGACATATAAATATATTCCTATCCTGTACACAGACCCAGCAATTCAATCCGAAGAAGAATCAACTAGACTCATGTTATCATATTCAGATCTATCCCTAGAATTCATCTCCCAATTTCATCTAGGGAATCAAATTAATTGTTGGTCAAACAATTATATATTAAGCACATAATATGACAAACAACTCATATAAGATCAATCACAACTAGAAACGAGAGTAGGGCAATTTAACAAAACATTAGGTTCGGTTGTAATCTTAATAAAAACTTAGTTCATAATGTAATTGAAAGACATTATTCTAATATTAAACAACATCAATGAAAACCAAGAAGAAAAAGTAAGAGAAAAGAATGAAAACTTAGTCGCAATCTTCAATCCTCTCTAGCCTTCAAGTCCGATTTTTTTCGTGTCGATTCATTCGATCTTTGTCTTCAATTTCCTATCAATCCTTGGTATTTTTCCTCTTGTTTTCAGCCCCAAAGTCAGAATATTTATATTTATAAATAAAACCTAAAATGTGAGAAGAATTAGAGTCCAATTTCGGGTCAAAACAAGTCATAATTCGCTTGTAGAGCAAACACAAGCATGGGGTGCTGAAAAGGCACTAGAAAAGTGCTGCTTGGGCAGTATGTGGGCGCAGGGGCGCTGACTTTGTGCTGGAAAGGCGCTGGGGTGAGTACCGGTACTGTTTCTGCTCCAGAACAATTCTCGTAGAATTGTCATTACTTTTGATCCAATCGTCTGATTGAGCTGAAATTTTGACATAATACAGAAGACATTCTGATCTACAACTTTTATGTTTTGCACTCTTTTAGATTCAAATTGGATCATGGTAAAATATGAGCAATACAGAGGTACTGTGTCTAAACTTTGGGAAACCAGTGGGCTAACCATTCCAAATTGCATTTTTCTTGGTTTCTTCACATTTAAGCCTCCAAATCGACATTGTTTCCTTCCAAATTATGATTCCTACCAAGTAACATCAAAACACACAAAAAAAATGAACATAAAAAAATTAAAAACTTGCAATTTTATCAAGCCGAAAGTACACGATTCGTAGGTATAAAACCGACTCATCAAATACCCCCAAACTTAAATATTTGCTTGTCCTCAAGCAAAATACTAAGATAAAAAATCCTAAAAACTAATTCTAACCACCAACTACTCAAACAATGGATCAATATGAAACGGAATAATGGCCCCATAGTTACTACAAGTAATAATTCACGGGGAACTTCAAAATAGTGCAAAGTCTATCAATTCAACATACTCCTTAATTTTACCTCCGCTCATGACCATTTAAATACAAGTACATATCCGAAAATTTCAAGCTAGTCATCTCCCTAATACATTCGTAATCAAATGCTTCATAGGAGATGCACAATATCAACTCTATGAACTTACGCTTCACATCAACCTCCGTTAATTAAGGCAAATGTATAATTAAATGGTCCAAAGATTTTTTTTCATCTCTCTCTTTCTTTCTTTTTTCTCTTTTCATTCTTTCGGTGAGTGCATTTTATACTCCATCTCACCTCCTATTAAGTGCGAGTGTGTTTTACGCTCCATCTCGCCTTTTCTTGAACAATTGCATTTTACGCTCCATCTCGTTCTCGACATGTGTTTATGAGTGAGTGCGTTTTACGCTCCATCTCTACTCACCACATGCCCCTTTCTTGTTTTTTTTTCTAACTCATGAAGCATCAAATCAAACTAATTTTCAAAAACTCAATATTTTTTTTACACCCTAACACATCATAACCAATATTTCCCCCAAACCTATATGAGTACCTCAGTTCGCTTTGAATGATGCTTAAATAAGTTTTCTAAAGTTTCAATGATATCTCCCACAAGCATTTAACCAAATAAATTCTCTAAATAATGACTAACCAAACAGATGGATATGTGCTCATGAATGAAAAAATCACAATTAGTGTAAAACCAACTAGTACGTCAAACTAAAGACTCTACATGTTCATCAATTTTCCTTGAATTAACAATTAATCTCATTCATCATTGGTCATAATCAAATTCACTCAACCCATTACTCAAGTTGTAATACAACATGCAATCTAAATGTATACCTAATAATGCAAAAAAGGAAACAAGCATACGCCCCCAAACATAAACTAAACATTGTCCTCAATATATAAAGTAGGAAAAATTAAGACAGAGGACTTCCCTGAGACTTTGCTAGTTGACATCATCGTCAGTGTCCTCGTCTTCCGCTGAGTTTGGAGTGTATTCGGGAAACATAAGGTGGTATGTTCTTGGCTCCTAGTAAGGCTTTGTGTGCACTCCAACTTTATGTTCAATCCTTGGGACCTACAAGCAATTGACATACCAATTAAATTGCACTAACTACCTAACTACATTATTTCTTATATATATATATATATATATATAACTAAATTGAAATAAAATGAAACAAAACTTAGAAACTAAAATTTGGGTTGCCTCCCAATTAGCGCTTGTTTTATAGTCTTCAAGCTGACTACTTCCTGTTTCATCCCGGGTCGACATAGGTAATTGAGGTCTTTTCACGATCAATGTCGCCGCTCCAATATTGCTTCAGTCTCTATCCGTTCAACTTGAGAGTTCTTTTCGAATTAGCTTCCTCGACTTCAACCGCTCCATGAGGGAACACCTTCTCTTTATATAGCTTGGCGTTCTCAAGAGGATCTGAAACACAACTTCCTATAAATACCCCATTCACTACATCTTCCACCAAATCAACCCAAAAATATTCTTCCGGTTTGTTTGAAAATTTCATAGCTTAAAATACATTGAATCTAACCTCTTAATCCTGGACTCGCATAGTTAGCTCACTTTTTTTACATCGATAAGTGTTCTTCCAATTGCTAAGAATGGTCGCCCAAGAATAATAGGTATTTATCTATCTTCCTCATAATCTAAGACTATGAAATCAGCTGGAAAAATAAACTTATCCACTTTCACTAGAACTTCTTTAACTACGCCCCTTAGATAAGTAAGTGATCTATCCGCAAGCTGCAATTTGACATTAGTAGGCTTTGCTTCTTTCAACCCAAATTTCTTGTAGATTGAGAGCGGAATCAAATTAATACTAGCTCCCAAGTCATATAATGCTTTCCCAAAAAACTGACTACCTATTGTGCTAGGAATTGTAAAGCTGTCCGGATCTTTGAGCTTTGGGGGTAGCTTCTTTTGAAGGATAGCACTACACTCCTCCATAAGTGCCACTGTCTCAAAATCGCCTAGTTTTCTCTTCTCTGATAGAATTTCCATAAAAAATTTCACATAGTTAGGCATATTCTCCACTGCTTCTAATAAAGGGCTATTTATTTGGAGCTTCTTAAACACTTTCATTAATTTAAAGAACTCCTTATACCATTTTTGTTTCTACAAACGTTGTGGAAATAGCACGGAAGGCACAATAGATCCCAGATTTCCTCCCTTAGAAATTACACACGAATCACTTTCCTTCTTCTTGGGTTCCACATTCTTGCTACCTTTTATTTTTTTACCCTCAGTATCATCTCCATGTGATTGTTTTGGAGTTCCACCAACAACCTCAGGTAACTCTTTTTCACTTCTTAATGTAACAGCATTGCATTGCTCCTTACCTTCCCTCTTAGGATTGATCTTTGTATCACTAGGTAGAGTGCCTTGAGGTCGGTTGTTAATGGCATGAGCAAGTTGGCCCATTTGGTTTTCCTGGTTTTGGATTGATATTTCCATACTATTCATCCTTGTCTCATTCTGTGATATGTACTTGGACAGCAGCTCCTCCAAATTCAACTTATTTTCCTACTGTGGTGGAGCTTGATTTTGAAAGCATGGTGGTATGATTGTATTGGAGCAGAAGTTTGGGCTTGATTATTATTCCATGAAAAGCCCGGATGATTCCTCCAACCAGTGTTTTAATTTTTGGAATTATTGTTTTATTACTGCCTGTTGTGGTTACCAATGTATTGTACCGACTTAGGATTAATTGCACATTGATTGGTCGGATGGTTCCCGACACACAATTCACAAACAACTACCACCCTCTGAATAGGCTACACCCCTAAAGTATCAATCTTCTTTGTCAGTGCATCAACCTGTGCAGCCAATGACGTAATTGCATCAACTTCATAAATGCCTGCCACCTTTGGCTGATTGATCCTTGTAAAGGGCCACTGATAATTTTTGGCAGCCATCATCTCCAACAACTCAAAAGCTTCATAAAAAAATTTTCCCATCAATGTACCTCCTGCAACTGCATTTATACTGGTTTGGGTAGCACTAAACAACCCGTTGTAGAACGTCTAAACTTGCAACCATTTAGGAATACCATGGAGTAATTCTTTGAATAGCTCCCACGCTTCATATAGAGTCTCGGAATCATGTTGTGCAAATGAAATGATGTCATTCCTCAACCTTCCAGTTTTAGCTGGTGGAAAGAATTTAACTAAATTTGTACATGAGGTAATAGACCCCGACGACAATGCATATATCAAACTCTTCACCTTATCACAAAGTGAGAAAGGAAAAAGTTAGAGTCTAATCGCATCTTCAAAAATCCCATTGTATCTGAATGTGTCGTATATCTCTAGAAAACTCACCAAATGATCGTTTGGGTCATCGCCAGGCAATCCCCCAAACCCACCAACTCGATTGTATTTTCATAACAAGCGGCATTGCATAATCCCTTAGCGATTTTTGTTCATCTTCGGCCATGAGTTGAATTTACTGGATAAAAGAAGTAAAGATTACGACTTCTCCTAATGTTTCGTATAAATCTTTCTACTATCATTCAAGTTAATTGATCAAAATAAGTTGTTAACTGAGACTTCAAAATTATTTATCAAACCTCTTCCGATAGTTTGATAAGAATATCCCTCCCAATTAAATTGCTATATTCCTATGGAAAATAAGTTGGAATAGATTAATTAAGTTCAAACTCTCATAAAAGTACACACAACATATAGGTATATTCCTATCCTATACACAAACCCAGTTATTCTATCCGAAGAAGAGTAAACTAAACGCATGTTATCATATTCAAATCTATCCCTAGAATTCATCTCTCAATTTCATATAGTAAATCAAATTAATTGTTGACCAAACAATTAAATATTATGCACAAAATATGACAAACAACTCATATATGATCAATCACAACTAGAAATGAGAGTAGAGCAATTTAACTAAACATTAGGTTTCGTTGTAATCTTAATAAAAACTTACTTCATAATGTAATTGAATGACAACATTCTAATATTAAACAACATCTTAGAAAATCAAGAAGAAAAAGTAAGAGAAAAGAATGAAAACTTAGTCGCAATCTTCAATCATCTATAGCCTTCAAGTCCGATTTTCTTCGTGTCGATTCATTCGATCTTTGTCTTCAATTTGCTATCAATCCTTGGTATTTTTCCTCTTATTTTCAGCCCCCAAAATTCAGAATATTTATATACATGCATAAACCCTAGCATGTGAGAAGCATTAGAGTCCAATTTTGGGTTAAAGCAAGTCATAATTCACATCTAGAGCCAACACAAACGCAGGGGTACTGAAATGGTGCTGGAAAAGTGCTACTTGGGTAATATGTGGCTGCAGGGGTGCAGACTTTGCGCTGGAAAGGCACTGGGGCGAGTACATGTAGTATTTCTGCTTCGGACCAATTTTCATACAATTGTCATAATTTTTTATCCAACTGTCCGATTGAGCTGTATTTTGATCAAATATAGAAGACATATAGATCTACAACTTTCATGTTTTGCACTCTTTAAGATTCAAAGTGGATCATGGTAAAAAATGAGAAATAGAGCAGTATTGTGTCAAAACTTTGGGAAACCAGTGGGCTAACCCTTCCAAATTGCATTTTTCTTGGTTTCTTCACCTTTAAGGCTCCAAATCGACATTGTTTCCTGCCAAATGTTGATTCCTACCAAGTAACATCAAAACCCACAAAATAATTAAAAATGAACATGAAATAATAGAAAACATACAATTTTATCAAGCCAAAAGTAGCCAATTCGTAAGTGTAAAACTGACTCATCCGCAGTGCAAGAGGCCGATAGGAACACTCCTATCCCGTATTTCTTTCCTGATGAGCAATTTCTTTCAATTCATTCTGTGTGTCCTTGGTATGTTGACATAGGTAATTATTTTACAACTAGACAAATACTACCGCTGTGGAGCCCAGAGGATCAAAGGAGATTTATGGCAGATGTGAAGTACTTTTACTTTAACAACCCGTACCTATTCAAGTACTTCCCTGACCTAGTCATGCAGTGATGCGTACCTAAAAATGAGCAACGGGATGTCCTTGCATTTTTCCACTAAGAAGTCCTTCAATCAGGTTTTTACTGGCCCTCACTTAACAAAGACTGTGTTTCATTTTGTAAAGAATGTGATAGATGCCAGCATTTGGGTACTGTGACCCGAAGGAACATGATGCCCCTTTACCCTCTACTTGTTATAAAAATATTTGATTATTGGGATATTAATTTCATGGGTCCCTTCCCTATGTCGTTTGGCTACCTATACATTCTACTAGCAGTGGACTATGTGTCCAAGTGGATGGAGGCCAACCCAACTAAGACCAGTGAACATTGTGTCGTGGTCATGCTTCTCAAGGAGAAATTTTTTTCAAGGTTTGGGATGCATTGTGCAATGATAAGTGACGGTGGATCACAATTCTGTAATAGGTCATTTGCATCTTTAATACACAAATATGGTGTTATATATAAGGTATCCACCGCATATCACCCACAAATCAATGGCCAAGTCGAGTTCGCTAATAGGGAGATCAAGAACATCTTAGAGAAAATGGTTAACCCAAATAGGAAAGATTGGTCAAACAGATTGATTAATGCACTATGGACTTACCGCACTGCCTACAAGACGATATTGGGTATGTCTCCCTATCGACTTGTCTTTGGAAAGGCTTGCCATTTGCCAGTTGAGATGGAACACAAGGCCTACTGCGCTATAAAGACTTTGAATTTTAATTTGAGAATGGTCGAAGAACATAGGATGTCGAAATTGAATGAATTGGAAGAAATTCAAAGAGACGCCTATGAGAGCTCTAAAATTTCAAAGGTGCAGGCTAAGATCTTTTATGAGAAATTCATTGTATGGAAGTCATTCAAGATCGGCCAAAAAGTGCTCTTGTAAAACTCTTATCTCTCCATTTTCCAAGACAAACTCTGATCCTATTGGAATAGCCCCTATCTTGTCAAGGTGGCCTATCCCAATGCGGTTGTGGATGTCATAATCCTCGAGAATGCCCATACATTCAAGGTCAGTGGCCAAAGACTTAAGCCATTTTTTGAGAATTTTGATGGACAAGTGGTGGAGGGGGACTTAGCAAATCCGATGAATTTGAAATTCGTGGAGGAATAACCTATTTTATGTTTTTTAGTGTACAGTCTTTTTAATTACTTATGTTATTTTCATTTTCATGTTACTTATTTTACTTGGTCGTATAACATCGTTTTCCATAGTTTTAGATGTTGGTGCTTTTGTCAAAGCTCAAGTGTAAGGTGTTCTCTAACCCTAATCATCTTTTTACTGTCATTCATTGCATATCATATCTTTTTGTTGCATTGAGGACAATGCATGATTCATGGTTGGGGTGGAGGTGCACCATTTGCATGTTCCAATGTTTGTGGAAATTTTTTTGGATAATTCAAATTTTTGGGGTGAAAATTCACCTTTCACATGTCATACAGATTTTTGTTTACAATAGTGCAAATTATGTGAAATTTTTAAATTTTTTGGTGAAAAAAGATGTCTGAATGTTGATCTGTATTTCCTTGTTAAGAGTGCTTGGGTTATCTGATCTGGTGATATTTGTTTTGAACCTTGAGCACATGGGCATATTATAGAAGTTAATCCTATGCTTAAGGGTCCATATGTATCTACTTTTGAACTCAAACGTATGTGCTTTTTGAATGTATAATTTTAGTAATTTAAGGATTGAATTCATATTTTAGGATGGACATAAACAGTGGAGATAAGTAAGGACCCATGAGAGGTTTAGTGCCATTTCTCTTTGGAGGGGACTTACATTTACTCAAGGAACAATTCTTAAATTTCAAATTTGTTCAATAGTCTTATTATGCTTGATTCAGTTAGTTGCATTTGTGTGGTCGATTAACTTGTCTGAAATGTACAATGCTCTCCTATGCTTACCTGAAAGTGATCTTAGGCCATTTTTGATTATGTTGTGCCTTAGCCTTGTTCTTGAGAAAATATTATCCCTAGTGCCGTGATTGAGCCTATATTGAAATTCATTTCTATGTCTTACATTTAACCAAGCCAATAAAAATGATAAATATCTACCTTACCCTGGTTGTCACCTGAACTGAATATGAGTAATTGCAAAAGTGAAGGAATTGTGGTGTGAAAATTCAAGCAAGGGATAATTGTTGTTGAAACTCAAATAGTTAAAAAGAATAAAAATGAGAATTAAAATTCAAGAAAAGGAAGAAAAGGGGTGAGAAGAAGAAAGAATGATCAAAAGAAAAAGAAATTGTTAAGGAAAATAAAACAAAGAAAGAAAGAGTGTGGTGATGGTGTAAGAATGAAAATCCCATCAAAAGGGAGATGCGTTTGAAATAAAAGTCTTTCTCTTGGAACAACCCACTTTGTATCCTATGTCCTTCGTTTCTTTTATATCAATATCACCCCAAGGCCCCATTACAACCTTTAAAGTCCAAATTGATCTATAGAAGCATGGGAGACACATAATCTTAAATAAAAGGATGAGTTGGTTTTACTACCCAATGCCCTAGCATTCTTTTCATGAGATTATGCCAAAGTCGCCTCATTTTCATACAAAAACTTTATTTTTGGATTACATGTGAGTACACTTTGTGTTTTTGCACAACAATTTATCTCACTTGTACGCATGGAGTGCATGGTAAAATAACAAGAGTCTGTTCTTTTTGTTATGAGTTACCTTTGATGAGTTTTGCATTGAAACTGAATTAGGCTAGTCATTCAAATATGAATTCTATTGTGTAAATGCTTAAATTACTTGTCCAATTCACACACATACGAGTTCGAAAATAAATGTATAGGTGTGTACTTTAGACTAGTATTTAGGGCTATAGTGATGCTCATGTGTGCTTAGTTCGGCCATTTGAACAATTTGTTAAATAGCTCCATGATTGTAGAATAGGGAAATATTGCTCAACTTTCGATGTTTGATAAGAATTAAGAATATTTGTGTGGCTGGAATGCATGTTTTACATTTTTGGTATTCATTTTGATAGTTAAAAATAGAAATCCATGCCTTGCGTGTTGAACGCATCAAAATTTTAAATCGCCTTGCAATTTTGGCTATAATTTGGGCATGAAGGGTCAAATTATGGTTAGCAAGTGTAATACATGTTTAGGCTGGAATAGAGGTCGTAAAGAGAGTGGTAGAATGTATAGGGTTGGTCCTAAAATGAAAAGCAGTAGAGGTGGGTTGCTCAGCAGGAGTATTTTGCAACTAAGGCTAAGTCTACCAATACGCCATACCGGTAGGTTTAGGCAACTAGAGTGCAACCTACTGGTAGGGTTCCATCTACCTACAGGTAGGTTTCGCCTTGAATGCTAAAATTAGGGCTTTGAATCAAATATTTCGATGAAACCCTTCATTTTCCACCCATATCACAGACTATAAAGCTTCCCTCTCTCACTCAAAACCTTCTTAGGCTTTCAAATCACACTCCTCTTCCTTCAATCTCTCTAATCTCCATTCCTTGTGCTGTGATTTAGTGGATTTCAACCCTTAGAAAGCCTAATTGCCGAAAATCTTACAAGCCCAAATGCTCTCCACTCTCTTCAATCTATTCAAATTCTCTCAGATGGCTCGGCATGTGGAGATCATTCATGAGGCGATCGACCTAGTTGAAGTTATTTTCTTGATCCTTTTCACAGTCTTGACACTGTTGCATTGCATGGCCCAAACAAAGAGAACGGAATCCGACTCCTCTCAACCCAAGAGAGGCGGTAAAGGGTCGAGTGGGGATAAAAATGAGTAGGGAAAAAAGGCGAGAATCGAGGAACGGATCCGGTTAATCCGAGAAAAGAATGTAACATGTGAGCGACACCTTCATCACATCTCACTTGGTCTGAAGAACGAGGTGGTCAGGATCATCGATGCATATGGGATGAGATTTTGGTTCGAGCCAGTGGATGGGTACAACTTGTCTCTATGTAGAGAGTTTTGCCAAACACTTAGGGTGGTTGAGGTAAATGAGGTCGAGATTTTAAGGACGAATGTTTGGCGAAAGATGTCTGAGGTGACCCCTACTATCATTGCCACTCTCCTAGGGAATTATGAGAAACCACCTTCTTCCTCGCCAGTTATCCTCATAACGTCACCCGTGCCAAGACCATTACTGATTTTGTAGCTTTGATGTATGATGACCCCAGACAATTCAAGGGGATAGTCTACGTTTTGGGGCTAAAGCATTTGTACGAACTGTTGAATAAACTTTTTCATTACAATCTTCTATCGAGGGGCACATAAAAGACACTAAATCTTGAAAAGTTAGCTCTTTTGGACGCTGTCATGTCTGCGAAGACAGTGGACTTTGCTCTTTTCATATGGGAGGTGATGAAAGATTTTGTCGAGACTTAGAAACCCAAGGCTAATATACCTTTCGGGAGTATGGTGATCCGGATGTGTAGGCATTTCAAGGTCAAGGAGTATGTATTTGACATGCTCACTCCCCTCAAGACTAGGGCAATTGGAAAGGCGAGCAGCAAGAATCGAAAAGCTATGAGTCGGGGGGAGCGAGCTAGGACTTCAAGGTCAGACTCTGACGATGCTAGGCCTTCATCTTCTGTACCCTCCACTGATCTTATCTTTCTGGGACCCTTCTCTCTGGACCTGCCACTCGACCTCCTTCGTCAGCCCTATCAGTATTGGAGAGGTGTGAAGAAAAGAATCTCATGTTGAATTGGGAAAAGTGTCACTTTATGGTGACGAAAGGAATTGTGTTGGGCCATTTAGTATTGGCAAGGGGCATTGAAGTTGACAAATCCAACGTGGAGGCCATCTCCAACCTCCCCACGCTGACAACCATCAAGGGAATCTTAATGTGAGCCATATTTGGCCCAACCCCTGACCCACTTACTGCCTAAGAAGGTCCCCTTTGAGTGGTTAGATGAATGTGAGGCATCCTTTAAAAAACTAAAAAGCATGCTTGTCATGCCTCCTATCATACTACCACCCAATTGCGATATACCTTTCAAGCTCATATGTGACGCAAGTGATTAAGCGGTAGGTGCAGTGCTTGGTCAGAGAGAGGATAATAGACTGTATGTGATATACTATGCTAGAAAAACACTTAATTAGGCTCAAATAAATTACACTACCTTTGAGGAAGAATTGCTAGCTGTAGTTTTTGCTTTAGATAAATTTCGTTCATACATCATTGGTTCGCCTATTGTTGTCTTTACTGACCATTCTGCCTTGAAGTACTTTTTATCTAAGCGAGATGCGTAACCAAGACTCATTATGTGGATCCTCCTTCTATAAGAATTTGACTAGACGATTAAAGATAAGAAAGGAGTTGAGAACGTGGTGATGGATCACTTATCCTGGCTTGTGGTGTAGGAGACTAATGAGCATATTCCTATTCCTGAATTTTTCCCAGACGAGCATTTACTTTCAATTCATTCTATATGTCCTTTGTATGCTGACATATATAATTACCTAGCAACATGACAGATACTGCCGCAATGGAGCCAAGAAGACAAAAGACGATTTATGACAGATGTGAAGTACTTCTACTTCGACAACCCATACTTGTTCAAGTATTGTTCCGATCAAGTCATGAGAAGATGTGTACTTGAGAATGAACAACGGGATGTCCTTGCATTTTTCCATTCACAGGCTTGCAGCGGGTATTTTCAGCAAAGAAGACTTCCACTAAAATTCTTCAATCAATTTTCTACTGGCCCTCCCTTATTAAAGATTGTGTTTCATTCTGTAAGGCATGTGACAGATGCCAATGATTGGCTAGTGTGTCCCATAGAAATATGATGCCCCTTTCTCCTGTACTTGTCATCAAAATATTCGACTGTTGGGGAATCGATTATATGGGTTCGTTCCCCATGACTTATGGTTATCTGTACATCCTTCTTGTAGTTGACTATGTGTCCTAGTGGGTGGAGGCTATCTCGACTAAGACTAATGACCACTAGGTCGTAGTCAAGTTTCTAAAGAGAATATCTTTTGAGGTGTGGGATGCCCCAAGCAATGATTAGTGATGGTGGATCCCATTTCTATAATAGGCCATTTGCAACTCTAATGTTCAAATATGGAGTCACTCACAAAGTATCCACCGCCTATCATCCACAAACAAATGGCCAAGTCGAGCTAGTCAATAGGGAGATCAAGACTATTCTAGAAAAAATGGTTAACCCTAATAGGAAAGATTGGTCTAATAGATTGACCGATGTCTTATGGGCCTACTGTACTGCCTATAAGACTGTTTTAGGCACGTCTCCCTACCGGCTTGTCTATGGAAAGCTTGTGACCGATGCATTGGTTGATGGTGGATAAGCTTGTGAGTCTTTGATAAACCATAGGCCTAGTCACGGTTTATGCTTAGATACTCACCACATTATCCCTAGCTTCCTATGAATCAATCATTCATTTAAGCTCTATGGGAGGAGGAATTCGAATTGAGATGGTAATCCCATTGGAGTGACCTCTTCGATTAGCCAACACCTCTTTTTCTCACTTCATTTTCATTAAAACACACGTCACCAAACAACTTCCAACCACAAAGATTTTATACTTTATTTTTACCATAATCACCTTCCCCTCAGTTTACTTCCTTCATAGTGGAAACTACCTTGGAATACCACCAAGTAAAACACGACCCGCGAAAGTCCCCTTGCGATTAGGGAGCACTTTTGTTCATTGCACATCATATTTATACCATCTAATTTTCCTTTTCCCAAGGGAGAGTGACACTCCCCTTTAAACCATTCACTTCACATGCTAAGGGATGGTATTTAGGGGTTAGGAAACAACAAGTTTTTTCAACAATCAGGGGAGTCACAGGTTGCTTAGGTGGACCATTGGTGTGAGTCTAGGAAATCACCTACCCCAAAAAAATACATGGTTAATTTTATAAAATAGTCATTGGATGTGTAACATCAACGGTGAGGGCTTGGAATGTCAGGGTACATATGCATGACATTGCATGTGTTATGAGAGCCAGTGAAGGCTTGGATTGCATTGCATGTGTGAGTTTCATCTCATAACATGTCATGGCATTGTAAATTCCATTATAAAATGCATATTATTCTTGAATGGATGTTTGTTGATTGTTTAATTGCATGTGAACATTTCATATACATCTGGTTTGAAGAGTAACCTCTTTACGAGATGCTCTATTGAGCTTTGCGCACCCTTTATGGGAATATATAATTCAGGTATTGGATAAGCTCCTTCATATGCCCTCACTTGGGCACGTGTTGACGACCAAGACGGGTTGTGGCTCGTGAATCCCATTTTGCAATCATTTTGCATTTTGTTTTGCCCGCATATAAATCTTGTATAAAAACTTGTATTTTAGCGAAGTACGTGCAAGGGAACATTGTTCTTTTGTAAAAGGAATGAATGTAATGGTTGTGGTATGTATTGGATCGCTAAACGTTTGATTTGGAGAAGTTTGGGGAGCCTAGGCACCAGTACCTAGGTTCACAGGTACTGGTACCAAATTGTGAAGGGCCCAAGTACCGATACCACATTTTTAGGTACTGGTACTTGGAAAACACAAGGCTTAGGTAGCTCTTTACAAAAACTGAAATTTAAAGATAACCATGCCAAGCCTTCGGGCCTTGAGTGTTCTTCTATAAAGAATGTAATTGGTGAAATACTAAGGATAAATTGATGTATATTGAATCTTGGAATGGTCATGTGATGATGTAGTGTCGGATTATACGACATACATGAGTATTCCTACAGTTTGATGGGTGATCAACGGGTTAATAAAGGACCTCTAGTTTTAGGGGCGTCACAATCATATTTAGGTTTGATCGGGAATTTTTAAGATTCATAATGAGTACCTTTGATTGTGGAATGTTTTTATGCAAAAATAATAAAATGTATGAAGTGGTGGCATGCTATACACATAATTAATACGTAAAAGATATGGTTAATTATGGAATGGATGATTGATGAGTGTGACTAATTAAAGTATGTTGAGATGGAATTTTTTAAAAAAAAGACAAAAAAATACTAAAAAAATGAACAAGAGTAGTAAATAGTAATGGGGATTTGTTGTGTGTAACAATAATGTTTGAATGTTATGAATAGTAACTAAATAAAGTGTGATTTTTTTGATAAGAGCAAGGAGATTGTAAGCACAATATACTGTAAATGTAGCCCCAATTATGAGGCACAGTTTCAGAAGTTAGTGTATAGTTGTGACGCTAGAATGAGGTACCAGCAATAGAAGTTTGGTGTGACTGTGGGAAAAAAAATATTCTTGTTCTTGATTTAAAATAAGGATGGTGCAAGCCCATGCCTATATTCAAGTACTTCAATGTGAGATAAAAGATTTTGTTTGCTTACTTGGAAATTCTATGGTAATAAGTTGTACATAAGATATGATTGATTTGTCTTTATGAATGACAATTTTGAATGGAATGTCAGTTATTGAAGTCTTGTTTGTAGAATGACTTGTTGTATGTTTGTGATAATTTATAGCACTTTTATTTGTGATTTATGATGTTTATTAGAAGGGTTAGGTGAATTACAACTGATAACACAAAAGTGGTAGTGAAAAATTAGCCAAAAGCATAACATTTAATACGAATGATATTGCTTATAATGTCAAATAACTAAGTGGCACTGAGAATATGAATTTAAATTAGTTGGTTAATTCCTCTACGGTAATTTCTTGACGTAATTTTACTTCTACTCAATGAACGAGACTCTATGAGCAAAATATTTACCGAAACCAGTGTGGGAAGGTAATTTCGGGGATGGAATTATTTAAGAGAGGAATAGTTGTGAGACTTGAACACTCCTACATAGCATTTCATATAGCGTTAGCTATTTAAATATAAGAGGCTTATGTTAGTCAAGGGAAAAAATCAAAATTATTGGAAACACGAGAGAGAAATTATGAACTCCGACAATAAAATGTAGGGTTTAATTATGAAATTTGAAAAATGGTGAGGTAAGAATAGTCAGCTAGTAGAAAATAACAATAAAGAATTTGAATAAGGAAAGAGTATGGGGGTTGGTCTAATCACTC
>CM042193.1:22464942-22701544 GCA_023539305.1 Ilex asprella | reverse complement strand
AATGATATTGATGATGATCTCTTGTGTATTTTCTTTAATTTTCCCTATTTAAAGATATCATTTGTGAGAATTGGGGGTTTTGTTGGAAATTGATTGTAAATTGAGGGTTGTGGAATTGTTGGGTGTTTGAGACAATAGTTGGGTATTGTATTCTTCTATGGTTGTTTTGAACAAACGTGAGTGAGAGGTTCCTTGTAAGGATGCTCATTCGTTCTCAAGAGGTTCCTTGTACGGATGCTTGAGAAACCAAATCTTAAGGGTGAGAGGTTCCTTGTAAGGATGCTCATTTGTTCTCAAGAGGTTCCTAGTAAGGATGCTTGAGTAACCAAATCTTAAGGGTGAGAGGTTCCTAGTAAGGATGTTCATTCCTTCTCAAGAAGTTCCTTGTAAGGATGCTTGAGAACCAAACCTAGAGGGTGAGAGGTTCCTTGTAAGGATGCTTATGCCGTGAAGAACATTAGTATATCATGTGTGGGAAATGATTCGCATTTTGTAAATGAATGTTATTGGAGCTTGGTTGTCATTGTTTATTTCTATCACCATTTCGATTTAAACTTGAGATCATATTTTAAAGTGTTCTGATTTTACTTCAAAGATTATATATGTTATTTGTTAAATCAGGCCAGCTTGTTTTTCATTTTGCTAAAGCTTGTCTGATTTTGGGAAGATTTTGCTACAGAGCTTCGTGCTCATCCCCTAGGGTTGAAAATTTTTCAGATTTCGTGCCAGAGGATGAGCTCGGTGCTAACGAGTCGGGCCAGGGAGAGACTTCACTAGAGGGATACTTGGATCCAGAGTGGGACATCTAGAGATGTCCTTTCCTTTTGCACTAGACTAGGATATTCTTTTGAACAATGTAAAGCCTAGTTTACTTTTGTAATTTTTGCTACATTACAACTAGTTAATTTTGCTGGGATGTAAAGGCTTGGATGTGCCTATTCTTTTGGAACAATGTAATAGACATTATATATCTATGATGAATGGAATTTATTTATTGATGAAATATCTTAGTGCTCTCATTAGGTAAATAGTTTTAGAATGTAATGCCCTCCAGGGTGGTTTTTGGGGCGTTACAGCAATAAAGGAATGCATAATGTAAAGAGCCATGTAAAAGAAATGGAGCACGAAACTTAACTTAAAGCAAGAAATCTTAAACTATGAAGAAAAACATTCAATAC
Organism: Ilex asprella; assembly: GCA_023539305.1. Classification (NCBI taxonomy): domain Eukaryota; kingdom Viridiplantae; phylum Streptophyta; class Magnoliopsida; order Aquifoliales; family Aquifoliaceae; genus Ilex; species Ilex asprella. Next base: position 22,700,366 of record CM042193.1, on the reverse strand, counting down.
CCATTTTAAGAAAATCTTGAAGTGGAAAAAGTCATACAAAAATGGTAGAATCAAAAACATATAACTAAACCTGGAATAGACTTGAAGTAAATGGCATTAAGGTACAAGAGTTAAAGATTACAAGAGATTAAAAGCTTACTACAACTGGAATGGAGAGGAGAATGCAAAAACATAAACTGTCTAATCACTATTCATCATCTTCTACATTGAACTAATCCTAGCTTAGGTAGCCACACCTTTAATCTTGTGTGAATGTTGAATATAATGGAGTGTGAGACTTCAATTTTCGTGCATGGTGGTCCATCTAGGTGTGAGAGTAGACCTCCCATTCATGGGAGGTGATTTTGATGGGTTACACATGCTAGAAAGTACTAGTTTGCAACTCCCTGGTAGCCCACTTCCCCTCCCATCCTATTTGAATGCCAAACCTCAAAGTCTTCAAATTGTATAAAGGAAGCATGGAAATGTGTAAAGAAATGCTGGGGACAAGTGGGAGAAGTGTAGGTGGGACCCCCAATCAAGTGGAGGGTGAAAAATAATCATTTTGGGCACTTCTGAGGAGTGTACCGGTAAGCCTTTTGGAGTTCGGGGTACCGATACTGCGTACCGGTACTATACCGTACCGGTATGCAGTACCGGTGCTGCTTTCTATTGTGGACCAATTTTCGTAGAATCGACATAACTTTTGATCGAACCTTTGGATTGAGGTGAAATTTTGACACAATATAGAATACATCTAGATCTAAAACTTTCATGTTTTGAACGTTTCATATTCAAAGTAGATCATGAGAAAAATGGATGAATACCAGGGTCCTTCTACTAAATGGTGTCGGTGTTGGTGCCTTTGTTAGCAAACACCAATACGTCCTCGATTTCTTCACTTTTAAGCCTCCAAATCCTCATGTAATGTGTCCATTCCTTCACCACACATCCATGCTTAGTTGCAAGGTTTAAAATCCATCATTTAAGCTATAATTACATGTAACATTGAAAATTTAATATTATTCATAATTTTGGCTAATTCTAAGTACTTAGATGCTAAAGTTGGGTTAAAATGCATGTAATGAGACCATTAAATATAAAATATTTTGTTTTAATCACACCCCCCAACTTAAGCTTTGCTACTCCTTAGCAAACAAAATGTAAAAATCAAGAAAACAAAGATAAACCTATAGTAATTCTGCAATTGCATTTAGCACATGCAACATGCCTTTAAACCCCTAGGTGATCCATAGTGAACGAGTTTTATCTCGTGAAGGTACCTACAAAATTATTTTCCTAGTATCCAATATCTAAATCATATTCCCTTATCTTTACTAGCACTAGGATGTCAAAATAACTTGCTCCAAACACCCAAACCAATCACACATAAGACATATCGTAGCCTTAAATGCTATTCTAGAGTATCCACATACACATTCATTTTCAAACTCGTGTGTGTGTGAAATGGACATGTAATTTATACATTTACACAATGGTGTTCACTTTCACATTGGCCATCCAAATTAAGCTTTGATGCAAACTCACCAAGGGTGTCTCTCAACAATGAATCACACTATGATTATCTTGGCATGCTCTCCATTAGTATATGTGAGATGAAATCTTGTGCTTAAAACGAAGTATGCTCACATATAATCCAAAAATTAAGTTTATGCATAAAAATGAAACAACCTTAGCATAATCTCGTGAAAGAAATGCTAGGGCATTAGAGAGCAAAATTAATCTTTCTTGTTCTTTAAAAGTATGCATCACCCATGATTATCTAGATCAATTAGGACTTCAAGGGTTATAATGGGGCGTTGGGGTGATATTGAGGCAAGTGAAATGAATGATATAAGATAACAAAGATAGTTGTTCTTAGTGGATGACCTTTATTTCAAAAAGATCTCCCTTTTAGGGGATTTCTAGGCTAACACCATGATAAGAGTAAAATATTGCATATTTAACAGACTCATTACATGCTTTTTAACTCAACTTTTGCATATAAGTACTTAGAGTTAGTCAAAATTATGAATAATGTTGAATTTTCGATGTTGCAAGTAATTATAGTGAAAAATATGTATTTTAGAACCTTGAAACTATGTATGGATGTGTGGGGAAGGAATGAACACAGTACATGAAGATTTAGAGGCTTAAAAATGAAGAAATCAAGGAGTTATTGGTGTTAGGTAACAAAGGCACCAGCACCCACACCATCTGGTAGAACCTCTATTTTTTCTCCATTTTTACCATGATCCACTTCGAATCTAAAAAAGTGCTAAACATGAAAGTTGTAGATCTGGATGTCTTATGTATTGTTTCAAAATTTTAGCTCAATCGGACAGTTGGATTAAAAGTTATGACGATTCTACAAAAACTAGTCTGGAGTAGACAAAGTGTACAAGTATGTGTACCAGTACGCCGAACTCTAATAGCTAAACTGCACTGGTACGACTTGCCTAAAGTGCCCAGAATGACTATTTTTCTTGTTCCACTTGCATAGGGGTCCCATCTACACTTCTCCCACTTGCCCCCAACATTTTATGCCCATTTTCATGCATCCTACACCCTTGATGAAGACTTTGGAGGTTTGACATTTAATGAAGAGAGAGAGAAAGGGTGAAGCCTGGGTGTGCAGGCTAAGCCTATGCTAGCCTGCCATACCCATCCATTCATCCCCTATTGATGGAGGGTACATCACACAGCTAGAGGGACCCCCCATGAACAAAATTGTAGGGCACACACTCCATATTCTCATCATTCTTTAGCATTGAAATGGGTGGCTACCTAAGCTAGAAGTAGTTTTAGAGAGGAAGATGATGAATAGTAGGAAAATTTATGTTTTCGCATTTTTTTCACCCATTTCATTGCAGTAATCTTTATAGCTATCTTGTAATCTTTATTTCTTGCATTGTAATCTATTTTAATTCTAGTCTAACCAATTTTAATTCAAATGTTCTGGCACTTTCATTTTTCTGCTGGGTTTTATCTTCAAGCTTTGTTTTTAGTTATGAAATGAATTCTCCTTTGTAGCTTACATTCTCCTAGCATTAATACAAGTTTTAATCTTCATTTCTTCTACATGTCTCTTTACATTATGCATGTCTTTCCATTAAGTATGAGTAGCTAGATTTTAAGTTGGCTAATTCAAGGGAGACCTCTTCTTGGGGATTTTATTGCAACTCTTCTTCTTTCATCCACTCGGTGTACGGTGGTTAGGTTTGACTGGGCTGAGAGTGGATGTGAATGTGAGTCTTTGATATCTCATAAGCTTGGTCACGGGTTATGCTTGGATCCTCACCTCCATTCGGTTGTGAGTTCTTGATACACCATAGGCATTGTCACGGTGTATGCTTGAATCCTCACCTCCATCACGTCCCTAGCTTTCCACGAATCAATCGTTCATCTATGCACCATTGGAGGAAAGTTTCTAGTTGAGTTGGAATTTTCATTAGAATAACCTTTTTGGATTCGTCGACACTTGTTTTATTTCATTTTTCTTAAGAACACAACACACCAAAACTCAAACAAAAGATTTTACACTTTTCAATTTTGACAAAATCACCTTCACACAACTCACCTTCCTTCCCTGAGGAGACGACCTTGGAATACTCTTCCAAGTAAAACACGACACTCAAATTACTCCTTACACTTGGAGAGCACTTTTGTTCACACATATTTCATTTCATTTTTCCCATTTCCTTGCCCTTTCTTTTGACACTATCCCAAGGGAGAGTGACACTCCCCTTCGAATCATACACTTCACATGCTAAGGGATAGTATTTAGGGGTTAAGAAATAATAAGGTTTTCCAACAAGCACACCATCACTTCACTATTTGCTTCTTTTTTCTTCTTCTCCTTAACATTTCCATTTTCTTTTTCTTTGACCATTCTTTCTTTTCTTTTTTTCTCTTCTTCCACCCTTTTTTCTCATTTTCTTGGATTTCATCTTCTTTTTTCATTCAACATTTGAATTCCACACTATTCATCTCTTTTGTTGAGTTTTCATACCATACCTCCTCGCACAAGGAACAACCAAGGTGAGGTAGATTTTATCATTTTGCCCTTGCTTGATCAAACGTGTGACATGAAAATGAATTTACAATTAGGCTCAATCACGACACTAGGGATAAAAATTCACAAGGAAAAATTTTAAGGCTCAAAGCAAAACAAAGATGGTCTAAGGTCATTTCTAAATAAGCATGGAGGAACATCTTGCGTTTCAAGACAAAGTCAATCAACTACCCAAATGCACCTACCCAAAACAAGCATAATGAGATTATTGAACAAATTTGGAATTTAAAAAATTATTCCTTGAGTAAATTTAAGTTCCCTCCAAAAAGGATTGGCACTAAAGCTCACATGGGTTCTTACTCATCTCCACTATTCATGTCAAGCACTCAAATGTGAACTTAGTCCGTAAATTGAAAAAATTACAAGTTCATGGTGCATTATGGTTGAGTTCAAACGCAAACAAGTAAGTGATACTCTAGCATAGGATAAACTTCTATCATGTGCTCATGTATTCAAAGTTCAAAATGAAGATCAAGCAATCACAACTCCCACAACAATTAGGGTAGGGGAATACAATTTAATATTAGGTACTTTACACAAAAAAATGTCAATTTTTTTTAAAATTTTCACATTTTCAAATTATTCTATAAAAAAAGTGGTGGAACATATAAATGATTTCACATTTCCAACTTATTCAATTCAAGAAGTGGTGGAACATGTAAATGGTGCACATCACCCCCCAACTTGAACCATGCTTTGTCCTCAATGCATAAGGAATCATGCAATGAGAAAAATGAAAGTAATATGGAAAATGAGATACCCCCTTTTTATGTTCTTTTCCTCTTTATTTCTTTAAAGGAAAAATGAAACACAAAAGAGCTTGTTTACACCCCCAACTTAGACTCGAACATGATATTGAATAAGATTTGCTATGATAATGCTCAAAATGATATGAGTCCAAATTAGGAAGAGGTAAATAACTCATGGTAAAAGAAACACTACAATATTTATGAAAATAAAAAAATAACAATAAAATAAATCTAACTACTATGTACATGGAAACAAAACAAAAAGGTCTCATGTCAATCCGGTTTCAATTCGGATATGACCTTGAGCCCATTGATTTTTTTGTTTTTAATTTTTTTTGTTGTATAAATGCCCTTTTTGTCTAATCTATCCAACAATATAAAGGATAACAATTCAAAAATCTCAACTAAACCGAGGTGTAGACAAGTTTATGCAATGCCAACAATGGAGTATACAATTTCTCTTCAAGAATTTCGACATTTGACTCCATTTCAATGCCCTTCCCAAGTTGAAAAATGTGAATCTCAACACCACCCATAGAAGGCAAAATGACCTTGGGCTCATTAGCGTCATGTGAGATAATAACTTCATTAATTTTTTTACAATCTAGAGTGGTAAGAGATTCAACATCAATATGCATTTCATTGGGATGATCATCCTCAATACATTGGCTATGCTCAAGATGTTGTTCTTTATGCCTAACAAATATAGCATTAGTTAATGTATCAAGTTATTGGGTTATTTGGGCATTGAATTCCTTTTGGTATTGCATAAAATTGCACAATATTTTCCAATTCTTTTTCGATTGAGTTCCCATATGTTGGATAGTTGCAAAATTCATTTGGTGGTGCGAGATTGGATGAAAAATTATATGGTTCATTCTCCTAACCATAACTCGGATAACTCGATGTAACATAATGATTGGGGTAAAAAAATTCGCATGCAAAGTCTTGAACCGTATAATTTATTGGGCACACACAAGTGATGAGCCCATACTCTTCACAAATCTCACACACATTTTCCAAATAAGGGGCATTTGATACATTTTCATAAAAATTATAACACATTACATAAAACACAATCAATTTACAAACTATTTACAAAAGAGACAACATACCTTGGCCCGTGATGAAAATCACGAGACTTACCGATGCCGTCCAAAATCACATTCGAACTCGACGCTTTACCTTCCCCGACAACGGTGACAAAAATGATTGTAAAAATTCTTTATTGTTTCCAAACTTCAAAACATCATCCCTTAAAAGTATAGTGTATGGATGAATGAAGGGGAGTATTACGCTCCCTTGGAAATGATGTTAAAAGAAAGGGCAAGGAGATGGAAAAAATGGAATGTACAATGAAATTAAGATGTGCGTATGAACAAAAGTGCTCCCTAATCACAAGAAGTATTTTGAGTGTTGTGTTTTACTTGGAAACTATTCCAAGGTCGTCTCCTCAGGGAAAGAAAGTTCAAGTGTGTGAAGGTGATTTTGTGAAAAAGAGAGAAAATGTAAAATCTTTGTTTGAGTTTTATGGTTGAAGTTTTGAGAATGAAAATGAAATGAAAACAAGTGTTGGCTAATCTAAATAGGTTATTCCAATGGGAATCCCAACTCAACTCAGAACCTTCCTCCAATGGTGCATAGATGAACGATTAATTCGTGGGAAGCTAGGGACAAGATAATGAGGATCCAAGCATAAACCGTGACTAGGCCTATAAAATATCAAACACTCACAACCTCATCCACTCTCAACCCAGTAAAACCGAACCATCATATACTGAGAGATGGAAAGAAAAAGAGTTGAAATAAAAAGGCCAAGATGAGAACTCCCTTAAATTAGCCAACTAAAATCTAGCTACTCATGAAAGCAATAAAGAAATGCATAATGTAAAGAGACATGTAAAGGAAATGGAGCATGAAACTTAACTTAAAGCAAGAAATCTTAAACTATGATGAAAAACATTCAATACCCATTTTAAGAAAAGCTTGAAGTGGAAAAACTCATACAACAATGGTAGAATCAAAAACATGTAACTAAACTTGGAATAGACTTGAAGTAAATGACATTAAGGTGCAAGAGTTAAAGATTACAAGAGATTAAAAGCTTACTACAACTGGAATGGAGAGGAAAATGCAAAAATATAAACTTTCTAATCACTATTCGTCATCTTTTACATTGGACTACTCCTACATTAGGTAGCCACACCTTCAATCTTGTGTGAATGCTGAATATAATGGAGTGTGAGACTTTAATTCTCGTGCATGGTGGTCTCCCTAGGTATAAGAGCAGACCTCCCATAAATGGGAGGTGAGTTGGATAGGTTACACAGGCTAGAAAGAACTAGCCTGTAACTCCCTTGTTGCCCCACTTCCTCTCCCATCTTCTTTGAATGCCAAGCCTCAAAATTCTTCAAATTGTGTAAGGGAGGCATGTAAATGTGTAAGGAAATATTGGGGGCAAGTGGGAGAAATGTAGGTGGGACCCCCAAGTAAGTGGAGGGTGAAAAATAATCGTTCTGGGCACTTCTGGGGAGTGTATCGGTACTATGTACCAGTAATGTAAGCCTCTTAGAGTTCGGGGTACCGGTACTATTTTCTGCTCTAGACCAGTTTTCATAAAATCAGCATAACTTTTGATCCAACCATTGGGTTGAACTGAATTTTTGTCTCAATACAAAAGACATCCAGATCTACCACTTTCATGTTTTTTTCTTTTCTAATTCAAAGTAGATCATGGTAAAAATGGAGGAATACCGAGGTCTTTCTACTAAATGGTGTGGGTGTTGGTGCCTTTGTTACCAAACACCAATACCTCCTTGATTTCTTCACTTTTAAGCCTCCAAATCCTCACGTAATGTGTTCATGCCGTCACCACACATCCATGCTTAGTTTCAATGTCTAAAATTCATCATTTAAGCTATAATTAGCTACAACATAAAAAATTCAACATTATTCATAATTTTGGCTAACTCAAAGTACTTAGATGACAAAGTTGGGTTAAAATGCATGTAATGAGGTCGTCAAATATATAATATTTGGTGCTCATCATTAGGGCATCACTCCATGGACTTTTTTAGCAAGGAGATACACCATTATGTGGGATTTATTATGATACACACTGTAATATAGAGAGAGAAAGTAGCATTTGAGAATAGCATACACACTGTTGGATTTCTTATAATGAATAGCGTTTGAGATAGAATTTGTGATTTTTACATTTTCTTCCATGTTTTATCTTCCAATTTCAAGTTAGAATCTTCTAAGCTTTATTCGAAGTCCTTAATGCCATCTATTTCAAGTTGATTTTGAGTTTAATCTCTCATTAAAGCTTTCACCATTATTGTTTCTATGTTTTTTAATTTCTTAGTTAGAAATGAGTATTGAATGCACTTTAGTTTAACTTATGTTTTCCTGCATTTAAGTAGCTAGAATCTTCATTTCTTCGTAATGTATTCTTATGTCATTTTTATATTTACTTTAACCATAAGTAGCTAAATCTTTAAGTTGGCTAATCCAAGGGAGACCTCCCTCTGAGAATTCCATTTCAACTCTTCTTCTTTCCTCCACTCGGTGTACGATAGTTCAGCTTGACTGGGTTGAGCTTGGACATGGTTGTTAGTCTTTGATATTTCGTAGACTAGTCACGATTTATGCTTAGATCCTCACTTCCATGTTGTCCAGAGCTTCCCACGAATCAATCGTTCACCTATGCATCATTAGAGGAAGGTGTTGAGTTTAATTGACTTCCTCATTGGAGTCAACCTTTTGGATTATCCAACACTTGTTTCCCATTTTATTTTTATCAAAATAAAAACCATAACCCAATTCCAAACAACAAATGATTTTACACTTCTCTTTCACCAAAATTACCTTCATGATGATACACTTCCTTCTCAGAGGAGACGATCTAGAAATACCTCCAAGTAAAACACGATAAGTAAAAGTCTTCTTGCGCTTGGGAAGCTTTTTTGTTCATTCACATCCCACATTTACATCATTCCATTCCATTTTTTCCTTGCCCTTTCTTTTGACATCATTCCAAGGGAGACTGACACTCCTCTTCATACGTACATAATACACATATATTGAGGGTGATGTTGGGAGGTTAGGGAAGACAAGGAAAAAATTCAAGCACTACCATGACATGTTCTACCCACATCTATGCCATCCTTACACAAAATCCTGAATTTGGAATATGAGGCATGGGAGAAGAGGAGAGAGAAGGAAAGAAGTTGGTCAATGGTGTAGGGAAGTGCAGGCATGCCTGCACCTTGCTTGTACAGGTATCCAAACTCTTCCAATCATGGAATTCAGTTAGCACACATGCCATAGAGCTCCATGGACTAAAATTACATGGGAGACCACATATTACACAAATAGTTCATCATTTTAGAGAGAAAAGCTCCCCAGATAGAAGATAGAGTTTTAGAGAGAGAAAGCTTAGAGTGTTGCATTTTTCTTCATCCATTTCCTTTGTAGTAAGTTATATTTCACTTTTTATCTTCATTTCTTGCATTGTAATCTCTTTTAATTCAAGTGTAATCAAGTTTAATCAAATGTTCTTGCACTTCACTATTTTTGCTGGGTTTCTCTGCAACTTTTCTATTTTTGTATGAAATAAATTTCCCTTTGTAGTTTACTTCTTTCTAGCATTAATATATGTTCTAAGTTTCATTCTTATCTCATTTTCATTTATAATTCATCTACATGTCTATTGACATTATGAATTTTTTTACTTCAACCCTAAGTAGCTAAAATTTTTGTTGGCTAGCCCAAAGGGAACTTCCCCTTTGGTATGCTAACTAAACTCTTCCCCTCGTAGTGTAAAGTGCTTGGTTTGACTAGGTTGAACGCGGATGTGATGGTGAGCTCTTGATACACCGTAGACATGTCAAGGAGGTATGCTTGAGCCTACATTCCACATTGGTCCATCACTTCCTATGAATCAATCAATCACCTAGGCACCATTGGTTTAATGATTTGAGTAGATTTGAAATTCCCATTGGAATGACCTCTTTGGGTTAGCCAACTTTATTTTTATTTCATTTCTACAACCAATCTTCACTCACCAAAACACCAATTCACAAGATTTTTACACTTTTCATTTTTACCAAATCACCTTCACTATAATTCAACCTTATTCCTTGAGAAGACAACCTTGAAATACTCAATTCCAAGCAAAACACAACAATTGCAAGTCTCTCTATGCTTGGGGAGCACTTTTACACACACCCATTTACATTAACACACACGTTTTCTCCATTTCAAGCATCGAACTCGAGGGAGAGTGACACTCACTGATTAGTACTTAAAATTAGCATTTTACTATGCCTTTATGAGACTAATTGTACTTTGATGGAGTTTAAGTGATGATCTATCAGATCATAAAGTGAACAAGGGCAAGAACAACAAATATCACACTTGAATGTAACACCAGCACATTAGAGAACCAAATTGGAAACGCTAGGACCTAGCCAAGAATGCTTGAACGAAAATCAACGTTTGAACGTAGACTGAAAGCATGTGAAGTTTAGAGTGCTGAGACATGACATGTTGCTGTCAAGAAGGAAGACTCTAAAGTACTTGAGCACCATGTTCGAACTCTAATAAATGTTCGAACGTCCCTTAGAATCATTTGAAGATTAGACTAATGCATGGAGTGAGGAAATAGGATTCCATAGAAGACCACAAGCCACTTGAGTAGAAGGTCAGGCCCCATCTGGCATTCAAACTCCCTTAAAGTAAAGACAAAAGAAATGTTTGAATGCCCATAATGCAAAAAATAGAAACAACATTCGAACGTCATCCAACGTTCGAATGTTGTCCACAGACTGGCATTAGAGTTGTTGGCTTTCACTTGGACTTGGGTGACAAATACCATTCCTTCACTCCTCTCTTGCTCCCCCTCCTTGCCTATAAATACTCCCACTTTGGGAGGCTTAAGGGTGCTTGGTAGGAGACTTGGTAGAGATTTTGATTGAGGCTTAGACTCCCACTCATATTGTAGATTTCTTTTATGCTTACTTGTAGTTGTTCTTGAAGTGAGTTTGGATTTAGACTAACACTTCTCACTTTGTTATGAAATTAGTCTTAAATTTAAATTTTCAATTACTTGCAAGAATGAAGATAGTTCATCTTTTGGTTGAGGAAACAACCATCCATTTATTGGTTGAGGAAGCCACCCTCCAAAAGTGACTAGCTTTCTTCTACTTTTATAATTTAGGTCTTTCACTTCCATAGATTGAGCTTCCTTCATTCTTAGAGGAGTGAAACTCTTTCATTTTTCTAGAGCTTTACCAAAGCCGTGAAGGGTAGAATGTGATTCACTCATTCATCATTGAAGATTGGCTCCTTGTTTATTGTTCTTTTATTTTGTAAGTCCACTACTTGGAGGGATGAACATCACTCACTTTTCTAGCAATACCAAAGCCATGAAGAGTGAGTACTTTCTCATTCACTCTTTAGATAAAGGTAAAGGACATATATAAATTATCCGAAAGTTATATTTGTGATTTGTTCTTATGTTTAATGTTTATATCCCCTTGCTTATTGGATGAATGATTGCATCTAGCAAAGCTAAAGGTACTATGTATAATCGTGGTTCTTTCTGTGACACAGATGACTCTTGTATAGTGATGAGCATAAAATATTGCATATTTAACGGCCTCATTACTAGCATTTTAACTCAACTTTTGCATATAAGTACTTAGAGTTAGCCGAAATTATGAATAATGTTGAAATTTAATGTTGTAGGTAATTATAGTGTAAATTATTTATTTTAGAACCTTGCAACTATGTAAGGATGTGTGGGGAAGGCATGAACATATTACATGAGGATTTGAAGGCTTAAAAGTGAAGAAATCAAGTAGGTATTGGTGCTTGGGAACAAAGGCACCAGCACCCATACCATTTGGTTGCAGTACTTTGGTTTTTCTCCATTTTGACCATGATCTGCTTCGAATATGAACAAGTGCAAAACATGAAAGTTGTAGATTTAGATGCCTTCTGTACTGTGTCAAAATTTTAGCTTAATTGGATCGTTGGATCCAAAGTTATGATAATTCTGTGGGAAATCAGTCCAAAGTAAACAAAGTGTACCGGTACACATACCGGTACGACGAACTCCAGTAGCTAAAGAGTACCGGTATGTCGTGCCTGAAGTGCCAAAAATGCCTGCAAATCATAATGCACTTGCTTGGGGGTCCCACCATTGATTCTCCCACTTGCCCCTTGACTTTCCTTACATATCTATATGCCTCCTACACCATGCTTGAAGACTTTGGAGGTAATGACATTAATGGGAATGGGAAAGAAGGAGACTATCATGGTGTGTTGAAGGCTAGGCTTGTCCTAGCCTATCCAAAGCCATTAACTCACCTCCCATTGATGGGAGGCCTACACACACCTTGGGGGGACCACCATGGATGAAATGGCAAGGTTATCACTCCATATATTCAACATTACACAAGTTCTTCAAGGGTGGCTACTTAAGCTTATGAATAGTCCAAGGAAGAATATGATGAATAGTGTTTATATTTTTTGCATTTTCCCTTCCATTTCAGTTGTAGTTAAATTTAAACTTCTTGTAATCTTTAATTCTTGCACCTTAATGTTATTTATTTCAACTTCATTTCAAGTTTAGTCTTACATTGTAGATTTCACCGTTGTTGCTTTCAAGTTTTCTTCATTTCCTAGCTTAAAATGGGTATTGAATATTTTTCCTTTTAGTTTAAGTTTTCTTGCTTTAATTTAAGTTTCATGCTCCATTTTAATTATGTCTCTCTACATTATGCATTTCTTTCTTGCTTTTATGAATAGCTAAATCTTTTAGTTGGTTAATTCAAGGGAGACTTCCCCTTGGATTTTCCATGTCTACTTATTTTCTTTCCTCCTCTCGGTGTACGATGGTTCGGTTTTACTAGGTTAAGGATGGATGATATTGTGAGTCTTTGATATTCTGCAGGTCTGGTTATGGTTTATGCTTGGATCCTCACCATCTCGTCCCTAACTTCCCATGAATCAATCGTTCATCAATGCACCATTGCAGGGAGGTTTTGAGTTGAGTTGGAATTCCCATTGGAATGAATTCTTTGAATTAGCCTACACTTGTTTTGATTTCTTTTTTATTCACAAACTTCACTCCCTAAACCAAAACTTAAAAAATTTTACACTTCTCTTTTGTTCACCAAAATCACCTTCACCCAACTTAAACTTTCCTTCCTTGAGGAGACGACCTTCAAATACTTTTCCAAGTAAAACACAACACTGCGCTTGGAGAGCACTTTTTTTCACTCACACATTTCATACATTTTGTACATTTCATTTCCACCATTTCGTTGCCCTATTTTCCACATCATTCTGAGGGAGAGTGACACTGCCTTCACACTTAAGTCATACATATATTTGAGGGTGATGTTAGGAGATTAGGGAATACTACAACGGAATTCACCAAGTATTTTTGGTACCGTTGTCGGGGAAGGTTAAGCATCAAGTTCAAAAGGTGATGTTGGGCACATCACTAGTGAGTGCCCAATAAATGCCCTTTATTTTGAAAATGTTTGCAAGATTTGTGGTGAGTATGGACACATCACTAATGAGTGCCCAATAAATGCCCTTACATAGGACCAATACACTCAAAAGACAAATCATTAATTTTTCGGTAAAAGAAGGAAAAATATTTTACCAAAGTTAGGAGAGATTCAAAGATCGGTTTCATGCCTGTCCACATCATGCTTTTGAGAAATGAATTTTTGTAGGATATTTCTATGACTCCTTGCCCACTAGACTGCATCAGTTTTTCAAAATGATGGCTCAAGAAAAGTTTATGGTTAAAAGTCCTTAGGAGACATTTAATTTATTTGACACCATATCTGATAGTTCTCAGATGCGAGACTCAGCCTCGCCTACCACTGTTGAAGCAAGACCATCTACTTCTCAATGGGGTAAGTATGTTTTGAGAGATGATGATGACCTGAGACCAAGATGTCTACTTTATATTGAAAGCTTGAAGCTTTAGAGATGAAAAAAGTTCGTCAAATTCATGTTAGCCCTTCCACAGAACAAGTGTGTGGAATCTGTGCCCTGACAGGACACTCTTACCATCCCAGCATTCAAGAAAATCTTGTTGGAACAAGCAACTGCAATCTCCAACTTCAACAGGCCCTACTCCAACCAATACTTTGAAACATACAATCCAGGGTGGCGGAACCATCCAAACTTCAGTTGGAGGAACACACAACCAACTCCCATGAACCAACCACAAAGTTCACATCCGTCACCTCAAGGACCTCTTGCACACCAACCATACCAACCACCACACAAGAGGAGCCTTGAGAATACATTGAACCAGATGATGCAAACTTAAATGAACTACAACACTCATTTCACACAGACTTTCACCCATTTCAAAGCACATACCACCTAGTCTTTTGAGGATATCAAAAGCCACATTCAAAAGTTGACCCAATCTATGAGCACACATGAGAAAGGAAAGTTTCTTGCCCAACCCAAGCCTCCACAAGGACAATTTCATGTGGGAAATCTTTCGTTCATGGAACACCCACAAGACCAAGCCCAAGCTATAACTACACTAAGAAAGTGGTACAGTAGTTGACAAAACCATCAGAAACATGTTGATTCCATGGTCAAGACTTGAGTCTATCCCATGCACTAAACCAGTTGAGCCTGAGCCGATGATCGAAAAAGAGGCTGAACTATCAAAGGAAAAGGACTCTTCAAGCCCTGTTCCATCCTCTTTCCCTCATAGACTCAAAACAATCCATAAAGTGAGCAACCAACTTGAGATTTACAATTATTTTAAGCAAGTAAAGATCAACATCCCACTTTTAGATGCAATCAAACAGGTCCCATTATATGTCAAGTTTCTAAAAGACTTGAGCACAGTCAATAGAACCAAAATTTTCAAAAGAGAGCATTCTTGATGGAACAAGCAAGTACCTTACTTCAAAACAACACCCCTCTAAAATACAAGGACCGTGGATGCCCAACAATGTCATGTGTCATTGAAAATTTCAAAATACAACAAGCCCTGTTAGATATTGGAGTCAGTGTTAATTTGCTTCTTTTCTCTGTCTATCAGTAGTTAGGTTAGGGTGAACTTAAACCAACTTGTGTCACACTCCAGTTGGTAGACAAATCTGTAAAAATTCTGAGGGGCATTGTTAAAGATATACTCGTCCAAGTGGACAACTTGTCTTCTCTGTAGACTTCATTATTCTAGATACTCAGCAAAAAATGCATTTAGAGAACCAAATTCTCATTATTCTTGGTCATCCCTTCCTAGCAACATCCAATGCATTAATCAATTGTAGGAATGGAATTATGAAATTGACATTTGGGAATATGACCGTAGAGCTGAATATTTTTAATATTTCCAAACACCCAAGAGTGGACCAAGAAGTGAGAGAACTAAATTTCATTGAGTCATATGTTCACGAACATGTGAATAATACCTTCTCCGAACCATCTGTTGAATCATATCTGTTGGAATCAATCTCATCTGAGTCAACAAATGATGACCCAAACTCACAAAGTTGCCCTACTCATGTTGTTAAGGTATTGCCACCCAAATTCGAGGAACTTTCATCGAGTGGTACAAAGCCACTCTCATCAAGTGTTAAACCACCAAAGCCTGAATTTAAACCTCTCCCATCTGACCACAAATATGCATTTTTAGGAGAGAACGACTCATATGCAATGATAATTTTCTCTAAGCTCACAGAATTGCATGAATCTAAACTTATTGAATTTCTTTAAAACCACAAAAACACCATTAGGTGGACCATCGCTGACTTGACAGGTATGAGCCCATTAATCTGCAATCCTGTTATATACCTTGAAGGGGATTAAAAACCCTATTGGAAAATGTAGCGACAACTGAATCCTCACATGAAGACAGTTGTGAGAACTGAGGTACTCAAACTCTTAGATGCAAGGATAATCTTTCCAATCTTTGATAGCAAATGGGTGAGTCCAACCCAAGTTGTGCCCAAAAAGTCTGGGGTCATAGTTGTAAAAAAATGATGCCAATGAACTAGTACCAACTCGAGTCGTCACAAGATGAAAAATGTGCATAGACTATCAAAAACTCAATTTGGTGACTAGAAAAGACAATTTCCCTCTTCTCTTTCTTGATTAGGTTCTAGAAAGAATTGCAGGCCATGAATTTTATTGTTTCCTGGATGGTTATTTCAAGTACAATCAAATTGCGATAGCCTTAAATGACAAGGAGAAAATTACATTCACATGCCCCTTGGGCACCTCTGTATTTAAAAGGATGTCATTTGGACTTTGTAATGCTCATGCACTATTCCAAAGATGCATGCTAAGCTTGTTCAGTGACATGGTTGAAAAAAATTTGAAAGTTTTCATGAATGACGTCCCAGTCTATGGTGACTCATTTGATTTGTGTCTGGCCAACCTAGAAAAATTGTTGGTAAGGGGTAAGGAAGCCAATTTGGCGCTTAATTGGGAGAAATGCCATTTCATGGTAACACAAGGCATTGTCTTACGTTACATTGTGTCGTCTGAGGGCATGAAAGTTGACAAGGCAAAAATAAATTTGGTGGAAAATTTTTCCACCCCCAAGACTGTGAAGGATGTATGATCATTCCTAGGAGATGCAGGTTTTTACAAGAGATTCATAAAAGACTTTAGTACCATAGCCAAACCTATGTGTCATCTCCTGAGTCAAGGCGTAAATTTTGTGTGGAGTGAAGCATGCCAAAAAGCCTTTGATAATTTGAAAGGCATGTTAATTTTTGTTCCAATCATGTAACCCCTTGACTGGACTCTACCCTTTGAACTAATGTGTGATGCAAGTGACTATGGTGTAGGTGCTGTGTTGGGACAAAGAAAGGATAAATAACCACTTGTAATTTACTATATAAGCAAAAGTTTGAATGATGCTCAAATGAATTATTCCACAACTGAAAAATAATTGATTGCTGTAGTTTTTGCTTTGGAAAATTTTTGTCCCCGTCTTATTGGTTCTTCTGTTACTGTATTCACTAGCCATGCAGCCTCAAATTTTTTGCTCACAAAGAAGGATGCCAAGCCAAGGCCTTTAAGATGGATACTCTTACTCTAAGAGTTTGACCAGATCATCAAGGATAAAAAAGGGTGTTGAGAATGTGGTGGCAGATCATCTATCTAGATTAACTTATGAATTTCGCGAGGATGGACTGTCAATCAATGAGAAATTCACCGATGAATAACTATTCTTGATTGATGAGACCCCTTGGTACGCTGAAATTGCTAATTTCCTTGCTACTGGAACACTACCTCTGTCATTCACTCCCATGGACAAAAAAAAATTTCTAAGGGAGGCTCGCAACTTATTTTGGTAAGATCCATACGTATTTAAGTGCTGTAAGGATCTAATCATAAGGCGGTGCATCCCCATACATGAGAGTAAACAGGTAATAACATTTTGTTATTCTGAAGCATGTGGAGGCCACATTTCATTAAGAAAAATCACTGCAAAAATCTTGTAGTGTGTATTTTATTGGCCCACACTTTTCAAAGATGTCCATGCCTTTTGTCTTACTTGCGATAGATGCCAAAGGTTGAAAAATATTTCTAAAAGAAACATGATGCCCTTAAACCCCATTCTAGTGATTGAAATTTTTGATTGTTGGACCACCGATTTTATGGGATCATTTTCCCTTCCTTTGGCTATCTATACATTTTAGTGGTCGTAGACTATGTGTCTAAATGGGTTGGAGAAATTCTATGCCAAAATAATGATCATCAAACGGCGATCAAGTTTTTAAAAGAAAATATTTTATCCTAGTTTGGAATTCTGAAATCAATCATAAGTGATGGGGGAGCTCATTTTTGCAATCGACTTTCTGGAATTTAATGAAAAAGTACCTGATTTTTCATAAAATTGCAACCCCTTACCACTTACAGAGTAGTGGACAGGCTGAATTAGCTAATCGGGAGATTAAATTAATTTTAGAAAAAACAGTACACCCAGACCTCAAAGAATGATCGTCAAGACTAACTAATGCATTTTGGGCATATTGTACTGCTTTTAAAACCATTTTGGGCATGTCTACTTATCGATTAGTCTATGGCAAGCCTTGTCACCTACCTGTGGAATTGGAACATAGGGCATAGTGGGGCATTAAAACAATGAACTTTGACCTGGACAAAGCTGGGCTCTCAAGAAAACTTTAGATAAACGAATTGGAGGAATTGAGAAATGAAGCATATGAGAATGCTAAGATTGCTAAAACTAGGATGAAAATTTTTCATGACAAGAACATTGCGCGGAAGTCTTTTGAACCTTATCAAAAAGTCTGGTTGTTTAATTCAAGACTCTGCCTCTTCCCTGGTAAGTTGAAGTGAAGATGCATTAGGCCTTATATTATAAAAAAAGTGTTTGAACATAGACCAGTAGAAGTGGAAAACCCATCGAACGGTAATATCTTTATTGTTAATGGTCAGCGGTTGAAACCATTTTTAGAGGAATTTGTAAAAAATGTGAAGACCATTATTTTAATGGATCCAGAATATTCCTCCGAGATTCGCGTCTGCCGACACTCAAATGGATAGGGTCAAGAAAAATCAGAGCTTACACGACCCGAGGGGACACCTTTATAAGGCCTCATGTTTTTTCCCCATTTTTCACAATCATTGATTTTGACCCCCTCTTTGTTTCCTTTGTTTCCTTTTTGCCTTGTTCTTCTTCTTCTTCCGTGTTTGTTTTCGATAAAACTGACCCAATCCCAGCAATCCCATGTCCATATTACCCGAAGACATAGTCCTTCATCTCATTTTATACATCTACTAACTCTATTTGTACATGTCTGTTATTCTTCTGTATGCACTCACAATCAAGGGTCCTACCCGAAATCCAGATCTGTGCAAAGATGACTAATCCATGTATTTTGCTTGTAGGTTTCAGAAGATGAATATATCTCTACCTTTCTACTTCTTCTCCAAGATCTATACACTGGTAAATTCGAAACATTGGGGACAATGTTCGGTTTAGGTTGGGGGTGTGAGAACTATGGTTCATAATTTGTGCCACCGTATGCCCATAAATTTTTAAAATTTTTGTTGTGGTTTTTGTTGTTGTTATTATTGTTCTGATCATATTGTGTACCTAGTCTTTTATTTTGTATGAATTGATGATCATATATTTGGGTCAATTTAAATTGTCTTTGTGATTGACAGATGTTAAGGAACCAGATAGAGAGTCTAAACGCATAGGAAGCCTGGATGTTAAACTTTTGTAGTTTAGTCTGGGAGTTCTATGAAATTTTCCATCTAATGTGCATACTGTGATCATAAGAAAAACAAGACTGGTAAGGAAAGTCAAGATTGACAAGATCAAGCAATGTGGTAAACGCCGTCGTGCCAAAAGACTTGGTGCCTGTAAACAATGTGGTAGAGTCTTTCAGGAGAAAAGGTATAATCAGTTTTTTGAACAAATTTTTGGTTGCGCACTCGATTGATTAGACTGGATTGTAAATGGGCTTATTAAGGATTACCCTAAGACGCCATCCTATTCCGGTACTTTGCTTAACCGGTTTGTAAGAGATGAAATTGGGAGAGTCACTGGTTGTTCGAACTACACAGAGACAGTTGATGACTCGGATTGGGATGTTTTCCAAATTAATACGGTGTCAAAATTTGCCCCCATAGGATAAAAAAATGAGACCTTACCCGACGTGGCACATCTTCTCTATGCACTGGAACAAGGGCATAACACCGACCTTCCCTCATTAATCTTGAGTGAAATGAAGAAGTGGTGTGATGTGACGAGAAGATCACTCCCATTTGGCACCTTGGTGACTGAGATATGCAAAGATCATGGGGTCAAGGTGAGGCCAAAAATGGAAATTCAAAAGCCAATGGGGCCACTAAGCAAGGCCTCCTTCCATAGAATCCAAGGTCATAGTGGTGCCCCGACTACAAGACAAGGGGTACTCCCTCCCTGAGGAGTCGATGAAGTGCAGGACGAGCTTGACTAGGAGGAGGGGAGAGATATGGCAGAGGAGATAGTGTAGCCCTAGGAGGTAGGACCCAGAACCAGCCCCCTCTGATCGCTACGAGAGATTATGCTTGGCATCGAGGCCAACCAAAATAAGATTCTGCAACAGCAAGAGGAGATTTTTGGCTATCTGAGGGGTGGACATGGTGCAGCTGAGAGAGAGATGGAGGGGAGTGAGAGGATTATTTATGTTCTTGAGGTGGAGAGTTTGATTTTTAGATGATGATTGTTTCTTCTTTTTATGAGTTTTTAGTTGAAGTGGATATTTAAGGTTTTAGTGCGTTTGATCACTTCTTTTGTGAATGAATTGAATCTTGGATGTTGACGAATGATGATATTTTGTGAAAATGAATGATTTAATTTATCATTTTTATCTGTTTAAATACATTTATAGAATTAACACTTTAATAATTCTTGTCAATAAATGATGGAACGAATGTGAACGCTAAGACTGTTTGTTAAAGTAACTAAACACATGATCAGTTGACATACAACTTCGCAATTAAGACTTAAAACCACAGTTCCTTGAACGATGATATTTTCTCTATGCTTAAATTGTCAAATGTACATTAGTATTTGATATTTTCAAGGTACAAGATGATCAGACTCGAAAATGGAATCGATATATAACCGACATTCCCTGAAAAACCAGACATAACCAATAGAGATAACAAATGATACCATGGTAAGTTTCAAGCTTTCCGATGCTTTTGAGAGAATATCAACATTTACTCAAGTGAGCTCTTTCACTACAATTTGTTTCAATAATATCATTAACTTTGCTTCGATTAGTGCCACTAAAGTGATCATTGACATATCCCACAGGGAATATGAGCATACAACATATACATGTGCACATACCTGAGAAATGAATTTAGACCATCTTTTGATTTAACTTTAAGCCTTAGCCATTTCTTTTACAAAATTATATCCCTAGTTAGCCATGCTTGAGCCTTCAAATAATGATTTCTTTTTCAAGAAACGCATATGAAAATCGAGCCATAGAAAAAGATGCTGGACATACCTTTGTTATCTAATTTTCTTACACCCACTAATAAATCAGAAAAATACATAAATAAAAGAGAAGAAAAAAAGACTATGTCAGTTGTTGTTCAATGAAAAGAAAAGTCAGTGGGAACAACCGAAAGATAAAAGGAACAAAAAGACAGGGAATTGCTAAGAAAGTAAAAAACGAGAAAAATGAAAGAAAGAAATATCATTTCTCGGCAAAATGTCAAAAAGAAAGAGGTGTGCTACATAAACAGAGGATAGCCTTTGAACACCATTGACATCATTTCATTAGCCACTGACCTCTAGCCACATTACAACCTATGAAAAGCCCTAATTGATCTCATGTCTAATGCATGTGTGTGTTGTCAAACCAAAGTTGGGGTATGTTAAAAAGAATTTCATTAATTGCATCAATATTCTTCCATGAGATTATGCCAAGAACATGATTATTTTTCTTTCTAAAAAAAATTCACTCTCACACTTATTGCGCATGTGATTTTTTGATTGGTCATGCTCTGATCACATGCTATTTGAGAGACAAGTCATTGTAATTGGAGGGAATTTTTGCTGAGGGCATTTTTAAGAGAGGTTTGCGAAATCAAAGCTATCCATGGAATGTGATAAAGTGGAATGTTTGTTCTATAACAATTCTTGCTTCTAGAATGACCATTCTTATTACGCAAGAAATTCTAAATGCCACTGTAACATATGCTACTTTTTGCATATAGTAAGTACCAACGGAAAAGGAGCATGTTGGATATAAGTCGAAGATGATGGTTGGGTGTCTCAACAACTATGATGCTAATTTACTTTAATCAACAATCACCCATACACATCTATTTGACTGAAGTTTGTAGGTAACTTTACTCAGAACCCTCACGGGACAAAACTCGTCCACCAGGGTGCACCTAGTGGTTTAACGGCCTGTTGCATATGCTAAATGCAACTAGATGACCTACAAAAAAGGCATTAGAAATAAATTTACATTTACTTGTTGATGTATTACTAGAGACTAGCAATATTTAGGTTGGGGTGTGATTACTACTTAAAATTAACATTTTACTATGCCTTTTTTAGACTAATTGTACATTGATGGGGTTTAAGTGATGATGTTTCAGGTCATAAAGTGAACAAGGGCAAGAACCACAAATATCACACTTGAATGAAATACTAGCACATTAGGGAACAAAATTGGAAAAGCTTGGACCAAGCGAAGAACGTTTGAATGACAATCAATGTTAGAACGTTGATTGAAATCATGTGAAGTTCAGAGTGCTGAGACATAGCGTGTTGTAGTCAAGAAGGAAGACCCTGAAGTACTTGAGTACCACGTTTGAATGCTAATAAACATTCAAACGTCCCCTAGAATCATTTGAAGATTAGACTGATGCATGGAGTGTGGAAATAAGATTCCACAGAAGACCAAAGCCACTCGAGTATAAGTTCCGGCCCCATCTGGCATTCAATCGCCCTTAAAGCAAAGACAAAAGAAATGTTTGAACGCCCATAATGCAAAAACAGAAACAACGTTTGAACGCATTCAAACATTCGAACGTTGTCCCCAGACTGGCAGCAAAGTTGTTGGCTTTCACTTGAACTTGGGCGGCAAACATTATTCGATCACCCCCTCTTGCTCCCCCTCCTTGCTTATAAATACTAAAAATTTGGGAGGCTTATGGGTGCTTGGTAGGAGACTTGGTATAGAGTTTGATGGAAGCTTAGACTCCCACTCAGGTAGTAGAATTCTTGTATGCTTACTTGTAGTTGTTCTTGAAGTGATTTTTGCTTTCGACCAACACTTCCCATTTTTTTATGAAATTAGTCTTAAATTTATGTTTTCAACTACTTTCAAGAAGAAAGATAGTTCATATTTTGGTTGAGGAAGCAACCTTCCATTTCTTGGTTGATGAAGCCACCCTCCAAAAGTGACTGGCGTTCTTCTATAGCTTGATCTTCCTTCGTTCCTAGAGGAGTGAAACTTTGTCTCTTTTCTAGAGCTTTACCAAAGCTGTGAAGGCTGGAACGTGATTCACTCATTCTTCATTTAAGATTGGCTCCTTGTTTATTGTTCCTTTATTTTGTAAGTCCTCTACTTATGGGCATGAGCATCACTCACTTTTCTAGTGTTACCAAAGCCATGAAGAGTGAGTAGTTTCTCTTTCACTCTTTAGTCAGAGGTGAATGACATGTATAAAGTTTTCGGAAGTTATGTTTGTGCTTTGTTCTTATGCTTAATGTTTACATCCCCTTGCTTATTCGATGATTGATTGCATCTAGCAAAGCTAAGGTATTTTGTATAATCGTGGTTCTTTCTATTACACAGATGACTCTTGCATAGAAAGACTCGTCGTTTCAAGGCAAATACCCTAACTAGATCTTCATGACTACCCTTCAATCCTCACTATTATTGTGCTTCATTTAAAGAATGGAATATTAATGTCATGGTTGGATGTCTTGTAGAAACACTTGCTAGTTTGTAGACACTTGTAAACTTCTAGAAAGACATCGGAACCATGTTCTTAATTCTCACGGTCCATCTTTATCTTCCGATTAACTTGATGTTGGCATGGGAGTTAATTGAGTTATTAAGCATAAATATAATAAACTGGATGATTAACTACATACCCAGATCCTCGAGTTAAAGAGTGACTTTCTTTACATTTGAGCTTATCATATATTTTGTCTAGAACACTTGTCTTGGAAAGAATCTTGTATTATTTCCCACAAAAATCCCTAAAAGTCACAACTCAAAATCACAAAGGTTAAAATCATTTGGTCTCTACCACGTTTACTTTGAAACACCGATACATAGCACCATGTGGATTCGACTACGAACTCAAACCGGATTAGTACTACAGCTTGACCGCCTTTACTTGGGTGTACACATTTTAGATCAAGCCACTCACCAACATATATAATCCACATATACATAGTCCGGGTTCGTGTTTGGAGATTAGGGTGAACTGGATCAAGCACTAGACTCTAAATGAATCACAAATGAATTACACTACCATCCAAAAAGAATTGTAAGTCATAGTATTTGCATTGGACCCATTTAGGTCTTACTTCATTGGTTTCCCTATTGTAGTCTACACTGATCACTCAGCTTTGTAGTATCTTTTGTCTAAGCAGGACACAAAACTGAGACTCATTAGCTTGATCCTCATCCTACAAGAATCCAATTTGATCATTAAAGACCAGAAAGGAGTGGAGAATGTGGCGGCGAACCGTTTGTCTTGAATTATTGTTCAAGATGTCGAAGAGCATATCCTTACCACGAACTCTTTTCCTGATGATCTTTTGTGTTGTATTCATACTTTTTATCCTTGGTACATTGACATCTGTAATTGTCTTGCTAAAGGACAAATACCACCGCATTGGAGCTCGGAGGACAAATGAAGATTCATGGTGGATGTGAAGTACGTCTACTTTGACAACCCGTATTTGTTCAAGTATTACCTAGATCAAGTAATGAGGAGATACATACCTGAAATTGAACAATGAGATATTTTTTCATTCTGCTATTTTGAGGCATGCGGTGGCTACTTCTCTTCAAAGAAAACTTTGGCTAAGGTTTGGCAATACGATTTTGATTGGCCTTCTTTAATTAAAGATTTTGTTTCATTTTACAAAAAGTGTGATAGGTGCCAAAGGTTAGGTTGTGTAATGACTTGATCCGAAGTGTGTACACCCAAGTGCAGGCGGTCAAGCTGTTGTAATAATCATGTTTGAGTCCATAGTTGAATCCACAGGGAACTATTGTTGATGTTTCAAATTAAGCAGTGGTGGAGACCAAATGATTGTAACCCTTGAGATTTGAGGTTTTTGTGGTGTATGGGATTTCCTAAACAGAATATAGGATTCTTTCTAAGAAATTTTTCTAGACAAAATATAAGATAAGCTTAAATGTAAAAATTACTCTTTAGTTCGAGGATCTGGACATGTAGTAAATCATCTGGTTTATTATATTTGTGCGTTATAACTCAATTAACCCTCGTTTCAACAACTACTGAATCAGAAGATAAAGGTAGATTGTGAGAATTAAGAGCATGATTTCAATGTCTTTCTAGAAGTTTACAAGAATTGTCTGTGTCGAGACTTAACCTGTCTACAAACTAACAAGTGTTTCTACAAGACATCCAACTATGGCATTAATATTCCATTTCCATTCTTTAATTGAAGCACAATAATGGGGAAAATTGAAGGGTAGTCACGAAGATTTAGCTGGGGTACTTGTCTTGAACCAATAAGTCTTTCTATGTAAGAGTTATCTATGTTATAGAAAGTACTCATGGAAATACAAAGTATCTTAGCCTTGCTAGAAGCAATCAATCACTCAATAACCAAGGGAAAAATAAAGCCTAAGCATAAGAAAAATGCACAAATATAACTTCTGGATAATTTATACGTGTCCTTCACCTCTTACTAAAGAGTGAATGAGAAACTACTCACCCATCCTGGATTTGGTAAAGCTAGAAAAGTGAGTGATGCTCATCCCTCCAAGTAGAGGAATTACACAGTAAAGCACAATAAGTAAGTTAAGGAGCCAATTTTCGATGAAGAATGAGTGAATCACGTTCCACCCTTCACGGCTTTGGTAAAGCTCTAGAATAGTGAAAGAGTTTCACTCCTCTAAGGGAAGAAGGAAGCTCAAGCAATAGAAGTGAGAAGGAAATAATGAAAGTAGAAGAAAGCTAGTCAATTTTGGAGGATTTTTCACTTCAACCAAAGGATGATCTACCTTCCTCTATGCAAGTAAATCTAAACCTAAGTCTAAGATTACTTTTAAAACAAGCTAAGAGATGTTGGGCTAGTGCCAAACCAATCACCAGAACAATTTTCTAAGTCCCCCAATGCTCTCCCACACTGGGAGTATTTATAAGCAAAGAGGAGGGGACAAGAGGGGGGTGAAGGAATAGTGCATGGACGCCCAAGTCCAAGTAAAAAGCTAACCACTCTGCAGCCAGTCTGGAGACAATGTTTGAAAGTTGTCTGGCGTTAGAACATTGCTACTGTCTTTGCTTGATAGGCATTTAAACATTGGATGGGGTCTGACCTTCCCACTCAAGTTGCCTGTGGTATTCTATGAAGTCCATTTTCACACTCCATGCATCATTTTGACATTTTGCACTCAGCACCCTAGTCTGCAATAATGGAGGAGAATGTTTGAACGTTATTGGGCATTCGAACGTGGTACTCAAGTACCTCAGTGTCTTCCTTTTTTGCTATAACACACTATGGCTCAATACTCCAGTAGTCTGATCTTCAATAATTCAAGAGAACGTTCGAACGTGGATTGGCGTTCGAATGTTCTTACCTTGGTCCATGCTTTATCCAATTTTGATCCAAAATATTGGATCAAAATTGCATAGCCTTCAATAATTGTTCTTGCCTTGGTCCATGATTGGCGTTCGAACGTTCGAATGATGTTGCATGAAAGTTTGTCTTTAGTCCCTTGTACAATTTATGTCCTGAAATGTCATCATTTAAACTCCACCAAAGTACAATTAGTCTTAAAAATGTATAGTGATATGCTAATTTTAACAACTAATCACACCCCGACCTAAATATTGCTAGTCTCAGTAATACAACAATTGAAAATCTATTTCTAATGCCATTTTCGTATGTCATCCGGTTTCATTTAACATATGCAACAAGCCATTAAACCCCTAGGTTTACCCTAGCGGACGAGTTTTGCCTCGTGAGGGTTTTCAATGAAGCTACCCATAAACTTCAGTCGAATAAATGTGTATGTGGGATGGCGAGTTAAAGTAAGTTTTCATTATGGTCGTTGGGACACCCAACCCTCAATTTTGACTTATCTCTTGCACAATCTTTTTTCAATGGTATTTATTACATGCAAAAATTAGCATCTATTACATTAGCATTTGGAATTCCCTATGTAGTTGGGATGGCCATTCTAGCAACAAGAATTGTTATATAACAAATATTGCATCTTACCACCTTCCATGGATAGCTTCAATTTCACAAACCTCTCGTAGAATGCCCTCTGTAAAAATTTGCTTCAATTATAGTTACTTATCTCTCAAAGGGGCATGTGATCAGAAGATGATCATTCAAAAAAACACATGCACAATTAGTAAAGGAGTGAAGTTTAAGGAAACAAACTAATCAAGTTTTAGCATAATCTCGTGGAGGAATATTGACGCAAAATAAAGAAATATTATTTAACTTACCCCATTTTTTGGTTGACAACACACACATGTATTAGACTTGATATCAATTAGGGATTTTTATAGGTTGTAATGTGGCTAGAGTTCAGTGGCTGATGAAATAACATCAATGGTATTTAAAAGCTATCCTCTATTTATGTAGCACACCTCTTTCTTTCTTTTCAACATTTTGCTTGGAAATGGTATTTCTTTCTTTCTTTTTTTTTACTTTCTTGGCAATTTTCCGTCTTTTTGTTTCTTTTCTTTTCAATTGTTTCCACTAGTTTTTCTTTTATTGAACAATAGCCACTATCATCTTTTTCCTTTCTCTTGCTTTTTTGTATTATATTGATAGATAAGAGGGTGTAAGAAAATTAGATAGCAACGTATGTCAAATATATTTTCTTATGGCTTGGTTAGCATATGGGTTTCTAGAAAAAGAAATCATTCATTGAAGGCTCAAGCATGGCTAACTAGGGATATAATTTTGTAAAAGAAATGGCTAAGGCTCAAAATTAAATCAAAGATGACTTAAAATCCTTTCTCAAGTGTATGCACATGTATGTGTCGTATGAATAGATTCCTTGTGGGATATGTCAATAGATCGATTTAGTTGCATCGATCAAAGCAAGTTTAATGAGATTATTCAAAAATTGAGAGTGAAACACCTTATTTGAGTAAATGTTGATTGTCTTCTCAAAAGTATCACAAGGCTCGAAACTTACAGTGGTATTCTTTACCATCTCCACTGGTTATGTCAGGTTTCTCGTTGGATGTCGGTTATATATCAGTTCCATTTTCGAGTCTGGTCATCTTCTACCTTAGGTATAACAAATACCAATATACATTTGACAATTTTAAGCATAGAGAAAATATCATTTTTCCATGAATCTGTGGTGGTAAGTCTAAATTGCGGAGTTAGGTGTCAAACTGATCATGTGATTAATTACATTAACAAACTGTCTCATAATCCACCTTCGTTCCATCATTCATTAACAATCAATATAATGCTAAATCTACACATGCATTTAAAAAATGATAAACTGAACCATTCATTTTACAAAATATGATTGTTTTAACATAAACACCAAAGATTTAATTCATCAAGCCAAAGAAGTAACAAAACACAAAACTTAAAAACATCCACAACAAACAGAAGAAGCTTTGTACACAAGAGAAGAAACAAACACTCAATTCAAGAACATAAATCAACCGAAAGCTCCCTCTCTCACTCTACTCAAGCTTTATCAGTTCCACCTGCTCCATCCCTCAGAATGCTAAGAATCTCCTCCTGTGGTCGGAGAATCTCTACTTGCTTGGTCTCAATGCCAAGCATGATATCTTTCAATGATCTACGGGTGTTGGAGTTGGGTCCTGCCTCCTCTTGAGTCTGCATATGCTCTCTCTAAGTCCCTCTCCTCCTCCACATCGAGCTCATCCTACACCTCGTCAACTCTGCAAGTGGGGGGCTCCTCATGTGTGGTTGTCGAGGCACCACTATGACCTTGGCTTTATAAAAAGAATCCTTATTAAGTGGTCCCATCGGCCTTTGTGTCATCATCTCAAGACTTACCCTAATCTCGTGGTCCTTGTACATCTCTGTGACCAAAGTGCCAAAGCGCAACACATTCCTTTTGACATTGCATCCTTTCTTCATTTCATTCATGATCAGTGAGGGGAGGTCTATGTTGTGGTCATTCCCAAGTGCATAAAGTAGGCAGGCCATCTTAGGGAGATCTCGTTCTTATGCCCAATTTGGATGAAGTTCTAGACCACAATCAAATTTAGCATGTTATACTTATCAGTCACTTCTCCTTGTCTAAAAAATCTATTCCCAGCTCAAGAAAAGTTTGACACCCCTGTCGGCTCCGCTCCAACCACATTTATAGCCACGTTCTTCCTTGGGGGATAGGTGGGCTGGGGTACCCAAGGCACTTCTTGCCTAAAATTTCTTATGCAGTCTTCATCTACTTCGATGTGAGCCCCCCTTGCATAGCTTTTAAGTGACCCATTGACTATTTTGGCGTTGGAGTAAAACTCCTGCACCAAGTCAACTAGGACCTCGCTTCCGTTTCGCAAATACAACACCTAACCTCTCCTTTCTATGTTTGCAAAAATACCCAGCTTAGCAAAGTCACTCAAATTACATCCCGCACATATACCACAACATGGTTTTGGTAAAAGTTTTCATACCTTTCCACTTTGAGAGCCGTAGGGAAGCGAGTTTTGTCATATCTACAGACACTGGGTGGCCTCCCTTGTCTCTCTTTGATCACCTCCGCCGCGAAATTGGGCTCTTGATTGACTAGGTTGGGCCTAGTAGGGAGCTTGACCCTTGGAGGTATGATTTTTGGGTTTGGGGATGTTAGGCCTTTGAATGGTTTGATTTTTTATGAAAATGATGATTTTGGATGTTGAATTAACATTGGGATCCTTGATTTTAGGTAAAAATGAAGAATGGGTGGCGTTTCTCAAGGGCTTTGGGGTTTTTGAATGGAGAAGATGAACTATGTTTTTATAGCCTGAGAAGTGATGTCCGAACGTTGACATCGTTCGAATGTGTGTAGAAGGATTTTAAAAGGATAGTTTGAAAGTTAGTGACGTTCTGCAGTGGTGAGCCCCCAATACTTTTGAGTTCTGTCAGAGACCAAAATGTCGTAAGCTCTTCTTGTTCGAATGTTCTATTGGCGTTCGAACGTGAAACTCTCGTTCGAACATTCTATTGGTGTTCTAATGTGATGAACTCTCAGTACTTTTTGGTTCCATCAGAGACTTCATAAGAGGCAGAGTACTACAAGCAGGGGACATTTCGAACTTCAGATCAAAAAATCAAAAAAAAAAAATGTGTACATCAATATACACAAGAGAAGGCTATATATACAAGTCTAAACAAAAAAAAAATTATGGCGTCTCAGGATAAGTCCCTACCAACGCTTTTTGGTTGGTATTTGGGGACATTTCTTACTCGGCCCATGTTTTCATTTCTGTCAAAAGAGTTTACACAGTTTTTTTTTTTTACATTTTTTACAAAAATTCGGACCCTTGGCTTTCATCTCAACACACAATTATCCATAATTTTGTTTGGAAACAGTCTAATACGAGTCATCCTCTATTTCTGTGTCATTTGAACCATCAGTGATAGCTAAATTCCTATCACACAAATTGATTAAGTATAATACTAGAATAGGATGGTGTCTCTGGGTAATCCTTACTCAGGCTATTCAGTATCTAGTCTAATCAATCGAGTGCGCGACCGAAAATTGGTTCAGAACACTGATTTTATCTTTTCTTGTGAATGACTCTACCATACTATTTACAAGCACCAAGCGTTTTGGCACGACGACGTTTAGCAAAAGTGCTTCTGCTACAGCGTGTTTCATTTGTTGTTCTTGGATTTTGGCTTTCCTTACCAATCTTGCTTTTCTCATGATCACAGTATGAACATCAGATGGAAAAGTGCGTAGAACTCCCAAACTAAACCAAAAAAGTTTGACATCCATATTTTCTAAGCTTTAAAACTCACTATCTGGTTCTTTAACATCTGTCAATTACATAGACAATTGGGGCTGACTCATAGACATAATCATGAATTTATACAAAATCCGAGGCAAGATACACAATATGATCAGAAACAACAACAACAATAACAACAACAAAAACAAAAAAAATTACTAGCAAAAAAATATGAACTATAGTTCTTACCCCCCAAGCTAAACTGAATATTATCCCCAATGTTTCGAATTTACCAGTGTATGGATCTTGGAGATGAGGTTCAAAGGTAGAGATATGTTCATCGGCCGAAACATACAATCAAAACACCACATTTAATCATCTTTGGTTAGACTTGGGTTTTCGCCAGGATGGAAACCCTAATATTTGAGTACAAACAAAAGTAAAACACCTATGTGCTGATAGAGTAAACAAATGCAGATCATGAGACAAAGGACTAGGTCTTCGGGGTATATGGTCATGGGATTGTTGGGGCTGGGTTGTTTTTAAAGAAAACAGAGAACAACAAAGAGAAAGAAGAAATTTTAATTGCTTTTGGAGATTAAAGATAGGAGTAGTGTTAATTGAGTTCTTAATGAATATATTTGGTGTTTCCTGTTAAAAAGTGCTAAATAAGGCTTCTTAATGCCTTCCCAAGTGAGTTGAGGTGATTGACGAAGAAAGAATGGCTAGAGAAAAGTTCAAGAGTAAAGAAAGTAGCATGTTTGGCCGTTGGAACATAGCGTACCGGTACGGCATACCAGTACGGTCATGCAACGGGAGTTCGACGTACCGGTAAGACATACCAGTACAGTCATGCTACTGGAGTTCGACGTACTGGTATGCCGTACCAGTACGCTCTGCTGAATCTTTCCCAATCTCTACAACTCAGGTCTACCATTTAAAGGGTCCCACACTTCTCTGACACTCCTATAACATTATTCACCCCTTTCACACTTCTCTTTGGACTTTTGGGAGCCATGGTGATTAATGAGGAGAGAGAAGAAAAGAGGAGCTGGGTGTGTAGACTAGCTTTGCAACCCCTCTGTCCAGCCCATTCCTCCTGCACCCCGACAGATGGAGGTCCCTTCTAGACTCTAGGAGAGATCTCCAAGCATGTTTTTGTGAAGCCATGTCTCTATGGTTTAACATTACATAGACCACATAAGATATAGAGGGGGAAGCTTTGGGTAGAAGATGATGAATAGTATTTTAGAGAGATAAAGTGAGATTTTTAAATTTCTTTCAGTAGATTGTCTGGTAATCCCTTGTAAGAATATTTTAAGCTTCGTTGAATGCCTTTAATGTTGTTTCCTGCAAGTGCATTCCAAGTTTAATCTCCTTTTAAAGCTTTCCTCATTAATACATTGAAGTTCTTCATTTTCTTAGTTTTGAAATGGGTATTCCATACTTTCATTTATAGCTTATGTTTTCTTGCATTTTAGTTACTAAAAAACTTTATTTATTTGCAATGCATTCTCATTTCATTGTTAATTTCATCCCGAGAATGAGTAGCTAAATCTTTTAGATGGCAAATCCAAGGGGAACCTCCACTTCGGTATATAATTTCAACTCATTCTCCTCCTTTCTCTTAGAGTTCAATGGTTCGGTTTGACTGGGTTGAGGGTGGATAAGTTGGTGACTCTTTGATATTCTATAGGCCTAGTCACGGTTTATGCTTAAATACTCACCCATTTTATCCCTAGCTTGCTCCGAATCAATCATTCATTCATGCTCTACTGGAGGAGGGATTCGAGTTGTGATGGTATTCCTATTGGAGTGACCTCTTGGATCAACCAACATTTGCTTTTCTCACTTCATTTTCATTAACACACACTTCACCAAAAAACTTTCAAGCACAAAGATTTTACACTTTCGCTTACTAAAAATCACTTTCTCCTTTGGTTTACTTAATTCTCCGTGGAAACGACCTTAGAATACCACCAAGTTAAACACGACTCGCAAAAGTTTCCTTGCTCTTGGGGAGCATTTTTGTGCATTCTCACATTACATTTACATCATTTAATTTCTCTTATTTCCTTGCCCTTTCTTTTGACATTATCCCCATGGAGAGTGACACTCCCCTTCATCCATACACTATACATGCAAAAGGGTGATATTTAGGGGTTAAGGGAATACAACAAAAACAACCAATCACTCTATCACCAAGAGAGAAAGGAAACAATTTCAATCGAGCTATGTATTCCATGACATAGTTGGCCTTGAATGCTGCTACTATATCTTCAAACTCCCTTATGTGCAAGTAGGGGTTTTCCTTTTCAATCCCATAGAATGTAGGAAATAGTTGCAACATCCCCGACTTAACTTGGAAGAGATGAGCTTGGACATATAAATGGATGCATGGGGGTGTGGTGCTACGGGTTGGTTGAAGGAAATCCCTCACGGACCTCGCCAGAGGATCCATTTGGATGTTATTCCCTTCGTTCATGGAAAGGGGTAATACATTATAGGATTTTATAGTCTAGTTTTGAGCACTCCCCCACCTCTTTGAATGTTTGGATTAGCACCGACATTAACAAAATTATCACCAGCATCATCTGGTGGGTCTTGGTCAATATTCATGTTGGGGTCTAAGGGTTGTCTAACCAATCGGTGTTGTTCGTTCCGTCCCCACATGGAAAAACTTATCTACAAATGAAATTATACACAAAATAATAATTTAAACATGAAACAACGTACCTCAGCCCATGATGAAAATCACAGGACTTACCTCCGTTGTCCGAAAATCACTTTCTTGATTCGACACTTGCCTTACCCAGTAACGGCGCCAAAAATACTTGATTATTTTCCTTGTTGTTTCTAACCTCTTAACACCTTCCCTCAATGTATGTATGATGTGTGTGAAAATGGGGAGGGGAGTGTCACGCTCAATTGGAATGGTGTCAAAAGAAAGAACAAGGAGATGGGGAAAGTGGATTGTAAGAAATGAAGATGTGGGGTACAAAAATGCTCCCTAAGCTCAAGGAGACTTTTGCAGATCGTGTTTTAGTTGGAGGTATTCCTAGGCCGTTTCCTAGGAGAAGGATGTGAATTGTTTGAAAATGATTTCGATGGAAAGAAAGTGTAAAAATCTTTGTAAATTTGAAGATTGGTTTGTGAGTGTAGTTTGATGAAATAGAATGAGAACAAGTGTTGGCAAATCACAAAGGTTCACTCCAATGGGAATGTCAAACCAACTCAACCCCTTCCTCCAATGCTGCTTAGTGATGCTTTAAGAGAGATTAGATGGATGGGTGAGGAATCTTTGAAGGTTAGGGGAGCTTTAAGAGAGAGGAGAGAGCTTGAGATATCGAGAGTAGAGGAGAAAATGAAAGGTTTTCCCAAAAAAATCAGACTTAAAACCCTCGTTTCCTAGTTTTCTAGGCAAAACCTACCAGTAGAATGATCAAAACCTACCAAAAGGTTTTGTGTATTGGAAAATTTCTACCGACAGGTTTTGACAGACATCTACATGTAGCTTTTAGCTTTTTACCAGAATTCCCTTTGTTCCCATTTTCATTTCTAGTCCAATTTTACTCACTCTCTACACATTCTAACAGCATGTTTATGACCTCTACTCCACCAAAAACCTAAACTACGATTGTGAACCACAATTGAGTGATCATGCCCAAAGTAATTTTTTAAATTGTACTATGATTTAAATTTTGGATGCTTTCAAAGACACAAGACATGTATTTCTGAATCTAATTACCAAAATGATTATCCAAAATGTAAAGCACATATTTAGATGGTAAAGGCATTCCAAATCCTTCATAATATCTAAAGTTTAAGCAATATTCCCTAATCTCCCAAGCATAGGCCTACATGACAACACTATTTAAATACCCAAACAAAGTAAACATAAGCAACACCATGGCTTTAAATAATATTCTAGAGTATGCACCTAAACATTCATTTTCAAACTCATATGTGCATGAAGTAGTCATGTAATTTAAGCATTTACTCAACGAAATTCACAGCCGCTTGGTTATAAAAATTCAACTTCGATGCAAAACTCACAAAGGGTTTCTCTCAGTAATGAATCACACTATGATTATCTTGGCATGTTCTCCATATGAAAATGTGAGATAGAATCTTATGCAAAAACCGAAGTATGCTCACATATAATCCAAAATTGAAGCACATGCATCAAAATGAAACAATTTTGGCATAATCTCATGAAAGGAATGCTAGGGCACTAGATAAAAAATCAACTTTTTTTTGTCTTTAAGGTGTGCCATCCCCATGCTTTTTGTACCTCATTTAGGGCTTTCAAGGGTTATAATATGACCTTGGGGTGATATTGAAGTAAATGAAACAAAGAAAAGAGGACAACAAAGAGGGTTATTCCGATGGATGATCTTTATTGTCAACAATTCACCTTTTTGTGGAATTTTCAGCTTATCACCTTCACTTCACTCTTTGTTTATTCTTTCCTCCTTTTCCTTTTCTTTTTCTTCTTTCACCGCTTTTTCTCCTTTTCTTGGATTTTTTGTCTTTTCCATTCAATTTTTTGAATTCAACATCATTTATCCATCATTGGGTTTCCTCTCCTCATTTTCTCCCCTTTTATGATCAATTGCAATCAATTCCTGGAACAACGAAGGTGTGATAATTTTTTATCATTTTGCACTAGCTTGCTCAATTGTGTGACATGGAAACGAAATTTTCATTTAAGGCTCAATCATAGCACTAGGGATAAATTATTCCAAGGAATGGCTAAGGCCCAAAGCATTTCAAAGATGACCTAAAATCACTTCTGAATAAGCATGGGGAGGCTTGTTGGCATTTCAAGACAAAGTTAATCAACTATCCACATGCACTCCAGCAGAAGCAAGCATAATGAGATTATTGAATAGATTTTAAATTTATAAAATTGTTATTTTTAGTAAATGTAAGTTCCCTCTAACAAGGATTGACACTAAAGCACCAAAATGTGAATCCAATTAGTAAATTGTCGAATTTAAATGAAAAGGTGCACTTATATTTGAGTTTAAAAGCAAACACATGTGATACTCAAGCACAGGATAAACTTCAAAAATGTGCTCATGTATTCGAAATTCAAAGTGAAGATCAAAATATCCACACACCCATGACACTCTAAATAGGGGAATATAGGTCAACATTCAGATATTTTTCACAAAAAAAAAATTTTTTTTACATATCTCTAATATTCTAAAAAAAATTCTATAGAGCATGGGAATGGTGAATTTCACCCCAAAATGATATTATTTGTAAAACCTGGGTAAATTTGAATATTTATGAAAAAGGGCAAAACGATAATTTACCACTTCTATACAAGTTGAAAACTCAAATTTTTCTAGAGCTTGGGTGATGAAACGAACCTCACCATTGTATTCATCTCACTAAAACTAATTACCCTATCACTTTTTGGTCGAATTTTGAGTGAGTCAAATTCTTCACATTTTACGTGGTGACCGGGTGTTGGGTGACCTCAAAAACGAACCAAGGACTAAAATTTTGAAAAGTGGTTAATAATTTAAAGGAAGTTCATATAAAAATATTTTAAACTTGTACCGGAATGAAATTTAATCGTTTCAAGATGAAATCATACTCCGGAATGGGGAACGTGTGGCGCGATATAGACCAAGCATTCCTAGGGGTATAAATTGGGGAGAATATCATATTTTTGTCCCCATTCTTTCTGTTGGGTTACTTTGGAGAGAGGAAGAGAGGGAAAAGAGACAGTTAACGACTTCTCTCTATGATTTACAGAGTTCTGTGGATCGGAATCATTTGGGGCAAGTATTGAAGTTGTTCAACACGATGAGGGCTACGCCTTCCTACCAAAAAGAATGGAATTAACCAATGTTTTTGAGAGGAGATTTTGGAAAATCAAGGGTTTGGACTTGGGTTGTATTCTTAAAGGTTCTACCTTTGTTTTTATGCTTCAAGAGGTAGGGTTTTCATCCTAACTTGGTTTATTTGTAACCTAGGGACATTAAATGAAATGGATAGGTTGCTAGATATATTTAACACTTGCCTATCCTTGTAAATGATTGAAATGGGTATTATAAATTGGTATAATAAATTCTATCTTGAATTGGGTATATAGATATTACTTAATGTAATTTCTCGAGTTATGCGAAGAAATTAGGCATTTTATGTGATCACATTATTTGGTGTCTTAAATGTGCTTGATTTAATACCTATGTGAGATTAAGTGCGATTTGCATAAATTATGTATAACATGCTGGAGAAATTGTTGTTGAATGTAGATGTTGATATATGCTAGATGATATATTGACATTATGAGGATTTATGAAAATTATAGGCTTAGGATATAATTAACCATGATGTGTATTGAAGTACATGAGTGAGTCTCATCTCATTTCATGGGATGGTGATTTCCAACATTGAATTGCATATTCTTGATTGGAGTGGTTATTGCTTGTTAAATGTTGCATGTGAACATTTTATATGCATCTAGGTTGGGGAGTAGCCCCTTTAATAGATACCCTATTGAGTGTGTGTCACCCTTTTAGGTGCGGGGTTTTCATCGGTGGAAGGCTCTCATTCGGCCCTCAATGAAGAAGAAAAGCCGACTTGTGGCTTTTAAACCAAGTTTTGTAAAACTTTGATGTACCTCGATTTTGGGCTTGTAATCTTATGAAAGTTATTATAATGGAGCTTGTATGGACCATGTGTTATGTAAAACATCATGTTATGGGAGTTTGGGTTGGTGTTGCACATGGTTGAAATGGATTGGAATAAAATATGAATGAAATGGGAAAATACTAGGCACACCTACCTGTACGAAGTAGAGCTCTTCTACCAATAGATGTGGCCCGGTAGCTAGTAGAGCTTTTCTAGTAGAGTTCTTGTACCACTAGAACGTCACTATTCCTACCAGTAGGTTGTTTCTACTAGTAGAACATGGGCAACTTCTTCCAGTAGGTTTTCTCATGTTTTCTGAAAATAGGAGACTAGTACACAACTTTTACCAGTAGGTTTTTGATCACTTATATTTTTAGGTTTTCTATAAATTTTAAAATTTTGAAACGTTTTACAAAAATCATGGGCAACGATTCCTTGTGCTCAAAGGGATTATAGGTGAGCTAAATG
This sequence comes from Ilex asprella, assembly GCA_023539305.1. NCBI lineage: Eukaryota > Viridiplantae > Streptophyta > Magnoliopsida > Aquifoliales > Aquifoliaceae > Ilex > Ilex asprella. The sequence goes on along the minus strand of CM042193.1, from coordinate 22,662,779 downwards.
CCTATGAGTTGAGGTATTAAGGACCATGGATTGATAAATTATAAAGTATGTGAATAAGTAATGATCCATGTTAAGGGGAATGCTATTAGCGTGATGTCGGGTTGTGAGACAATCACTAGTACTCCCCGGGTTGATGGGATATCAATGGTTGATAAAGGACCCCTGGTTTTAGGGGCGTCACAGCTTGGTATCAGAGCCTAGGTTTACGATTTACCTAAAACTTGCGAGGCACTCGTTTAGACCATTGAACCATTATGCATTACATGTTATTTGCTTTAAATGCTACATGTTATGTGTTATATATTATGTGAATTATATGCAAGGTGAAATGTATATGGAAAAGAGACACTAGGGTTAGAGAACATAACCTTGGGGGTTAGAAATCAAAGGGACATGACGATTCAACGTGTAGATGTCTACTAGCGGTGACACTTGCTCTGGTAGTGAGACAATTAGAGAAATCTCAAAGTATTGGGATACTAAGTTAGTGTCCTATTGCTATTTGAAATGTCTGTAGATGAAAAATAGAAGAAGAGAACGTGGTCGAGGAAGTGGGCGAAACAACAACCAAACACCACAAACCTTTAACCAACAATCCTTCATGGTGGCTATTTGCCCTATGGTGGCTACCTTTGCACAGACTAGTCCTAATGTGAGCCAAGGGGGCTCAAGTAACCTCCAAAAGTTCAAGGCACACAAGCCTTTGACTTTTATCGGAGGGGAGGACTCGATGGGGGCTGACCATTGGTTTCAGGAAGAGGAGAAGATCCTAGAGGCTATGGAGATCACTTCTAATGCCACTAAGATCAAGCTAGCTGCATTTAAGCTAGAAGGAGAAGCCCATATGTGGTGGGATTGGGCAAAGACCTTGAAGAACTTAGAGGCGATGACATGGGGCGATTTCTTGAAGCTTTTAATAGGAAAGTACTTTCCATCGGATATTTGACATGCGAAAATATAGGAATTCTTAGATTTGATGCAAGAGACTGCGACGGTGATGAAGTACGTGGCTAAGTTCACTGGGTTAGCCCATTTCACCAATGATTACGTGGTCATAGACATGGCCAAATTAAGGAGGTTTGAGGATGGTTTGAAATTAGGGTTAATTACACTTGAGGTCCCCAAAGTATGGGATTTGTCTCATTTTTGTCCCTATTATTTCAATTGCAACATTTTTGTCCCTGAAGTATTGAATATGCTTCTATATGGTCCTTCAAGCAGACAACGTCCAGATTCTTAACAATTTTTTATCATAAACTTGTTACATAATAGCTAAATATGGACAAAATAATTTTGAAAGCTCTTAAAAAAGGTTGGATTGCTCTTGACAAAAAAATGTGTTACATGAATAGTTTTTGGCCAAAATTTTTGGATATCTCATGCTTAAAACTGTGTAATTTAGGTAGGTATTTAACAAAAAATTGAATATAAACTTGATTAAGAGTTATTCAAATTATTTTTTTATCCATATTTAAGTATCATGTGACAAGTTTATGCCAAAAAAATCATCAGCAACCTGAACATTGCCTGCTAGAGGGACTATATAGAAACATGTTCAATACTTCAGAGACTAAAATGATGCAATTAAAATATTGGGGACCAAAATCAGATAAACTCCATACTTTGGGGACCTCCAGTGCAATTAACCCTTGAAATTATCCATCCGAGGGAAAATTGTGGGGCACCACCTACAAGATTTGGACTCGATGGTCGAGACAACTATGACCATGGAGTATTCGGGAGGTGGGTGCTAAGGACAAAATGAAGGAGGGTCAATCCTCTTATTCAAGTTCGTAGAAGAAGTAGATGACTTCTACTCCACAAGGAAATCAGGTACAGGGCCACAACAACCAAAGCCAAGGTCAAGGTCAATCCTCCCAAGGAGAGCAAATATCAGGACTTCTTACTAGGCAGGTCAAGGGACTAGCTACATATACCACCAGCCAGGTCACATGAAGTGGGATTGGCCTCAGAGACAGGGATCCCAGGGTCACATGAAACGGTGAATCTGAATGAAAGGATTGGTCACTTAGGTTGACCTATGCCTTGTATGCTTACCGCACCGCGTACAAGACCATCCTAGGTATGTGTTTAACCCTAATTACTATGTGAATTAAAATAATTAAATAAGTTAATTTTTTATGATAAAACAGTTAAAAACTGTGTATTAGGGTTTGTGCGTAAGTTAGGGTTTTATGTGTATATTGTCTGAAATTTTAAGGTTTTGTGCGAAATTGCTAGAAATTATGAGGATCATTACGTTAAAGCTTGAAAATAGCAGGGAATAAAGTGTGATTCAATACAAGAACATGCAAGACGAAGATGGAACATCCACCAGCAAACAAGGATCGTCTAGACGGTGGTGTTAGGCGATTGATGTTTGTGTTCCACATCCTGCTTTCCTTTGCTTATAAATATGGGTTGCCTCCTTCATGTTCAGACGTCTGGGAGTTAGAGAGATCTAAAGGAAGATCATTTGAGTCTAGAGAGAATTCAAGAAGAAGAAAAGAGAGGAAAAGAGATAAAGTCATATTCAAAAAATGGTCTCTCCTCTATCCAAAATTCGATATTTCTACATTTCTGTTATGCTTTTTTACTTAGAAAATTGAATTGTCGCAACCTTTGTGACTGAACTAATATTAAGGGTGGTTGTATTTCAGTTATTCTTTGAGAAAAGAGTGTCAATGTATATACTTTATTTTGTATTGTAATGAGAATTACCTGCACTTCTTGCTTGTCTAGAGCAATGGAGCGTGAGTAGTTTACTTATACTCTTTAGCAAGGGGTAAACATATGAGTAATATTGGTTAAATTATGGAAATGTCAATGTGGAATTATGCTATATTGATATGTATAAATAAACCTCCGTTAATTGATGGATAGTTATAATATGCTCATGGTTATGAACACCGAGCTATACTTAATATTCTATACCATACTATCTATTATCATAAACTTCAAACATGATACAGTGATGTACGTAATTGGGTGTTACTTCGTAGCCCGTAATTATGTCATCAAAGAATCATCAACCTTCCAGTTGAATCTCTACGGTGTTCCAACTGAATGGCTTGACCTTCTGGTGCACTGAGGATGTTTTATTGTTGCTTGGTATATAAAACTATCAAATTAATAACCTAAATGTTCCAACTGAATGGTTTGACCTTCTGGCTCACTATGGTTGTTTAACTAGTATATAAAACTGTCAGATTAATGACCTGAGTGATCCTCCTGAATGGCTTGTCCTTCTAGTTCACTAGAGTTGTTTAACTAATACATAATATTAAACTAACAATTGAGTAATTGAAGTATTCCTCCTGAATAGCTTGTCCTTCTGGTTTACTTGAGTCAGTCAATTATTGCATATACCTATCAGCTAACCTAAGAAATTGTTGGAATATAGTTTAATGCACACCCCTACCAGGTAACCTAAGAAGTTGATGTGTTAGGATTTAATATACATCAGATTTACAAATTGACTTTCCCAGTGGTAGGAAAGGTTAATTATTGTAAGATGACATTTCTAGTATTTAACCAATACAAAGCATATGGGATCCTTAAACTGAAGGGTACTTTTCATATTATTGTCTTTTAACAATCTATCTACAAACAAACTAGTAATAACTTCATATTACAAACTATCTTATATTATAATGTTTTAATAATAACTTCACTGTTCTCATTTCATTTCCTAATTATTAAAACTCTTCGTGGGAACAATCTTGGACTTAAACCGAGAAAACTACAATTCGACCACTTATACTTGAGTGTATAATATAAATCAGGTCACAAAATAAGTCGAACCAGTATGTCTCCCTATAGGCTAGTCTATGAAAACATTTGTCATTTGCCAGTAGAGATGGAGCACAATGTTTATTGGGTCATCAAGATCTTGAACTTAAATTTTAGAATGATCGGAGAGAATTGGAAGTTGGAGTTGAATGAATTAGAGGAAATCAGTAGAGATGCATATAAGAGCTCAAAATTTTCCAAAGATAGGGCAAAGAATTGCTCTTGTATAATTCTTGACTCTCAATTTTCCAAGGAAACCTTCGACCACGTTGGGATAACCTCTATCTTGTCAACGTTTCCTACTCTAACGGAGTCATGGAAATTACAAACCCCAAAGATAGCAAAACATTCAAGGTCAGTGGCCAAACACTTAAGCAATTCTTTAAGGGTTTTGAGGTTCAAATTGTGGAGAAAGAGTTAATGGATCTGGTTTGCTTGGATGTGTTTCCCTAATCTCCATAAAAGAACCCGGACTATGTGTATATGGCTTACTGAAATTTGTGAGTGTCACTCTCCCTTGGGTTCCATGAAAGAAATGGGGAAAATCATGTGTGGATGAACAAAAATGTGTATGTGTGCAATAGTGATCCCAAAGCGAAGAGAGACTTGCAATGTCGTGTTTTACTTGGAATGAGTATCCCAATGTCGTCTCCTTAGGGAAGGAAAGGTCAAGTGTTTTCTAAAGGTGATTTGTGAAAAAATGATAATTGGAAAATCTTGTGAATTAAGTTTTGGTGAGTAGTGTTTTGGTAAAAATGCAAGAAAGCAAGGTTGGCTAATACATAAAGGTCATTCTAATGGGAATGCAAAATTGACCCAATACATTCTACCAATAGTGTCTAGGTGTTTGATTGATTCGTATGAAGTGATGGACTAATGTGGATGTGTTAGGCACAAGCATACTCCGTGACAAGTCTACGGTGTATCAAGGGTCCACAACCACTTCCGCACTCAACCAAGTCAAACCAAACCAATTTACACTACGAGGAAGAATGAATGAGAGTCAATTTTACATACCCAAGAGGAAATTGCCCTTGGATTAGCCAACTAAAAGTCTAGCTACTCATAGTAAAAGCAAGAGCAAGCATAATGTAAAGAGACATGGTAGTGAAATCGAACATGGAACTTGTATTAGTGCAAGAAAAGATTTAAACTCTAAGAACGAGATCATTCATACCCAAAAACAAAGCTTAAAGAGAAAACCCAATTTTAGAATGGAAATACAAGAACATTAAACTAAACTTGAGTACAACTTGAAATAAATGAGTTTAAAGTGAAGGAGGGAAGGATTACAAGTAAAATAAAGCTTACTACAATGAAAATGGTGAAGGAAATGCAAAAACCCAACTTTCTCTCTCTACAACTTCATCTTCTTCCACAAAACTTCTCTCTCTCTATACTACTCCCAAGCTTAGGTAGCCTCCTCATCCAAAAGCTTGTAAAATTTGAATTATATTGTATAGTTTGGTCAAAATTCGTCCATACCCCCTCCTTGTGCTGTGAGAACTAAGTTGTAATAAGTGGGAAGAGATTTCACACTTCAACAAGCAAGGATAAGCCAAACATGCTTCACCAACCACCCCTTTTTTCTCTCTTACCTCTCCCATGCTTTTATCTTCCAAATCTGACTTTAGGGAATAAGAGACCATTATGGTGTGTCAAAAATGTTAAGGTATGGTCTGAATGAGAAAAGGTGGGCCCCTAAAGTAGGTGGAGTCATGTGAGCAGAAATCTATTGATTCTGGTAAAAACCTAATGGTAGAACATCCAAAACCTATAGGTAGAAAACTTCCAATAGGTTTTTCTTCCAGTAGGTCGTAAAAGGCTCTAGACCAGATTTCATAAATTTGTCCTAACTTTTGATCCCACGATCCGATTAAGCTAGAAGTTTGACACTGGATAGAGGACATCGAGATCTACAAGTTTCTTGCTTTGAACTTTTTTAGATTGGTATGAGATCATGGTAAAAATGAGGAATACCGAGGTACTATTACCAATTGGTGTGGGTACCGGTACCTAAATTCTAGTATGCATAGATACCAGTACCTATGATACCAAGTACTTCTACCTCCTTAATTTCTTTCACTTTAAAGCCTCCTAATCCTCATGTAATATGTCCATCTCTTCACCACCTGTGCACACTTAGTTGTAGGGTTTCGGAAGCCATCATTTACTCTATGATTACTTGCAACATCAAGATTTTGAAATTATTCAAAAATTTGACTAACTCTAAGTAATTAAATGAAAAGTTGAGTTAAATTTCTTCTAATGAAGCCGTTAAATATGCAATATTAAGTGCTCGTCACAGTTTACCCAAAGCTTGTTGAGGAAAAACTGTTCAAATTGATTGTAGTGTACAATCGCTTTCTTTTATCTTTTGTGTTACTAGTTAAATTGTTTACTTAATTTCGTTCTGGAATAGTGTTTTCTTTTCAAATATGAAGATTATGGTGTTTTTTTCAAAGCTCATTGAGAGGTGCTCTCTAACCATACTTATCTTTTTAAGTCCTTCATGGTATTCCATATCTTTTTGTTGCATTGAGGACAATGCATTGTTCAGGTTGGGGGGGAGAGGTGCACCAATTTACTGATACACTAAATTTTTTGTTGTTGATAATTCCATTTTGTGGAGAAATTCACTATTCACATATTTGACTTAAATTTTTTGTAGAATTGTTTCCAAATAAGTGAAAAATTTTGAAAATTTTGTGAAAAAATATCTGAATGTTGAACCATATTCCCCTTTCAGAGTGTTATGGGTTTAATGATTCCTTGATTTTTGCTTTGAACTTTGAACACATGAGTACACCATAGAAGTTTATCCTATGTCTGAGTATCACATACATGTTTTCTTCCAAACTCAACCATAGTGCACCTTGAATTTGTAATTTCGGCATTTTATGGATTGGATCCACTTGTTAGAGCTTCAAATGCTTAGTGGAGATAAAATAAGTACCAGTGTGAGCTTTAGTGTCAATTCTTATTGGAGAGAACTTACACTTACTCAAAAGAACTGTTTTCCAAATTCAAAATCTATTTAATAATCTCATTATGATTGCCTTGGTTAGAGTGCAAGTGGATAGTTGACTGACTTTGTCTTGAAATGCCAACATGCCTCCCCATACTTATCTAGAAATGATATTAGGCCATATTTGAAATGATTTGAGACTTAGCCATTTTTCTTGGAAAAATTTATCCCTAGTGTCGTGATTGAGCCTTAAATGAAGCATTCATTTCCATGCCACACAAGTGACCAAACCAACACAAAATGACAAAAGTTTACCACACCTTGGTGGTTTTGAGAACTGATTGTGATTGATCATAAAGAAAAGTAAATGTGGTGAGGAAACCCAAAAACGGTTGAATACTGCTGAGTTCAAAATTTGAATAGAAAAAGAGAAAGAAAGCCCAAGAAAAAGGAGAAAAGGGGTTGAAAAAGAAAAGAAAAAAAAAAGAATGAAGAAGAAAAGATAGAAAAAAAAAGTGAAGTGCAGGTGTAAATCTAAAAATTTTGGCAAAAAGAAGATTTTTTATAGTAAAGGTCATATTCTCAGATTAACCCTTCATTTCACTCAGCCCAAGTATCACCCCAAGGCCTCATTACAACTGTTGAAAGCCGTAAATGATCTAGAGAAACCACGGTGAGAGCACACTCTAAATGAAACGAAAAGTTGATTTTCCTATCTAGTGCCCTTACATTCCATTCATGAGATTATACCAAGTTTTTTTCAATTGTTATTCATGTGCATCATTTTTGGGATTATGTATTAGATATTGGGGTTGTGCACAAGATTCTATATCACATATACAATTGGAGAGCATGCTCAGATAATCATTGAGTTATTCAATTTTGAGAGAAACCCTTGGCAAGTTTTACATCAAAGCTAAATTTGGGATAGCCAAGTGAATGTGAATTTCATTGTGTAAATGCTTAAATTACATGTGCATTTCACACACACAATATTTTGAAAGCAAATACATAGGTGTGTACTATATAATTGCATTTAAAGCCATGTTGTTGGTCATGTGTATTTAGTTTGGGTATTTGAATTATGTGTCAGGCTACCCTATGCTTGTAGGATGGGGGAATATCGCTCAAAATTTTGATCTTGGGAAGAAATATGAGTGATTTTACCTTTTTAATCTATGCTTTACATATTGGGTATTCATTTTGGTAGTTAAATTTAGAAATCTATGTCTTGTGTTTTGAAAGCATCAAAATTTTAAATTACATTACAGTTTCATAATAGACTTTGGGCATGGTCATACAATTGTTGTTCACACTCATAGTTTTGCTTTTTGGTGGAGTAGAAGTTGTAAATAAGTTCGTAGAATGTGTGGAGGTTGAATAAATTTGGAATGGAGATGAAAATAGGAGCATAGGGAATTTTTTGGAAAAAGCTAAAACCTACCATTCGAAGGTGTTCAAAACCTACCGGTGAGAATTTTCTAGTGCACAAAACCTACCGATAGGTTTTGATCTTTCTAGCGGTAGGTGTTGCCCCGAAAACCAGGAAACGAGGGTTTTCCATTTTCTCGGGAAAGCTCTTCACTTTCTCCATTGCTCTCCATCTCAGAAGACTTTTCCTCTCCTTCAAAACGTCTCTTACCTTCAAAGATCCCTCATCCATGCATCAAATCTCCAAATATTCCTCACTAGGGTTGATTTTTACTTGGATTTCATTGAAATTTGTTTGCATTCCTCAACAAAACCCTAGTTTTCTCAATTCTTCCCCCAAATCCATTACACCTCGGTTTTCACATGAAGCTCGGATTCCATTGTCAATGGCTCGTATAGGTAAGCTATCTCAGATTCCTTTTGATCTTTTTGAGCAACTTTGTACATGGATTTTTCCGTTCATGGCCCAAATGAAACAAATGGGGTTGATTTCTCCACAACCCGCAGGTTCGAGTTCCCGCAAGTAGATAGGGGGCGGGCCCCAGTACAGAGAGTGGGAAAAGGAGGAAGAAGCCAAAGAATGATGCTAGCATGAAGAGCATTGACGAAAATAATGTGACTTGCAAGTGTCACATGGACAAGCCCACCCTCAAGCCGAATGACAATGTTGTGCAAGTGATTGAGGGGCAAGGGATTGATATATGGTTTGAGCCAGTTGTGTGGTATAGCATTCCAATGTGTAGGGAGTTTTACCAAAATATTGAAGGCAGAGGATGATGACCTTTTAATACTCAAGATGAATGTTAGAGGGAAGATATTTGAGATTACTCTGGGTTTGATCGCAGATTTGATGAAGTACCAGATGCCTCCCCGAATGTCCCAGTCTATCCCTACAATACCCAAGGGAGGAAATTGATTCGACCAGTTTTGTGACTTGCTTTATATCATACACTCAAGTATAAGTGGTCGAATTATAGTTTTCTCGGTTTAACTCCAAGATTGATCCGCTATAGAGTTTTAATAATTGGAATTTAAAATAAGAATAGTGAAGTTGTTATTAAAGCAGTGTAACATAAGATAGCTTGTGATGCGAGCTTAGATTTATAACTACACTGAGTATCTAAAATGCATAAGTAAACTGTTAAAAGACAATAATATGAAAGATAGCCATCAGTTGAAGGATCCCATATGATTTATATTTGTTAAGTACTGAAAATGCCACCTTATAACAATTAACTTCGAAGTCACTGGAAAATCAACCGGTAGGTCTGATGTATAATGAACCATACCACAACAACTGTTTAGATAAGCTGGTAGGTATATCCAACAATTAATTAATTAAAGTAAACCAGAAGGACTAGCCATTCAGGAAGAATACAGGAATTACTCAATTGTCATTTTTATATTATGTATCAGTTAAACAACCCTTGTGAACCAGATGGTCAAGCCATTCAGGAGGATCAGTCAGGTTATTCATCTGACCGCTTTGTACTACGCAACAGTTAAACATCTTTAGTGCACCAGAAGGTTAAGCCATTCAAATGGAACACTTTAGGTATTGCACAGGCAAGTTGATGATTCACTGATGACATAATTTTGGGCTATGTATTGAACTAAAAGCATTGGCTATGCTGAGACTTAACTCGTCTATAACCAATCAATCGACTTTTACGTAACACCCAATTACACATATCACTGCATCATGCATGAAGTAAATAATAGTAGACGGTATAGAATACAAGGTATTGCTCGGTGTTCATAACCATGAGCTTAATATAAATATAACCATCCATTAGTTAAGGTATGTATATATATATATATCAATAAAGTATAATTAAACATCAGCATTTCCATAACTTTACCAATAATATACATATGTTTACCCCTCACTGAAGGGTATAAGTAAACTACTCACACACTATTGTTATACACAAGCAAGAAGTGCGGGTGAGTTTCATTACAATAGCTAATAAAATATAGACACTAACATTTATATCCCAATGAATAATTGAAATACTACCACCCTTAATATCAGTTAAGACATGCGGAAGTTCAACTCTCCAAGTTGAAAGACATAACATAAATGTAAAAATAACAGAATCCTGGTTGGAGAGTAGGTCGAGTAGCACTCCAAATTTCTTCCTTTCTTTCTCTATTTTCTCTCCTTTGGATTCTCCCTGGAGCTCCTCTTCCTCCACCACCGAGAATGAAGGCTGCAAGGCCTATTTATAGGCAAAGTAGGAAGCTGGAGGTGGAAGATGAAGTTGAACCGCCAAAGGGGAGTGTCCGGATGCCATCACCATCGTCTGGATGGTGCTGGTTTGATGGAATGTGGTGGGGAGCTACCACAGTATTCTTGCAGATTTGTTGCTAAAACTAGATTTGCCTCCCTTGTTGATTCAAGCTTTGGCAGAAACTAGATTTGCCTCACAATTTTCGGCAATTTCGCACAGAAACCCTAAAATTTCAGACATTACATGCATAAATCCTAGCTTACGTACTAACCCTAATTTATAGTTTTAACTATCTTATCTTACAAAATTCACTTGTTTAATTATTTTAATTTACATACTAATTAGGGTTAATCATACTCCCCAACCTAAACTTTACTAGTCCCTAGTAAACAAAAAATATTTACAAAATAAAATAAAATAATTTTTGTAGATTTTCACCATTGCATTTAGCATATGCAACAAGCTATTAAACCCCTAGGTGATCCCTAGTAGACGAGTTTTGTCTTGTGAATGTTTTCAGTGAAGCTACCTACAAACTTCAATAGTTAGGAGTTCATAATTCATATTTTTCACAAATAAAATTAAATCAATGTTCTTCAGCATTGCTAGAATACTTCATTTTTCTGATTACTATAAGAGTAACACACGTTAGTTCTTACATTATCCATTTATTTCCATAAAAAACTTGTGTGTGTGCAATGATTTCTTTATCTTAAAAGTCACTTAGGAAATATTACCACTTTTCATGGTAGTCTTGATGTCAATCCTCCCCTGCAATACACTCAACAAAGAGTACACATATGTTATAGTGACTATTCACTTAGCAATTACATGTGAATGGAATATTGTTAACAAAGCAAATAATATCAAAAGAACATCTATTTGAATTGAACTAGAATTTTGACATAATATCATGAAAGGATATTAACACTACACAAAGCATATTATTAACATTCTCCCTTTTTGGTTTGATAAGATTAATACACATTTATGATCTTTGGAATCAGAAAGAACCTTCTTAGGGTTGTAATGGGGCCATTGGTTTAGGGTTTAAGAAATAATGTCAATGGTATTCAAAAGTTATCCTTTCTTTAGACTGTGGCACATATCTTTTAAGAAGTTCACATTCTTTCATTTCATTTTTTCTCTTTCTTGGCTCTTTTATTTCTTTTTTTTTTTTTGAAATTTCTTTCATAGATTTTTCTTTTCTTTGAACAATAATCACCCTTTTCTTTTCTTTACTCTTTTCAAACTTTTCTTCATTTTTTGTTGTTTTGTATCATACTGATTTAGAAGAATGTGCTAGAAAATTAGATAGCAAAGGTAAGTTTATTATATTTTTCTATGGATTGGGTATTTTTGGGTTTCAGGAAAAGAATTTATATTCTTTTAGGATCAATCACGACTAACTAAAGATACAATTTTGTAAAAGATATAGTCAAGGCTCAAAATTAATCACAAATGACCTAAGATAATTTTCCAGAAATCATATAGCTACATAATCTCTAAATAATTTTTTTAAGGAAAATGTTAATATTACAATCTAATGAGTGCTAATCAAACCAAAACTAATGAGATTATTCAAAGAAAATTTATCGTTGAATAGAAAATTCTTATTTGAGTAGATGTAGAATATCTCTCCAAGAAAGATTGGTTCAAATTCTGCAATTGATTTTAAATCTCCACTATATATGCAAAGAGTGTAATTTTTCAAAAGGTTTACAAAATAAATAAATCTATTTGTGCTTAAAAGAATAAGTTTAACTAAAAATATTAAGATAATACACAACTAAAATATGAAAATGTCATGTGAGAAGATTAAAATTATTTTTGCAATGCAGTAGAATAATAATCTAATTTAATTATGAGGCATATGAAATAGTCCTCCTAAATTAAAAACATGAGTTCCATTTTAAGTAACAAAAACAAGTTCAAAACATAAAGTAAATTAAAATGCATAAAAAAAGATGAGTAAGGGATAGCAAAGGTCTGAAGAATCTCCAGTGTCTCTGATCAAGATGTAGATGGGCCTCCACCAAAACACTATCTGAGTTGCCTTAAAATTTCTACCTTGTTTTGCTCATAATCAACCATACGTTGATTGTTCTGAGTGATGCTGGTCCCTAGCTGGGTAACAGTAGTGTCCAAACCTAGTAAGATCTGTCTGTCGATCCTACCATCCACTGGTATATATGACTGATCTTCTTGTAGCGGAGGTTGCTCTAGTGGAAAAAATTCTTCAGGTGCTTGGAATGGCTATGCTTGTGGGGCTGATGGTACTTTGGGTTGTTCATCGGGTTGAACTCCATAGCTTTTCTTAAAAAAAATTATCTAACCATGCAACCCATTTGCCTTGAGAGATCTAGAATTACTCCCTTATCCCTGCATAACAGAGAAACTAACATAGCGTATGGCAGTGAGGGTATCTTTCTTTACACAGTAAGCAACATTCGATACATAATTAGGTTTGGAGGATCAATCGTGTGTCCCATCCGAAAAGCATATAGGAAGTAGGCTTGCTCAGTATATATCTGGTTTTCTTAGCTCGGGGAAACAAACTATTCACTGTAATTAAATTCAAAATTCGATACTTGTTTGTCAATTACGATTGCTTTATGTATTTATGTGGCGTTCCCCATACATAATCTGGATTACCTGTCAATTTTATTCATATGTCCTGTCAAATCAGGCGATTGAGTGTAAGGATATTGTAGGTTGGGTGGTCTTCGCATGTGTTGAAAAATATTGGCTATAGTTGTTGGTCTAAAGTGAAAAATTATACCCCAAACAAACACATGAAGTTGTCTTTCCCAAGTTATTTCTGAATTACTATAGAATTCACGGACCAAACAGTTATAAGCAGGAGCAACAAATCTAACACATTCTAGCCATCCATGCATAACAAGAATTTGTCTAACTCTTATATTTTCGAAATCTTCATAAATTACTAGGCTTTCAAGAATGATAGTTTGACAGAGAATGAGCATTGTACCATGCCTTGTTATTCAACATTCTCAAAAATCACCTCATTGTAGACATTTCCTAGCTGGGGTTGTTGCGGATGTGCTTTAGGTTATAGAGATTGGCCTCTTCGTGAACGACTGGAAGAACCTCTCGTTCTTTTCCTTGGATCCATCTTTTCCCTGATTTCTCTCTCTCTGATTGCTTTCAACTGATTTCAATCTGTACAATCCTTCAAAATTTTATGGGTAAGTGAATGATAAGAGGAAATTTGAAGAAAACGGTTGAATGTAGCAGATTTCTTTGAGGAACGTTGACCGTTTTCGTATTCAGGCTTGCGAGTGTTCTAGATCTGATCAATTTTGGACATTGATGGGTATTTATATAAGTACTACCATTCAAAAACCACCACCACCGTCTGGACTATGCTAGTACACTGGAATTTGCATTGCGGTGCAAACTGCTGACTGTTGATGTTCTGCTTTCTTCATTCTCCTGCAGTCACAAATTTAATTAGGACTTTACCTACTCCACATAACTTGCTACTCACTCTTTTTTTTCCAATTTTTTTATTAATTATTATTATTATTTTATTTTGATTTTATTTATTTACTATTTTCCAAATTAATCTATAGATATTTACATTTATGCACGATTCAAAGATTATTCCTCATTTAATCATAATTAATCTGAATCTGAATCTTGCAAATCAACAACACTAGTGATATGGTTAACTTCACTTCTCACGTATCTAGAAAACATAGGAGTAGAATAGGATGGCGTCTCATGATATTCCTTACTCTACCCATACCTAATCACCCAGAGATGATCTAATACTCCACCTGAAATTGGTTCCCCAAACTGACTATATTGTCTCAAATGCATTAAACGACCACACTTCACACCACCACCGAGGCGATTTAGCAAATGTACTTTTTCGGCCCAAGGGTTTTGCTTGCCTTTCAAAGATCTCTAAATTTCTAACAACTCTAGCTTTTTTATGATCAAAGAATGTATGTCTTTTGGAAAATGGCGCAGTCAAATTAAACTTAACCAAAACAGTTTATTGTCCATTTAAAAAAAAATCAAAAAAGTTCGAAGCTTGTGATTTTTTTGCAAAATTTTGAAAAAGAAAATCAAAAATTTACTCAAAAATTGACTCTATATTCGGTTCTTTAGCGTCTACCATACACAAAGACAAATTTAAATGACAAAGACACAACAATGATACAAACTTTCATACAAACTTTAATAATTCCCTCCCCTAACCTAAATTAACTATTGTCCTCAACGTAGAAATAGTGAAAATATAGAAATGATAATCAAGTGTGGAATTTATTATTACTAATAATTTAAAACTTAATATGTAAAACAAACAATTAGTACTTCCATTAACAATCAAACAACAATATAAATTTTTCAGAACACATAGACTGGCTCAGTAGTTGTATAGAAGTTACATCTTGAGTTAATCCATCATAATAACGTTCAAGTTATTAACCATTTACTTTGAAAATATTTCTGGTTAAAGGATTCTCAATTTCAATTGCTTCATAATCAAAAAATTGCTTGACAAAAGATGGACCTGTCCATCTAGATCTTAACTTTCCAGGAAATAGATGAAGTTTTGAATTATATAACATAACTTTTTAAGAAAGTTCAAAAGATTTTGCATTATGCTTTTATCATAAAAAAATTTCATTTTAGACTTAGCAATCTTTCATTTTCATATGCATCATTTTGTAATACTTCCAATTCATTAATTGGAAGTTTGCAAGATATTTCAACTTTATCCATATCAAAGTTCATCAATTTGATTGCTCAATATGCTCGTTGTTCTAATTTTACATGCAAGTGACATGGTTTACCAAAAACTAACCGATAAAGAGATATTCTTTGAATAGTTTTATATGTAGTACGGTAAGCCCAAAGCACATCAGTTAAACTCAAAGACTAATCCTTACAATCTAGATTCACTATTTTTTCTATAATATATTTTATCTTAATGTTAGCTAATTCATCTTGACCACTTGTCTGTGGATGATACGGAGTGAATATTTTATGAGAAATCGAGTTTTTTTTCATAAGATTTTCAAAAACTTTATTGCAAAAAGGTGATCCACGGTCACTAATAATGGTTCGAGGAATTACAAATCTGGATAAAATATTTTTTTAAAAAAACTTGACCTTTGTTCAGTGGTCATTATTTCTACATGGAATTGCCTTTACCTATTTAGAAAACAAAATCAACTGCAACTAAAATATATAGGTATCCAAAGGATGAAGAATATGGCCCCATAAAATTGATACCCCAACAATAAAAAATTTTAACAATTAAAATAAGGTTTAAAGGCAACATATATATATTTTTTAATATTTTCCATTCTTTGACATTTGTCACAGTTTAATCAAAAGATATGTACGTCTTTGAAAAGAGTTGGCCAATAAAATCCACACTACAAAATTTTAGTGACTTGATCCAAAATGTGTATACCCAAGTGCAGATAGTCAGGTTGTAGTAATAATCTGGTTAAGTCCGGAGTCGAATACACATTGAACTAATGTTGGTGTTTCAATGTAAGAAATGACAGAGACCAAAGTGACTAAAACCCTTGAGATTTAAAGTTGTAGTGTTTAGGGATTTTTTTGGGCTGAATGTACAATTCTTTCTAGGAGGATTTTCTAGACAAAATATAAGATAATCTCAAATGTGAAAGTCAACATTTAGTTCGAGGATCTGGACATGTAGTCAACTATCCGATTTATTATACTTGTGCTTGAGACCTCAATTAACCACTGGGTCAACATGAAGTTAATCAGAAGATAAAGATGAATCGAGAGAATTAAAAACATGATTCTAATGTCTTTCTATAAATTTACAAGAATTGTTTGTGTCAAGACTCAACCCGTCTACAAACAAGCAAGTGTTTCTACGAGACATCCAACCATGACATTAATAATACATTCTTTAAATGACGCACAATAATGGTGAAAGATTGAAATGTTGTCATGAAGATCTAGTTGGGGTACTTCCCTTGAACCAATGAGTTTTTCTATGTCATAGATAGAATTCATGTAAAACCCCGGTAAATTTGAATTTTATGCATTTTACGAGATGACTGGGTGGAGGATGGCTTCACAAGGTCCCCAAGAATAAAAAATTAAAAATTTCCTTATAATTGAATTAAAGTTCAAATAAAATTAATTTGAACTTAAACCGAGATGAAATTAATCATTTTGGGGAGCAAACGAACCGAACAAGTGGGCGACACTTAGCACAACGAGCGCCAAGCCTTGGAAATTATAAATAGGGGTTAAAATCAGATATTTGGCAGAACTATCTCTTCATTTTCAGATGATTCCTAAGTGTGAGAGAAAGAGGGAGAAAATAGAGAAATCCACGACTTCTCCTTGCGATTCTTGGAGTTTTGTCGATTGGATTCCGTCGAGCCAAGAATTAAAACCAATCACGTCGACAAGGGCTATGCATCCATACCAAGAACGAGTGATTTAATTGAATATCCAAAGAGGAGAGTTGTGAAAATTAAGATTTTTGGGCTTGGGGTTGGTGTTCTTGAAGTTCAACACTTCATCTTACACTCCAATGGGTAGGGTTCTTCCTACTTTAGTTTTATTTCACCCTTAGTGTTGATAGACAAAGGGTTCAGTATTGCAATTGACATAAGGTGTTTCTATGGTTATGGAAATGAGGAAGGTGGTGTTGAAATGATTTATGTTAAATTGTAGCTTGAATTTGGTGTAGAGAAGTTAATTGTATGTTTCTTGTAACTCAGTGATATTTTGGGGCATGATATTTTGATAACATGCTTGAGGTATGTGATAAGTTGTAGAAATTATATGCTTATGATATAATTTGCCATGGAATTGAGTTGTTATGAGTGAAATTAGTTCATATGGTATTTATTACATATGAGACATGATAATGTTACTCTAATGGTACATCACTCTGCATATGCATGGGTACGCATATGCATTGGTTTGTGTGCATGGTTGTCGTCAACACCACACTTGGTGGATGATGGGTGGCTTGGAAAAGTTTGCTCGAAGGCCTAGCTTAGTCGTATGGTTGAATGATAAATTGGGTCAGGCTAGTAAGAAGGGGCTAGAAGATCACTCAGGTACATGGCCCGATAGTTGGCGTACGCATTCCCTCGGTTCGGTCAATAAAATATGTAGGTGTACGCGAAACTTTTGGTGGAAGTCTGTAAATTTCGTGTAGGTTAGGTGACCTTAGGTGTAAGTCCATAAACATCCACCCCTACAAAGACCTAGATTTGTAAACGTCATTGGATGTGTAACATAGATGAAGGATTCATATACATTGACATTTGCATGTGTTGAGGAGTTGGGAAGGGCTTGGGTTGAGTTGTATGAGTGAGTCTCATCTCATTTCATGGCATGACATGATAAATTCTAACATTGAATGCATATTCATGCTTGGAATGTAATGGATTGTTAAATGTTGCATGTGAACACTTTATATGCATCTGGGTGGGGAGTAGCCTTTATAGGGTAAAACATTTCAGGTGTGGGGTTGGCAAAGGCGAATGGCTCGCATTCTGAGCCTCAAGGATGAAGAGGGGCCGACTTGTGTCCTTTAAACAATTTTGTAAAACATTTTGAGGAAATGATGTTTTGGACATATAATTCTATGGAAAAGATTGTAAAAGAATTTGTGCTAACTATGTTTAATGTACAAATATATGTTTTGTAAGTTTTGGATAACTGTCAGATGGTTTGGAATGGAGTTAAAATGGAAAACAGGTGAATTAGGCAAAATTGGGCAGAGGGTACCGGTACACTGTTGTCCAGAAGGCAGACAATACCAGTATGGTGTATCGCGTACCGGTATGCTGCTATCGAGAGGGCAAATCGTACCCGTACACTCTTCAAAAATCTCAAATTTTAAAACTGTTTTGTCATGCTTTCGGCCTATGTTTTCCTTCCCTCCAATAATGTAAATAAACCATAATGGAGTATAAATCGTGGTATGTTGGACCTTTGTTGGATCCAATGAATAATCAAATTTGGAATACAATTGTGGGTTACAATCCCGGTTAGGGGATGCTATCACGTGGTGTCGGATTATGCAACATTTATGGGTATTTTCGTGGGTTGATGGGTTATCAACAGTTAGTAAAGGACCCCCGAATTTTGGGGCATCACAATTCACGGTTATACAAAATACCTTAGCTTTACAAGAAGCATTCAATCATTCAATAAACAAGTGAAATATAAATCATTAAGCTTAAACAAACTGCATAAATACAATTTTTGGATGATTTATGCATGTCCATCACCTCTTACTAAAGAGAGAATGAGAAACTACTCATTGTTCATGGCTTTTGTAAAGCTAAAAAAGTGAGTGATGCTCATCCCTCCAAGTAGAGGTGTTACAAGGTAAAACACACCACACAAGGAGCCGATCTTCGACAAAGAATGAGTGAATCACGTTCCACCCTTCACATCTTTGATAAAGATCTAGAAAAGTGGAAGAGTTTCACTCCTTTGAAGGAAGAAAGGAAGCTCAAGCAAAGGAAGCAAATGAAACGTGCAATGAAAGTAGACGAAAGCTAGTCACTTTTGGAGGGTTTCCAACTCAACCAAAAGATGACCTATCTTTCTTCTATAAAAGTAAAGGTAAATCTAAGTCTAAATCTACAATTAAATCTTGCTCTCAAATGTTGGTCTAGTGTAAGTCCCCTTTGAAGCTCTCATAATGGGAGTATTTATAGGCAAGGGAGAGAGGGCAAGGGAGTGTGAGAGAATAGTGTATGGTCTTTAAAGTCCAATTGAAATCCCCAAAGTCCAGATAGAAAATCAACCACTCTACAGCCTGTCTGTGTAGAACGTTCGAACGTTAGTTAGTGTTTGAACGTTGCCTCATGTATGTGCTTGCTTGGTGTTCAAACGGTAGATGATATTTGAGCCCATTACTTAGGTGGCCTATGTTCTCCTATGAGAGTAACTGCAACATGCCATGCACCATTGCCCTTGCACTCAGGAGCCTAGTCCTTAATAATTCAAGCTAACGTTCAAACGTTAGTTGGCATTCGAACGTGATACTCAAGTACCTTTTTGTTTTCTTCTAAGATGTAATAATTCAAGTCCTCCAATAATTGGTGTTAGTTGGTGTTAATTGGCGTTCGAACGTGGTACTCAAGTCCTCCAATAATTCAAGAGGAAGTTCAAACATGAATTGACACTCGAACATTCTTGCCTTTTTTCAAACTTCTCCACTTTTCTTCCAGAACATGCGGTTGTTGCATGAAAGTTTGATATGTATTGAATTTAGGCCCTTGTTCAATATATCTCCTGAAATGTCATCATTGAAACTCCATCAAAGCATAATTAATCATAAAAAAGGTATAGTAGGATGCTAATTTTAACTATTAATCACACCCCATACTAAATATGGCTAGTCTCTAGTAATAGTACAAAATTGAATGAAAATAAGATGTTGAACCATTGAACCCCTAGGTTTACCCTAGCGGACAAGTGCTGCCTTGTTAGGGTTTTCAGTGAAGCTGCCCATAAACTTCAGTCGAACAGATGTGCATGTGAGATTGCTGGTTAGCGTGTGTTAGCGACATGGTCGTTGGGACACCCAACTCTCAATTTCGACTTATACCCACACACTTTTCTTTCATAGGTATTTATTCTATACAAAAAGTAGCATTTGTCATATTTGTGTTCAGAATTCCCTGTGTAGTAGGAATGATCATTCTAGCAATAAGAATTGTTATATAACAGACATTCTATTTTACCACATTCCATGGATAGCTTTGATTTCACAAACATTTCCTAGAATGCCCTCAACGAGAATTCCCTCTGATTATAGTGACTTTTTTGTCAAAGGGCATATGATTAGAAGAAGGCTTGTTGAAGCATCACATGCACAATTAGTACGGAAGTGAAAACTAAGGAAACAGACTAATCATGTTTAGCATAATCTCAAGGAAGAATATTTATGCGAATAAAGAAACACTATTCAACATACCCCAACTTTTGGTTGATGACTTACGCATGCATTAGCCTTGAGATCAATTAGTGCTTTCTAGAGGATGCAATCTGGCCAGAGGTCAGTGGCTAACGAAATGACGTCAATTGTATTCAAATAATATCCTTTCTTTATGTAATGTAGCACACCTTTTTCTAGCTTTTCAAAATTTTTCTTATACAATGTTTCTTTCTTTCATTCTTTTTCTCATTTTTCACTTTCTTGGCAATTTTCTGTTTTTCCATGTCTTTTCTTTTTCAGTTGTTTCCACCGACTTGTCTTTCATTGAATAGTAGCCACCATCGTCCTTTCCCATTCTCTTTTTTTTCTATAACATACCAATTTTTAAGAGGGTGAAATAAATTAGATAGCGAAGGTATGTCAAGTATATTTTCTTATGGCTCAGTTATCATATGGGTTATATATGAAAAGGAATTAACACTTTCAAAGGCTCAATCAAGGCTAACTAGGGATATAATTTTGTAAAAGAAATGGCTAGGGCTCAAAATTAAATAAAAGATGGCCTAAAATCCTTAATCAAGCATGTGCATATGTATGTGTCGTATTAATAGATTCTTTGTGGGATACATCAATAGATTACTCTAGTTGTGTCAATCGAAAACAATTTTAATGAAAATTTTAAAGAATAAATAGTGAAAGACCTTACTTGAGTAAATGATGATTGTCTCTCAAAAGCATCGGAAGCCCTCAAAACATACCATAGTATTCTTCATTGTCTCTACTAGTTATGTTAGGTTTTTCAGGGAATATTGGATATATATTGATTCCATTGATGAGTCGATTTTTTACCTACGAATTGAGTATTTTTGGTTTGATGAAATTGTAAGTTTTAAAATATTTTATGTTTCTTTTTATTTGTTTTGATGTTATTTTGTAGGGATGATCATTTGGAAGGAAACAAGAATATTTAGAAGGAAACAAAGGCAATTTTAGACTTACAAGAGACTCGTGCCCCTGCTCCAAAACCAGCGCCCCTGTGCCCTCAAGGGCAGTAAGTAAGAGCCTAGGCCCGATTTTGGGTGTCCTCGTGCTTGTGTTGGTCCGTGACATGAATTTTACCTTATTTTTGACCCGAAATTGGACTTTAACAACATATATGCTAGGGTTTGTGTGTGGAATAGGTAATCTGACTTTTAGGGGCTGAAAACATCTAGAAAATACCATGGATTAAAAGAAAATTGAAGACAAAGATCGAAGGAATGGACACGACGAAAATCGGGCTTGAAGGCTAGAGAGAGATTGATGATTGCAACTAAGTTTTCATTATTTTCTCTTACTTTTACTTCTTGATTTTCTAAGTTGTTTAATTTTATAATGATGTTTTTCAATTACATTATGAACTTTATTTTTTTATTAAGATTGTAACAGAACCTAATATCTAGTTAAATTGATCTACTCTTGTTTCTAGTTCTTGTTGATCTTATATATGATGTTTATCATATTTTGTGCTTAATGTATAATTGTTTGGCCAACAATTAATTTGATAACCTAGATGAAGTTGAGAGATGAATTCTAGGTTTAGATCTGAATATGATAACATACGTCTGGCTAATTCTTCTTAGGATTGAATCACTGGGTTTGTTTATAGGATAGAAATATACCTATATGTCGTGTGTAACTTTTATGAGAGTTTGAATTTAATGAATCTATTCCAACTTATTTTGCATAGGAATATACTAATTTAATTGGGAGAGTTAATTTTATCTAACTATCGGAAGATGTTTGATAAATAACTTTGAATTCCCAGTTAACAACTTATTTTGATCAATTAACTGGAGAGAGAGTGAAAAGATTTATACAAAATATTAGGGGAAGTTGTAATCTCAACTTCTTTTATCTGGTAAATTCAACCCTTGATTATTAAGTCTAACTAAGTTTTAAATTAGTCACTTCATAGTTCAATTTCAATTGTTTAAATAAAATTGAATTGATACAAAGTTAGTACTTGAAATTTTTTAGTAATAATTCTTCGTTGGAACGACACTCTACTTATCACTTTTTTACTTGTTGATAGTGTATACTTGCATGTTAATTGTCAATATCAAATACAGACAACAATTTTTTGGCGTCGTTGCTGAGGAATTATTCTAGTAATTATTACAATATTAATTTCAATCAATTTGATCTTAGTTTAAACTTATTTAATTTTCTATTTTAATTATCTTAATTTTCTGTTTTAATTGTTTTCGCAAGCACTCTTGAATTTTGTATGCATGCAAGATCTATAGGTCAAGAGCTACTACCGTACGAAGATGAAATTGAAAGAAGCCTCTGAAACTTGGGAAAGCAGTGTCAAGAATAGATAATCAAGAAACCATGGGACAAGAGGAACAAAAATCACTAAAGGATTATGCTATGCCGCTTGTGATGGAAATACAATCGGGCATTTAAAGGCCCATAATTCAAGAAAATAATTTTGAGATCAAGTCAGGTACCATTCAAATGATTCAGAATTCAGTGCATTTTGGGGGTTTTCCGGACGATGACCCAAACAATCATTTGGTGAGTTTTTTGGAGATTTACGACACATTTAGATACAATGGAGTTTTTGAAGATGCAATTAGACTATGACTTTGTCCTTTCTTACTTCGTGATAAGGCAAAGAGTTGGTTACATTCATTGCCGTCGTTTTCTATTACAACGTGGACAAATTTAGCTCAAAAATTCTTAGCTGAATAATTTCCACAAACTAAAACTACGACGAAGAGGAGCAACATCACTTCATTCGCACAACATGATTTTTAGACTCTCTATGAAGCTTGGGAGCGATTCAAGGACTTACTCCGAAAATGCCCTCACCATGGTATTCCTAAGTCGTTGTAAGTTCAAACGTTCTACAATGCATTATTTAGTGCTACGCAAAATAGAATTGATGCAGTTGCAGGTGGGGCATTGATGGGGAAAATTATGATGAAGCTCACGAGTTATTGGAGACGATGGCTGCCAACAATTATACGTGGCCCTCTACTAGAATGAATCAGCTAAATGTAGCAGGGATTTATAAAGTTGATGTGGTTACTGCATTGTCTGCACAGATTGCTATGTTGACAAAGAAGAATGATACTTTAGGGGTGCAGCCAATTCAGAATGTGGGAGTAGTTTGTGAATTGTGTGCCGGGAACCATCCGACCAATCAATGTGCAATTAATCTTGAGTCCGTACAATATGTTGGTAACCACAACAGGCAGCAATATAACAATAATTTCAACAATTATAACCCTAGTTGGAGTAATCATCCGGTCTTGTCATGGAATAATAATCAAGCCCAAATTTTGCTCCAACACAATCATAC
Source organism: Ilex asprella (assembly GCA_023539305.1). Lineage (NCBI taxonomy): Eukaryota > Viridiplantae > Streptophyta > Magnoliopsida > Aquifoliales > Aquifoliaceae > Ilex > Ilex asprella. The sequence goes on along the minus strand of CM042193.1, from coordinate 22,639,059 downwards.
CCACCATGCTTTTAGAATCAAGCTCCACCACAACAGGAAAATAAGTCGAATTTGGAGAATTTGCTTTCCAGGTACATGTCATAGAATGAGACAAGGATGAATAGTATGGAAGTATTAATTCGAAACTTGGAAAACTAAATGGGTCAGCTTGCTCAAGTCATTAACAACCGACCTCAAGACACTATCCCTAGTGATACAGAGATCAATCCAAATAGGCAAGGTAAGGAGCATTGCAATGTTATGAAATTACGAAACGAAAAAGAGTTACCTGAGTTTATTGGTAGAAAAGAGTTACCTAAGCATTGCAATCAAAACATTTTTTTACACTTTTTACAAAAAATTGAACCCCTATTTATCATCCCAAAAACACAATTTACCACAATTTTGTCAAAAAGCAGTCTAATATTAGTCTTCCTCTCTTTCCGTGCCATTTGAACCATTAGTGACTGTTCTAATTTCCTGTCGCACATAACAAGTAAGCAAAGCACTAGAATAGCATGGCACTTCAAGATAATCCTTACTCTGTTCATTCACTATCCAGTCTAATCGATCAAGTGCACGACCGAAAATAGGTTTAGAACACGGATTATTTTCTTTCATGTGAAAGATCCGGCCATATTGTTTACAAGCACCAAGTCATTTGGCATGATGGCATTTAGCAAAAGTACTTCTGTCGCACAGTGGTTTCACTTGCATTTCTTAGATTTTGGTTTTTCATACCATTCTTGTTATTTTCATTATCACAACATGCACATCAGATGAAAAAGTGCTTAAGACTCCCATATTAAACCAAAAAATTTTACTATCCATGCTTGCTAAGTTTTAAGACTCTTTATTTGGTTCTTTTTCGTTTGCTTGAATTTGACTTGAAGACATGATCATCTTTTTATACAAAGTACACAATAGTGACAACAATAACAACAAAAACAAATATTTTACGGACACAGAAAATGAACTGTAGTTCTCACCCCCAACCTAAATTGGACATTGTCCCCAATGTTTTGGATTTACCAGTTTATGCAAAGTGGAGTTAGGATTTAAAGTATAGATATGTTCATCTGTAGATGCCTACAACAAAAATACACATATTAATCACTTTTTCGAAGATCTACGTTTCAAGTGGAATGAAAATCCTTGTGTGTGAATGTGAACAAGAGCAGGACACCCATGAGTAAACACAAGATTAAAGTGAAAAACATAAAGTAAATTGTTGTGTTTGTGGAGTGTGTGGCCATGGATTTGCAGGGGATGGGTTATTTTGCAGATAAAAAAAGAAGAAGATGATGATGATGCAGAAAAAGAAAGAAGAAGGGCAGTGACGAATGGGGAAAAAAGGAAAAAGGGTTAGAGGCCTTTTAAAGGCGCTCTCGTGGGTCGGGTTGGGTTGAATTTTTCCTGACCTGACCCCTTTTTGTGTCGGTAGGAACAAATCTCAGAGGAATATTCTGGATCGATTAAAAGAATGATTTTCACTTCTTTAACAAAGTCTTTCAAAAATGGTTTCAAATGCTGACCATTGACAATAAAAATATTACCATTTGATGGATTTTCCACCTCCACTGCTGCATGTCCAAATTTTTTTTGATAATATAAGGACCAGTCCATCTTGATCTCAACTTACTAGGAAAAGACGAAGTCATGAATTAAATAACATGACTTTTTGTGAAGGTTCAAAAGACTTCTGTATAATATTCTTGTCATGAAAAAATTTCATTCTAGACTTAGCAATCTTAAAATTCGCATAGGCTTCATTTTTCAATTTTTGCCATTCCTGGTCCAGCCCAATCCAATCTCTGGTCCAACCCAGACCAGACATGATCTAGCCGAATAGATCAGGTCTAGCTCGCAGTCCAATCTAGACCGGTTCACTCCCGATCCAGCCAAGACTAGTTCAATCCCAGTTCCAGTTATACCAGTTCAGACCGGTTCCTTGAGGTGTTGTTTTGGTTCAGAGGTCCAGTTGGTTTCTTCAGTCTAGTTCAGCTCTTTTTGCACCAGTTTAGTCAATTTTTACTCCGATACAGCAGTCCAGCAAGCCTAGTTTGCTCGGTTTAGTCTTCCAACAGGCTCTTGTGGTTTGGTTAAGCCTTCTAGCAGGCTCTTGTGGTCCAGTTCAGTCTTCTAGTAGCCTTAGCAGGTCCGGTTCAGCGTTGCATAGAGCTTAGCTAGTCCGGTTCCGTAGGCCAGCTAGGTTCTCCAGCCCAGTTTAGCCTTGTAGTGGTATCAGCATTGCAACACTCCTTGTTTTTCTATTTGTTGCACTGTTATGGAACCCAAGAAAGACACTAGATTGGTTACTATTATACCAGAGGAGTATGCTAAGTTCCTATCCCATCAACATGTTGTCCTATCTCCCTCTACTGCTACTTTTGCCTAGTCAGGCATTGTTTCCACTTGTTTATTGTCCTCCACTCACAGTCCCTAGATCACAGACTCTGGAGCTTCTAACCACATGACTAGTGCATTTGATATTTTTCTACTTATCAGTCTGCTACTTTCACACCTAGTGTTACTCTTGCTAATGGTACTTGTTCTAAAGTTTTAGGTCTGGGACTACTCACTTGATTTCTGATATGTCTCTATCTTTTGTGTTATTTGTTCCTCAGTTTTCTTTTTAGTTTATTTTTTATTAGTAAGATTACTCGTTCTCTCAATAGTACTATAACCTTTTATCCCTCTTATTGCAGCTTTCAGTATCTTAAGATGAAGAGGAAGATTGGTACTGGGCATGAAGTTGGTGGCCTATATTGCTTTGATTTTTATTCACCTACTCGAGCTCTACAGACCTCGTTGTCTCCTTTTTAGTAGCATTATCATTTTGGATATCCCTCTCTACAGAATTTGAAGCTCCTAGTTCTCTGTCTTAGTTGTGTGTCATTTTTGTCTTGTGAAGCTTGTCAACTTAGTAAGCATCACTGTGTGTCATTTCAGTCTAGAGTCAATAATCGTGTGTCTAGTCCATTTGAGTTGGTACATTTTGATGTAAGGGGTGCAATAAAAAATATTTCATCTGATAAATATCCTTATTTTGTGTCATTTGTGGATGACTATTCTCATGTGACTTTGTTATTTTGATGAAAGCTCGGTTTGAATTATTCTCTATATTTGAGAACTTTTGTAAGGAAATAAAAACTCAATATGGCTGTCGTATACGTATTTTATGTTCTGATAATGCTTGGGAATATGAATTTGGTCCTTTTTCAGCTTATCTTAGTAAAACTAGCATTATTTATTAAACTTTCATGTACTTACACATCTCCACAGAACGGTGTTGATGAACGCAAGAACCTTCATTTGTTGGAAGTCACCCGTGCCCTATTATTCCAGATGAATATTCCCCGATAGTTTTGGAGTGATGTTCTTACTGCTTGTCACCTTATTAATCATATTCCATCCTCTGTGTTAAATGTGCAACGTCCATATTTTGTCATTTTTCCTAGTAAGCCCTTATTTTCCTTAACTCCTAAGGTTTTTGGAAGTATCTGTTATGTTCACAATTTGGGTCATGGGTTTGATAAACTCGACCTTTGAGCTACCAAATGTGTATTTTTTGGTTATTCCCGCACACAGAAAAGGTATCGTTTCTACAGTCCTTCTCAACGATGATACTTTACTATTATCGATGTCACATTTGAGGAATCTGTTCCATATTTTTCAGCACCTTCTTAGCCTATCAGGGCAAAGGTGGATGACCCTGCAGTCGAAGGTGAAGACATATCAGGGATAGACTCTCCAAGAAAGGTGTTCTCGTACATCCTGGTCATCATCAAATAGGGCTACTGCATAGTTCCTCTAAGGTCATCCAACCTCCCCTCAATAGCGTCCAGGTGATAAGAAACTATGCGAGGCAGGACTGTGGTGGATAGCTCGGTAGTGGATGATCCCACCATGGATGGCTCAGCTCTTGGTGCCCTTTGATTGTTGGAAAACGTTATTGTTACCTAACCTCTAAACACCACCCTTTAGCATGTGTATGATGTGTTTGAGAAGGGAGTGCCACTCTCCCTCGGGATGATGTAAGAGATGGAACAACAAAATGGTAATATGAAATGGAATGAACAAAAAGTGTGAAATGTGAACAAAAGTGCTCCCCAATTGCAATGAGTCTTTTGAATGTCGGTGTTTTACTTGGAAAAGTATTCCAAGGTCGTCTCCTCAAGGAAGGAAAGCTCAAGTTAAATGAAGGTGATTTTGCAAAAGGTAAAGAAAGTGTAAAATCTATTGCTTTGTGTTTTGGTGATTAAAGTTTGGACTAAAATGAAATAAAACAAGTGTTGGCTAATCCAAAGAGTTCATTCCCATGGAAATATCAACTCAACTCGAAGCCTTCCTCCAATGGTGCATAGATGAACGATTGATTCGTGGGAAGCTAGGGATGAGATCGAGATGAGGATTCAAGCATACGCCGTGACAATGCCTACGGTGTATCTAGAACTCACAACCAAATGGAGGTGACGATCCACGCATAACTCGTGACCAGGCCTACGGGATATCAAGGACTCACAACCACGCCCACTTTCAACCCAGTAAATCCGAACCACCGTACACCGAGAGGAGGAAAAAAATTGAGTTAAAATGGCACACCCAAGAGGAATTCTCCCTTGGATTAGCCAACTTAGAATCTAGCTAATCATGTTTGCAAGGAAATATAATACATAATGTAAAGAGACATAATTGAAATGGAACATGAAACTTAACTTATAGCAAGAAATCATAAACTATGAAGAAAAATATTCAATACCCATTTTAAACTTGAAATGAAGAAAAACTTAATACAACAATGGTAGATTCAAGAACATGTAACTAAACTTGCAATAAACTTGAAAGGAATGAGATCAAAGTGCAATAAATATAAATTACAAGAAGATTAAAGCTTACATGGATGAAAATGGTGAAGAAATTGCAAAAACATAACTACTATTCATCATCTTCTGCATTGAACTAAAACTAAGTTTAGGTAGCCACACTTGAAATGGTTGTGTAATGCTGAACATAATGGAGTGTGTGCCTTTAATTTTCGTGCATGGTGATCCCCTAGCATGAGTGTGCAGGCTTCCCATCAATAGGAGGTTGAATGATGGCATGGACAGGCTAGGAGCAGCCTACCCAGCAACCCACATGGTAGCCTCTTCTCTCCCATCCTCCATAAATGTCAAGCCTCAAAAGTCTTCAATTTGTGTAAGGGAGGCATGTAAATGTGTAAGGAAATGTTGGGGGGCAAGTGGAAAAAGTGTAGGTAGGGACCCCCTAGCAAGTGGAGCAAGAAAAAAGTCGTTCTGGGCACTTTCAGGGGAGCGTGCGTACCGGTACGGTTTGGCTACTGGATTCGAAGTACCCGTACCGCATACTGGTACGGTTCCTTTTATGCTCTGGACCACTTTTGGTAGAATTGGCATAACTTTTGAATCAACAGTTGGATTGAGCTGAAATTTTGACACAATATAGATGACATCCAGATCTACAACTTTTATGCTTTGAACCTTTCATATTTAAACTGGATCATGGTCAAAATTTTGGAAAACCGAGGATCTTCTTCCAAATGATGTGGGAGTTGGTGCCTTTGTTCCCAAGCACCAATACCTCTTTAATTTTCTTCACTTTTAAGCCTCCAAATATTCATGTATTGTGTCCATGCCTTCACCACACATCCAACATAGTTGCAAGGTCCTAAAATCCATCATTTAAGCTATAAATAAATGCAACCTAAAAAATTCTACATTATTCATAAAATCGGCTAACTCTAACTACTTAGATGAAAAAGTTAAGTTGATAATGCATGTAATGATGGCTTCAAATATGCAATATTTTGTGCTCATCACCCTTGTCGTATAGTCTCTCTGTGCCGCCCCTCTGTTCATCGCCAACCTCTTCATACTACTTGATTTTCGAATGGCTCTGAACTTTGGGGGTAAGGTCACATCCATGGGACTACCCTTTACCTTGTAGTGGAGTCATATTCTTGTCACAAGGTTGACAAATTGGAGGTTTGCCTTCAGTTTGCTAGCCTGGGTGTACTCCTTCATGAATTCCAAGATCATAAGGGCAATGTCCATCCATTTCCCTATCATGAAGGCGTGGAGTAGGGCTAACTTCTCTTCGCTCGGGGTCTTTTCCGCCCCCCGAGGTAGCAAGTTATAGTGCAACACCTTATTCATCATCTTGTATGAATGTTTGAGCGCCCTGACTTGGATTTTTCCCTTGAATTATGTTGGGTCCTTATACATAAATTGCACATACTTTGGGAGTGATTTCCTCCCTTGGATGTTGTGTAGGTCGATCGGGGTATTAGGAGGAGGTTTCTCATACTTCATCAAGTTCGAAATCAATCCTAGAGTAATCTCCAAAACCTTCCCCCTCACATTCATCCTAAGCAAAAATATGTCCTCGTCTGCCACCTTCAATTGTTAGAAGAAATCTCTACACATGAGAAGGGCGTACCCACTCACGGGCTCAAACCAAATATGAATTTTATGTCCTTCAATCACCCGGACTACTTTGTCATTTAGCCCGAGGGTGGGCTTGTCCAAATGATGCTCACACGTCACACTCTTCTCCTCAATGTTCTTCTTGCGTGCATTGTTATTTTGTTTCTTTATTCTCTCCCCACTCCCATTTCCACCATTGGGCCCCACCATTGTCTACTTATAGGGATTCGGTTCTCGTGGGTATTGGAGGACTTGGCCTTGTTCGCTTGGTTTAGGCCATGAAAAGAAAAAACACCCTTAGGGCCACAAAAGGCAAAATCCAAGTCCACAATTCATTAAAGAACTCAAAAGAGATGCTAACATACTTACCCAATCGCGTTATGATGTTGGAATCCAAGTCCTCGAGGGATATTGTGAGAAAAGCAGAGTTTTGTGGGAAAATTTGGATGAAAATGCAATTAATCATAATGAAATCCAACCCTAGGACGTTTAATCAGGGGATTTGACAAGTGGGTGGAGTTTCTTTGAGGATAGGAGAGGTTTTATGGGAGAGGAAAGAGGTTCTACGGTGGAGAGGAGTGGAGAACATGAACATTTTTGCCAAAAATCTGCACTTAAACCATTATTTTTTTTGAATTTTTAGCAAAACCTACAGGTATAACGATCAAAACCTATCGGTAGGTTTAAGCCAACTCCTATCGAAAGGTAATAGTTTTTTCCAAAAATTTCCCTGTGCTCTTTTTTCATCTCCATTCCAAATTTATTCAACTCCTACACATTCTAACAACCTATTTACAACCTCCACTCCACCAAAACCCTAAACCATGTTTGTGAACCACAAATGAGTGACCATGCCCAACTTTATTTATGAAATTGCAATGCAATTTGAGTTTTTTGATGCTTTCAAAGCACATGACATGCAAATCTAAATTCAACAAACCAAATGAAAAGCCAACATATAACGCAAAATTTGAAAAACAAAAGGCATTCCTATTCCTTCTTAATATCTAAAGTTTGAGCAATATTTCCCTATCCTACAAGCACATGGTTATTCGATAAAAATTCTCAAACCCCAAACAATGCCCACTTGAACTTCACAATGGGTTTAAATGTTATTCTAGAGTACAGACCTGCATATTTATTTACAAATTAATGTGTGTGTGAAATTCACATTTAAGTTAAGCATTTACTCAATGGAATTCACATTCACTCAGCTATCAAAATTCAGTTTCGATGCAAAACTTGCCAAGGGTTTCTCTCAAAATTGAATACTTTATAATTATCCTGCCATGCTCTCCATGTGTATATGTGAGACAAAATCTTGTGCACAAATCAAATGCTCACAGATAATCCCAACATGATGTGCACCCATACTAAATGAAACGAACTTGACATAATCTCATGAATGGAATGTTAGAGCTTTAGATAGCAAAACCAATGTTTCTTTTTAATTTAAGGTATTCTTTCACCATGCTTTCTCTAGATCATCTAGGGCTTTCTGGGTTGTAATGAGGCCTTGGGGTGATATTTTCGGGAAAGTGAAACGACGGGTAGAGGGAGACAAAAAGGGTTATTCCGAACGCATAACATTTATTATGAAAAAATCTCATTTTGGTGAAATTTTCAAATTTACATCTTCACGTCAACTTTTTGTCTCTTTTCCACACCTTTTTCTCTTTTTTGTCGGGCTTTCTTATCTTTCTCGTTCAAAATTAGAATTTGGCACCATTTATCCCTTTTTGGGTTTCCTCACCACATTTGCTTTCCTTTATGATCAATCACACTCAGTTCTTGGAACAACCAACGTGTGGTAAATTTTTATCATTTGGCACTAGCTTAGCCAATTGTGTGGCACGGAAACGAATTTTCAAATAAGGCTCAATCACGTCACTAGGGACAATGTTTTTCCAATAAAAGGGGTAAGGCTCAAAGATTTTCAAAGATGGCCTAAGTTCATTTCTAGATAAGCATGGGGAGGCATATTAGCATTTCAAGACAAAGTCAATCAACTATCCACATGCACTCTAACCAAAGCAATCATAATGATATTAGTGAATAGATTTTGACTTTGAAAAATTGTTCCCCTGAGCAAATGTAAGTTCCCTCCAACAAGGATGACACTAAAGCTCACACGAGTACTTATTTAATCTCCACTACACATGTGAAGCTCTAAAATGTGAATCAAATTTGTAAATTTGCCAAAATTACATATTCATGGTGCACTGTGGTTGAGACCAAAAGAAAACACATATGTGATACTCAGACATAGGATAGACTTCTATGATGTTCTTATATATTAAAAGTTTAAAGTAAAGATCTCACTATCATAAAACCCATAACACTTTGAATAGGGGAATACGGTTAAACATTCAGATATTTTACACAAAAAATTACAAAATTTTCACCTATTTTCAAACTATTGTACAAAAAAAAATTTAGGACAAATATGTGAATGCTGAATTTCACCACAAAATGGTATTATCAACAAAAAATTTGGTGTATCATGCAAATGATGCACCTCACCCCCTAACTGGAATTATGCATTATCTTCAATGCAACAAAAAGATATGGAATGCAATGATGGACTTAAAAAGAGTAGGGTTAGAGAACACCTCGCAATGAGCTTTGACAAAAATACCACAATCTGCACATTTGAAGAAAGAACATTATAAATAGATGAAAGTAAGTAAACAAAATTACTAGCAAAGTAAATGATTAAAAAAAAGCGATTGTACACTAAAAGCTACTTGAACAGTAATTCCTCAACAAGGCCTCGGTAAATCGAATCCACTAACTATTCCTCCACCACTAAACCTCAAAATTCCTGAAGAATGGTGTAAGTCTTTGGCCATTGACCTTAAATGTTTTTTCATCTTTAGGGTTTGTTATTTCCACGGCTCCGTTAGGGTAGGCCACATTGACAAGATAGAGGTCACCCAACTTGATCGGAGTTTTCCTAGAAAAATGGAGAGTCGAGAATTATACAAGAGCACTTTTTGTCAGGGCTCAAATGTCTTTCACACAATGGATTTGTCATAAAGAATCTTTGCCCTTTCCTTGTGAATTTTTAAGCTCTGATATGCATCTCTACAAATTTCCACTAATTCATTCAACTCCAACTTCCTATTCTCTCGTGTTATTCTCAAATTGAAGTTCAAGGTTTTGATGACCCAATATGTCTTGTGCTCCATCTCTACCAGCAAATGACAAGCCTTACCATAAACAAGCCTATTGGGATGTATACCTAGGATACTTTTGTAAGCGGTGTAGTAAGCCCACAAGGCAACGTTCAACTCGGCTTGGCCACTAGTCTGTGTGTGCTAAGCGGTGGACACCTTATGTTACACCATATTTATGCATTAAAGAGGCAAATGGTCTATTGATAAAATGAGACCCATTATCACGTATAATTGAACGCGGTACCCCAAACCTTGAAAACCTGTTTTCTTTTAAAAACTTGACCCCAACTCGATGGTCATTCGTCTTGGTTGGGACGAACTCTACCCACTTGGACACATAGTCCACTGTTAGTAGGATATAGTGGTGGCCAAAGGACATAGGGAATTGACCCATGAAATCAATGTCGCAACAATTAAATATTTCAATGACTAGCATCATATTCCTAGAGGTCACACTTCCAAATCTTTGACACCTATCACACTCTTTGCAAAATGAAACACATTCTTTAATTAAAGAAGACCAATAAAAACTGAATTGCAAACCTTAGCCGAAGTTTTCTTGGGGCAGAAGTGGTCAATGCTTCATTGTTTCCATTGTAGTATCCTTAACCTCCGGACATCACCCTCAATATGTGTATGGCTTATGTATGGATGGAGTGTCACTCTTCCTTGGAATGATGTCGAAAGAAAGGCAACAAAATGGTGAAATGAATGAAATGAGTGTGTGTGCGAACAAAAGTGCTCTCCAAGCACAGAGAATCTTTTGAGTGTCGTGTTTAACTTAGAAAGTATTCCAAGGTCGTCTCCTCAGGGAAGGAAGGGAATTATGTGAAGGTGATTTTTGTAAAAAGGGAAAAGTGTAAAATTTTTTAGTTGGTTTGAGTTTGGTGATTTGTGTTTTTGCTAAAAAATAAAAGGAAAACAAGTGTTTGCTAATCTAAAGAGGTCATTCCAATAGGAATCTCAACTCAACTCGAAACCTTCCTCCAATGGTTCTCAGATGAACGATTGATTTGTGGCAAGCTAGGGACGAGATGGAGATGAGGATCCAAGCATAACCCGCAACCAGGCCTATGGTATATCAAAGACTCACAACCACATCCACTCTCAACCCAGTCAAACCGAACCATCGCACACTAAGTGGAGGAAAGAAAATGAATGGATATGGAATATCCAACAGGAGGTCTCCCTTGGATTAGCCAGCTAAAAATCTAGGTGCTCATGAAAGCAAGAAACAAATGCATAATGTAAAGAGACAAATTGTAGATATGAAGCATGAGACTTAAATTAATACAAGAAAACTTAAACTAAGAAGAAAAATATTCAATACCCATTTTAAAACTTGAAAGCAACAATAGTGAAATCTAAAATGTAGGACTAAACTTAAAATTTATTTGAAGTAAATGACATTAAGGTGCAAGAATTAAGGATTACAAGAAATTTTAAGCTTACTACAACAGAAATAGAAATGAAAATGCAAAAAACATAAGCTTTCTCCCTACTATTCATCTTCTTCTTGCTCGAACTACTCCGAAGCTTAGGTAGCCACCCCTTCAAAATCTTGTGGAATGCTGCATATATGGTGTGTGAGAAACTTCAAAATTTGTCCATGAGGCTTTCTATAGGCTGTGTGCAGACCTCCCATCAATGGGTGGTGAGTTGATTGGCATGGCAGGCTAGGAGAAGGCTAGCCTGCAACTCATCTGGCTGCCCCCTTCTCTCCCATCCTCATAAATGCAATGGCCTCTAAAGTCCAAGCAAGGGTGTGGGGAGGCATGTAGATATGTAAGAGATGTCAGGGGATAAGTGGGAGAATTAATGGTGGGACCCCAAGAAAGTGGAGCATAAGTTACAGGCGTCCTGGGCATTCTGGGCAAAACCTTCTGGAAGGTCGATACAAACCATACAAAAGGTTCATTCCAATAGCCTAAACCTTCTGGAAGGTCTTTCAGAAGGTGACAGCTTAGGACCTATTTTTTTTATAATTGTCATAACTTTTGATCCAACCATTGAATTGAGCTAAAATTTTAACATAGTACAGAAGACATCCAGATCTACAACTTTCATGTTTTGCACTTTTCAGATTAGAAGTAGATCATTGTCAAAAATGGGTAAAACAAAGGTACTATGTAAAACATGGGGAAAACCAGTGGGCTAAACCTTCAGGAAGGTTTAACCAAAAACCTTCCAAAAGGTTTTAATCTAAGTTGCATTTTTCTTGGTTTCTTCACCATCCAAGCCTCCCAACCTTCATTTAATGTGTCCATTTCTTCACCACACATCCACACTTAGTGGCAAGGCTCTAAAATCCATGATTTGCGCTCTAATTACCTAGAACATCAAAATTTTCTCATTATTCATAACTTTAACAAACTCTAAGTAATTAAATGCAAAGTTAAGTTAAAAAGCATGAAATGAGGCCCTTAAATATGCAATGTCATATGCTCATCAGCTACCCTATGTCTCAGAATGGCCAAAGGAAAGGACATCTTTTGTTCATTTTTCGGTATGCATCTACTAATAACATGATTTGGGAAATACTTTAACAGTTACAGGTTGTTGAAGTGAAAGTACTTCACATCCACCATGAATCATCATTTTTCTTTGGGCTTCAATGCGGTGGTATTTGTCTTGTGGCAAGATAATTGCAAATGTCAACATACCATGGAAAAATAGAATGAATAGAAAATAAATGCTCATCGGAAAAAGAATCAGGGATAGGGATGTGTCCTTCAGCATCTTGACAAGTCGTGACAAATGGTCCACCACCACATTCTCAACTCCTTTGTGGTCTTTAACGATCAAGTTAAATTCTTGAAGGAGGAGGATCCTCCTAATGAGTCTTGGTTTCGTGTCCTTCTTAGCCAACAAATACTTCATAGCAGATTGATCAGTGTAGACTACAGAAGGTGAACCAAAGATGTAAGACCTAAATTTGTCCAATGCAAAGACTATGACTAGCTACTCTTTTTCAATGGTATTATAATTCATTTGTGCTTCATTTAGAATCTTAGTAAAACAGTATATTACATATGGCCTTTTGTCGCTCATGAGATCAAATAGTAGTTCCCATTAGGGTGGTCGCGCGATTGGATGTGACAAGAACATGGTTTTGAGTGTTTTAAAAGATGCCTCACAATCATCTGACCATACAAAGGGAACATCCTTTTCTAGAAAATTAATCATGGGTCTTGCCAATGCACTAAAATCTTTTATGAATCTACGATAAAAATTGGCTTAGCCAAGAAATGACCTGATATCCTTAACGACCTTTGGAGTGGGTAGGTTGGAAATTTCTTCCACCTTGGATTTCTCTAGTTCAATCCCTTTTGCGTACACGATGTGTCCAAACATAATCCTTTGGGTGACCATGAATTGGCACTTCTCCTCATTTAGCACCAAGTTCTTCTCTTCACATCTTTCTAGCATTCTCTCCAAATTTTCCAAGCAACCCTTGAATGAGTGCCCAAACATACAAAAGTCATCTGTGAACACTCCCATAATTTTCCCTACCATATCTCTAAAAAATCCTATCATGTATCTCTGAAAAGTTCTCGACGCAGTGCATAATCCGAATGGCATTCGTCGATAGGCAAAGGTCCCGAAAAGGCACGTAAAAGTGATCTTCTCTTGCTCATCCAAAGCAATCTCTATTTTTTTGTACCCGGAGTAGCCATCCAAGAAGCAATAAAAATGATTTTCGGCTACTCTCTCCAATACTTGGTCAAGGAATAGTATGGGGAAGTGATATTTTCTTTTACATGAGTTGAGTTTCCAGTAGTTGATACAAACTCTCCAACCAATGAGCATCCTTGTCAGAATTCACTCATTCTCCTCATTTGCTGCCAGAGTGACTCCCAATTTCTTTGGTACTATTTGAGTGGGATTTACCGATTTACTGTCAGTAATTACAAAGATAATGCCCACATCAAGTAGTTTGGGTACTTCATCTCTCACCACGTCCTTCATGATAGGATTTAGCCTCCTTTGTGATTGTTGGTACAGTCTGGATTCTTCCTCTAAATAGATTTGGTGAGTGCAAATGATGGGCTAATCCCCTTGATATTGGCAATAGTCCAACCGATTGCTCCCTTATGCCTCCTCAACACTTGCAACAAATCCCCTTCTTGCTTTGGCTCCAAATAAGAGCTTATCACTACTGGGAATGTCTTGTGCTCCCCTTGAAATGCATACTTGAGTGTAGAAGGTAGTGGCTTCAACTCCAAGATTTACGTTTGCACAGTTGATGGAAAATTGTTTTTTTATTGTGGTGGAAGTTTCTCAAATGTTAGGGCCCAATTTTCTACCCCTTGTAAACTTTTCGGCTCCTTATCTTTAATAATCTCTTCCTCCTCTAACTTTGAATTGCAAAGTAGTTTGATATGGTCCTCCACCAAGGTGTCAATCCGATTGACCTCGTGCACTTCCTCATCATCTCCTGGTTGCTTGCACACTTCAAGACATTAAGATCCATGGTCATGTTCTTAAAGGCAAGCTTCATTAGTCTATTATTGCAATTTATCACAACATTGGATGTAGCAAGGAAAGACCTACTTAGTATGACAGGAATTTGAGAACTAGGGTTAGCAACTGGATGAGTATCAAGTACAATAAAGTCAACTAGAATATTGAAATTGTCTACTTGAACTAAAATATCCATAATTACTCCCCTTGGTGTCGTAATGCTTCGATCCGTCAATTGAAGGGTGATTGGGGTTGGCTTTAACTCTTCAAGTTACAATTGTTGGTACACCAAAAAAGGTAAGAGTTTGACACTTGCTACCAAGTCTGGTAGTGCTTGCTCCACACGACAATTCCCAATGGTTATACCAATGGTTGGGCAACTGGGATCTTTGAACTTTGGTGGTGTTTTGGCCCTCAAAATGGAACTCACTTGCTCCGTGAGAAATTCCTTCTTATGTACATTATTCTTCCTCTTCACAGTGCACAAGTCTTTCAAATTTTTTCCCATTAAGGTATTTGCTTGATGGCATCAAGGAGCGAAATGTTTATCTTCACCTGTTCAAACATTTCAATAATATCCAAATAGTTAGCAAGTTTAGTCGGTGGCTTCAAGCATTGGGGAAAAAGGGTCAGAATAGGACAATCATGCACATTCAAATCAACAATTTTTTTTCTTTTTAAGTGTCTCACCCTCCTTAGAGTTGCCATTAGTTTCTTTTTCATTTACCAATGTGGCTTTGGATGAGGCTTTTGGCAAAATGGTTTTGTCAATTTGTTTTCCAGTCCTAAGGGTGGTGACCACCTTGAGTTGCTCTCAACTCTCCTTGGTGGAATCGGATGACTCAATCACTTGTTAACCCCTTGGGTTTTCTTTGGTTTGAGCGAGAAATTTCCCTTTCTCTTGTTGGGATGACCCTATGCATTAGTTAATTTAGTTATTTAAGTACGAATATCATTAAAAATGGCGGCGGTTTGGTTGTTGACTTTTGTTTGACTTTGAATAAATTAGTGTACGACATCCTCCAAATTTCTCTTATGAGGGGGTAGGAAGGTGGGTGGGTTAGATGGACCTTGTTGACCGTGGGCTTTGGGAAAACCATTGTTGATTGGACTCTGAGTATTTGATAGCTAGAAGAGGAACCATGACCATAGTAGGATTGGTTTTGCTTCGGTGGAATGGGAGGCAACAATGAGCTAGACACATGAGGAGTAGGGTTGTCATTCTTTCAAGTAAAGTTTGGGTAATTTCTGCAACCCTGATTATATGTATTAGAGTGTGGAGAGAATGATTGCCAACTTTGGTTGAAGGCATTCACTTGCTCATGATAAACCTCTTTGAGTGCCAGAAGGTTTGGGCACTCTGAGATAGAATGCTCAACACTTTCACATATTGAGCAACATTCCTCGGCCTTAGCAATGTTAGACACCTCATACCTCCTATTCACCTCTAGACTCTTCACCTTGTGAGAAAATTTAGTGATTTTGGCAAGTAAGTCTTCTTGGTTGACTACCCGGAGAGGACCTTGGCACAGCAGCGGGATTCGTGATATCCCTTGATTGAGTATTTTCTGCCAATGTGTTGAATCATGTCTATGAATTGTCGAGGGCCCGGGTGTAATTCCTTCATAAAAGAAACTCACCAATTGCCATGGTCTGAATCCATGACATGGAATGGATTGTAGCAAGTCCTTTTACTGATCCCAACACTGATAAAACTGCTCATTGGATTTTTTCAAAAAAAATTGAATTTGTGTCTTAAAAGTAGTGGTCTTGGGCAATGGAAAAAATTTGTTAAAAATTTTGGAAAGAATTTGTGCCCAATAACTTATGGATTGGGGTTTCAATGAGTTCAACTAAGTTTTGGCTTTGCCTTTGAGGGGGAAGAGAAATAATTTCATGCGTGTGATGTCTTCCATGGCATGATTTGTGATGAAGGTTCCAATAATTTCCTCAAATTCGTTAATGTGAAAATAAGGATTTTCTTGTTCAATTCTATGGAATGGAGGTAGTCGTTGTAACATTCCCAATTTAACAAGGAAGCCATGGGCATGGACCGGTAGAAGTATGCACGAGGGGGTGGTGCTTCGGGTTGGTTGGAGATAATCCCTCATTAACCTCGTCAGAGGGCCAATTGGGATATTTTTTCCCTCATTTCTTGGAAGGGGAATTTGCATTCTAGGGTTTTGCATTCCTCCGTCCCTTGGAATATTAGCACCATCATCCCCAAAATTATCTTCGGCATCCTTGAGTGGGTCTTGGTCTAAATTCATGTTTGGTCCTAGGGTACGTCTCATCAATCTATTTTAAACATCCCATCCCTACATACAGAAAACAAAATCTACAATTGAAAGAAAAGGTATACACAAATATGTACAAAGGAGCAACGTACCTCAGTCCTTAATGAGAATCATGGGACTTAACTCCACTGTCCAATATCACCTTCTAATTTGACGCTTAGCCTTCTCCGACAATGACGCCAAAAATGCTTGATATGTTTTCCCTAATCTCCAAACACACAACTAGATTATGTGTATATGGCTTATACGAGTACGTGAGTGTCACTCTCCCACGGGTTGAATACAAGAAATAGAGAAAATTATATTTGTGAGCAAAAATGTGCGTGTGTGCAAAAGTGCTACTCTAGCGAAGAGGGACTTGCAATGTCATGTTTTACTTGTAATGGGTATTTCAAGGTCGTCTCCTCAGGGAAGGTAGGTCCAATTGTTGTGAAGAGTTATTTATAAAGAAATGAAAATGAGAAAATCTTTTGAATTGTGTTTTGGTGATTTGTGTTGTGGTAAAAATGAAAGAAAGCAAGGTTAGCTAATCCATAGAGGTCATTCCAATGGGAATGTTGAATCAACTTAATTCATTAAACCAATGGTGCCTCGGTGTTTGATTGATTCGTAGGAAGTGAGAGACTAATGTGGAGGTGTAGGCACAAGCATACCCCGTGACAAGTCTAATGTGTATCAAGTGCTCACAACCATGTCCGCACTCAACCAAGTCAAACTAAACACTTTACACTATGAGGAAGAATGGAAGAAAGTTGATTTCACATACGCAAGAAAAAATTCCCAGTTAATTAGCGAACTAAAAGTTTAGTTACTCATAGTAAAAGTAATAACCAAGACAATGTAAGGATACATGGTAGTGAAATAAAGCATTGGACTTGAACTGATGCAAGAAAAAGTTTAGACTACAAGAACAATTTCATTCATACGCAAAATACCAAGATTGAAGAACAAAACCCCAAATGAAGAAATCTAAATGGTGGAACACTTTACAGAGCTTGATTACAACTTAAATGAAAGATTTTAGAGTGAAAAGGGAAATATTACAAGTAAATGAAAGCTTACTATAATGAAAATGGTTAAGGAAATGTAAAAACCCCACTTTCTCTCTCTACAACTTCATCTTCTTCCTGGGAACTTCTCTCTCTAAAAGCTTGTGTTAACTGAATAATCGTGGAAAGCATCATCAAAATTCATCCATACCCCTCCTATGGTCTGTGAGAACTAACTACCAATGAGTGGGAAGGTATTAGACACTTCAACAAGCAAGGAAAGCCAAGCATGCACCTCCCATACCTTTACAAACTACCCTTCTTCTCTCTTATACCTCTCCTGTGATTTCTCTTCCAAAATCAAAATTTAGATGTAAGAGAATATCATGGTGTATCAAAGATTTCAAGGCATGTGTGGGATGACAATAGGTGGGCCCTTGAAGTAGGTGAAGTCATGTTTGTAAGCTTCTTGCATTTTTTGGCAAAACCTACCGGTAGAACTGATTCGCACTTTTTAGTGAGTCTGAATTATATTATATTATACACTCAAATATAAGTGGTCGAATTATTATTTTCTCGGTTTTAAGTCCAAGTATCGATCCCACGAAGAGTTTTCAGTAATTTATAATTCAAAATAAATAAAAACAGTAAAATTATTGTTTGGAGTAGTGTATTGTTTGATAGCTTGTGATATGAGCTTAGTTTAACAACTAATTTGATTTAAATAAATTGCAGAAATAAAGTGCGTAAGTTAAACAGATTAATGACAGGACTCTAAAAGATGCCCTTCAATTTAGGGATCCATATGCTTTATATTGGTTGATTACTTGAAATGCTACCACACAACAATTAACCTCCATTTTACTAGAAAGTCAATCGGCAGGATGTGATATCTATAAATAATAAGACAGTCGATTCATAGGCTAACTGGTGGTAATAAATTATAACTCAACAACTTCTTAAGAAAGTTGGTTATATCCACATCAATTGATTAACCCAAGCAAACCAGAAGGAAAAGTCATTCATGAGGAATACTTGGGTTATTCCTTTGATCTCATGATTGCAAGTGCATATATAATAAAGCATAACACAACCGCTTCATAGGCTAACCGGTGGTAATATAGCATAACACAATAACTTCTTAGGAAAGCTGGTTATAGATGTGCCAAGTGGCTAATTCAAGTGAACCAGAAGGCAAAGCCAATTCATGAGGAATACTTGAATTGCCCAACAGGTCATATGTGATATTTATATATATATATATATATATATATATATATATATATATATATACTAGTTAAACATCCTCAGCATTCCGGTGGAGGACAAGCCACACCAGTTGGAACGCCATGGTTGTTAGACTAGCAATATAGTTAGACATAATAATTTAAAAAAACCCTAATAACCTATGAGGATCATTTAGGTTTTGTACCACACAACAGTAGAAAATCCTCGGCATTCTGGTGGAGGACATGCCATACCAGTAGGAACACTGTAGATTTTTTACTAGCGGGTGTTATGATATACTAATAACATAATTCCAGGCACAACACCAAAATTACGTACACCACTGTATCATGCATTAAGCATATAATACATATATAAATAAGCATATAAATAAACCATCGACATTTCTATAATCTAAACAATATTATACATATGTATACCTTAGTTTGAAGGGTATAAACGACCACTCATGCTCCATTGCTATCAAAAAAGCAAGAAGTACAGGTAGTATTCATTACAACTAAAATTAAATGGTAAACTGTAAAACTTCTTTCACAAGGAACAATTGGAACACAACCACTTTTATTATCATTCAAGAAATAAAAGTGGTGGTAGTTTAACTATCCGAATAGAAAGATTACAACAGAAATGTAGAAATACAGAAGAAGGTATCACACACACCGGCTTTCTCTTTCTCTTTTCTCTCTTTCTTTCTCTAAAGATTTCTCTCATTGAAGCTTGGAGGGCCCTCAGGTTTTTGTTGGGGGGAAGAACTCTAGGAATGAAGGCATATGTGTAGGTGTGGAATGAATGAAGAAAGGAAGCAAAGGCCCCTATTTATAGGGGGAAGGTGCACGGCCAAGGAGGGGTGTTAGGACCCCCTTCACCACCATTCTAGAATGGTGATGTCTTGTAGTGGTTCTAGGTCTCTTGATGTCCCGAGCCATCCGTTAAGTCTTCCCTTCTTCTCAATTGCCTTGAAGTACTTGATGGGAGGCTTAATACATGCCCTTACCTGCTCTTTACCTACAATCACATGAATTTCCCTTAAAAATCAGTTTAAATGCATTTTCCCTCATTTTCACCACAAAAGCAAGTATAAATGGGTGCGAAAAGACACATGGTATCAATATTCTATGCTCTTCAGTCATCCTCTGCAAAGTTTTTGAAGGACCTTGGGGACTACAAATCAATACTCTACCCAAGTACAAAAATCCCGAATGTCCCACAATTTCAATTACCATTGGGGACTGTTGGCTTGAGCATGCACTACTAGACTTGGGTGCAAGTGGAGGATGTATTGGTTCAAATGAAAAGATTTTACTTATTGATTTTATTGTGCTTGATACACGACCTATTCCTAACCCTTCTTCCCAGATTCTAGTGATCTTAGGAAAACCTTTCTTGCAACTTCTAATGCCATTATCAATTACAGGAATGGTGTCCTGAATCTCAAATTTTGGAAGATGAAGCTGGAATTGAATGTGTTTGACGTTGGCAAGTAACCAGGTGATGATGGGGAAATTCATGAGTTAAATGTGATTGAGACCATCCTAGAGCAATAAATATTTGACTGAGACAATGAAAGCGAGGAAACTGCTTTGGAAGAAAGTCTCTGTTTTGGAGGAAGTTTTGTGAAGAAGTCGGTTGGTTGCCTAAGTTTGAAGATTTGCCAGCTATAAAGAAGAAGATTTTACCATCTGCTATTTAGCCACATACATTAGAGTTGAAGTCATTACCATCTACACTAAAGTAGGCACACTTGAGCAGCAAGGAGACCTTTCTAGTGGTGGTCAGTTCATCATTAGAACCAAAGCAGGAAGATAAGTTGTTAATTGTTTTGAGAGCTTACAAGGGACCCATTGGTTAGACCATCGCCGACCTTAAGGGGATCATACCCTTAATTTGCACACACCAAATCTACTTGGAGGATGAAGCCAGACCATCCCAACAACCACAGAGGAGATTGAATCAGTTTATGAATGATGTGGTTAGAGCTGAATTCCTAAAGTGACTTGATGTGAGAATTATCTTCCCAATTTTTTATGGTAAATGGGTCAGCTCCACGCAAGTAGTACCGAAGAAGTTGGGGGTTATGCTGGTAGCTAATGAGAGCAACGAGTTGATTCCTACCAGAGTGGTGACTGGGTAGAGAGTATTTATATATTATAGGAAGCTCAATCCTTGCCCCTATAATGATCACTTCCCTCTTCCCTTCATTTATCAAGAGTTACAATGCGTCGCGGGTCATTTATTCTATTACTTCCTTGATGTGTACTTCAGTTATAATTAGATCAAGATAGCTCCAGATGATCAATAAAAGAAAAACTTCACTTAACCTTTTGGAACATTTGCCTACCAAAGGATGCCATTTGGGCTACTTTCATGCCCCATGTACTTTCTAGAGATGGATGATGGGGATCTTTAGTGATATGGTGGAAAAGATGGTAGAGGTGTTTCTGGGTGACTTCTTAGTTATTTATGATTCTTTTGAGGGGTGTTTGGAGAGTTTAGGAAAGGTTTTGGTAATATGTGAAGAAAATAATTTAGTGTTTAACTGGGAGAATTGTCATTTCATGGTAACTCTTGGCATTGGATTAGGATATATAGTGTCAGAAAGGGGGATCGAGGTAGATAAGTCTAAAGTTAAGTTAATTTCAAACCTACCCACCGGTAAATGTGTGAAGGATGTACGGTCCTTTCTTGGATATACGGGGTTCTATAGACATTTCTTAATGGATTTCAATGCTTTGTCATAACCTTTATGTAACCTTTTTGCCAAGGACACTCATTTTGAGTGGTCGTCAAGTTATGAGGTAGCATTTATGAAATTAAACAAAATGTTAATTATACCTCCAATCATGCAACCACCAACCTAGGAACTTCCATTTGAGCTTACACAAATGAATTTCTTAAATGATAGGTCAATGATGGGACAAGAAACCTTAAGTCATCTATTATGCTAGTAAGACTACGAATGAGACACTAATGAAATACACTACCACTGAAAATGGAATTCCTAGCTATAGTTTTTGCTCTTGATAAGTTTAGGTCCAACATCATTGGTTTGCCAATTGTAGTTTATACTTACCACTCTATTTTAAAGTATTTATTGTCTAAGCAGGATGCTAAATTACAACTCATTAAGTGAATCCTCCTACTTCAAGAATTTGATCTGATCATTAAAGCGAAAAAGGGAGTTGAGAATGTGGTGGCACTTTTCCTAATGAGGACTTATTTTTAGTTGACACTATTTATCCCTGCTATTCTGACATAGTTAATTTTCTTGTTACTGGGCAGATACTAGTGCAATGGAGTCCACAAGAAAAGAGGAAGTTTCTGGTAAAGGTAAATAAGTTTTACTTTTATAATCCTTACTTATTTAAGTATTATCTTAATCAGGTGATGTAGAGATACGTGACGGATGGTGAGCATCACAAGATCATATCATTTTGCCACTTAGATGCATGTGGAGGACACTTCTACTCCAAAAAGACTGCATCCAAGATCTTACAGTATGTTTTCTACTGACCGACCTTGTTTAAAGACTGCTTTCATATTTGTAAGAGTTATGATCTGTAATGCCCCAAAATTTACCATGAAAGACATTACTATCTAAAAATCATACAATCACGAGAGCAACTACCAATAACCATTAAATAATAAACTAGTCATCTATCCATTAAACACTAAATACCTGAGAAAATAAAACTTTAAAATTCTCCAAACTTTCAATTCAAAATCTAATTGTAAATATCATTGGAATAATTAAAACTAGTTTAACACTATTTCATAAAAACTCCCTAAATAAAAATAATCCAAACTAAAATAAACATCACTATGCCTCTACGTCAGGTTCTATGTATTGACCCTCTCTAGGCTAGAGGTCAACCTACTCATCTAGTTTGACATCCTATTCTCTACCAAAATCAGTAAATGTGGTTGTAGGGGGTGAGCAAAATCCGTAGGAAATCCCTCTCAAACTCAAACAAGGTTTTAATACAAGAAAATAAGACAAGTCACTTTTAGAAATTAGCAAATATAACTTTTTGAAAGTAAACCACGACAGTTGTAGTCATCTCAAGTGTACGAAATATAGTAATCAAGTATAGGAATAAACATGTAAGAATTAAAACAAACAGATCATAACAGCGATTCTACACAACAATTTTACCTCATTTACACACCACAACTGCACAATCCCCAAAATTCCCCATATAGCACATCATAAACCACTTCAGGAAGGGCGTATACCGTCTCACATGGCATCAACGAATCCTTCCCAAGAAAGGTG
Source organism: Ilex asprella (assembly GCA_023539305.1). Lineage (NCBI taxonomy): Eukaryota > Viridiplantae > Streptophyta > Magnoliopsida > Aquifoliales > Aquifoliaceae > Ilex > Ilex asprella. Next base: position 22,616,184 of record CM042193.1, on the reverse strand, counting down.
TACCATCCCTTAGCCTCAAACTTAAGAGAAAAATAGTGGTTGCTCTCACAAACAATAATCTCCTACAGGTGTTAGGTAACCATCTCACCCCCAGTGGGATGAACTAACTTCTAACACTCTACGGTAGCTCTCAAAGGCAATTCAAGTCAGTTATACCCAAATCATACAAGAGATGAAACCCCAATTTTCCCAAGAACCACACTTGTAACCAATCACAATCTCTGATTTCTCATGTAATTTACCAATTCTTAAATTGATAGCTATGACAAATTGTATTTAGTTTGATTTAATTATTGTTTTTTCCATTGATTCTATGCTTTGATTGTATTTTTGTATTTGGTTGATTTAACAAATAAAAGAGAGAGATTGAGTTGATTTCTGATGCTTGATTAATTGATTGGATGAATTAAAGATTGCATGGAAATCAAAGGGATCAAAGTCATATGCCACAAAGTAAAACAGTTAACTGAAGTGGACACTGGCTGCATACATAGGTGCGTCCGAACACAACTATTCCATCCTAACACGAACAAGGAAGTTTTGAAGACAAAAAATTAGTTAAGTTAAAAAATCGATATGATGATTGATCGTCCAGAAACAACTACTTCATTTGGACACCACTATTTCAAATCCAATTTTAGAGATTTCAAGGTGTTTGGACATGGTTTTGCATGCAGACGCTCATTTACTAATACAATGTGCCTTTTTTAGGACGCGTGTGACTGTCCAGACTCAGCTATGTTGGCCAAGTAAAAGATCATAAGATTCAAGGCTTGTGTCTGGATATAAATTGCTATGGAGGCGCTATTTAAAATTTGACCTAGAGAGATTTCTTCAATGTATTTAGACAATTTTTTATTATTTTAGAGCAGAATCATATATTGATAGGAAGATATAGGGGATTCAGCTAGATAGAGGAGACTGAACATTCAACCCTTAGAGTTATTTTTCTTTCTCGCTTCCTCTAAGATCTTACTCATGGCTTTTGACTAATCTTCTAATACTTCCTATCTAGGGTATGGTTGTATAATTATGCAGTGAATATTTTCTTTAACGCAGTTATTATTTGATTGTTCTTCCAAGAAGATCTTTGTCAACATATAGATTGAATGAATGAGTTTTAGCGAAGAATTATACGTTGTATACTTATGAAATTATTCACTAGGCTAATTCCTAGTCATGAGTAATTTTATAATTCCCTGCGAGTCAACAAACCTGATTCTTTATTGATTACTTTTAATTCAACCAACTTTTACTCTTCAAAGTAAAAGCCTCTAGTTGATTACACTGGCTTTGGACTTCTATTGAGTTAATAAATGATTACATGAACATAATATTCACACATAGGATTATTCATTGATCTCGATGCTAGGAAGTATTTTTTTATTTATTAAATTTATTTTCAATTAGATATTGATTCACAATAACCAATACTTTTGATTTAGCTTCATAATTAGATACTGATTCTTGCCAATCATTTGGTAAGTTGGTGTTGATTATTTCTGAAAATGGGTTAAGGCTATCCCTTTATGTAACAATGATCATTACACAATGATCAAGTTTTTACTAGTATACATCCTTTTATGGTTTGGGATACCTCGAGCCATTATTAGTGATGGTGGGCTTCACTTTTGTAGGAGATTTTTTGAAAGTTTGATGGAAAAATATGTCATTACCCATAAAGTGGGCATGGCTTACAAAGTATAATTCTTTACGGCTGACCGATCATGTATAACTCTTTATAATTTACTAAAACTCTTTAAAATTATTTGTAAAGAGTTTCAGTAAAGAATTTAAATTATTTAGTGAACCTAGATCGCAAAGATTGGTTTTTACGAATGGCCGATGCTTTGTGGGCTTACTGAACAACTTTTAAAATAATCATTGGGATGTCCCTTTATCAGTTGGATTATGGGAAGCCATGCCACATGCCTGTTGAGCTTGAACATAGAGAATATTAGGAAATTAAGTGTATGAACTTTGATGTATATAAGGTAGTGGAATCTATAAAGCTTCAGCTTAATGAACTAAAAAAATTGAGGAATAAAGCCTGCAAGAATTACTAGATTGCAAATGCTAGAATGAAAGTATTACACGAGAAACACGTAGTTAGGAAAACCTTTCAACCTTCTCAAAAGGTTTTGTAATATAATTCACGACTCCACCTCTTTGCTGGTAAATTGAGGTCAAGCGTTGTGGTAGCATCGTGGTATGGAGGACACAACTTGGGAGTGTGAGGACACTATTTGTGCTACCTATTCGTTCATGTTTGATGATGGAGGTACTTTTCTTGTAGTCATAGAGTAGTGCATGACTTGTTGCATATGCATTTTGTTATACATGCATGGGTGCGTAATTTTGGGGATAATTTTCTTTAAAGGGGGAATAATATAAAACCCGGGAAGATTAAAACTTAATTAAAAAGGGAAAAGTAGTAATTAGACATTACGGTGAGGGTTAAAAACCCAAATTTAAAAAGAACCAGGATGAAAAAATAGACCTCATCACTAGATTCGTATTGTGAAATCTAGCTATCCAATAAGTTTTCATTGAATTTCAAGATAATCATTTTTTTTATGTTTTACAGGGCAATCGGACGTCACGAGACTACAATAAACTCAATCAAGTATTATTGGAGGGACCCAATAAATAATTTAAATTTAGTTCAATAAAAATACACTAAACTTAACCCGGGATGAGATTCAATGATTCTGGACAAAATTTGAACAATCAAAATGAGACGTGTGGTGCAACGAGGGCCAAGCATTTGGGGGAATATTTGAAGGGGCAAAAAATCTGATTTTCCCCCATTCTTGACCGCCATTTATGGAAAGAGAGAGAGAAAAACTTAAAAGTTCTCAAAGCTTCTTCCCTTGATCCGCCAAGATCCCATTGTCGGATGGCTTTGGGCTAAGAGTTAAAGTCGCTCTACCCAATGAAAGCTATGCATCTGTACCAACGATCACGATTTTTTCCAAAACCTTGAAGACCAAATTTTTTTGGATAAAACATGGGAAGCTTTATTTTGTGTTTTTAGGGCTTCTCCTATCTAGATTTATTTCCAACCTAGGGTTGATATATGAAATGGGTAGGATGTTAGAGATGAATTCTCATCTATAACAATTATCTAGTGTGAGAAAATGTTAAAACTAATTCTTGTATGATTTGGGTTCGATGAAATTGTTTGATATGGATTTCATGAATAATGTACTGTTTGGGCATGATATGTGTTTGCATAATGTTACCTACTAAGTGTTTGATAAAATGCTCAGGGATTCATGTATGTTAATTGGATTGAAATCACTTATGACATGCTTGGGAATGATTGTGGAAAATGGATATGTTCATTATATGCCTTATGATATGATGAACAAGCAACATAATTGTAATTATACATTTGGATTTCATAATGACATGAAATGTAATTGTACATTACATTTGCACATGCACATTATTGGGCATTGGGCATGAGTGTGGGTGCATGCATGTTTTCTATCAAACACCATTCCTGGTGGGTTGATACGTGGGCATGAAAAAGTTAGAACGAGGTTCGACTGAGTAGCATGGGTTGCACTTAAAATGTGTGTTGAGAGCTGCGAGAAGGGAGAGATTCTCCCTCAGGTGCAAGACCCGGTTACTTGGTTCACTCACTTACCCTGTGGTGAAATTTTGGAAAAATGTGATGTTGTACTCATAACCGAAGGTGTGATGCCCTCAAATGTTGGGTCAGTTTGGTAGACCGTTGGTGTGATGTCCATAAAATACCCACTCAAAAAGATACCAGATTTTACAAAATGGCCATTGGATGTCTAAAATCAATGGTGGGGCCTTGGAATGTCCGGATGCATACGAATGGCTTGTCATGTGCGGCATTGCATGCGTGAGTTCTCATCTTATGGCATGGCATGGAATTGTGGCATTCATTTATGAAATTTATGTATTTGAATGAATGTTGGACATGATGATTTACATGTGACATTCAGACGCATCTTGGTTGTGTAGTAGCCATCTTAGGAGATACCTTATTGAGTATCCCTCACCCTTTATGGGGATACATTCCAAGTGTTGGACAAGCTTCAGTGGATGACCTCACCTGGGCTTGTGTTGATGACAGAGCCAGATTGTGGCTCTGAAAGTACTTTCTTGTAGTCCATTGTACATTTTTGTTTTGGCCTTGGAGAAATTACGTACAAAACTTGTACTTGGACAAAGGCATGTAATAGGAGACTCTTGGACATTGTTATTTAGTAAAATAAACGAATGTAGTGGATGTTATATGAGTTATATGGCTAAAAGTTGAGATTTGGAAAAATTAGGAAAATCAGGGGTCAAGGTACTGGTACCTCACAAGTACCTGACATCCAAAGGACTTAGACACCGATACCTATGTTTGCAAGTACTAGTACCATGTTGTTGATTGCCCAGGTACTAATACCAAGGATTGTAGGTACTAGTATTTCGCAAATAGAGGGCTCATTTACTAGTACCACTTATCACATGTACTATGAGCTATTCTTAAAAATTAAAATTTAAACTATAACATTGTTGAGCCCTCACATCTTGGGCTCTTTTCTTTGGATGACATAAATGATTAAATTTCAAGACTTTAGGATATGGACCTTGGAATGGTCATATGATTAATATACCACAGGTTATGTATCGGGTAGGGCTCCTGTGCAAAGGAGACTCTGCCCAAATTTTATTTTCATATGATCCTGGTGAATGGGTTATAAAGACGTGGTATCAAGTTATACGGTACTCACGGGTATATTCGCTGGTTGACGGGTTATCAACGGGTTGAGAAAGGACCCCGGATTTTTGGGCCATCACACTATGAAAAAATAATTTTATTATCATTTTTCCCGTGAGACAAAATCCGCCTTTAGTCTAACTTTCAAGCCTCAAATAATCACCTATGAGGTAAGTGACAAAACCATGTACAAACACCACCAACCATGCTTGTAACACCCCAAAAATCGGGGGTTATTAATTTAACAAAATTCGGGCAAAGTCTCCTTTGAACGGGGAGTTCTACCCAAAAACACAACATGTACAATTATACTACATTGACCACACCGGGTCGATGTATGAATAATTGACAACACCAGGTCCATTTACCCATCACAAAATAAAATTTCATTCACCATAAGTAATATCCACAATATCATCCCAAAAGAATCGACCAAACTATGACAATTACATTCCAAAAAAATTATACTCAAACTCAGCAGCGAAATAAACAAAATACTAGACTATACATGATCGTAAACAAAATCCCTAGTCTAGCACAAAAATAAGCTATAGATCTAGATGTCCACCTCGGGATCTAGGTTCGCCTCTGGTGTAACCTCCCAATTTCCCAGCTCGATAACACCGGGATCTTCCTCTAGCACTAAATCTGAAACAAAATATTATTGGTAGGGGGTGAGCACTAAGCTCTGTACGAAAATCCTCCCAAACTCTAACAAGGTTTAGAAAACGTAGAAAACGGTCGGTCTCATTTCTCAAATAGCATACGTAAATTTTGAAAGAAAACATGATATTTACAAAAGATCTCAAGTTTATACATTAACAATGATTAAGTGAGAAAGTAAAGCGAATCCCACCATAAATAATTATTCCAAGGAGTAATTATTCCCACAACAATTTTCAAGATAATCATATCCAAAAGATAACTCAATAAACAATAACCACAATGTATCTTAAGTCTGATGTAAGAGAATCACATGGATAAATACGTAGAGAATATCCTGGACCACACACACACAAATCCTCGCAAAGATATCAACTTCAGGAAGGGCGCCTATGATGCATTGCCCCATACCAATGCACAGGCAATAACAAATTTGACACAGGCATAGGATACTATTCCTCTGACACGGCACCCATGAGCTAATATTGTTTTGGTCCTCGCAAGACAGCTACCCCATTACGAGTGGTAGGAAAATTTCAAACCCGCATGGAGTAAGAACCACACACATTTACCCACTCTACGATACCCGGTCAATGGTCATCCATGGTTATCCAAACACCTACATAAGATACATTCCCCAAAAATTTCTCAACAAAAGTTCATACTTCCCAAAATCCCCAAATTCTCACTTGTATTATTTTCATAGAGTGATCAAAGAAAAAAGCAAGAGATCATCAACAATATCATTTCATTACTCAGCACAAAGCATCCCACACCATGCACTGACACTGCATATCATTTCATATAGTGCATGGTGTAGACAAATTCGACACGGGCATAGGATACTATTCCTCTAACACGGCACCCATGGTGTAAATATGATGTGCGTCAACGGTGTATCAAGAACTCACAACTCACAACCACATCCACACTCAACCTAGTAAAACCAGACAGTCTTACACTGCAAGGAGGAATGAAAAAGAGTTTATTTAGTATACCCAAGAGGAATTCTCCATGGACTAGCCAACTTAAAGCTTAGCTACTCATATTTAACACAAGAGCATTCATAAAGTAAAGAGAAATTGTGAAGAAATGAAGATTGGAAAATGAATTAATGCAATAAAAGTTAAACTTTGAAGAAGTGCATTTAATACCCATTTTAAAAGCTTAAAGTGAAAAAATCAATACAACAATGGTAGAATCTTGAATGCATAACTAAACGTGCAATACAATTGAAATAAATGACATAAAGTGCAATAAAAGAAGCTTACAAGAGTCTTACGGAAGATTACTAGTGAAATGGGTAGAAGAAATGTCAAAATCTAACATCTCTCTCTAAAACTATGTCTTCCCCGTTGAGTTTTTCTCTCTACAATGTTCTACAATGCTTAATAAAGTGAAGTGTGTCTTGCATTTTTGTCCATGGAGGTCCTCTAGCATGTGTGATAGGTTTCCCATCCATAGGAGGCAGAGTTGATGGCTTGGGCAGACTAGGACAAGCATAGCCCACAACTTCCCTAGCTTCCCTCTTCTCTATCTTCCTCATCAATGCTTGGGCCTCCAAAGTCCAACCATAGGCAAGGGGATGTATATATGATTGTAAGATGTGTCAAGGAACAAGTGGGAGAATCATAGGTGGGACCCCCAAGTGGAAGAGCTTGAGTTGCAGGTTGTCTGGCATTTCTGAGCAAAACCTTCCAGAAGGTTTATACAGGAACAAAGAAAACAGTAAACCAGTGACCTAAACCTTCTAGAAGGTTTTTTCCAATAGACAAAACATTTCGGAAAGTTCGGGCAGTGCATAAGTAGACAAGTGCAAACCTTCGGGAAGGTTTATTGCCCAAACCTTTCGAAATGTTTTCATCTAATTTGCCTTTTTCTTTGTTTATTTACCTTCCAATCCTTCCTTTAATCTATCCCCTCATCTTCATTGAATTTTTACACTATGATGGGAGCTTAACTCAAGCTATTTATGAATTTTCACCTACATTCAAACAAAACTTCATTAAAAGGTAGATTAACTACATTTCTTTCTGAATTCACAACAAAAACAAGTATAAAAGGGGCTTAACCACATTAAATATATGCAATATTTTGTGCTAATCACTGTCGAAAATACGTATAGGTCCCACTTTAAAGGTTTTAAAGTTCACCCCAATCCACCATATAAGTAGGATCTAGAGTGTGCTTCCCAAGCATGGATACATGGAATATGTTGTGCACACTTGACAAATATGGGGGTAATTGATTTAGTACTCAAATATATCATGTTCTTATGTCCTTTTGGACTAATTGTGCATTGACGGAGTTTAAGTGATCATGTTTCAGGTCTTAAAGTGAACAAGGGTTCAAGAGCAACAATAAGTACCTTTGAAGGCAACAACACATGAGGGAACAAATTGTAAAAGCTTGGAACAAGGAAGCAACGTTCGAACGCAACATACTGTTCGAACGGTCATGAGAAACTAGGCCAGCTATTATAGACTCTGTGGTAGGCAAGACTCAAGGCCCTGGAGGCTTGATTACTACGTTCGAACGATCTTCGACGTCCGAACGTCCAAGGGAGCAATGACAAGATCAGACTGACTGAAGAAATAGCCTGTTGCAGACTTCAAGTCAGAAGGTTCAGGCACTTGAGTGCTACGTTCGAACGACAATCTACGTTCGAACGTCCCTGGAATTATTGGAGAGATAGTAGTTAGATTCTGCAAGGACCTGGAGGGAGATTTGTGCAGAGGACTTGGAGGGGGATTTCCACAGAGAACCACGTGTCTGCTGACCTTAATGGCAGGCACTGAATCCATCTAACGTTTGAACGACGGAGAGCAAAGACAGAAGAACCGTTCAAACGCCCTTTACCATTCGAACGGTTTTGACCGACTGCCTGCAGAGTGGTTGACTTTTCACTTTGACTTTGGAGCCCAGCTCTATTCTTTTACCCCTCTCCCTGCCTTCTCCTTGCCTATAAATATACTTGGTTTGTGGAGAGAGGGAGCACTTGGACTTAGACTTAGCACTTGGGCAGCACTGTAGCTCTTGTAGCACTTCTAATTTCTCTTCTTTGTCTTAGTTTTATCTTGCTAGAGAATTGGGAAGTTTAGATTCCCACTCATTTCTTTACATTAATGTTTACATTCGCATTTGCTTAAGAGTTATAATCTCTTTATTTACATTAAGTCTTTACATTTATGTTCTTGATTTACCTTAAGCCTTTACATTTATGCTTTTACATACATGCTTTTATTTATGTCTTGTACTTTCATTATTTGAGCTCCCTTCTTGCTTAGAGGAGTGAAACTCTTCCACTTTTCTAGAGCTTTACCAAAGCTGTGAAGGGTGGAACGTGATTCACTCATTCTTCGTTGAAGATTAGCTCCTTGTTAATTATACTTTTACTTTGCGAAGTCCTCTACTTAGAGGGATGAGCATCACTCACTTTTCTAGCTTTACTAAAGCTATGAAGAGTGAGTAGTTTCTCATTCACTCTTTAGTAAAAGGTGAAGGGTATGTATTGATTATCTGGAAGTTATATGATGTTTTGTTCTAATGCTTAACGTTTATATACCCTTGCTCATGGGATGATTGATTGCATCTAGCAAATCTAAGGTACTTTGTATAATCGAAAGTCATTCTATGACACTGATGACTCTTACATGAAAAGACTCCTCGTTTCAAGCCAAGTACCCCGGCTAGATCTTCATGACTATCCTTTAATCATCCTCATTATTGTGTTTTATTTAAAAGAATGGAATATTGAAGCCATGGTTAGATGTCATGAAAAAACACTTGCTTGTTTATGGATGCGATTACTCTCGGTGCAAATAATTCTCATAAATTTCTAATAAGACATCAGAACAAAGATTTTAATTCTCACAGTCCATCTTTATCTTCCGATTGACTTGCCGTTGACACTGGAGTTAATTGAATTATCAAGCATAAATATAATAAACCAGATAATTGACCACATGTCTCGATCCTAGAACTGAAGAGTGATTTTCTTGCCAATTGAATTTTTTCTTATATTTTGTCTAGAAAACCTCTTGGAAAGAATTCAACCTTCTGTTCAAGAAGTTACCCACTACCCACAACTTTAAAATCTCAAAAAGTTACAATCAATCGGTCTCTGTTACTGCTTACTTTGAAACACCAAAACTGCTAGTTGACCGAATTATTGCTACAACTTGACCGCCTGTACTTGGGTGTACACATTTGGGATCAAGTCAAGTTTTTGGTGCCATTGTCGGGGAGCATTAGTAACAGTGTTTTAAATTAAAAGGTAAAAAGACCTTTCTTTTTTGTATATATTATTCGGTTCACTATAAATAATTTGTTTTGTTTCCATTTTTTTTATGTCGGAGAATGCTCCTCACTATAAAAATTTGCCAGCAAAATCTTCCGGATCTGTGAACCAATCTGAACTAAATTCACCAAGATCAATTGCAAACTCTTGTGAGAGTATTATGGCAAATATTGATAGAAATGGAGAAGTTCTCATGAGGGAAGATAAGTCGCCTAACATTCGAACTTTGAGGGATTACTTAAATCCCACAAGAAATAGCGTCCCTCATGTTTTGTATTTCCTCCAGACGCACCCCTTTTACTGTAAAGCAGGGGACTGCATAGTAGTTACCTATTTTCCATGGATTGGATACCGAAAATCCGTATCAGCATATGAAAGATTTTAAAGAAGTGTGTGGAACATTTCAAGACAATTCGGAACTTGCAAAGATGATATTTTTTCCTTTCTCTCTATAGGACAAAGCTAAACAATGGCTAAATTCTTTAAAATCTCTTTCCATGCCAACCTAGCAGATCTTTCAAAATGAATTTTTCAGAAAAAAATTTCCCTTACATCTGACCAACACAATAAAAAGGAAAATCATGAATTTTTCAGTGAAAGAAGGGTAAACATTTTACCAAAGCTGAGAAAGATTTAAAGAACTACTCCAAGCATGCCCACACCATGCATTTGAAAATTGGACTCTAGTAGGATTCTTCTATGACTCCTTGCCCACTAGTCTGCGTCAATTTGTCAAAATGATGGCCCAAGGAGAGTTTATGGGTAAAAGTCCATAGGGGACATTCTATTTATTTAACAGTATATCTGCTAGTTCTCAGATGCAGGACTCAGCCTCCCCTACCACTTGTGAAGCCCGACTATCCACTTCCCAAGAGGAAAAGTATGTCTTGGAGAAGATGATGACCTGAGAACAAAACTGTCCTCTTTATCTCGAAAGCTTGAAGCTTTAGAGATGAAAAAAATTCATCAAGTTGAATTGGGCCCTTCCATAGAACAAGTGTGTAGAATCTGTGCATTGACATGACATCCTACTGGGGAATGTCCTACTATCCCTACATTTAAAGAAGTCTTGTTGGAACAAACAAATGCAATCTCCAATTTCAACAAGCCTTACTCCAACCCATACTCTAAAACATACAATCCAGAATGACAAAACCATTCGAACTTCTGTTGGATGAACACACAACCGATTCCCATGAACCAACCACAAAACTCACAACCACCATCTCAAGGACCTCCTTCATATCAACCATATCAACCACCACACAAAAGGCACCTTGAAGATACAATGAACCAGTTCATGCAAAATCATATGAACTTCAATGCACATTCCACCCAATCTTTCACTAAGTTTAAAGCACATACCACCCACTCCTTTGAAGATCGTAAAAGCCACATTCAAAGGTTGACCCAATCCATGAGCACACAAGAAAAAGGCAAGTTTCCAGCCTAACCAAAACCTCCACAAGATCAAACTCAAGTTGTTACTACACTAAGAAGCGGCAAGGTGATTGGCAAAACTATCATAGACATGCTATTTCCAAAGTCAAAACCTGAGTCAATCCCAATCAACTCACCAGTTGAGCCTGAACTTGTAATTAAAAAAGAGCCTAAGCCTATAATAGATCAAGAACCAGAACCTTGTAAGGGATGAGGACCTTTATGCTCAAATCCCGCTCCTTTTCCGCATAGACTCAAGGCTACCCAAAAGATGAATCATCAGCCTAAAATTTACAAGCTTTTCAAACAAGTAAAGATCAACCTCCCACTTCTGGATGCAATCCAACAAGCATCATCTTTTGCCAAGATTCTTAAAGACTTGTGCACAGTCAAGAGAAGCCAGAATATTCAAAAAAGAGTCTTTCTAATAGAACAAGCCAGTGTCTTGCTACAATGCAAAACTCCTCCAAAATACAAGGACCCTAGATGTCCAACTGTCTCATGTGTCATTGGAGATTTCAGGATAGAACAAGCACTGTTAGACCTTGGAGCTAGTGTTAATCTGCTACCTTACTCTGTCTACCAACAGTTGGGTCTGGGTGAACTCAAACCCACTTGTGTCACACTCTAGTTAGCAGACAGATCTGTCAAAATTCCTAGGGACATTGTTGAAGATGTGCTTGTCAACATGGATAATTTTGTCTTTCCTGTTGACTTCATTGCTCTTGATACTCAACCAGTGTTACATTCAGAGAACTAAATTCCTGTCATTCTTGGTCGACCCTTCCTAGCAACTTCCAATGCACTAATCAATTGTAAGAATAGAGTCATGAAATTAACTTTTGGGGATATAAATCTTGAGCTGAATACTAAACATCCAGGAGAGGATGAGGACGAAGGGGAAGTACACTCCATTGAATCGTTGATACAAGAACATCTGAGTGATACGTTCGGTGAACATCTGAACGAATCATCTCTGTTAAAGTCTGACTCATTTGAGTCAAATCCAAAAAATTGGCCTACTTATGCTATTGAGACATGGGCACCCAAATTCGAGGAACTTTCATCAAATGGCACAAAGCTAATCTCATCAAGTGATAGGCCACCCAAGCCTGAATTAAAGCTTATCCCATCTGATCTTAAGTACGCATTTATAGGTGAAAACAAGTCATACCTAGTGGAAATTTCCTTTAAGCTCACAGACTTGTAAGAGTCTAAACTGATTAAAGTTCTTAAAATTCACAAAAAACACCATTGGATGAACCATTGTTGATTTGAAAGGTATAAGCCCGTTAATCTACAATCATGTTATATACCTTGAAGAGGACTCAAAGCCTTCTCGCCAAATGCAGACACGATTGAACCCTCACATGAAAGAGGTGGTGAGAAATAAGGTACTTAAACTCTTAGATGCAGGGATAATCTTTCCCATCTCCGATAGCAAATGGGTAAGTCCAACCCAAGTTGTGCCCAAAAAGTCTGGGGTCACAGTGGTAAAAAATGATGTCAATGAACTAGTGCCAACTCGAGTCGTCACAGGATTGTGAATGTGCATTGATTACCGAAAACTTAATTGGTAACTAGGAGAGACCATTTACCCCTCCCATTCCTTGACCAAGTGCTAGAAAGAATTGCACCTTTGAAATTGAGATTACCTTAGATGATCAACAAAAAACTACATTCACATGTACCTTTGGTACCTTTGCATTTAAAAGAATGTCTTTTGGACTTTGTAACGCTCCTGTAACATTTCAAAGGTGCATGCTAAGCTTGTTTAGTGACATAGTTGAAAAAATTTTGAAAATATTTATGGACGATTTTTCTGTCTATAATGACTCATTTGATCTGTGTCTGGCAAACTTAGACAAAGTTTTAATAAGGTGTGAAGAAGCCAATTTGGTGCATAATTGGGAAAAATGTCATTTTCAGGGTAACACAAGGCATTGTCTTAGGTCACATTGTGTCATCTAAGGGCATGAAAATTGACAAGGCAAAAATTGATCTAATTAGAAATTTGCCAGCACCCAAGACTGTAAAGGATGTTCGATCATTTCTGGGACATACAGGTTTTTACAGGAGATTCAAAAAAGACTTCAGTACCACACCCAAACCCATGTGTCATCTCCTGAGTCAGGATATAATCTTTGATTGGAATGAGGCTTGCCAGAAAGCTTTTGAAAAGCTAAAGGGAATGTTAATTTTAGCTCCAATAATGCAACCCCCTGGCTGGACTCTACCCTTTGAACTAATGTATGATGCAAGTGATTATGTTGTAGGTGCTGTATTGGGCAAAGAAAAGATAAGAAACCCCATTTAATTTACTATGCAAGCAAAGCTTTGAATGATGCTCAAATGAATTATTCAACAACTGAAAAAGAATTGTTGGCTGTAAATTTTGCTTTGAAAAAATTTCATTTTTATCTTGTTGGGTCTTCTGATACTGTACTCATTGATCATACAACCCTAAAATTCTTGCTCACAATGAAAGATGTCAAACCGAGGCTCTTAAGATGGATACTCTTACTTCAAGAGTTTGATCTTTTCATTAAAGATAAAAAAAGGGGTTAAAAATATGGTGGCAGACCATCTGTCCAGATTAAGTTATGAATTCCATGAGGATGGACTGCCAATCAATGAGAAATTCCCTGATGAACTACTGTTCATAATTAATGCAACCCCATGATATGCAGGCATTGCTAATTTCCTAGCTACTGGAACACTCCCTCTGTCATTCACTCTCATGGACAAAATTTTTTTTTGAGGGAGGTTGTAACTTCTTTTGATAAGATCCCTATGTATTTAAACACTGTAAGGATTAGATCATAAGACGTTGCATTACAGCTCATGAAAACAGACAGGTAATATCATTTTGTCATTCTAAAGCATGTGGTGACCACTTTTCATCAAGAAAAACTGCTACAAAAATCTTGCAGTATGGATTTTACTGGCCCACACTTTTTAAAGACGTCCATGCCTTTTGTTTAACGTGTGATATATGCCAAAGATTAGGAAATATTTTAAAAACAAACATGATGCCCTAAAACCCAATTCTGGTAATTGAAAATTTTGGCTGTTGGGGCATCAATTTTATGGGATCATTCCCACCTTCTTTTGGCTATCTATACTTTTTATTGGCAGTAGACTATGTATCCAAATGGGTTGAGCCAATTCCATGCCGAAATAATGATCACCAAACGGTGATAAAAATTTTAAAAGAAAATATTTTGTCCCGAATGAAAATTCCTAAAGCAATCATAAGTGATGGGGGTTATCATTTTTTCAATCGTCCTTTCACGAATTTGATGAAAAAATATCTGATTTTTCACAAAGTTGTAACCCCTTATCATCCACAGACTAGTGGACAGCCCGAATTAGCTAATCGGGAGATCAAATTAATTTAGAAAAAATGATAAACCCAGATCGCAAAGATTGGTCGTCAAGACTAACTGAAGCACTCTGGGCATATTGTACTGCTTTTAAAACAATTTTGGGCATGTCTCCCTATCAATTAGTCTATTGTCAGGTTAGCTGTATTTAGATATGTCACCTGGAAAGTCAAGCCACTCAAATGGAATACTTGAATTATTCAATAGATCATCGTGGTATATATATATATTGACAGTAGAACTTCCTCAGCGTTCCAATGTAGGACTAGCCATACCAATAGGATCACCGGGGTTATTCTAGCAGGCAATATTATTATATATAGTAATATCATGCGTCAGTGAAACTTCCTCAGCGTTCCCGTGGAAGCAAAGCCATACCGATAGGATCACCGGGGTTATTTCAGCTGGCATGTCTTATATATATAATAAACGTATAGATAAAACATCAGCAATTCCATAAACACACCAATATTATACATATGTTCCCCTCGCACTGGAGGATATAAGGGACTACTCACGCTCCATTGCTATAGACGAGCAAGGAGTGTTAACAGTTATCATTAAAACAGAATTGAAGTACAAAATCTAAAAAGCGGCTTTCGTAGGGAACGATTGAAATACAACCACTCTTATTATCAATCAAGATGAAAAAGTGGCAGCACTTCAACTATCCGAATGGAAAGCTATAACAGAAATGTAGAAGTACAGTATTGGAACTGAAAGTGTATCACGGACCGGATCGTGTTTTCACTTTCTTCTTTCTTTCTCTTCCTTTCTTTCTCTTTTTCTCTCCTTGGATTTCTCTTAGAATCCCTCTTGTTTTCGGCCTGCTTTGCAAAGGAGCTGAAGGTGCCTATTTATAGGCAAGCAAGGAAGCATGAGGTGGATGGCTTGCATGTGCTGACTAATGGCCACCGTCCGGACGGCAGTCCCACTGTCTGGACGGTGGTGCAAGTGGTTGTGCAAGTTGCATGGCCTTTGTCGGACTATTACACTTTGACCTCTTTATGTTTCTTTCTTCTTGACATTGCTCCCTTTGTCTTTCTTTATTTCTGCATTTATCCTGTAATTTTAGATAAAACTGTTAAAATAAATAATTCCCGCACTAACCCTAATTCACTTTAATTACAAGTTTTTAGTGTGGTAATTCTACTAATTTGATTTTTTTACTACTTTTAATTTACAACTAATTGATGTTAATCACTACCCTGTCGAATAGCGAGGAAATCAACACTCATCTTGTCTCTAACCGACTCAAAAAAATATTTGTCTAGGAAGATTTGGTCAAATTCCTCTCAAGTAAGTGCATCGGGCTTCCTCCGTCTCTTTACCGAATCCCACCAATGGTCAGCCTCCCCCTCTAACAAGTAGGTAGCCAAGCCAATCCTCAAGCCCTCGATAACTCCCATGCAGTCACAAATCTTCCTTATACGACGAATCCACTTATCTACTTCTAAGGGTTGAGAGTTCCCCTGAAACGTAGGTGGGCGTTGCCTCTGAAATTCTCGAAGAACTACCATCCTTCAATCTCGGTTCCATTTCCCAGTACTTGCTTTAAAGGATGCGCTCCACCATTGTGGTTGTGGTTGTTGTTGTTTCCATTCTGGCTTTGCACCAGAGTGGTGAGCTCCCTCAAGCATTGATATATGCCTTGCATGGCAACGGGAGGTGATGGCGGCGGTGGTGCTTGGCCTCCACAACCACGCCCACGTCCACGTTCGCATACATTTATGTCGTCCATCCTGCACATCAATTCACAATTTAGTTTAATTGATGTACAAGATATCCTAAGTATTACTTTAATCTATAGCATATGGTTCATATAAAACTAGACCAACAATTTTCATCACCCTAATCCTTCATCTCTAGTGGTAATCTATAACTTACAGCTCTCAAGTAAAACCTAAAGTCTAAGCTCTGATACCAAATTTTGTAACGCCCCAAATACCACACTAGACGGCATTACATTCTAAAACTATTTACATCATGAGAGCACTAAGATAATCCATGAACTGGGGGTCCTTAATTTAACAAAATTCGGGCAGAGTCTCCTTTGTTCGGGTAGCTCTACCCAAAACACAACATGTGCAATTATACTACATTGACCACACCGGGTCCATTGATCCATAAAATATTTACAACGTTATCCAAATGAATAAGCCCAAACCATGGCTACTGCATCAAAAGAATTACATTTGAACTTAGCAGCGGAATAAACAAAATACAAGACTTTACATGATTCTACATAATCGTTCCTAGTCCAAGTACCCCTCTAATGAAGCTTCTCCATGGCCCGGCTCATTAGCACAGAGAACCTCCTCTGTCCAATCATCTATAAATGTTGAATAGTATGGGTGAGCATGAAGCACTGTAGAAAAATCCTCTCAAACTCGAACAAGGTTTAGAAAATAGATAAAAACTGGTTGGTCTCATTCGTAAATAACATATATCAATTTTGAAAGAAAAACAGAACATTTAAAATAGATTTCAAGTTTAAGCCGTAACAATAATCAAGTGAAAGGATAAAATACATTTCCCAACAATATACCATTTCCAACTTGAAGCCATTTAGGCAGGGTGCCCTTCGATGCATTGTCCCATACCAATGCACCGGCCAAGACGATCCAACCCATCATCCCATGTATATTTGTTCTTCCCCATACCATGTATGTTGATTGCTTCTCATGAATCAGCTCAACGATTATACATAGTCCACCCATCACAGTCTCAATCACTTTAGGAAAGGGCGTTTACCATCCCCATGGCTGTGACGAGTCCCTTCCCAGGAAAAGTATACCATCCCTTGTTCGAATTCGAGTGAACGATAGTGGTCGCATTACCAAATGACAATCCACTACAAGTGTTAGGAAACCATCTCACCCCTACTAGGATAGACTAACCTCTAACACTCTACGACATCTCTCGATGGCAATCGAAGTCCATAACAACAACCATGCAAATGAAGAAACCAAAATATTCTCAATTATCCACAATCATAATCAATTATAATTTCCACTAACCATTGAAGTATCGCAATTATACTATTCTCAACATACTACAGTAATAAAGAACTAAAATATGCAAGAGATCTTCTCAAGAAAATATTCACAATTTCGATATCAAAATTCTAGGGTTTTGCCAAAATTTAAGATTTCTTGGACAAGAACAAGTATTAGATGAAAACATGATTTAATTAAGATCATGAATTTAGAAATCAAGAATCTATATTAATTGCACAACTTGAATATGTATTTTGGAAAAACTAGGGTTTCGAAAATTCAAGAACACATATTCCTTGAACCCAAACATATATTTGGTTCAAGATTATGTTCCAATGATAAGGAAACTAAGAATTCATCTATATCTATCATATAATGATCAAGAAGATGGAAAACATACATATTTATACCCTAAGTCTCAATGAATGAACTTAAGAAGGATCCCCTACCTTGGTGTTCTTAAAGAACTTGAGCTTTGATCCAAATCCAATGTGAAACTCTCCTTTGATCTTATATTTTTCCCTTTCCTTCCTCTTCTCTAAGGCGTCCTAGGGCTAGAAATGTTGAAATGGGGCTAAGGGAGTGACCTTAAGTATTTATATTGGAAGAGATGGTCCACTTATCCGAATCTGGAACCCAGACTTTTAAGTCAAGTTCGAACGTCGTTCGGCGTTCGAACGATAATAGTGCAACTTATTGGTTCACGTTCGAACGTCACTTTGAACTTCGAATGTTGGTTGCTCCCAGTACTTTTATATTTTCATCAGAGATCCGTAAGTCACATTCAAACGTCATTTGGCATTCGAACGTCACTAGTGCAATTGATTGTTTTACGTTCAAACGTCACTTAGCGTTCGAATGTCATTTCAGTTTCTGCTGAAACTTCAAGTGAAGTTTTAGCATCTTTAGAGATCGAGTTGGAAAATATTTGTGAAATACTCTTTTGTAGCCCTAGAAGTATACTATAGACTATAAAAATTTCAGATCTATTGAAAATCAGGGTAAAAAGTTATGCTCCAAATACTAGGCAGTGTACAAAATTCTTTCTACTCAAATTTTACCTAAAATGTGTTTTGATTCCGGAATACTTCTAAACTTCTACAACATGCCCTATTTCCTCAACTAAAATTTTTATTTCTACTCTTAAAATCATGCATACATCATTACCTATAAAAGATTTACTAAACAATTATATTACTATATTAAGATGAACATGTGGGGGTTACACTCACACTTATGCAAATGCTCATAAATGTTGTGTAACCCTTACATTTTTAATGTAATTCAAATTTTACTTCTATTCCCTCACAATGCTAACTATATCATATAAGCATGTGCCAACATCTCATAAGCATCAACATGTTAATTATATCATAAGGCATATAATAACATTCTATTACCATCACTAAGTATGTTATATGCAATATCGATTCAAATAACACACTTAAACATACTTCGGCATTTTATCAAACACCAATAAACCATAAACTATAAACATATAGCATACCCATTCATACAACTCAATTTAACATGTTTAAAAACCAAAATCAAATTGAATTAGGCATAACATACTCATCATTCCATCCAAACATCCATTACTTACACTAGTTACAAGCTAATCAAGTGATTAACGTACATATATTCAACCTATTTCATATGCAACCCTAGAATTGAAGGGAACCCCCACCTCTTGACGCATAAGCAATGAAACGAGCCCTCCAAAATACCCCAAGCAAACTCTTCTAAGCCCTAGCCCAACAGTCCTTGATTTTCGAAAATAGTGAAAAATGCTTGAAATTTGTGTTGTCTCATAGCCGTCGTCGAGGAGAACAAATTTTGTTCTTGGTTGATTGAATTTCAACAGTTAGATCTTCAGTTATGAAGGGAAAAAGGTGAAGAAGATGAAGAACTTTAGTTTCTCTCTCTCTCTCTCTCTCCCTAACGAAAATGGCTATGAATGGCGAAAAATTTTGATTCCACCTTTCAAGACTGTGATGCCCCTAAAATTGGGGTCCTTTGTCAACTAATTAATCACCCATCAACATGCAAAAAATACCCATGAATGTCGCATAACTCGACACTACGTCACAACATCCTCTTTATCGGGATCATAACCACTCAAGTTTGGGCAGAGTCTCCCTTGTATCGAGCACTCCCAAATGCAAAACATGTATACCATTCAACCACATGACCCATCCGAGGCCAAATATACAATTTACACTCCATTATTGCCCATTTACTTCATTTGAATAAAGGGACACAAAATCCGAAAGCATGGCAAAGCATTCTTAAAAATTTAGATTTTTAGGAAAACCTACCGGTAGGAAAATCCTTTGGAAAAGTTTTATCGGTAGGTTTGTCATTATTCTACCGGTAGGAAAACTCACTGAAAAAGTTCTACTGCAAAATTTGAAGTTCTATCAATAGGTTTTAACTGCTGGAAAAGTTCTACCAGTAGGTTTTAACAATTTTCCTACGATTCCTTTCTTTTTCAATTCCAATCCGTTCGAAACTTATACTACCTCATACCAAACTCATATAACATCAATTTTAAACAAAATATAGTTCATATGAGTTCACTTTACAATCCTTTATAATATCACATGTTTAAAACTAAATAACAGAAAAGTTTTTGTTTTTACAACACATGTTTCAAAAGCCACAACTCGACATTTCTTTAACCATGACGGCCCGATTGACAGCCATCCACCGGCGCATATATCGCACCCTAAATGTTGTCCCCATAAAGGGTGAGCCATGCTCAATAGGGTATCTCCTAAAGAAGCTACTCTCTAGCCTAGATGCATATTAAATGTTTTCATGCAAATTTAACAAAACAACAATTAATCCATTAAAGAATATGCAATTCATAATGGATTCTCTATGCCATGTCATGTTATGAGATGAGACTCACACATGTAACTCAACCCGAGCCTTTACCGGCTCCCATAACCCATGCAATGTCATGAGTATAAAATCGGGCATTTCAAGCCCTTGCCATTGTTGTTGCACATCCAACGATTTTTTTAAAAATAAACCATATGTCTTCGATGGATAGTGGGATTTTGGTGCCTCACCGTCGGTTCCGCACACTGATACACTTTTTCGGACTTTCACCGGTGGAAGTGTATAAATCAGTAACCAGGTCTTGCATCCAAAGGATTATCTAGCCCTTCTTGCTATACTCGGCACAAGTTTTTTATGCAACCTTGTGACTCTATCGAACCTTGGTCTGACTGTACCAAGCCTACTTACCAACCACCAAGAATGGTGTTTGATCCGACAACATGCACACGCCCACACTCATGATTAATGTCCACGAATGTGATATTTCTCGTGTTTATGCAAATGTATATGTACAATTGCATTTTATATACTTATGTAACTAATATTTCAAATTGCAATAACAACACCATGTTAAACTTGTTATAAGCACAATATGAACTATTCCAATAACCAATCAATATTTTCCATGGTAAATTATACGCTAAGCATATATTCACCACCTATAGCTTCAATGTCAATATATCATATGAATACACCAACATTTCTCCAACATCAATTTTCAAGCATGTAATAAAATATCCAATGTAATTAACACACTTAATACACATAGACATTTAATCAAACACCTTCAAGGTACCAAATCATGTAATCACATAAAATGCTCAAATTTATCACATAACTCAAGAAATTACATTAAGTAATTTCCACATACCCAATTCAAGCTAGAATTGATTTTACTCATTTTTATATCTATTATCCACATTTCAACAACAATAAGCAAGTTCTAAACATGAGATTACATCTCTAACACCCTACCAATTTCATATTTCAAACCTAAGTTGGAAATAAACCTAGTTAGGATGAAAACCCTACCTCTTGAAGCATAAAACAAGTCGTAGCACCTTCAGGAACACTAAGCAAGATCAACCCCTTTGATTTCCTCAAAATCTCATCTCAAAAACTTCAGTGAAATTAGTTCTTTTTTTGTACGTAGGTGTAGCCCTTTGTCGCGTAGATCAACTTTAATATCTGGCCCGAAGGATTTCGACCAACGAAACTCTGTATATTGTAGAGAGAAGTTGGATTTTTTCTATTTTTTCCTCTCTTCCTCTCTCCAACGAAACCTAACAAAATGTGTGGGGAGAAAATATTATTTTCCCCCTGTTTATACCCTGTAGGTGTTTGGTCCACATCGCGCCACATGTTCCTCATTCTCGGGTCTGATTTCGTCTAGAAACGATTAAATTTCGTCTCGATTCAAGTTCGAAATATTTTTATATGAATTTCCTGTAAATTATTTTCAAATTTTTAAAATTTTATTTCATATCTCATTTTTTTAGGTCACAAGACACTCAATCGTCTCGTAAAACGTAAAAAATTTGATTGTCTCGAAATTTGACGAAAATTATCTGGGTAACTAGATTTCACGTGAAAAATTCAACGATAAGGTCCGTTTCATTATCTGAGTTCTAGAATATTTTATGTTTTCAACCCTTATCATAGTGGCAAATTATAGTATTTCCCTTTTTCATAAAAAAATAAATTTCCATACTTGACTCACAATGTGCCATGTGTCACATTTTGATTGGTTGAAAATATTAGAGAGCCAATTACAATACAACACTTGTCCACCTGGATAAGATTAGTTGATTAGTCTTTTAATTGTATTTGAGTCTTGCAACTAAAGCCCATTTGCTGGAATTTTAATTGTGCATCACCAAATTGCGTGTTTCACTTTCTTCTATGTGAAAATTTTTACTCTCTCAAAATTTAATAAAAATTGATTGGGTAACTTGATCTCATAAGTTAAATCAAATTGTGAGGCTCGTTTTGTCATTCAAGTTATATAAAAATTCAGATTTTTAACCCGTATTTTAACAATTTAATTACTTTATTACCCCTTTAATTAAGATTTTAATTTTTTTAGATTTTACAGCATAAGTCTTCCACAAGCCCATATTTGGTTCAGATCACTACCCTATCCTGATTAACTTCTATGTCCAGCCCAAGAGAATTCGATACTAGTTTAAGTTTGAAGCAATGTGGCAGTGTTAAGCTACAATCCAAAAAATAAAAAAGGTAAAACGTGGAATCTTCATTGGGGTTGTCGCAAAGATATTAGAAGATGGAGCAAGCAATCCTTTGGAAATAATAAGGTAATCATTGTAGGTTTAAAAAAGGAATTAAACCATGTACAAATGCAGAAGCCCAATGAAGTGAATTTGATAAGGGAAACCGAGATATATTTCAGACTTGATGAGGTAATAAGGATGTGAATTTGCCTTTATGGTCACCATTTTCTTGGTGTAATATGTGCCCTCTGGACTTGAATTTATATTCCTGTAATCCTTTTACATTGGATTGTAACCATGTTCAACAAATTTTAAAAGAACTGGTTATTAACTATTGTACTTGCTGATTCCAAAATCTAATTTGCCTAATGAGGGCGGTGGGATGTGCTCTCCACCTAAAAAAGAAGTCGATGATTGAAGAGACTCATGTGGTTGACCATCCAGGGATCTACCCTGCAATACTTAATTTAGGCAAAGAGAATGCAAAAATGTTAATCGATATGGGTTTGTTGCTTTACCTGCTTGGCCAAGCTCACCTTTTGTTTATAGGTGGAATATGAGTGGATTATTGCTTGATGCAAAATAGGTGCACTCAAGTTCAAGTGGCTAAAAAGTAGTACATATTCAAAACTCTGAGGTCATGCCACAGAGATTGAAGAAATTATGAAAGTAGATAAAGGAAAAACTAGTAAAAATTGATTTTTAATTTTGAATTTTTTTTATAAAATAAAAGCAATAAATTTTAAAAGGGATTTATCAAATAAAAAACAAAAAATTATATAGTTTCGGGATCTGGATCCATTCTTGTTCACCAAATATCTATGTTTATGAAATTAAAAAATTTCTTAGTTGATTTTTAATGTCAGCGCAGTCAACCAAAAACTTTAACTTTGAAAATGCACGATTCAATTAATTTGAAAATTAGAATTGAAGAAAGCATCATTTATATAAAAAACTCAATCAAGCTAATGAATAATTAAATAATTTTACTCAGCAAAAAACTTTATAAGAAATCATTCAATTAATCTATCAATTCAAGAAAACAATAACTTTTAAAGCATCAGGAAAATAATGGCATAAAATATAAATATTTAATTTACAATTCTAGATCCATACCCTAACTAAAGAGTACAAAAGGAAATTCCTCACAAGACATGGCTAATCTCCAAAGCAAAAATAGTATTAAAAAAGTTGTGATCTAGGATGCTCTCTCAACGTGTGAGAGCCTTTATTTATACTAAAGTCTAGGTATAGGTTGGAGGTTTAGGGTTAGCTTGGGAACAATCCCGTTCCAAAAAAGAAGTCTCTTTAGGTCAAATTTTGTTCATTAAATCGTAGTGGAATGGGTACTATAATTGTTGCTTAGTTATAGACCGATTCATGAAATTTTCATGAAATATACTTTTGGAAATCTTGAAGTCTTCTTTCTAATGCCATAAAAAACAGGTCAATCGAACATTGGAGTAAAATGTTATGACCAGATTATTGAAGATGTGTCAAAACCTTATCTTCTAGATTCTTATCCAAACCTTATCTTCTAGAATTCTCTCCTAATTCAACTCCAAATGAGTTTTCTACTAATCTAGACTCCCACAAGGATTAATTATTGCATTATTTTCAACTCTTCATTTTTTTATAATGACCATTTAATACTTATCAAATATCCTTTTTCAACTGTGACTCATATTTTAGTGTTTGTTTTATTTGCCATATCCATTGTTACTTTAAATTAACCAAGTTACCTACAAAATATATCAAACAACTAGAATAAGTGAAAAGCTACACTTTTAATGATTAATCACACCCGTAGCTTGAATATTACTAGTCCCTAGCAATATATAGATTACAAAAACTAAAAAAATAAATAAAACAACCTAATAAAATAAAACACAAATCCAGTTTCATAGGACTCACAGTTGTGTTTAGCTTATGCAACAAGCCTTTAAACCCCTAGGTTATCCATAATGGACGAGTATTATCACTTGATGTTTTCAAGTGAATATACCTAGAAACTTCCATTTATCTGTTGAACCCATGAATTTGACATATAACTTAAACAACATACAAAAAAACAATATATTTTGACAGAAACAAGAATAAGTTCGTACCAAACCAATTTATAGAATTAAAGGATATACAGTTCTATTACGAATGGCATGGTTTGCCTACACCTTCCCTATGTCCACTGGCGCTTCTATCTAGAGCGAATAGAAGGCGAAGAAGTGTCACAGGAACATAATTTGTTAGAACATTCTCTGTATCGGCTATAATGAAATTTCCTTACTCGTAGGTTTAAGTGCAGGTACATTGTCAAGCTAATGACTCTTCTACCTATAGCTTTCATCATGAAAGAGTTTAAAATATGTTGTGGGTGCCAGATTTATGATACGAAAGTGTAGTCTAAAATTCTATGACATACTAAAATACTTACAAATTTAAGTTTCCATTAGATACATCCTAACTTAATTAACAATTAAGTTATATGAAAATAATTCAATATAATCAACAAAATTTTTTCTCTTTTTTAACTATTAAATAGAATAAAATTCAACCAAAATAAAATTATCACAACACTAAACACACCCACACTCCCAACCAATATTTAACATTGTCCTCAATATAAAAATAAATACCATAATGCTAAATAAAAATAATGAACAAAGATCAAAGGATTAGGATTACCTAATACAGAACAACTCTAAAACCTAAAAATAAAAGACTCAACAAAGGAAAAGAATATATAAAAAAAACATAATATAACAAAAAAAAAATCCAAACAAAAAACTAACTACTGATGTACCCAAATAGATGTGATGAGTCAATCCTACATCAATTTCAAATTGTTCCCCTTACCACCTTTCATCAATAACTTGTCTTTATCTGGTGGTATCACTCTCTTAGCTTTCATTAGCCATTCATTTGTTTCTAAGTCCTATGAAGAATTAAGCAAGTTGTTAAAGTAAGCAGACTCAGACTTCTTACCATCTTCTAAACCAACAGAACTTTTCAAATAAGCTTTAAAAGGATCTAAAAATTTTGATTCATCAAACTACTTTCGGGCAATAGATTCAATCATGTCGAATTTTTGAATTCCAACCCCACCATCATCACCTGTCTACTTTTCAATATTAAAAATATTTAATTCAATTGTGATGTTATCAATAGAAAGCTTCACCACCACATTCCTACAATTAATTAATGGGTTAGGGGTAGCAAGGAATGGTCGACCAAGTATGACAACAATTTGTGTACCAGCATGCAAAATTGGTTGGGTGTCCAACAGTATGAAGTATATAGGGATGTAAATGTTTTCCACTTGGACAAGGACAACCTCAACTATCCTTGTAGGAACTTTGATAGATCGGTTTGTGAACTACAAAGTAATACTTGTGGGTTTAAGCTCACTTAAACCTAACTATTGGTAGACTAAATATGGAACTAAATTGACACTGGCTCCAAGATCAAACAAAGGTTGCTCAACCTTGAGGTTCCCTATTATGCAAAAAAAATGTTGGACAACCTAGGTCTTTATATTTTGGTGGGGGTATTAAGTTGAATAATGCCACTAGCTTGCTCTTTAAGGAATGTCCTCTTTTGCACATTGATATTTCTCTTGACAATGCACAAGTCCTTTAGGAACTTGGCATAGGAGGGAAACTATTTTATGGCATCAGGCAAAGGAATATTTATGTTGACCTATTTAAATAAATCAAAAATTTTAGCATGATGATTTACCTTTTTAGTTTCATCTACCTTTGGTGGAATGGGACATGGTGAATACTCTTTCCCCTCAGGTCCTGTCTTATCATGGAAAGTTGGTGTACAATTGACTATGGAATTAGACTCTTGGGGGAGCTATGGTCTTGTATATAACCTTACCACTTATAAGAGTGGTGATGGACTATAAATGCTCAAGTGGTGCATCAGAAATAGGAGAGACATCGAACTGAAACTGACCATGTGGTTGTTTGGGTTGGGCAAGGAACTTACCATTCTCTTGTATGGACATAGTCAATTTTTTAAGGTGATTCTTAATGTCACCTATTGGTTGTGAAGTTCATGTATTGAATTTCATGTAGCTTTACATGAATTTATTTAAGGTGTCCTCTAGAATCCTTATTTATGGTGGTTGGTAAGGTGATATTGTGGTGCTAGTGGTGGTCCTTGTGGTGGGTGATGGACGGGGGGCTGTTGTTTGTTCCTCCAGCCAGAATAAAGGTTGGAGTATGGCTTATTGTATCTGGAGATTACATTAGATTACTCCAACAAAATTTCCCTAAAAGCTGGGGTAATGGGGCACTCCCTTATAGGATGCCTCAAAAGCACATATCCCATAGAATTTTTCTATGGGAGACAAAAAAGTAACCTCTTTCACCTTCCTCATCTTTAAAGCCTCAAGGTTTTGGGAAGAGGTGTGACCATCTTGACCCTAAGGTCATCATCCTCATTCAATCATCACAACAAATTGATGCAATGAAAGATAAGGGAGAGCATCATAGAAAAATTCTACCAAAGTTTAGTTTTCAAAACCATGGTGAGGGAAATCATGGAGAAGATCCATGAGTCTGTCCCAACACTGGTAAAATTTTTCCCCCTATTTAACATAAAAATTTATTATGTGTATTTTAAGTGCATTAGTGCGGTGGATTGAGACTTTTTTTTTTGTGAAAAACACTTTTTGGAGTGCAAGCCAATTGGGTAAGGACTAGGGCGTCAAAATATTTAGCCACTGCTTGCCTTTATGCTTTAATGGGAAGGGGAAAAGCTTTAGTTGAGCTAATTCTGTAACAGCCCAAAATCCATCTTGGACGACATTACTATCTAAAATCATTCACATCATAAGAGCAACTAATAAAATCCATCAATAAATAGAATTTCATTCATCGTATACAATGTCCACAACATCATCCCAAAAGAATATGCCAGAACATGGCAATTACATCCAAAAGAATCAAATTTAACTTGCAGCGGAATAACAAAGTATTAGACTCCACCAAGTCCCAAAAATGAATTTCCTAGTCTAGCACATTGGAAAGTATAGCCCTAAGCATCGACCTCGGGATTCATGTGCCCGTCTAGCGGAGCTTCGCAATGCACCTGCTCATTGACTCCAAGCTCCTCCTCTAACACATAATCTGAAAAATGTGTTGTTTGTAGGGGGTGAGCATTAAGCTTTGTAGGAAAATTCTCCCAAACTCGAACAAGGTTTAGAAACATATAAAACAATTCGGCCTCACTTTCCAAAATATCGTATATAACTTTGAAATAAAACAATGACATTGAAACAGATCTCAAGTTAACGCAATAATAATAAATTAAATGAAGAGTAAAACCAAGTTACAAATAATAAGCCATTTCCAACAAGTTCTGGTGGAATCTCAAACTTTCAACAAATTCTTGTAAAAATTATTTACCATTAACCACAATCAACAATTTCAACAATGAACCATAACCCACCAATTATAACATAACCCCCAATGAATCTCAAGTAAGAAGTAAGTATCACATGGACACACACACTGAGAATATCCTGGCCCCCCCCCCACACACACACAAATCCTCGCAAGGATATATAACTTTAGGAAGGGCGTGTACCATTATAATGCTAGTAACGAAATCCAACTCAGGAATACTATACTAACTCTCATCCTCAGTACATGTGAGTGAACAGTAGTTTTATCCTCACAAGGCACCAAGCCCACTACGAGTGGTAGGGAACCTTCAAACCCGCACGGAGTAAGAAACACATCTACCCACTCTACGATACCCGGTCAACGGCCACCCATGGTTATCCAAACATCTCCAAGAGATACACTATCCAATAAATTTTTCTCAAATTCCAAGTAAATCCCAAAATCCTCAAATTTCACATGTAATATCACAAGAGAGAAATTTAAGAAAATATGCAAGAGATCATCATAAACACCATTTTATCGTTCAATATAAAGCAACAAATTTTTAAAATCAAGAGAAAAATCCTTTTCCTCTAGAAACTAGGGTTTGAAGGTAAGAAAAGAGATTTAATGGTTATCCACCACAACTTTGTTTAAAATATGGTAACATTTGTAAGAATACCAAGAAATAATGTTTTCTTAACATCGATATAAGATTTAGAGTTGAAAAAATACATATACATAAGCCCTAGCCTCAATGTAAAAGAATAGAAAGAAACTTCGACCTTGGTGTTCTTGAAAACTAGGGCTTGGATCCAATCCAAGGTGTGATTGTTTGAAAAACATCACTTCCGTTAACCCCTAAATACTATCCCTTAGACTATGCAATGTATAAGAGAAAGGGAGGAATTCTCTCCCTTGGGATAGTGTCAAAAGAAAGGGCAAGGAGGAAGGGAAATGGGATGATGTAAATATAAGATGTAAATGCACAAAAATGCTCCCCAATCACAAGGAGACATTTGTGGGTAGTGTTTTACTTGGAGGTATTCCAAGGTCGATTCCACGGGGAAGGAAGTAAACCAATGTGAAAGTGATTTGATGAAAATGAAAGTGTAAAAATTTTTGTGGTTGAAAGTTGTTTGGTGGAGTGTATATCAATGAGAATGTAAAGAGAAAACAAATGTTGACAAACCCAAGAGGTCACTCCAATGGGGATACCATCTTAACTAAAAATCCTCCTCCGATAGAGCATGAATGAACGATTGATTCGGGGGAAGCTAGGGATATGATTGGTGAGTATCTAAGAATAAACCGTGGCTAGGCCTACGGAATATTAAAGGCTCACCAACATATCCACTCTCAACCCCGTCAAACCGAACAATTAGACTCATAAGAGAGGGAGGACAATGAGTTGGAGTGGTATACCCTAATGGAGGTTTCCCTTGGGATTTGCCAACCTAATGATTTAGCTACTCATGCTTGAAATGAAATGAAAAATGTAATAAAAGTGCATGAAGAACTATGAAGACTTAGAGTAACTAGTGCAAGGAATTAAAGACTAAGAGTGAAAGCATTTTAAATCCATTTTACTGCTAAGAAAATGAAATACTAGGAACATTAATGGTAAGTCTTTAACTGCACATTAAACCAACAAGAAACATGAAGGAAATCAACATTAATGACATTCAATGAAGTTCTAAGGATCCTTACAATAGATTACACGACAAAGTAATGAAGAAAATGCAGAAAAATCAATTTATCTTTCTAAGAACATTGTTCATCGTCTTCTACCCAGGAGCTCTTCTCTATATATCTCTACTCTATGCAACAATGCTGAACTCCTTAGTTCTCTTGGCTCCAAAAAACGTCCCTCCCTAGCTCTGGGGTGGCCTAGGGTGTCTCTTCCATCCAGGGGTTGTAGAGAGCATGGCCTGAACAGGGGTGTGCAGAACTTGTTTGCACGCCCAACTCCTTCCTCTCTCTCACTCTTCATTGATAAGCCAGGCTTCAAAACATCCAATCCATGGTGTGAACAAGGTGAATAGTGTTGTGGGCATGTCAGGGGAGTAGGGGAGAGTTAATGGGGGGGTACAAAAAGTGACAGAGATTATGGGGAAGAAAATCGACAGACTATACTGGTACCTCGAAATCCAGTAGCCTTTGCGTACTCGTAGAGCGTACCGGTACGGTATCTGCTATTTTTGTTGTTTCTGCTGCATCCGCCACCATTAAGCTATCCAAATCTCATTCTTTCACCCCCTTATTTGTCCATCCTTGTTGAAATGCTAAAGAGGGTCTTGTTTAACGCCTTTTAACTGCGAATAAAGAATATCATCATTAATAACTCGACATATATAATTTCCCTCATTAGCATCATAAAAATAGTTAATTTACGGATGGTTAGCACATGTAAATATACAATATTTTGTGTTAATCACACCCCCCAACTTAAGCTTTGCTATTCCCTAGCAAACACATTATTTATAGCACAACACAAAACATCATTATGCATACACATTCCATTCATCCAAACAATTTTTAAAAGTAAAAATCATAGCACAAGTCACAACATAAACACAAGCACAATTTATCAAACTGTGGCATTCCCTAAATATGTCATTTGAGTTGGAGTACATCGAGTAGGACATCAAAAATAAACAAAATAGCCTACACTATTTTCTAATATCCCCCTCAATTCAACAAGACATAAAAAGAAAAACTAAACAAAATTCTATTCTTCATCACCCTCCTCCTCGTCATCCTCATCATCATCATCATCATCATCTTTCCCTTCATGATCATCATCCACATCATCATCTGCCCTTGATGTAGAAGGACCAGCAGCAGGAGTGCCACCCACAGGAGCAGGGGATCCACCAGGGATGGGCCTCCCTGAGAAAGTATGCATGTAAATTTATTTTATCATGGCCATCATTCCCTGCATTGATCCCTCTAATGCGTCAAGGCGCTGGTCTGTTGAGTGCCTTGGCATCGATGTTAATGGCCTAGTGGGAGCAGTCGACAGCATGTCATCCAAGTCAGCCTCCATTTGAGCTCGCTCTACTCGACTCATGACCTTCCTCTTCTTGCTGCTGGTTTTACCTATAGCTCCAGTCTCGGGAGGGGTAATCTTATCAAAAGCAAAACCCTTGACCTTAAAGTGCTTGCACATCCGGGTCACCAGACTCCCGTATGGCAAGTTGGTCATTGGTTTAACGGTTGCAGTAAAATCTTTCATCACCTCCCAAGTTATCAACGCAAAATCAATTGTTTTCCCCAACACCACCGCATCCAAAAGAGCTAACTTCTCCATGTTTGGCTTCTTTTCTGTAGCCCTTGGGAGAAGGTTATAGTGGAGAAGCTTGTTCAACAACCCATTCACATGCTTCAATCCCCCACTATGCACCGTTCCCCTAAAAGATGACGGATCCTCATACATCAAAGCCATAAACTCGGCCTTGGTCTTTGGCTTGTCCACATTATGAGGGTAGACAGGTGGGAAGGATGGTGGTCACTGATAATCACCAAGGAGGGTAGCAATGACATCCGGGGTGACCTCAAACACCTTATCCCGCACGTTTGCCCTCAAAGTCTCCCCGTGTTGCACTGCCACCACCTTGAGTGACTGGTAGAATTCTCTGCACAGGGCTAGGTTATACCCCTCCATAGGTTCAAAACAGAATTGCATCCCGTGTTGTTCAACGATTTTCATCACCTCATGTCGTGGGGTGAGTGAAATGAAATCCAAATAGCGCTCACATGTGACACCCTTGTCCCCGATGAACTGGAGACGTGCCGTCATCCTTGCCTTCTTCTGTTGCTCCTTGGGGCCCAAGCTTGGCCCTTCATCGCTCCTCTTGTGGCTACTCGGCTCAGCTGGTGGAGGAGACTTGGACCCTGCCCTCTTGGTACGGGCCACGGAATGCAACAGTGCCCACACCTAGAGGAACGCGAAGAGAAGCCACAGACGACCCTCAACAGAGCCTATTGGCTCAAACACCACACCCTTTTGACGGGCCATGTGAGATTATTTAGAGAGAAAAGAGGGATTTGGGGGATTTGGGGAATTTTATAGGAAGGTTCTTGGCGAGGAGAGCCCTAGAAATTGGCAGGAAGAGGGAGATGATCTAGGGTTTTAAGGAGGGAGGGAGAGGGAAAAAGCTTGGGTTATTTTCAAGTGAGGGAGAGGGAGAGCACGGGTTGAGTGTTTAGGTGGGAAATGAAGTGTATCCAAAGATTTAAAATAAAAAGCCCTAATTTTTTTCTCGGTTCAGCTGACCGCACTGGTACTGCGTACCGGTATCTCGAACTCTAGTAGCCTTTGCGTACCGGTATGCTGTACCGGTACGGTATCTGCTATTTTGGCTGTAAAAGTCCTGTTGAGTTCTTCTCACCACACCATTTCAACTAAGGACCTCCCTAGACACTTTTTACACACTCTTAATGACCATTACTCCATTCCAACAATGCACTCCTTTTAAAAACCACAATTCGAACCATCATGCTTAAATTAATGTTGAAATTGCACAGTGATTTAAACCTTTGATGCAATCAACCTAAATGGAATAGATTTCGGCTTTCAACTAATCAAAAATAACATTCAGAAAACACATCATAAATTTCATTAGGGGGCATTCTCAAGTCATGTCAAATATCAAAAACTTGAGTCATATTCCTCCATTCCGGAAGCATGAGTTATTTGACATATTTCTCATCTCACTGAACTGAACACACATGAGCAAAACCATAGACTCCAATACTAGTCTAAAGTATGCATGTACACATTGATTTCCAACCTGAATGTGTGTGATTTAAGCATGTAATTTGAGTATTTACTCAATAGGATTCACATTCAAATAGCTTAGGCATATTCAACTTCAATGCAAAACTCACCAAGGGGCACTCTTAATCAATGAATACTCTCAAGTTATCCTGATATGCCCTCCATGTATACATGTGACATAGAATCTTGTTTTCAAAATGAAGTGATCACATGTAATCCCAAAAATGAAGTACATACATGACAGTGAAGCGACCTTGGCACAGTCTCATGAAAAGAATGCTCATGCATTGAACAGTAAACATAACTCATCATTTTCTTTGAACATATGCACCTCCCATGCTTCTCTAGATCACTTAGGACTTTAACGGTTAGAACGGGGCCTTGGGGGTGATTTCTAGGTAAAAGAAATGACGGAATTAAGGTAACAAAGAGGGTTGTTCCGAGTGAGAGACTTTTATTTCAAAAAGACACTTCTTTTTTATGGGATTTTGATTCTCATATCATCACCACTCCCTTTTCTATTTTCTTTCTTTTCCTTGACAATTCCCTTTTCTTTTTCTCTTTCACCCATTCCTTTCCTTTTCTTGTATTTTTCCTTCTTATATGTTTGACTCATTGAGTTTCAACCTCATTCATCCTTTTTGTTTACAGTTGCACACTACAGTTCCTTCTTTTACAATTTCTCACATCTGCTTTAGGAACAACCAAGGTAAGGTAGATATTTCTTCTTTTCATTGGCTTGGTCAACTCTATGGCACATAAACGAATTCAATTTAAGGCTCAATCACGGCACTAGGGATAAAATTTGCACAAGAAAAAAGGGCAAAGGCTCGACATATTCAAAGATGGCCTAAGATCACTTCCAGGACCGCATGGGGTGGCATTATATGATCACGATAAATCATTCTACTATCCAAAAGCACCAAACCAAAACAAGCATAATGAGGCTATTGCACAAATTTGATGTTGAAAAATAGTTCTTTGAGTAATTGTGATATCCCTCCAAAAAGGATTTGGCCCTAAAGCTCTCACAGATCTAAATTCATCTCCGCTACTTATGTCAAGCTTAAAACATAAATCCGATCCGTAAATCACTGAAATTACATTTTCAAGAGTCACAAACAGATGAGTTTGAAAATCAATACATAAATGATACTCATGCATAGGATTAACTTCCATAGAATGCTCATGTGCACAAGGTTCAAAGCAATGATCAACATGTCATCCAACACACAACTTCTTCATGACGGAATACAGATCAACTTTAGATACTTTTCATCAAAAAATTTCTAAAATTTTTACAATTTTCACATCTTTTTCAATAATGCAAACAACAAACAAATTTTTCGAACAACCTTGGTGTATCATACAAATGGTGCACCTCACCCCCCAACTAGAATCATGCATTGTCCTTAATGTAACAAAAAGGTAAAGTATGCAATGAAGGATAATAAAAGATGGGAAGGGTAAGAGAACACCTCGCATTTGAGCTTTTGACAGAAGCACCAAGATCTGGAGCTAAAAGAAACAATGCTATACAACCATGGAAAGTAAGTAGCATGAAATAAAAATGGCATAAGTAAATAACACAAACTGTACATTAGAGAAGGTAAAAACTAGCTAATCCTCCACGACCTCCGGATATACCGGGTCGATTAAATCTTCCTCTACCCCCTGTTCTTCGAAACCCTCAAAGAATGGCTTGAGTCTTTGGCCATTGACCTTGAATGTTTGGCCATGTTTCGGGTTTGTGATTTCTACTGCTCTGTTGGGGTAGGCCACCTTGACAAGATAGGGGCCATCCCACCGGGATCTTAACTTCCCTTGAAAAATGGAGAGCCAAAAATTATAGAAAAGCACTTTTTGTCCGGGCTCAAACGACTTCCTCGTGATGGAATTGTCATAAAAAACTTTAGCCCATTCCTTGGAAATTTTAGAGCTCTCATATGCATCTCTTCGGATCTCATACAATTCATTCATTTTCATTTTTTTCCGCTCCCCAGCCATTCTCATGTTAAAATTCAAGGTATTTATGGCCCAATCGACCTTATGCTCCATTTAAACTGGCAGATGACAAGCTTTTTCGTAAACTAGCCGGTAAGGAGACATGCCTAAAACAGTCTTATAAGCAGTACGGTATGCCCATAAGGCATCGATCAACCTTTCTGACCAATCTTTCCAGTTTGGGTTAACCATTCTTTCCAAAATATTTTTAATCTCCCTGTTGGCTAATTCAGCTTGGCCATTGGTTTGTGGGTGGTAAGCAGTGGACACTCTGTGTGTAATGCCATATTTAAACATTAATGATGCTAATGGCCTGTTACAAAAGTGGAAACCACCATCACTAATCATTGCACGAGACATCCCAAATCTTGAGAAAATGTTCTCCTTAAGGAACTTGACTACGACCTGGTGGTCATTAGTCTTGGTTGAGATAGCCTCTACCCACTTGGATACGTAGTCCACCGCCAGAAGAATATACAGGTAGCCAAGAGACATGGGGAATGGACCTATGAAATCGATGCCCCAACAATCAAATATTTCAATGGCAAGCACGTGAGACAGGGGCATCATATTTCAACGGGTCACACTACCCATCGTTGGCATCTGTCGCATGCCTTGCGATATGAAATACAATCCTTAATAAGAGAAGGCCAGTAGAAACCTGACTGAAGAATTTTGGATGAGGTTTTCTTTGCCGAGAAATGTCCACCATAGGCTTGGGAATGACAGAATGTAAGGACATGTCGCTGCTCATTTTCAGGCACGCTTCTCTTCATGATCTGGTTTGGGCAATACTTGAACAAGTACGGATTGTCGAAGTAAAAATACTTCACGTCTACCATAAATATCCTCTCATCTTCAGGGCTCCACTATGACTATATTTGTCCTGTTGCAAGATAATTACAAATGTCAGCATACCAAGGACAAACAGAATGAATTGACAGTAAATGCTCATCCGAAAAAGAATCAGGGATGGGAATGTGTTCATCGGCCTCTTGCACCACCAATGGAGATAAATAGTCCGCCACAACGTTCTCCACTCCTTTCTTGTCCTTGATTATCAGATTAAATTATTGAAGTAGGAGGATCCACCGGATAAGTCTTGGTTTGGCATCCTGCTTAGACAATAGAAACTTCAAAGCAAAATGATCAATAAAAACAACTATCGGCGAACCAATGATGTAAGACCGGAATTTGTCTAATGCAAATACTACAGCTAGCAGCTCTTTTTCAGTGGTGGTATAATTCATTTGAGCTTCATTAAGAGTTCTGCTAGCATAGTAAATTACATATGGTCTATTCTCCTCCCTTTGACCCAGCACTGCGCCGACCGCGTAATCACTCACATTGTACATAAGCTCGAAAGGTAAATCCCACTTGGGTGGTCGAATAATTGGAGGTGTAACAAGCATATTTTTGAGTTTTGAAAAATATGCCTCGCAACTATCCGACCATTCAAATGGGACATCTTTAGACAACAAATTGGTTAAAGGTCGGGCCAATGCACTAAAATTTTTAATGAATCGACGGTAAAAACCCGCATGGCCCAGAAACGACCTGATGTCCTTGACAACTTTCGGCGTAGGAAGGTAGGAGATAGCCTCCACCTTTGATTTGTCAACTTCTATTCTTTTTGCCGAAATGATGTGCCCGAGAACAATTCCTTGTGTCACCATGCAGTGACATTTCTCCCAATTCAAAACCAGACTCTTCTCTTCACATCTCTCTAAAACTTTCTCTAAATTTTCCAAGCACCCGTTGAAAGAATCTCCAAAGACTGATAAGTCATCCATGAATACCTCAACAATCTTCTCCACCATGTCACTAAAGATCCCCATCATGTAACATTAAAAAGTTCCGGGGGCATTATACAGCCCGAAAGACATGCGACGATACGCAAAGATACTGTATGGACAAGTGAAGGTGGTTTTTTCCTGGTCTTCCAGGGCAATCTCTATCTGATTATAGCCGGAATATCCATCCAAAAAGTAATAGAAAAGATGTCCCGCTACTCATTCTAGCACTTGATCAAGGAAGGGGATTAGAAAGTGGTCTTTTCTTGTACACAAGTTCAGCTTTCGGTAATCAATACAAGTACTCCACCATGTGATCACCCTTGTTGGGTTAAGCTCGTTGTCTTCATTCACCACAACAGTGGCACTCGACTTCTGGGGTACTACTTGTGCGGGACTAACCCACTTACTATCGACAATTGGAAAAATTATGCCCACGTCAAGTAATTTTAACACCTCATCCCTCACCACGTCTTTCATAATAGGGTTCAACCTCCTTTGTTGCTGGCGGGATGGTTTTGCATCCTCCTCAAGATAGATCTGGTTTGTGCATATGGTGGGATTTATCCCCTTGATGTCTGCAATTGTCCACCCAATTGTCCCTTTATGTCTCCTCAACACCTCCAAAAGCTCTTCTTCTTGCCTTGCATCCAGCGTTGAACTAATCACCACCAGAAATGACCCATCTTCCCAAAGGTATGCATACTCCAGATGGGAATTTAATGGCTTCAATTCCAAGTTAGGTTTTTGTACATCGGATGGGAATATCTTTTTGTCTTGGTGTGGGAGTTTTTTAAATGTGGGGGTCCACTTTTCTGCCCCTTTGAAACTTTGCAAGTCTCTTTGCTCATCAACTTCCTCCGAATCAACAACTTCCCTCTGTCTCAAATTGAAAGTGCTCATTAACTCCATATGCTCCTCTACCAAAGTGTCAATCCAACAAATCTCATGTGCCTCCTCATTATCCCCCGGTTGCTTGCACAAGTTAAACACATTGAGCTCTATTGTCATATTCCCGAATGCTAGCTTCATAAGATCGTTCCTGTAATTAATCGCAGCATTAGATGTGGCAAGAAATGGTCTACCAAGTATTATATGGATTTGGGAGCTAAGGTTTGCTACTGGGTGAGTGTCAAGCACAATAAAATCAACAGGAAAGTAAAATTTATCCACTTGTACTAAAATATCCTCAACTACTCCCCTTGGTGTTCGAACACTACGGTCCGCCAGTTGAAGCATGATTGGAGTAGGCTTCAATTCCTCAAGCTTGAGTTGTTGATACACGGAGTAAGGGGGAGGTTGACACTTGCTCCCAAATCAAGCAATGCTTGTTCAACTCAGCAATCTCCAATGGTTATGGCAATGGTGGAGTAGCCGAGGTCCTTAAACTTTGGAGGAGTGTTTGTCCTCAAAATTGAGCTTACTTGCTCAGTGAGGAAAGCTCTCTTGTGAACATTGAGCCACCTTTTTACCGTGCATAAGTCTTTCAAGATCTTTGCACATGATGAAATTTGCTTTATAGCATCAAGGAGTGAGATGTATATCTTCACCTGCTTAAACATTTCAAGAATATCAGTATAATTAGCCACCTTGACAGGTGGCTTCAAACGGCTAGGAAAAGGAGCAGGGATAGGGGAAACAATCACACTTTCATCAATCACCTTTTCTTTCTCAACCGCCTTTCTCTCTTTCTTTTCACTCACCCCACCCTCATTGGCATCACCCTTGGTCTCTTTTTCTAATGGCAATGTGGCCTTGGGTGAGACATTTGGCACAATGGTTTTATCAATTTCCTTGCCATTTCGAAGGGTAGTAACCACCTTGAGTTCACAACTCTCTTAGGTGGGCTCGGCCAACTCAACCACATGTTGACTCATGGGATTTTGTTGGGGTTGAGCAGGGAATTTCTCCTTCTCTTGTTGAGACAACCCAATGTGATTGGCGATCTTTGTGAGTTGAGCCGAGATGTTGTTGTTAAAGGTAGTCTGGTTTTGAATAAAATTATAAAGGACATCCTCCAAATTTCTCTTATGAGGAGGTTGGTAGGTGGACGGATTTGATGGTCCTTGATTAGAAAAGCCTTATGGAGGAGGATTTTGTAAAAAATTCTGCTGTGGTGATGTCGACTAAAACCCTTGCGGATTTGTCCGTGGGTATTGGGAGCTAGACGCTTGCCCATAACTTGGGTATTAACCTTGTTTGGAAGGCACGGGGGGTGAATATGCATTGGACCCATGGGGAATAGGGTTCTCATTCCTCCAACTAAAATTGGGGTGGTTGTTCCACCCCAGATTGTAAGTGTTGGAATATGGAGAGACTGATTGCCTTGGTTGATTTAAGGCATGTACTTGTTCCTGATATGCTTCCATCAGTGTTGGAACACTTAGACACTCTGATGTAGAGTTCTCAACGTTCTCAGTAATAGAACAAGCCTCCTCGGTTCTTGACACTTGGGACACCTCTCTTCTTCTATTCTCCTCAAGGTTCTCTACTTTCCTAGACAACTTGAAAATTTGTGAAAGTAGGTCTTCCTGGTCATTTAGATCATAAATCCCTCCCCCTTTTTGTTAGCCATTCCCCTAAGGCAAAGACCTTGGCACGTCGGTTGGGTCAGTGGTATGCCACGACTAGGCATTTTGTGCCAACGTATCAAAATAGTCTAGAGCCTCGTCGAGATCTTTGTTCAAGAATTTTTCGTTACACATCATGTCGATGAACTGTTGATGGCCCGGTGTAATTTCTTCATAGAAGAAGCTTACCAATTGCCATGGTTCAATGCCATGGTGTGGGAGGGATTGTAGCAAGTCCTTGTACCTTTCCCAACATTGGTAAAATTGTTCATTGGGGTTCTCGAAAAAGTTTTGGATTCACTTTTTTAGGCCAGCGGTTTTATGCACCGAGAAAAACTTGTTCAAGAACATAGAGATCATTTGGTCCCAAGTAAATATAGTGCGAGATCTCAAGGCTTGAAGCCAAGCCTTTGCCTTACTATGTAAGGAGAAGGGCAACAACTTCATCCTGACAATCTCTTCCATGTTGTGATTAGGGGTAAAGGTTGTAACTATTTCTTCAAAATCCCTGATATGAGAATAGGGATTCTCATTCTCAAGTCCATTAAATTTGGGAAGTAGATTCAGCATCCCTGGTTTTACCATGAAGAGGTGAGCTTGGACAGGAAGGACAATACATGATGGTGTGACACTACGAGTCGGTTGAAGGAATTCCCTCATAGACATCGCTGGGGGATCCATTCGATAATTGTTCCTTTCATTAATGGGAGGAGGAGTGTGCACTCGTGGGTTTTGAATTCGAGGTGGTTGCACTCCCTCACCTTGTTGCATATTCGGATTAGGATTCACATTATCAAAATTATCCCCCGCATCCTCGGGTGGGTCTTGGTCAATGTTCATGTTTGGGTCCACGGGTTGTCTAACTAACCGATTTAGTTTGTCCCTTTCCCACATACAACAAATGTCCCTAAAATTGAACTATACGCAAACAAAAAGAAATATATACACGAAAAACGTACCTCAGCCCGTGATGGAGATCACGGGACATACCTCCGTTGTCCGAAAATCAATTCATTGATTTGACACTTGTCTTCCCTGGCAACGGCGCCAAAAATGATTTTTTGTAAAACCTCACTTCCGTTAACCCCTAAATACTATCCCTTAGACTATGCAATGTATGAGTGAAGGGAAGGATTTCTCTCCCTTGGGATAGTGTCAAAAGAAAGGGCAAGGAGGAAGGGAAAATGATGTTGTAAATATGAGATGTAAATGCACAAAAATGCTCCCCAATCGTAAAGAGACTTTTGTGGGTCGTGTTTTACTTGGAGGTATTCCAAGGTCGATTTCACGGGGAAGGAAGTAAACCAATGTGAAAGTGACTTGATGAAAATGAAAGTGTAAAAATCTTTATGGTTGAAAGTTGTTTGATGGAGTGTATATCAATGAGAATGTAAAGAGAAAACAAATGTTGGCAAACCCAAGAGGTCACTCCAATGGGGATACCATCTTAACTAAAAATCCTCCTCCGATAGAGCAGGAATGAACGATTGATTCGGGAGAAGCTAGGGATATGATTGGTGAGTATCTAAGAATAAACCATGGCTAGGCCTACAGAATATCGAAGGCTCACCAATATATCCACTCTCAACCCCGTCAAACCGAACCATTAGCCTCATAGGAGAGGGAGGATAATGAGTTGGAGTGGTATACACTAATGGAGCATTCCATTGGGATTTGCCAACCTAATGATTTAGCTACTCATGCTTGAAATGAAATGAAAAATGTAATGAAAGTGCATGAAGAACTATGAAGACTTAGAGTAACTAGTGCAAGGAATTAAAGACTAAGAGTGAAAGCATTTTAAATCCATTTTACTGCTAAGAAAATGAAATACTAGGAACATTAATGGTAAGTCTTTAACTGCACATTAAACCAACAAGAAACATGAAGGAAATCAACATTAATGACATTCAATAAAGTTCTAAGGATCCTTACAATAGATTACACGACAAAGTAATGAAGAAAATGCAGAAAAATCAATTTATCTCTCTAAGAACACTGTTCATCGGCTTTTACCCAGGAGCTCTTCTCTTTATATCTCTACTCTATGCAATAATGCTAAACTCCTTGGTTTTCTTGGCTCCAAAACGTCCCTCCCTAGCTCTGGGGTGGCCTAGGGTGTCTCTTCCATCCAGGGGTTGCAGAGAGCATGGCCTGAACAGGGGTGTGCAGAGCTTGTCTGCACACCCAACTCCTTCCTCTCTCTCACTCTTCAATGATGAGCCAGGCTTCATAACATCCAATCCATGGTGTGAACAAGGTGAATAGTGTTGTGGGCGTGTCAGGGGAGTAGGGGAGAGTTGATGGTGGGGTACACAAAGTGACAGAGCTCCTGTTGTAGAGATTATGGGGAAGAAATCGATAGACCGTACTGGTACCTCAAACTCCAGTAGCCTTTGCGTACCGGTATAGCATATCGGCACAGTATCTGCTATTTTTGTTGTTCTGCTGCATCTGCCACCATTAAGCTATCCAAATCTCATTCTTTCACCCCCTTATTTGTCCATCCTTGTTGAAATGCTAAAGAGGGTCTTGTTTAACACCTTTTAACTGCGAATACAAAATATCATCATTAATAACTCAACATATATAATTTCTCTCATTAGCATCATAAAAACAGTTAATTTACGGATGGTTAGCACATGTAAATATGCAATATTTTGTTCTATTCAAGGTGTAAATTGATTAGTACTCAAATGTAGCACGTTATGATGCCCTTTTTGGACTAATTATACTTTGATGGAGTTTAAATGATGGCATTTCAGATCCTAAAGTGAAAAAATGGTTCAAGGGCAACAAAAATCACATTTCAATGCAACACCAGCACATTATGGAACAAAATTGGTGAAGCTAGGAACAAAGAAGTAACGTTCAAACGCCAACTCAAGTTCAAACGCCTACTTGAACCAGGCTACAACCTGACTGCTAAGACAGAATGTTGCATGACAAGAACCAAGGCCATGGAAACTTAAGTACTGCGTTCGAACGCCATACACCGTTCGAACATTCTCTAGAGTACTTGCAAAACCAGACTACTGAAGATATGGTGTGTTGTAACAAATAAACACCAAGATCTGCACAGAGAGTGGCAAAAGATTTCTATAGAGGACCACAAGCCATGTGACATCTGAGTAATAAGGACAGATCTCAACTAGTGTTTGAATGCTCTTAGAGTAAAGGCAGAAGAAACGTTCGAACGCCACCCATAGTTCGAACGCCCTTAGAGCAAAACCATCAAACATGTTCGAACGTCACCCAAAGTTCGAACGTCCTTGACAGACTGCCTGCAGAGTGGTTGGATTTTCACTTTGACTTAAACAAACACTTTTTCTTCACACCCCTTTCCTTCTCCATGTCTATAAATACACCCATTTTTTGGAGAACAAAGGGGCAGCACTTCTACTTCTTCGTTGTTCTTAATTTCTTCTTTGATAGAGAGCTGGCAAGCTTAGACTCCCACTCACTTCTTTACATTCATGTTTCCATTTACTTAAGTGTTTTAGTTTCTTTATTTACTTTTAGTTTTTACATTTATTTTTATATTTCCTTGTATTAAGAATTTCATTTCTCTATTTAAGTTTAGTCTTTACATATTTGCTTTTACATAAATTCCTTTGTTTATGTCTTTCACTTCTATTGCTTGAGCCTACTTCTTTCTTAGAGGAGTGAGACTCTTCCACTTTTCTAGCTCTTTGCCAAAGCAGTGAAGGGTAGAACATGATTCACTCTTTCTTTGTTTAAGATTGGCTCCTTGTTATCCCTTTTATTTCTTAGAATCCTCTACTTAGAGGGATGAGCATCACTTACTCTTCTAGCTTTACCAAAGCCATGAAGAGTGAGTAGTTTCTCATTCACTCTTTAGTAGGAGGTGAAGGACATGTATAAATTATCCGGGAGTTATATTTACGCAGTGTTCTAATGCTTAATGTTTATCCCCTTGTATATTGGATGATTGATTGCATCTAGCAAAGCTAAGATACTTTGTATAATCGAGAGTCTTTCTATGAAACAGATGACTCTTGCATGGAAATACTCCTCGTTTCAAGGTAAGTATCCTGACTAGATCTTCATGACTACCCTTGAATCATCCCCATTATCGTGCTTCAACTAAAGAATGGAATATTAAAACCATGGTTGGATGTCTGGTAGAAACACTTGCTTGTTTGTAGATGGGTTAAGTCTCGGTACAGACAATTCTTGTAAACTTCAAACAAGACATCAGAATCATGGCCTTAAGTCTCACAATCCATCTTCATCTTTCGATTAACTTGCTATTGACACGGGAGTTAATTGAGTTATCAAGCATAAATATAATAAATCGGATAATTGACTACATGTCCGGATCCTCGAACTAAAGGGTGACTTTGCTTTCATTTGAATTTATCGTATATTTTGTCTAGAAAACCTTATTGGAAAGAATTTCATATTTAATCCAGCAAAAACATCCCAATCTCACAACTACAAAATCTCAAAGGTTACAAACGATTGATTTTCACCACTACTTACTTTAAAACACCAACATAACAGGTTCCCTATGGATTCGACTCTGGACTCAAATTGGATTATTACTACAGCTTGACCGCCTGCACTTGGGTGTACAAATTTTGGATCGAGTCACAAATTCCATTTGATCTTGTGTTTTTCCCTCTATTTCTTCCTCTCTAAGGTTTCCTAGGGTTATAAATGAAGAAATGGGATTAAATGAGGAGTCCTTAAGTATTTATAGTGGAAGGAGGCCGGCTGTTTGTGACTTTAAAATTTTTGAAATTCACATACGCACCGGTATGGTAAACTCTCTGAACAGCAGGGTACCGTTACATTTTGCTTTGGGCATACTGGTACGGTTTGCCCTAAGTTTTCCTTTTCACCTCATTTCATTTCAATCCATTTCAAACCCTTCCAAAACTAACCCATACTTATACAACATACATTTGTATATCAAACATAGTTGGAATAAGTTCTATTACAAACAATTTCATATTTTTACAAGCTAAAACTAAGTTTTAAGTACTATTGTGTTACGTATTAACATTTTATATCGTTATAACCTACATGGTTTATTCCTACACCATTACATATATTAAATGACTATACACCTTTATCATTATATTACTATAAACATGTTGGGGTTTACAATCTACCCACATAAAGAAAGTTTCGTCCTCGGAACATACCTCAAGTAGCCAATAAATACGGGTATTTCTGTCGCATCTCTAACTTCGATTCCCAAGTAGCTTCCTCCACTTCATGATGTTGCCACAAGACTTTCACCAGTCGGATGACTTTGTTGCGAAACTCATT
This sequence comes from Ilex asprella, assembly GCA_023539305.1. Lineage (NCBI taxonomy): Eukaryota > Viridiplantae > Streptophyta > Magnoliopsida > Aquifoliales > Aquifoliaceae > Ilex > Ilex asprella. The sequence continues at coordinate 22,571,724 of CM042193.1, read as the reverse complement.
CTCCTTGGCATCGAGAATCTTCATCGGCTGTTCTTCATATGTTGCTCCATCTTGAACCTCTACATCCTCTAAATCTATGACATGCGTGGTATCCAATTGACACTTTGTCAACATTGAAACATGGAACACGTCATGTATCCCTAACAATTGAGCTGGTAACCGAAATTGATATGCCACTTTGCCCACCGCTTTGATCACTTTTAATGGTCCGATATATCTTGGAGCTAATTTTCCCTTCTTGCCAAATCTCAACACTCCCTTTTGGGGTGACACTTTGATGAACACAGAGTCCCCCTCTTTGAATTCCAAGGGTCTTCATCTTCTAACTGCATAGCTTTTTTGTCTACTTTGTGCCATGCGTAGTCTCTCCCAGATAAGTTGAATTTTCTACGTAGTCTCCCGAACAATTTCTGGCCCAACCAAGCTACCATACCCCACTTCTAACCAATAAGTCGGGGATCTACATGGTCTTTCATACAACGCCTCATAAGGAGCCATTCCAATACTTTCTTGATAACTATTGTTATATGAAAATTCCACCAACTGCAAATGATCACTCCAGCTCCCCTTGAAGGTTAAGACACAAGCTCGTAACGTGTCTTCTAGAATTTGTATTACTCTCTCGGATTGTCCATCCATTTGGGGAAGAAGGGTGGTGCTAAAATATAACTCCGTCTCCATAGCTCGTTGTAGACTTTGCCAAAATTGTGCCACAAATCGCGAATCACGATCCGACACGATAGAGAATAGAACTCCATCCAATCTAATAATCTCACGGATGTAAAGCTTGCTTAAGGTGCGACGCCTCAAAATTTGGGGTCCTTTATCAACCTTTGACCATTCATCAACCCGCGGAAGCACCCATGGATGTCACTTAACCCGAGATGACGTCGATAACCTTTCCCGTAATCGGGATATTTGCCCACAATTGTGATACGTGTTCCTTTAATCATTTAAACCCAACCAAGGTTCAATGTGCCTCAAAATACCTTATTTATAGTTCATTCACCCCTTTTAACTAAATGGTTACATAGCCCAAAGGCCTGACAAAACAATTTCAAATTTTTAGATTTTTGGAAGAGCTATCGGTAGGTGTTTATGGGCCTACTGGTAGTTAGGAGCCATTGGACCATGAGCTATTGGTTGACTACGGATAGTTGTTACCTGCTGGACTATGAGCTACCAGTTGATTACTGGTAGTTGTTACTTGCTGGACCATGAGCTATCGGTTGACTACCGGTAGTTCGTGCTCAGAAGGCAAAATTTTACTTGTTAACTACCGATAGTTCCTACCGGTAGGTTCAGCCCAGATTTTCCTACTTCACCTGTTTTTCATTTCCAATTCATTCTAAACCTTTCTAAAACCAACTCAACCCTTAAATAACATGTATATGGGCATCCAGCATGGTTTATACAAGATCTATTATAACATTCGCATGCGATTTCATTTAATTACAGGTCAAACAAAACATTCATCGTAATTTTACAAATTACTCAAAATAAGCCACATTTCGGCTTCTTCTTCCATGAGGCTCAAAGTGAGAACCATCCATCAGCGTAAACCCCATGCCTAAAATATTTTCTCATAAATGGTGATCCACGCTCAATAGAGTATTTCCTAAATAGGCTACTCCCAAACCCAAATGCACATGAAATGCTCATATGCAACCCATTTACCATTTATACATTCCAAGCATGAATATGCTATCAATGTTGAAAATTTACAATGCAATGCTATGAAATTAGATGAGACTCACTCTCACTACCCAACTCGAGCCCTTCCCAGCTCCTCGACACATGTAATTGCTAATGTGCATTTGACCGTCATCATGATCCTCAACCCTTCTTGGCTCTCTAACACATGCAATTTTCCATGTGTAAGATTCTATCATCTATGTTACACATAAAATGACGTTTACCAATCCGGGGTCTTTTATGGGGTGAGTATTTATGGAATTACACCAACGGCACCCAACCGACACGAGATTTATGGACTCCCACCAACGGTCCTGCTTACACCAACACACTTTATGGACTAATACCAACGGAAGTGTGTATCCAAATCACCAGACCTTTCACCCGAGGGATCTTCTAGCCCTTCTTGCTAAGCTTAACCCTCAACACCATGCAAATCATGCGACTCGACCAAGTCATCGACCTAGCTTACTCAAGCCCACTTGTCATCCACCAAGTGTTGTATTGACTATATCATGCGCACACACCCACTCAATCGCAATTTTTTCGTGCATATGCAATGCAATGTCTCATTACAACCACAATATGATGTTCAATATGGTATGTGTGTCATATGAACTATTTCAAACCACAATATGATGTTCAGTAGGAATAGCCCTTGACGAGGAGAATGACTTTCCCTCTTGACCCGAATGGATCCGAGCACCGTAGCTCCGTAGATCGTAGAGAGAAGGTGGAGTTTTTCTTTCTTTTCCCTTTCTTTTCTCTGCCTCTTTCTATCGGCTGAGAAAGGTTAAAACAAGAGAGGACAAATTTGATTTTTCTTGTATTTATATTTTTAGAAAACTTGGCCCACAATTGGCCACACGTCTTATTTAATTTTGAGTCCGTTTTCATCCCGAAATGACTAAATTTCACTCTATTTCAAGTTTAAGATATGTTTATTTTAAACTGCTCTTGATTATTTCCCAAAAATCATAATTTTATTAAAATTTTTGTATTTGGGTTTCTCGGGTTCTGATTGCCTCGTAAAACGTGAAAACTCGGCTATCTGAAAATTTGATAAAAATTGACATGCTAAATAGATTTAGTGAGACGAATCCAATGATGAGGTCCGTTTTGTCTTTCGAGCTCAACAAAAATTCAGGTTTACAACCGGAACCATGGTGGCAAATTATCGTTTTGCCCTTTATTCGTAAAAGTTCAAATTTACCCGAGTTTTTACATTCTTCCCCCTTAAAAGAATTTTGTCCCCGAAATTCATGCACACATTCACACTTAACTACATGCACATAAAACAAGCAATTTTATACTTAAAATTGTAAACATGTACCTTCATCCTTGAACGAAAATGGATAACTAGTACGAATAGTGTCCTTACATTCCAATGTCGCCTCCTCCACCCCTCGGTACTGCCACAGCACCTTTACTAGCCTCACAGTCTAGCCTCACAAAACTTGTTTCCGGCTATCCATGATACGCACCGGTCCCAACCGTATCAACCATCAACTCACCCCAATCCACCACATGTGTCGGATCTAGAGTATACTTCCAAAGCATAGAGACATGGAATACCGCATGAACACCCGACAAATTTGGCGACAATGCCAACTTGTTAGGCACTGTGCCCACCCTCTTGAGTACCTCAAAGGGCCCGATAAACCTCGATGATAGCTTTCCTTGCTTCCCGAATCTGGCCACTCCCCTCTTAGGTGTCACCTTTAAGAAGACGTGATCCCCTACCTCAAACCCCAAAGGTCATCGCTGTCTGTCAGCATAGCTCTTTTGCCGGCTTTGAGCCGTGAGAAGACACTTCTGTATCAAATTCACCTTCTTTGAGGTGTCTAGTCTAGACCCGTAGAGGGTCTCTCTCTAACCTCTGTCCAACACACCGGGGAACGGTAAGGCCTCCCATACAGTGCCTCATAGGGTGCCATATGTATGCTCGCCTGGTAACTATTGTTATAGGCGAACTCCACTAAGGGTAAATGCTCTTCCCAACTACCCTTAAGGTCTAGGACGCAAGCTCGTAGCATGTCCTCTAAAATCTGGATGGTCCTCTCTGACTGACCTTCCGTCTGGGGATGAATAGTTGTACTTCTCGCCAACTGCGTCCCCATGGCTCGCTGGAAACTCTCCCAAAAGTGAGCCATAAGTCTGGGGCCCTAGTCCGACACTATAGATACGGGCACCCCATGTAACCGGACTAACTCCCGCATATATAACTTACAAAATTCCTCCAACTTGAAGGTCATTTGCACTGCCAAAAAATGTGTTGACTTGGTAAGCCGGTCCACTATCACTCACACGGTATCATGTCTCCGTGATGTCTGTGGCAAGTATGTCACAAAATCCATCGTGATATGCTCCCACTTCCACTCACCCACCTCTAAGGGATGGAGTAAACCCGCTGGTCTCTGATGTTCAATATTAACTTGCTGACACGTGAGACATCTACAGACCAAATCGCCAATTTGTCTCCTAATTCCACTCTAGTAATACTGGCGACGAAGATCATGATACATCTTCGTACCCCCTAGATGAAGTACAAAACGGGAACAATGAAACTCTCTAACGATCTCCTCTCTCAAATTCGCCAACTAAGGAACCATGACCTTTCCTCGATACCGAAGACTACCATCCGAGTGAATGGCCCAGCCTTCGCCATCCATACCTGCCTGTACATGGTCTCGGATGGACACTAGCTCCGTGTCCTGACTCTGGGACTCAATCACCACCAAAATCCCCAATGTACCCTGAGTCTAACCTATATAACGTAGCCCGAACTGTCCCATAATCTCGAGGATCTGCCATTCTAGGGAAGCCACATTAGCAAAGACTCCCCGTGACTCCCGGCTCAGTGCATCAACCACCACATTTGCCTTATCGGGATGGTAATGCAAGGTGAAGTCATAATCTTTCAAGTACTCCATCCACCTCTATTATCTCATGTTAAGGTCCCGTTGTGTAAAGATGTATTTCAGACTTTTATGGTCTGAAAATACCTCAAACTGCTCACCATACAAATAGTGGCGCCAAGTCTTCAAGGCAAAGACAATGGCCACCAACTCCATGTCATGCGTGGGGTAGTTCCCCTTGTGGTTCTTTAACTGTCAGGAATTGTAAGCCACCACCCTCCTAGATTACATCAAAACACAATCGAGTCCGTCCTTGAAGGCATCATAGTACACTCTATACATCTGTCCCCTCTCCGAAACTATTAAGATAGGAGCCAAAGTAAGCCTTTTCTTCAACTCCTAGAATGCTTTCTCACATGAATCATTTCACTCAAACTTGACCTCCTTTTGGGTCAATATGGTCATAGGTGCAGCTAGTCAGGAGAAGTCCTTGATGAATCTTCGATAGTACCCCACTATTCCCAAGAAACAACGTATCTCAAAGACTGACTTTGGCCTATCCCAACTCATAACTGCCTTTACCTTCTCCAGGTCGACAGATGCACCTGAAGCTGACACTACGTGTCCAAAAAGTTTCACCTCCGTGAGCCAAAATTCACACTTGGCGTATAACAGATGGTCCCTTAAGGTCTGGAGAACAATCCTCAAGTGATCCTCATGCTCCTCCTCGATCTGGGAGTAGATCAGGATGTCGTCAACAAATACTACGATGAACTGATCTAAATGGGGTTGGAACACCTTATGCATGAGATCCATGAATGCCGCTGGGGCATTCGTCATTCCAGATGGCATCACTGTGAACTCGAAATGCCCATACCGCATTCTAAACGCCGTCTTAGGGATATCTGCTTCCCTAATCCTCAACTAATAGTAACCCATACGGAGATATATTTTGGAGTAGACTCGTGCTCCCTTCAGTTGATCAAATAGGTCATCAATCCTTGGCAAAGGGAACCTATTTTTTATGGTAACCCTGTTCAACTGTCGTTAGTCTATAGAGAGCCGAAGAGTCTTATCCCTTTTCTTGGCGAACAACACCGGAGCACCCCTTGGCAAAGTGCTCGGTGTGATAAAACCCTTGGCCAACAATTCTTGTAATTAGACCTTGAGTTCTTGTAACTCAGCAGGTGTCATTCTATGTGGAGTCATAGAAATAGGCCAAGTATCAGGGTGCAACTTAGTGTTAAAGTCCACATCCCTGTGGAGAGGTAATCCCAGTAGTTTATCCAAAAAAATATCCTCATACTCACAAATAATTCGAGGTAGGCCCAACTCCTGTCTCACCTCGTCCTCCACAGTAAGGCTCCCAAGCCAACCCATCAACTGCCCCTGCCATCGAGAGTTGTACACAGCTTGGGGCAAAGTGTCGTGCTTTTCCCCCTGAAACTTGAAACAAACACCTTCTATCGTATAGGAAGTGACCCTCGTTCGATCACAATCAACGACGACTTGGTGTGTCACCAACCAGCCTATCCCTAAGATGACATTGAATTCTGACATCTCCATGACCCTAAGGTCCATGGTGAGTAGAACCCCTGAGATCTCTAACTTACAACCCCGATATATCCGATCAACACTCACCCTATGTCCTAGGGGAGAACTCACATATAATGGCTCTTCCAAGGTATCAACCTCTAAGTCCAAATCTCTAACACATGATGCAAAAATGAATGAATGTCATGCGTTAAAGTCAAATAACACCCTAGCCCGTAAGTGAGAGCGTAAAAATATACCCTAGATGACTAACTGATCCACTAGCTCAGCCTGAGGTGTGATGGCATAGACACGCCCCTGGGTCTCCAAAGTTTTGACCTGCATTCCCTGCCCTCGGCCTTGGCCCATCTGGCTTAATTGCGGAGTCCCCGCTCGAAAAGTGGTAGGGGCTGGATTAGTGCCCTAGAACTAGTACTAACTTCCCTGGCCTGTGATGGGGTGGGGAGGAATTTAGTGTGTCTGTGGTTGGCCCGCTGAGGATTGGGACTGAGAAGTCCCATAACTCTGGGATCCCTTCCTCTGAGGAAAATTCCGCTTCATGTTACCCGGTTGATGGCAATGAAAACAAGTCTTCTGGCCGCCTGGTAGGTAGTCCTAAAGTCTCCTCCACTCTGGAAGGTCGACCATGGCCTTGGCCTTGATAGCCGCGGCCCTGTCTTTGTGGTCCTTATGGAGTAGAAGTCCTCTGCTTCTTTCCCGAACTAGAAGAACAGGACTGGCCCTCATTCTTCTTGTTCTTAGCACCTGCCTCCCAGATGTTTCGTGCGTCTTCAACCTCTCTCTCAATAGCCATAGCTGTTTCAACCATTGTATCCAAGTCTTGCATGCAGAGGCCCACAATCTTTCCTCAGATGGATAATTTCAAACCATCCTCAAACTTTCTTACTTTGGCCATGTCAGAGGCCATGTAATTGTCAGCAAAGCGGGCTAGTTCGGTGAACTTGGCCACGTACTCCATCACCGTCATTATCCCTTGTTTCAATTCTAGGAATTCCCAGGCCTTTGCATGTCGAGCGGCCGTTGGGAAGTACTTACCGAAGAAAAGCTCCCGGAACTCTCTTATTAGCACAAAATATTGCATATTTATATGTGCTGACCATCCGTTAATTAACGATTTTTATGATGCTAGAGATGGAAGTTATATATATTGAGTTATTAATGATGACATTTTGTATTTGCAATAAAAAAGTGTTAACCAAGACTCCCTTTAGCACTTCAACAAGGATGGAGACAAAAGGGGATGAAAGAATGTGAATTGGAAAGCTTAACGGTGGCTGATGCAATAAAAACAACAAAAATAGCAGACACTGTACCGGTACGCAGTACTGGTACTGTCTATCGATTTTTTCCCTAAATCTATACAGCAGGAGCTCTGTCACTTTGCGGACCCTACCATCAGCTCTCCCCTACTCCCCTGACACGCCCACAATACTATTCACCATGTTCACACCATAAATTGGATGTTTGGAGCTTGAATCATCAATGAAGAGAGAGAGAAAGAAAAGAGTTGGTGTGCAGACAAGCTCTGCACACCCCTGTTCAACTCATGCCCTCTGCAACATAGGGATGGGATAGACAACCCAAGATACCCTAGAGCTCTAGAGGCACGTTTTGGAGGGAAGATGGAGGGGGAGTTCAGCATTATTGAGTGTGTAGAGATATAGAAAAATAACTCCTAGGTAGAAGACGATGAACAGTATTTTTAGAAAGATAAATTGATTTTTCTGCATTTTCTTCATTACATTGTTGTGTAATCTATTGTAAGGATCCTTAGAACTTCATTGAATGTCATTAATGTTAATTTCCTTCATGTTTCTTATTGGTTTAATGCCTATTTAAAGATTTACCATTAATGCTCCTAGTCTTTTAGTTTTTTAGCAGTAAAATGGGTTTGACTTGCTTTCACCTTTAGCCTTTAATTTCTTGCATTTAGTTACTATAAATCTTTATAGTTTCTCATGCACTCTCATTACATTGTTGGTTTCATTTCAAGCATGAATAACTAAATCATCAAGTTGGTAAATCCAAGGGAAACCTCCACTTGGGTATATCATTCCAACGCATTCTCCTCCCTCCCTTATGAGTTTCATTGTTCGGTTTGTCCGGGTTGAGAGTGTATGAGTTGGTAAGTCTTTGATATTTTGTTGACATAGTCACAGTTTATGCTTAGATCCTCACCAATCTTATCCCTAGCTTCCCACAAATCAATCGTTCATTCATGCTCTATTGGAGGAGGGCTTTGATTTGGGATGGCATCTCCATTGGAGTGACCTTTTGGGTTTGGCAACATTTTTTTTCTCATTACATTCTCAATTGTACACACTTCACCAAACAACTTTCAACCACAAAGATTTTACACTTTCATTTTTACCAAATCACCTTCATATTGGTTTACTTCCTTCCCCGTGGAATCGATCTTGGAATACGACCAAGTAAAACACGACCCACGGAAGTCTCCTTACGATTGGGGAGCATTTTTGTGCATTTACATCTCATATTTACATCATCTCATTTTCATTCCTCCTTGCCCTTTGTTTTGACACAATCCTAAGGGAGAGAAATTTTTCCTTTCGTTCATACATTGCATAGTCTAAGGAATAGTAATTAGGGGTTAAGGGAGGCAAGGTAAACAGACAATCATTCTTGGCACCGTTGCCAGTGAAGGCAAGTGTCAAACCAAGAAGGTAATTTCCAAACTACGGAGGTATGTCCTGTGATCTTCATCACGGGCTGAGGTACGTGGTTCGTGTACATACCTTTGTTTGCGTATAAATTCAAAATTTTTTTTATAGACTCTTTGTTGTATGTGGGGACGGGACGAGCAACACCGATTGGTTAGGCAATTCATGGACCCTAATATGAACATTAACCAAGACCTACCCGAGGATGCGTGTGACAATTTTAATGATGTAGGTGCCAATCCTAACATCCAGGAGGATGGGGGATTGCAACAACCTAGAAGGCCTAACCCTTGGTGCATTTTCCCCCACCTAGGAATGAGGGGAATAACGTTCCACTTGACCCTCTGACTAGGTAAATGAGAGACTTTCTTCAACCAACCCGATGCACCACACCCTCATGCATTCATTTTCTAGTCCAAGCTCATCTCCTCATAGTCAAATCGGGGATGTTAAGCTTACTCCCCGAATTCCACGGAATTGAGGGCGAGAACCCTTATTCAAATATAAGGGATTTTGAAGAAATTGTGGCAACTTTCACCCTTAATCATAACATGGAAGAAATAGCTAGGATGAAATTGTTCTCATTCTCCTTGAGTGATAAAGAAAAGACTTGGCTTCAGTCCTTAAGATCTCGATCTGTGACTTCATGGGAAGAAGCAATCTCCGTGTTTTTAAAGAAATTTTTCCCAGTGCACAAGACCACCACCCTCAAGAAGCAAATCCAAATTTTTTCAAAGAATCCCAATGAACAATTTTACCAATGCTGGGAAAGATGCAAAGAGTTGCTACAGTCCATCCCACATCATGGTTTTAAACCATGACAATTGGTTAGTTTCTTCTATGAAGGAATTATACCGGGCCATCGACATTTTATTGACATGATGTGCAACGGAGAATTCTTGAACAAAGAACCTAAAGAGGCTTTGGACTACTTTGATACCTTGTCCGAAAATTCACAGTCATGACACATCACTGATCCTACCGATGTGCCAAGATCATTGCCTTAGGGGAGTTGCCAACAGAAAGGGGGAGGGATTTATGAGCTAAAAGACCGGGAAGACCTACTTTCACAAATTTCTAAATTGTCTAGTAGGGGAGTGGCCAACAGAAAGGGGGAGGGATTTATGAGTTAAAGACCGGGAAGACCTACTTTCACAAATTTTCAAATTGTCGAGAAAAGTAGAGAACCTTGAGGTGAATAGGAGACGGGAGGAGTCCCAAGTGTCAAGAACCGATGAGGTTTGTTCTATTTGTGAGAATGTTAAGCATTCTACATCGGAGTGTCCAAGCATTTCGACACTTAGGAAAGCATACCAGGAACAAGTCCATGCCTTAAATCAACCAAGGCAATCATTCTCTCTATATTCCAACACTTACAATCCAGGGTGGAGCAATCACCCTAACTTTAGTCGGAGGAATGAGAACCCTATTCCCCATGGGTCCAATGCGTATTCATCTCCTGTGCCTCCTAAACAAGGTCAATACTGGAGTCTTGGGCAAGCGTCTAGCTCCCAATACCCACGGACAAATCCACAAGGGTATCAGTTAACACCACCACAGTAGAATTTTTCACAAATCCTCCTCCTCAAGGCTTTTGTAATCAAGGGTCGTCAAATCCATCCACCTACCAACCTCCCCATAAGAGGAACTTGGAGGATGTACTTTACAACTTCATTCAAAGTCAAACCACCTTCAACAAGGACATTTTAACCCAACTCACAACGATCACTAATGCCATTGGGTTATCTCAACAAGAGAAGGGGAAATTCCCCGCTCTACCCCATGAAAACTCCAAAGGCCAACATGTGGTTGAAGTAGCCTCACCCACCCAAGAGAGTTGTGAACAACTCAAGGCTGTCACCACTCTTCGAAGTGGCAAATAATTTGAAAAGACCGTGGTGCCAAAGGTTGCACCCAAAGCCCCATTGCCAATACAAGGAGAAAGTGAAGGTGAGGCCAAAGATAGAGTGGCTGAAAAAGGTGAGGAGAGCAAAAATAAAGATTAAGTTGTAATTGAAAAAGAAAATGTGATAGATGAGCACATATTTATTCCTTCTATACGAGCCCCTTTTCCCTATCGTTTGAAGCCACCTGTCAAGGTGGCTAATTATACTGACATTTTGGAGATGTTCAAGCAGGTAAAGATCAACATCCCTCTCCTTGACGCTATGAAGCAAATACCGCCATGTGCAAAAATTTTGAAAGATCTATGCACAATAAAGAGGAGGTTGAATGTTCAAAAAAAGACATTTTTGACTGAGCAACTGAGCTCCATTTTGAGGACCAACACTCCTCCGAAACTCAAGGATCCCGGCTATCCAACAATTGCCATAACCATAGGAAATTCCAGGTGGAGCAAGCATTGCTTGACTTGGGAGCAAGTGTCAATCTCCTCCCCTACTTGGTGTATCAACAACTTCAACTTAAGGAGTTGAAGCCCACCTCAATTACACTCCAACTGGCACATTGTAGCATCCGTACACCGAAGGGAGTAGTGGAAGATGTTTTAGTTCAAATTGACAATTTTTACTTCTCCGTTGATTTTATTATTTTAGATACACATCCCGAAGCTAATTTGAGCTCCCAAATCCCCGTTATTCTTGGACAACCTTTCCTTGCTACATCTAAAGTCGTGATTAATTGTAGGAATGATTTCATAAAATTAGAATTTGGAAACATGACTATGGAGTGGAATGTGTTTAACCTAGCAAAACAACTGGGAGATGACGAGAAAGTGAATGAGGTAAATCAAATTGACATCTTGGTCGAGGAGCAAATAGAGTTGGAAAGAACGTTAAAATGGAAGGAGGAACAAAGTGTTGACCTTGAGGAATTGGAAAAGCAAGAGGAGAGTGAAGACTTGAAGGGAATCGGAAGTTGGATTCCCACCTTTGAAGAGCTATCCAAGCAAGAAAGAAAAAAAAATTCGTCGAAGGAACAAGAGCCAAAATGAGAATTGAAGTCGTTACCCTCCCACTTGAAATATGCCTATCATGGAGAAGGTGAGATGTTCCCAGTTGTTATAAGCTCAACCCTGAAGGAGAAACAAGAAGAAAAACTCTTGAAGTTGTTGAGGAGGCACAAGGGAGCAATTGGGTGGACTATCGCAGACATAAAGGGGATTAGTCCTATCATTTGCACCCATCGTATCTACCTCAAGGAGGATTCTAAACCCTCCCGAAAACCTCAAAGAAGATTAAATCCCAACATAAAGCAGGTGGTGAAAGAGGAGGTTTTCAAACTACTTGATGTGGGCATCATATTTTTGATCGCCGATAACAAGTGGGTAAGTCCCACACAAGTAGTACCAAAGAAGTCAGGAGTCACGGTAGTGGAGAATGAGGAAAATAAACTCATACCGACAAGAATCATAACTGGATGGAGAGTTTGCATTGACTACCGAAAACTTTATGCTTGTACAAGGAAAGATCACTTACCAATGCAATTTCTGGATCAAGTTTTGGAACGGGTAGCTGGGCACCTATTCTATTGTTTCTTAGATGGGTACTCCGGCTACAATCAGATTGAGATAGCATTGGAGGACCAAGAGAAGACAACGTTCACCTACCCATATTGTACCTTCGCCTACAGCCGTATGCCATTCAGACTATGCAATGCCCTGGGGACCTTTCAACGGGGCATGATGGGGATCTTTAGTGATATGATGGAGAAGATTGTGGAGGTGTTTATGGATGATTTTTTCGTATTTGGTGATTCCTTCGGCGGATGCTTGGAGAATTTAGAGAGAGTATTGGAGAGATGTGAAGAAAAGGATCTTGTTTTAAATTGGGAAAAGTGTCACTTTATGGTGACAGAAGGAATTGTGTTGGGCCACATAGTGTCGGCGAGGGGCATTAAAGTTGACAAATCCAAGGTAGAGCCCATCTCCAACCTTCCCACACTGACAGCCATCAAGGGAATCCGGTCATTCTTGGGCCATGCAGGTTTTTATCGTAGATTTATTAAGAATTTCAGCGTATTGGCCCGACCCCTGACCCATTTACTATCTAAAGAAGTCCCCTTTGAGTGGTCGAATTATTGTGAGGCATCTTTCCAAAAATTAAAAAGCATGCTTGTCACGCCTCCTATCATGCGACCACGCAATTAGGACCTTCCTTTCGAGCTCATGTGCGACGCGAGTGATTACGCGGTCAGTGCAGTGCTGGGTCAGAGGGAGGAAAATCGACCGTATGTCATTCACTACGCTAGCAAGACACTTAATGAGGCTCAAATGAATTACACCACCACGGAAAAAGAATTGCTAGCCATAGTGCTTGCTTTAGATAAGTTTCGTTCATTTATCATTGGTTCACCTATTGTTGTTTCCACTGACCATTCTGCCTTGAAGTATTTGATAGATAAGCAGGACGAAAAAACAAGGCTCATTAGGTGGATCCTCCTCTTGCAAGAATTTGATTTGACAATTAAAGACAAGAAACGAGTAGAGAATGTTGTGGCGGATCACTTGTCCCGACTGGTGGTGCAAGAAACAAATGAGCATATTCCCATTCCTGACTCTTTTCCTGATGAACAATTACTCTCAATTCATTCAACTTGCCCTTGGTATGCTGACATCTATAATTACATTACAACAGGACAAATACCGCTACATTGGAGCCCGGAAGATAAAAGACGATTCAAGGAGGACGAGAAATATTTTTACTTCGACAATCCGTATTTGTTATAATATTGCCCAGACCAAGTCATGAGGAGATGCAATGATTAGTAATGGTGGATCCTACTTTTGTAACATGCCATTTGCATCGTTAATGTTCAAATATGGCGTTACACACAAAGTGTCCACTACCTACCACCTACAAACCAATGGCCAAACTGAATTAGAGAATAGGGAGATTAAGAATATCTTGGAAAAAAACGGTTAACCCAAACAAGAAGGATTGGTCAGTCAGATTGACCGATGCCTTATGGGCGTACTGTACTGCATATAAGACTGTTTTAGGCATGTCTCCTTACCAGCTAGTTTATGGAAAAGCTTGCCATTTACCAGTTGAAATGGAGCACAAGGCCTACTGGCCCATAAAAACCTTGAACTTTAACTTGAGAATGGATGGTGAGTAGAGAAAGTTGGAATTGAGTGAATTGGATGAGATTCGAAGAGATGCATATGAGAGTTCCAAATTTTTGAAGGAACGGGCTAAAGTTTTTCATGATAGTTCCATCACAAGGAAGTTAATTGAGCCCATGCAAAAAGTGCTCTTGTATAATTCTCGTCTCTCCATTTTTCAAGAAAAATTAAGATCCCGATGGGATGACCCTTATCTTGTCAAGGTGGCCTACCCCAACAGAGCAGTGGATATCACAAACCCTAAAGATGGCCAGACATTCAAGGTCAATGGCCAAAGACTCAAGTCATTCTTTGAGAGTTTTGAAGAACATAGGGTGGAGCAAGATTTAATTGACCCGGTGTATCCGGAGGTTGTTGAGGATTAGCTACCTTTTATCTTTCTAGTGTACAGTTCATTTGATTTACTTATGTCAATTTTATTTTTATGTCACTCACTTTATTTGGTTTTATAGATTGGTCTCTCTTAGATCCAGATCTTGATGTTTTTGTCAAAAGCTCAATTGCGAGGTGTTCTCTTACCTTACTCATCTTTTTACTATCTTTCATTGCATACTATATCTTTTTGTTGCATTGAGGACAATGTATGATTCTAGTTGGGGGGTGAGGTGCACCATTTGTATGATACACTGAGGTTGTTGAAAAATTTTGATTGTTGTTTGCATTATTGAAAAAGATGTGAAATTTTCGAAATTTTTGAAAATTTTTGATGAAAAATATCTTAAGTTGGTATGTATTCCATCATGAAGAAGTTGTGTGTTGGATGATATGTTGATCGTTGTTGTGAACTTTGTGCACATGAGCATTCTATGGATGTTGATCCTATGCATGAGTATCACCTATGTATTGATTTTCATATTCGTCTTTATGTGACTCTTGAATGTGCAATTTCGGTGATTTACGGATTGGATTCATATTTTAAGCTTGACATAAGTAGCACAGACGAGTTTGGATCCATGAAAGCTTTAGGGCCAAAACCTTTTTGGAGGGATATCACAATTACTCAAAGAACTATTTTTCAACGTCAAATTTGTTCAATAGTCTCATTATGCTTGTTTTGGTTAGGTGCATTTGAATAGTGGACTGATTTTTCGTGATCATACAATGCCACCCCATGCAGACCTGAAAGTGATCTTAGGCTATCTTTGAATATGTCGAGCCTTTGCCTTTCTCTTGTGCAAATTTTATCTCCAGTGCAGTGATTGAGCCTTAATTGAATTCGTTTTTATACCATACATTTGACCAAGCCAAAGAAAAGAAGAAATGTCTACCTTACCTTGGTTGTTCCTAAAGCGGATGTGAGAAATTGCAAAAGAAGAAACTGTGGTGTGAAACTGTAAACAAAAGAGATGAATGAGGTTAAAACTCAATGAGTCAACCATATAAGAATGAAAAATACAAGAAAAGGAAAAGAATTGGTGTAAGAGAAAAAAAAAGGGAAATGTCAAGGAAAAGAAAGAAAAGAGACAAAGGGAGTGGTGATGATACGAGAATCAAAATCCCATGAAAAGTGAAGTGTCTTTCTAAAATAAAGGTCTCTCACTCGGAACAACCCTCTTTGTTACCTTATTTCCGTCATTTATTTTACCTAGAAATCACCCCAAGACCCCGTTATAACCGTTAAAGTCATAAGTGATATAGAGAAGCATGGAAGGTGCATATGTTCAAAGAAAATGATGAGTTATGTTTACTATTCAATGCATGAGCATTCTATTCACGAGACTATGCCAAGGCCGCTTCACTTTCATATGTGTACTTCATTTTTGGGATTAAATGTGAGCACTTCGTTTTGAACACAATATGCTATGTCACATGTACACATGGAGTGCATACCAGGATAACTTGAGTGTATTCTTTGATTAAGAGTGTCCCTTGGTGAGTTTTGCATTGAAATTCAATTTGCATAAGCTATTTGAATGTGAATCCGATTGTATAAATATTCAAATTAGGTGCTTAATTCACACAAACTGGTTGGAAATCAATATGTACATGCATACATTAGACTAGTGTTGGAGACTATAGTTTTGCTCATGTATGTTTAGTTCAGTCATATGAGAAATGTGTTAAAAAACTCATGCTTCCAGAATGGAGGAATATAACTCAAGTTTTTGATATTTGACATGACTTAAGAATGCCCCGATGATGAAATTTATGATGTGTATTGTGGATGTTCCTTTTGATAAGTTGAAAATAGAAATCCATTCCATGTAGGTTGATTGTATCAAAGGTTTAAATCACTGTGCAATTTCAACATAAATTTGGGCATGATGGTTTGAATTGTGGTTTTCAAAAGGAGTGCATTGTTGGAATTGTGGTTTAAATAGACCGAGATCTTAAGGACTGGAGCCAAGTCTTTGCTTTATCACTCAAGGACAATGGGAACAATTTTATCCTAGCTATTTCTTCCATGTTATGATTAGGGGTGAAAGTTGCAACTATTTCCTTGAAATCCCTTATATGTGAACAAGGGTTCTCACCCTTGATTCCATGGAATTCGGGAAGCAAGTTTAACATCCCCGGTTTGACTATGAAGAGATGAGTTGGGACTGGGAGAAAAATGCATGAGGGTGTGACGCATCGGGTTGGTTGGAGAAAGTCTCTCATTGACCTAGTCGGAGGGTCAAGTGGGATGTGGTTCCCCTCATTCCTAGGTGGGAGAAAATTCACTCTAGGGTTAGGCCTTCTAGGTTGTTGCAATCCCCAATCCTCTTGCACGTTAGGATTGACACCTACATCATCAAAATTGTCACCCGCATCCTCGGGTGGGTCTTGGTTAATGCTCATATTAGGGTCCATGAATTGCCTAACCAATCGGTGTTGTTCGTCCCGTCCCCACATACAACAAAGAGTCTATAAAAGAAAAAATTTTGAATTTATACACAAACAAAGATATGTACATGAACCACGTATCTCAGCCCGTCAAGAAAATCATGGGACTTACCTCCGTAGTTCGGAAATTGCCTTCTTGATTTGACACTTGCCTTCCCCGACAATGGCGCCAAAAATGATTGTTGGTATAACCTCACCTCCGTTTAACCCGTAAATACTATCCCTCAAACTATGTAATGTATGTGCGAAGGGAAGGATTTCTCTCCCTTCAGATAGTGTCAAAAGAAAGGGCAAGGAGGAAGGGAAATGGGATGATGTTAATATGAGATGTAAATGCACAAAAATGCTCCCCAATCGCTAGGAGACTTTTGTGGGTCGTGTTTTACTTGGAAGGGAATTCCAAGGTCGTATCCACGGGGAAGGAAGTAAACCAATGTGAAGGTGATTTGATGAAAATGAAAGTGTAAAAATCTTTGTGGTTGGAAGTTATTTGGAGGAGTGTGTATCAATGAGAATGTAATGAGAAAACAAGTGTTGGCAATCCCAAGAGGTTACTCCACTCGGTATACAATCTCAACTCAAACCATTCCTCCGATCGAGCATGAATGAACGATTGATTCGTGGGAAGCCGAGGATGAGGCCAGTGAGTATCTAAGCATAAACCATGACAAGGCCTACGGTTTATCAAAGAATCATCGAATCATCCACCTTCAACCCAATCAAATCGAACCATTGGTCTTTGAAGAGAGGAATAAAAATGAGTTGAAATCATATACCCAAGAAGCGGTTCCCCTTGGTTTTGCCAAATAAGAAAGTTAGTTACTCATACTTAAAATGGAAATAATAATGAAATGGATGTGCATTGTAATGAAATGAAGATCTAAAGTAATTAAATGCAATAACTCATAATCTAGGAATGAAAGAGATGCAAAACCATATTTTAGATCTATGAAAATGAAGAACTTGAAACATTAATGGTGAAGCATTAATGAGAGCATTAACTAAGAACCAACATAAAGAAACTAGCATTAATGACATTAAATGAAGTTCTAAAGATCCTTACAAGATATTACAAGCCAATGCAATGAACAACAAATGAAAAACGTAACTTTCTCTCTCTAGAAAGTACTATTCATCATCTACCCTAGTGCTTCTCTCTCTATATTATATACAATGCAATTCATAATAATCTTGCACTCCCCCTTCTCTTGCCTCCAAAACGTGCCTTCATAGCTCTAGGGTAGCTTGGGGTGTCCATTCCATCCAGGGGTTGCAGGGGCATGGGTTGGACAGGGGTGTGCAAAGCTTGTCTGCACACCCAACTTCTTCCTCTCACTCTTTCTTCATTGATGAGCCAAGCTCCAAACATTCAATCTATGGTGTGAACCAGGTGAATAGTATTGTGGGCGTGTCAGGGGAGTAAAGGAGAGCTGATGGTGGGGTCCACAAAGTAGCTAGAGAAGAACTACAAAATTTTGGGTCTGTCAGACGGATCGTACATGTATGCGTACTGGTACGACGAACTCCAGTAGGTTTAGCGTACCGGTATGCATACTGGTACAGAGAACTCCAGTAGGTTTAGCGTACCAGTACGGTCAACACTAGTAGCATTAACGTACCGGTATGGTTTTACTAGTTTTCTGATTTTCTGTTCTTCTCCTCTCCTGAGCTATCTCCATGCTAGCTTTTTCATCCTCATTTCACTCAACTGGGTTGGGGGGGCCTTAAGAAGGCTATTTTGCACATCTTTTACCTGCAAACATCAACTACCATAGTTAAGAACACATTTAGCCTAACTCCTATCCTTTAATCACAAAAATTACTCAATTAATCAATGATTAGCACATTGAATGATACAATATTTTGTGCTAATCACACCCACCAACTTATGTTTTGCTAGTCCCTTAGCAAAAATCAATCTCAATGCAAAATAATGGACCAACATATAGCAATCCATAGCAATTCATCTACAAATCAGAATACAAAATCGTAATGCAATTCACAAAATGAAAAAATGGACAAGATAGAAACAAACTGTGGTATTTCATTACTATGATTCAAGTTGGAGTACATAGAGTCAAATATCAAAAAGAGACAAAAGTTGGCCTATTTCCTACAACTTCTTCTACTAGGCCAAAGACAACTCCATCCTAGTGACCTATACTACAACTCAAGAAAAAGAAAAACGAACAGAACTACACATCCTACTGCTCCTCCCCATCTCCTCCATCACTGTCATCATCTTCTTCAGACTCTTCACCTTCTTCATAATCCCTCTCCTGCCCAGGTTCTTCAGACTCATCAGAATTAATATCATCCTCTTCCTCCTCTACACCAATAGCTATGGAGGAGGGAAGGGCTGGAGGATCAATGACAGGTGAGGGCTCTCCTGGTATAGGCCTTCTAGGAAAGCTGTACATGAACAATTCTCTCATCATTGCCTCTATTGTATCCAGGCGCTGGGGAATTGAACGCTCTGGTGCAATAGTCGATGGTCCAAGCAATGACGATGCACCCGGGGCCCCAGTGCCAGTACCCATTGTCTTAGCGTGCTTCCCTTTGCTCATTGCCTTTCTCTTCTTCTTGCTGGTCCTACTAATGGCACCAATCTATGGAGGAGTTATCTTTGTGGAAGGCTTGGCTTTGAATTTAAGGCAAATCCGGGTGACCAAGTTCCCAAATGGTAGTTTGGTCAGAGGTTTTTGAGTCTCCGCAAAGATTTCCATCTCTTGCCAAATTAGAAGCACAAAGTCAATTGCCTTTCCAATCGCCACTGTCTCTAAGAGACTCAATTTTACTAAGTTTGGTTTCTTCTCAGCACCCCTATGCAAAAGATTGTAATGCAGGAGCTTGTTCAATAGTCCAAACGTAGCCTTCAACTTCCCACTTTGGACATTTCCTTTGAAAGTGCTAGGATCATCATACATCATCTCCACAAATTCAGGCATTTTCTGATCCTTGGTTTTGTTATCAGGGTAGACAGTTGTGGGATCAGGTGGTCTTTGGTAATCACCCAAAAGCTCGGCAATGACATCAGGGGTCACCAAAAGCTTTTTCCCCCGCACATTGGCTTTTAACACCTCCTCCCCATTCACTTCAGCCACCCGCAAAGTTTGGTAAAATTCTCTACACAGCGACAGATCATAGCCATCCACCGGTTCAAACCAAAAACCCATACCATGATTAGCAATGATTCGAACTGCCTCATTCCTAGGAGTAAGAGATATAGAATCCAAATACCTTTCACATGTGACTTATTTTTCCCCAATCAGCCTTTCTCTAGCCTCATTCCTATCCTTCTTCCTCTGCTCAGTTCTATCAATACTAGACCCCTCACCAGTTCTCTTGCTACCTCCGGGGCCTCTGGGTGGAGATGATTTAGGTCCTACGATCTTGGTCCGAGCCATGGATAATAAATGTGCCTCTAAAGTGAAGAATCCAACCCTCAATCAGTTCAAAGGTTTCAGAAGAACCCACAAGCAGGTGAACAGTTGAAGCTCTTTGGAGAGAAATGGATGTCTTGGAAGATTTAGGGAAAA
Source organism: Ilex asprella (assembly GCA_023539305.1). Lineage (NCBI taxonomy): Eukaryota > Viridiplantae > Streptophyta > Magnoliopsida > Aquifoliales > Aquifoliaceae > Ilex > Ilex asprella. Next base: position 22,551,485 of record CM042193.1, on the reverse strand, counting down.
TCGGTACCTAGGGTTAGGGCTTTAAGGTGGAGATGCTTGTGGATTTATAGGGGGAGAAGAGAGGATTTGGATGGTTGAGAGGGTTTCGGGTGAGAGAGAGGAAGAGTTAGGGCCGAAATAATGGTGGAAAATGAAGGGTTTTAGTTCAGGATTTAAATTAAAACCCTGACATTTGGTGTGTCAGACGACGCGTATCAATACAGTTTGGCTGAGTTTTCAGAAATCTCCTGTTGAGCAATCTTTCACCACTCCATTTCACTGTAAAAACTCCCTATACATTCTAACATCCTCTACATGACCTCAACCACATTCTAAACAAACACCGCACTTATAAACTCCAAATTGAACCATCATGCCCAGTTTATTACCAGAATTGCAATGCGATTTAAAGTTTTGATGCATTTAATAAGCAATGGATGAATTTCTAACTCAACCTATCAAAATGATCATCCAATATGAACATAAAAAAGTTCATAAACAAAGCATTCCCAAATGATGTCCAATATCATCAACTTAAGCAATATTCCCCAATTGTGCAAACATAGAGCTAAATGACAAATTTCTCAAATGACTGCACCAAGTGAACATGAACAACCCCATTGTCTTAGATCCTAGTCTAAAGTATGCACCTACAAATAAATTTTCAACTTGTGTGCAATTGAATTTAACGATTAATTTGAGCTTTTACAAACAAAATTCACATTCGCAAGGGTAGACAATCTCAGTTTCAATGCAAAACTCACCAAGGGACACTCTTAAGCAATAAACGCACTCAAGTTATCCTGGTATACACTCCATGTGTACATGTGATATAGAATCTTGTATTAAAAAATAAAGTGCTCACAGGTAATCCAAAAAATGAAGTTCATATGTGAAAATGAAGCGGCTTTGGCATAGTCTCATGAATAGAATGCTAGTGCATTAGATAGTAAGACATGACTCATCATTTTCTTTGAAATTATGCACTTACCATGCTTCTCTAGATCACTTAGGAATTTTAAAGGTTATAATGGGGCTTGGGGTGATATATAGGTAAAAGAAATGAAGCATATGGGGCAACAAAGAGAGTTGTTCCGAGTGAGAGACTTTTAATCTTGGAAAAACACTTCCCTTTTCATGGGATTTTGATTCTCATATCTTCACCACTCCCTAAGATTCCTTTCTTTTTTTTCCTTGACATTTCCTTTTTCTTGTTCTTCTCTTATTTCACCCATTTTACTCCTTTTCTTGTATTTTCATTCTTTTCTGTTCAACTCATTGAGTTTCAATCCTCATTCATCCCTTTGTTTGCATTTTCACACCACAGTTCCTTCTTTTGTAATCTCTCATATCCGCTTTAGGAACAACCAAGTTAAGGTAAGTATTTCTTATTTTCTTTGGCTTGGTTGAATGTGTGGCATAGAAACGAATTTTAAAAAAAATATAGGCTCAATCAAGGCACTAGAGATAAAATTTACACAAGAAAAGGGCTAAGGCTCAAAATATTCAACGATGGCCTAAGATCACTTTCAGGTCCACATGGGAAGACATTATATGCCCAAGACAAATCAGTCCACTAACCCAATGTAACTAACCAAAACAAACATAATGAGACTATTGAACAAATTTGACATTGAAAATTTGTTCTTTGAGTAATTATAATTTCCCTCGAAAAAGGTTTGGCACTAAAACTCTCATGGGTCCTTACTCATCTGTACTACTTATGTCAAGCTTAGAACATGAATCCAATTCGTAAATTGCCGAAATTACAAATTCAAAATCACATACAGATGAGTTCGAAAATCAATACATATGTGATACTTATGCCTAGCATAAACTTCCATAGAATGCTCATGTGCATAAAGTCCAAATCAACAATTAACATGTCATTCAACCCATAACTTCTTCATGAAGGAATACAGATCAACTAATTGATATTTCTCATCAAAAATTTTCAAAATTTTCACATATTTTGTACTGATGCAAGCAAAAATCAAAGTAATCAAAATATTCAACAACCTTGGTGTATCATTCAAATGGTGCACCTCACCCCCCAACTAGGATCATGTATTGTCCTCAAAGCAAAAAAACGATAACGTATGCAATGAAGGACAGTAAAAGATGAGAAGGGTAAGAGAACACCTCGCATTCGAGCTTTTGACAAAAGCACCAAGATCTAGATTCAAAAGAAACAATGCTATATAACCATAGAAAGTAAGTAGCATGAAATAAAAATGACATAAGTAAATAACACAAACTGTACATTAGAAAAGGTAACCAATTTTTACTCCTCAACCAACTCCGAATACACCGGGTCGATTAAATCCTCCTCCACCATTTGTTCTTAAAAACCATCAAAGAATGACTTGAGTCTTTGACCATTGACCTTGAATGTTTGGCCATCTTTGGGGTTTGTGATTTCTACCGCTCCGTTGGGGTAAGCCACCTTGACAAGATAGGGGTCATCCCACTGGGATCTTAACTTTCCTTGGAAAATGGAGAGCCGAGAATTATACAAGAGCACTTTTTACCCCGGCTCAAACGACTTCCTCGTGATGGAATTGTCATGAAAAACTTTATCCTGTTCCTTGGAAATTTAGAGCTCTCATATGCATCTCTTCGGATCTCATCCAATTCATTCATTTTCAATTTTATCTGCTCCCCAGCCATTCTCATGTTAAAATTCAAGGTCTTTATGGCCCAGTAGGCCTTATGCTCCATTTTAACTGGCAGATGGCAAGCTTTTTCATAAACTAGACAGTAGGGAGACATGCCTAAAAAAATCTTATAGGCAATACGGTATGCCCATAAGGCATTGATCAACCTTTCTGACCAATCCTTCTTGCTTGGGTTAACCATTTTTTCTAAAATATTTTTAATCTTCCTATTGGCTAATTCAGCTTGGCTATTGGTTTGTGGGTGGTAAGCAGTCGACACTTTCTGTGTAACGTCATATTTAAACATTAATAATGCAAATGGTCTGTTACAAAAGTGGGTTCCACCATCACTAATCATTGAACGAGGCATCCCAAACCTCGAGAAAATATTTTCTTTTAGGAACTTGACTACGACCCGATTGTTATTAGTCTTGGTTGGGATAGCCACTACCTATTTGGACATGTAGTCCACTGCCAGAAGAATATACAGGTAGCCAAAACACATGGGGAATGGACCCATGAAATCGATGCCTCAATAAGCAAATATTTCAATGACAAACACGGGAGACAGAGGCATCATATTTCGACAGGTCACACTACCCAATCGTTGGCATCTGTTGCATGCCTTGCAATATGAAATACAGTCCTTAATAAGAGAGGGCCAGTAGAAACCTGACTGAAGAATTTTGGCTGAGGTTTTCTTTGCCGAGAAATGTCCACCACAGGCTTGAGAATGACAGAATGCAAGGACGTTTTGCTGTTCATTTTCAGGCACACATCTCCTCATGATCTGGTCAGGGCAATACTTGAACAGGTACATATTGTTGAAGTAAAAATACTTCTCGTCTGTCATAAATCTCCTTTTATCTTTAGGGCTCCACTGTGGCGGTATTTGTCCTATTGCAAGATAATTACAAATGTCAGCATTCCAAGGATAAATAGAATGAATTGACAGTAAATGCTCATCAAGAAAAGAATCAGGGATGGGAATGTGCTCATCGGCCTCTTGCAGCACCAGACGAGATAAATGGTCCGCCACCACGTTCTCCACTCCTTTCTTGTCCTTGATTATCAGGTTAAATTCTTGAAGTAGGAGGATCCACCAGATAATTCTTGGTTTGGCATCCTACTTAGACAATAGATACTTCAAAGCAGAATGATCAGTATAAGCAACCATCGGTGAACCAATGATGTAAGACTGAAATTTATCTAATGCAAATACTACAGCTAACAGCTCTTTTCAGTGGTAGTATAATTCATTTGAGCTTCATTGAGAGTTTTACTAGCATAGTAAATTACATATGGTCTATTCTCCTCCCTTTGACCCAGCACTACGCTGACCGCGTAATCACTCGCGTCGCACATAAGCTCGAAAGGTAAATCCCAGTTGGGTGGTCTCATAATTGGAGGTGTAACAAGCATACTTTTGAGTTTTGAAAAAGATGCCTCGCAACTATCCGACCATTCAAATGGGACATCTTTAGACAATAAATTGGTCAAAGGTTGGGCCAATGCACTAAAATTTTTAATGAATCCACTGTAAAAACGACCTGATATCCTTGACGACTTTCGACGTAGGAAGGTTGGAGATAGCCTGCACCTTTGATTTGTCAACTTCTATTCCTTTTGCCAAAACGATGTGCCCGAGAACAATTCCTTGTGTCACCATGAAGTGACATTTCTCCCAATTCAAAACCAGACTCTTCTCTTCACATCTCTCTAAAACTTTCTCTAAATTTTCCAAGCACCCGTTGAAAGAATCTCCAAAGACTGAGAAGTCATCCATGAATACCTCAACAATCTTCTCCACCATGTCACTAAAGATTCCCATCATGCAACGTTGAAAAGTTCCGGGGGCATTATATAACCCCAAAGACATGCGATGATACACAAAGGTATCGTAGGGACAAGTGAAGGTGGTTTTTTTCTGGTCTTCCAGGGCAATCTCTATCTGATTGTAGCCGGAATATCTATCCAAAAAGCAATAGAAAGGATGCCCTGCTACTTATTCTAGCACTTGATCAAGGAAGGGGATTGAAAAGTGGTCTTTTCTTGTACACAAGTTCAGCTTTCGATAATCAATACAAGTTATCCACCATGTGATCACCCTTGTTGGGATAAGCTCGTTGTCCTCATTCTCCACAACAGTGACACCTGACTTCTTGGGTACTGCTTCCGTGGGACTAACCCACTTACTATCGGCAATTGAAAAAATGATGCCCACGTCAAGTAGTTTCAACACCTCATCCCTCACCATGTCTTTCATGATCGGATTCAACCTCCTTTATGGCTGGCGGAACGGTTTTGCATCCTCCTCAAGATAGATCAGGTGTGTGCAAATGGTGGGATTTATCCCCTTGATGTCTGCAATTTTCCACCCAATTACACCTTTATGTCTCCTCAGCACCTCCAAAAGCTCTTCTTCTTGCTTTGCATCTAACGTTGAACTAACAACCACCGGAAATGACTATTCTTCCCTAAGGTATGCATACTTCAAATGGGAAGGTAATGGCTTCAATTCCAAGTTAGGTTTTTGTATATCGAATGGGAATATCTTTTTGTCTTTGTGTGGGAGTTTTTCAAATGTAGGGGTCCATTTTTTTGCCCCTTTCAAACTTTCCAAGTATTTTTGCTCATCGACTCCTCCATATCAACAACTTTCTCCTCTCTCAAATTGAAAGTGTTCATTAACTCCATGTGCTCTTCTACCAAAGTGTCAATCCGATAAATCTCATATGCTTCCTCCACATCCCCCGGTTGATTGCACAAGTTGAACACATTGAGCTCCATTGTCATATTCCCAAATGCTAGCTTCATAAGACCGTTCCTGCAATTAATCACAGCATTAGATGTGGCAAGAAAAGGTCTACCAAGTATTATAAGGATTTGTGAGCTAAGGTTTGCCACTGGGTGAGTGTCAAGCACAATAAAATCAAAAGGAAAGTAAAATTTATCCACTTGTACTAAAACATCCTCAACTACTCCCCTTGGTGTTCGAACACTATGGTCCGCCAGTTGAAGCGTGATTGGAGTAGGCTTCAGTTGAAGCGTGATTGGTGTTCGAACAACTCCCCTTAAGCTTGAGTTGTTGATACATGGAGTAGGGGAGGAGGTTAACACTCGCTCCCAAATCTAGCAATGCTTGTTCAACTCCGCAATCTCCAATGGTTATGGCAATGGTGGGGCAACTGGGGTCCTTAAACTTTGGAGGAGTGTTTGTCCTGAAAATTAAGCTTACTTGCTCGGTGAGGAAAGCTCTCTTGTGAACATTGAGCCTCTTTTTTATCCTACATAAGTCTTTCAAGATCTTTGCACATGATGAAATTTGCTTTATGGCATCAAGGAGTGGGATGTTTATCTTCGCCTGCTTAAATATTTCAAGAATATCAGCATAATTAGCCACCTGGACAGGTGGCTTCAAACGATTAGAAAAAGGAGCAGGGATAGGGCAAACAATCACACTTTCATCAATCACCTTTCTTTTTCACTTACAACTTCATCTCTATTTTCGCTCTCCTCACCTTTTCTGGCCACACTTTCATTGGCCTCACCCTCATTTTCTCCTTGTTTTGGCAATGGGGCTTTGGGTGTAACCTTTGGCACCACCGTCTTTTCAAATTGTTTGCCACTTTGAAGAGTGGTGACCGTCATGAGTTGTTTATAACTCTCTTGGGTGGGTGAGGCCACTTCGACCACATGTTGGCCCTCAGGGTTTTCTTGGGGTTGATCAGGAAATTTCCCCTTCTCTTGTTGAGACAACCCAATGGCATTAGTGATCTTGGTAAGTTGGGTCTAAATGTCCTTATTGAAAATGGTTTGGATTTGAATGAAGTTGTAAAGCACATCCTCTAAATTCCTCTTATGGGGAAGTTGGTAGGTGGACGGATTTAATGGTCCTTGATTAGAAAAGCCTTGTAAAGGAGGATTTTGTGAAAAATTTTGTTATGGTGGTGTCGACTGATACCCTTGCGGATTTGTCCGTGGGTATTGGGAGCTAGATGCTTGCCCATGACTTGGGTATTGACCTTGTTTGGGAGGCACAGGGGATGAATATGCATTGGACCCATGGAGAATAGAGTTCTCATTCCTCCAACTAAAGTTGGGCTGGTTGCCCTACCCCAGATTGTAAGTGTTGGAATATGGAGAGAATGGAGGCCTTGGTTGGTGTAAGGCATGGACTTGTTCCTGATATGCTTCCCTTAGTGTTGGAATGCTTGGACACTCCGATGTAGAGTGCTCAACATTCTAATAAATAGAACAACCCTCCTCGATTCTTGACACTTGGGACACCTTCTATCTTCTAGTCACCTCAAGGTTCTCTACTTTCCTAGACAACTTGGAAATTTGTGAAAGTAGGTATTCCCGATCTTTTAGCTCATAAATCCCTCCTCCTTTTTGTTGGCCACTCCCTTGAGGCTAAGATCTCGGCACATCGGTAGGATCAGTGATGTGCCATGACTGTGAATTTTTGGACAAGGTATCAAAGTAGTCCAAAGCCTCCTCGGGTTCTTTGTTCAAAAACTCCCCATTGCACATCATGTCTGTAAACTGTCGATGGTCCGATGTAATTCCTTCATTGAAGAAACTAACCAGTTGCCATGGTTTAAAACCATGATGTGGGATAGACTGTAGCAACTCTTTATATCTTCTCCAGCATTGATAAAATTGTTCGTTGGGATTTTCCAAAAAAAATTGAATTTTCTTCTTAAGGGAGGTGGTCTTGTGCGCTAGGAAAAATTTCTTTAAAAATACGGAGATTGCTTCCTCCCACGATGTCACAGACCGAGATCTTAAGGGCTGGAGCCAGGTCTTTGCTTTATCACTCAAGGACAATGGGAACAATTTTATCCTAGCTATTTCTTCCATGTTATGATTAGGGGTGAAAGTTGCAACTATTTCCTTATGTGAAATAAGGGTTCTCACCCTCGATTCCATGGAATTTAGGAAGCAGGTTTAACATCCCCGATTTGACTATGAAGAGATGAGCTGGGACTGGGAGAAGAATGCTTGAGGGTGTGATGCATCGGGTTGGTTGGAGGAAGTCTCTCATTGACCTAGTCGGAGGGTCAAGTGGGATGTTGTTCCCTTTATTCCTAGGGGGGAGAAAATGCACTCTAGGGTTAGGTATTCTAGGTTGTTGCAATCCCCCATCCTCTTGGACGTTAGGATTGATACCTACATCATCAAAATTGTCACCCGCATCCTCGGGTGGGTATTGGTAAATGTTCATATTAGGGTCCATGAATTGCCTAACCAATCGGTGTTGTTCGTCCCGTCCCCACATACAACAAAGAGTCTATAAAAGAAAAACTTTTGACTTTATACAAAAACAAAGATATGTACGTGAACCACGTACCTCAGCCCGTGATGAAAATCACGGGACTTACCTCTATAGTTCAGAAATCGTCTTCTTGATTTGACACTTGCCTTCCCCGACAACGGTGCCAAAAATGATTGTTGGCATAACCTCACCTCCGTTTAACCCCTAAATACTATCCCTCAAACTATGTAATGTATGTGCAAAGGGAAGGATTTCTCTCCCTTCGGATAGTGTCAAAAGAAAGGGCAAGGAGGAAGGGAAATGGGATGATGTTAATATGAGATGTAAATGCACAAAAATACTCCCCAATCGCTAGGAAACTTTTGTGGGTCGTGTTTTACTTGGAAGAGTATTCCAAGGTCGTATCCACGGGGAAGGAAGTAAACCAATGTGAAGGTGATTTGATGAAAATGAAAGTGTAAAAATCTTTGTGGTTGGAAGTTATTTGGTGGAGTGTGTATCAATGCGAATGTAATTAGAAAACAAGTGTTGGCAATCCTAAGAGGTTACTCCACTCGGTATACAATCTCAACTCAAACCATTCCTCCGATCGAGCATGAATGAATGATTGATTCATGGGAAGCCGAGGATGAGGCCAGTGAGTATCTAAGCATAAACCGTGACTCGGCCTACGGTTTATCAAAGAATCACCAAATCATCCACATTCAACCCAGTTAAATCCAACCATTGGTCTTTGAAGAGAGGAATAAAAATGAGTTGAAATCATATACCCAAGAAGAAGTTCCCCTTGGTTTTGCCAACTAAGAAAGTTAGTTACTCATACTTAAAATGGAAATAACAATGAAATGGAAGTGCATTGTAATGAAATGAAGATCTAAAGTAATTAAATGCAATAACTCATAATCTAGGAATGAAAGAGATGCAAAACCATATTTTAGATCTTTGGAAAATGAAGAACTTGAAACATTAATGGTGAAGCATTAATGAGAGCATTAAACTAAGAACCAACATAAAGAAACTAGCATTAATGACATTAAATAAAGTTCTAAAGATCCTTACAAGAGATTACCAGTCAATGCAATGAACAACATATGAAAAACGTAACTTTCTCTCTATAGAAACTACTATTAATCATCATCTACCCTGGAGCTTCTCTCTCTATATTCTATACAATGCAATACATAATAATCTTGAACTCCCCCTTCTCTTGCCTCAATAGCTCTGGGGTAGCCTGGGGTGTCCCTTCCATTCAGGGGTTGCAGGGGCATGGGTTGGACAGGGGTGTGCAGAACTTGTCTACATGCCCAACTTCTTCCTCTCTCTCTTTCTTCATTGATGAGCCAAGCTCCAAACATCCAATCTATGGTGTGAACAAGGTGAATAGTGTTATGGGCATGTCAGTGGAGTAGGGGAGAGTTGATAGTGGGGTCCACAAAGGAACTGGAGAAGATCTACAAAATTTTGGGTCTGTCAGGCGGATCGTACCAGTATGCGTAATGGTACGACGAACTCCAGTAGGTTTAGCGTACCAGTATGCGTACTGGTACGGAGAACTCCAGTAGGTTTAGCATAGCGGTGTGCGTAGCGGTACGATTGACACCCGTAGCATTAGCGTTCCGGTACACGTACTGGTACGGTTTAACTGGTTTTCTGATTTTCTGTTATTCTCCTGACCCGAGCTATCTCCATGCTAGCTTTTTCATTCTTATTCCACTCAACTGGGTTGGGGGGGCTTAAGAAGGCTATTTTGCACATCCTTTACCTGCAAACATCAACTACCATAGTTAAGAACAAAATTAGCTGAACTCCTATCCTTTAATCACAAAAATTACTCAATTAATCAATGATTAGCACATTGAATCATACAATATTTTATGCTAATCACACTGTTGCACTCTATGGCCCATACCAAGAGAGCGGGGTCCAACTCTCCTCCACCCGCTGAGCCCAATTGCCACAAGAAGAGTGGTAAGGGACCAAGCATGGACCCTGAGGAACAACGAAAGAGGGCGAGGATGATAGCACGACTTCTGTTTATTGGGGACAAGGGTGTCATATGTGAGCGACATCTTGATTTCATTTCGCTTACCCCCACGACATGAGGTGGTAAAAATCATCGAACGACATGGGATGCAGTTCTGGTTTGAACCTGTTGAGGGGTATAACCTATCCCTGTGCAGAGAATTATACCAGACACTTAAGGTGGTGACAGTGTATTATGGGAAGACACTGAGAGCCAACGTGCAGGGCAAGGTGTTCGATGTCACCCTGGATGTCATTGCCACCCTCCTAGGGGATTATCAGAGACCCCCACCTTTCCTGCCCGTGTATCCTCACAATGTGGACAAACCGAAGACTAAGGTCGAGTTTGTTGCGTTGATGTAGGAAGATCCTTCAACATTTAGGGGAACTGTGCATAATAGGGGCTTGAAGCATGTGTAAGTGCTGTTAAACAAACTTCTTTGTTATAACCTTCTCCCGAGAGCTGCAAAAAAGAAGCCAAGTATGGAGAAGTTAGCCCTTCTTGATGTCGGGGAAAATAATTGATTTTGCTGTGATTATTTGGGAGGTGATGAAGGATTTTGCCACAACTGTGAAGCCAATAACCAACTTGCCATGCGGGAGTCTGGTGACCCAAATGTGCAAGCACTTTAAGCTGAAGGGTTATGCTTTCAATAAGATCACCCCTCATGAGACAGGAGCTATTGGCAAACCAGCAGCAAAAAGAGGAAAGCAATGAGTTGAGCTGAGCGAGCTCAAATAGAGGCTGACTTGGATGACATGCTGCCCACTGCTCCCACTAGGCCATTCACATCTGTGCCAATGCATTCAACAGACCAATGTATTGATGCATTTAAGGGATCAATGCAAGGGATGATGGCCATGATAAAAGAACTCTTCATGCATACTTTCCCTGGGAAGCCCATCCCTAGTGGATCCCCTACTCCTGTTGGTGGCACTTCTACTTCTGGTCCTTCTACGTCAAGAGTGGTTGATGATGATGATGAGGAGGAGGAAGATGATGAGGAAGATGATAAGGAAGAGGATGATGAGGATGATGGTGATGAAGAATAAGATTGTATTTGGTTTTTCTTTTTGGTGTCTTGTTGGATTGGGATGGATGTTGTTAGAAAAGAGTTGTAGGCTATTTTGTTTGTTTTTGATGTCCTACTCGATGTACTCCAACTCAATGACATATTTATGGAAAACCATGGTTTGACAAATTGTGTTCATGTTTATGTTGTGAATTGTATTATGATTTTTACTTTTAAATCGTATGGATGAATGGAAGTTTGAATGGATTGATTATGCATGATGATGTCTTGTTTCATGCTACAAATAACTTGTTTGCTAGGGACTAGCAAAACTTAAGTTGGGGGGTGTGATTAGAACAAAATATTGCATATTTATATGTGTTAACCATCCATTAATTAACGGTTTTTATGATTCTAAAGATGGAAGTTATATATATTGAGTTATTAATGATGACATTTTGTATTTGCAGTAAAAAGGTGTTAACAAGACTCCCCTTAGCACTTCAACAACGATGGAGATAAAAGGGGATGAAAGAATGAGAATTGGAAAGCTTAACGGTGGCTGATGCAACAGAAGCAGCAAAAACAGCAGACACCGTACTGGTACAGCGTACCGGTACGTGATTAACACTCAAAATTGCATTTTCTTATGCCATTTTTTGGACTAATTATGTTTTGGTGGAGCTTAAAGGATGATGTTTCAGGTCTTAAAGCGAACAAGGGTCCAAAGGCACCAAAAACCAGCCCTTGGTGACAATCACAGCATTTTATGGAACTAGTTGTAGAAGCTTGAAATAAGGAAGAAACGTTCGAACGTCAAACACCGTTTGAACGGTCATGGTGAACAGGCCAGAAAACTGCTATCTGTGTTGCAGGAAAAATTCAAGATCTTGGAGATTCAAGAACTACGTACGAACTGTACTCAACGTTTGAACGCTTACTGAAGCAACGACAAGATCAGACTGACTAAAGATATGGCGTATTGCAAACATGCAGAATTGCAGTCAGAAGACCCAGGCACTTGAGTGCCACGTTCGAACGGTGGCCACCGTTCGAACGCCCCAGGAATTATTGGACAGATCAGCTAAGACTCAGCAAAGACCTGGAGGAAAGATTTACTTGAAGACTTGGAGGAAGATTTTGGATAGAAACCATGTGTGGACTGATATAATTGTCATGGACTGCATCCTCCTGACGTTTGAACGGCAGAGAGCAAAGACAAAGGTACCGTTCGAACGCCCAAATCGTTCGAACGGTATGGACAGACTGCCTGCAGAGTGGTTGGCATTTTAATTTGACTTTGACGCCCAGCTCTATTCTTTTACCCCCTCCCTGCCTTCTCCTTACCTAAAAATACACTTAGTTTTGTAGAGAAGAGGGGGGGACTCATGGGTGAAACCATTTGAGGGATTCATCACTTAGCATTTCATTTCATCCATTTCAATTCTAGTCTTAGTCTTTCTTTTTGTTAGAAGAAGTGGGGAGTTTAGATTCCCACTCATTTCCTTTACGTTAATGTTCACATTTACATTTACCTAAGAATTGTAATTCCTTTATTTACTTTAAGTCTTTACATTTATGTTCTTGATTTACATTTAAGTCTTTACATTTATGTTTTTGATTTACATTTAGTCTTTACATTTATGTCTTTATTTACTTCTAGTTTTGACATTTATGTTCTTACATACATGCTTTTACTTATGTCTAGCACTTTCATTATTTGAGCTCCCTTCTTGCTTAGAGGAGTGAAACTCTTCCACTATTCTAAAGCTTTACCAAAGCCGTGAAGGGTGGAACATGATTCACTCATTCTTCGTTGAAGATTAGCTCTTTGTTAATTATACGTTTGCTTTGTGAGAACCTCTACTTAGAGGGATGAGCATCACTCACTTTATTATTTTATCAAAGCTATGAAGAGTGAGTAGTTTCTCATCCACTCTTTAGTAAGAGGTAAAGGACATGTGTTGATTATTCGGATATCATACAATTCTTTGTTCGAATTCTTAATGTACATATTCCCTTGATTTTGGATGATTGATTGCATCTAGCAAAGCTAAAGTACTTTGTATAATCGATAGTCTTTCTATGACACGGATGACTCCTGCATAGAAAGACTCTTCGTTTCAAGGCAAGTACCCCGGCTAGATCTTCATGACTACCCTTTAATCATCCCCCTTTTTCAAACTTCAGTTAAAAGGATGAACTATTAAAGTCATGGTTGAATGTCATGAAGAATTACTTGTTTGTTTGTACGCGCGATAACTCTCGGTGCAAATGATTCTTGTAAACTTCAGGTAAGACCTTAGAACCATGACCTTAATAGGCCATTTCTATCTTCCGATTGACTCGCCGTTGACACGAGAGTTAATTGAGTCATCAAGCAAAAATATAAGATTTCGGGTAATTAACCACATGTCCCGATCCTCGAACTAAAGAGTGATTTCTCTGCCATTTGAATCAATCTTATATTTTGTCTAGAAAATTCTTTAAAAGGAACTTAATATTATGTTCAAGGAATTCACCCACATCTCACAACCCTAAAAAAAAAAACTCAAAAGTTACAATCAATTGGTTTCTTTCACCGATTACTTTAGAACACCAAAACTACTGGTTCCCTGTGGATTCGACTCCGGACTCAAACCGGATTATTACTACAACTTGACTGCCTGCACTTGGGTGTACACATTTCGGATCAAGTCAATTTTTTGGCGCCGTTGCCGGGGAACCTTGTAAAGGTGTTTTACAGGTATCTGAAGAAGCACGGGTCACCGCAGTTTAACGTATTTCCAGGAATCATACTGGTAAAATCGAAACATTGGGAACAATGTTCATTCTAAGTTGGGGGGTGTGAGCACTTGTAGTTCATAATTTGCCTATGTTTTGTACTTGTAACTCATAATTTACATGTGTTTTGTTCTTGTACCCGTGCCAGAAAAAATTTAAATTTTTGTTGCCTTTCTATATATGGGAGTCAGTTTAAAATTGTCTTTGTGACTGGCAGACGTTAAAGAACCAGATAGTGGGTCTAGGAATCATGGATGTCAAACTTTTTTGGTTTAGTCTAGGAGCTCTATGCAATTTTCCATCAGATGTGCATAATGTGATCATGAGAAAAGCAAGGCTGGTAAGGAAAAATGAGATCCGAGAGTAGCAAGCAAAACCCCTCTGTGGCAGGAGCACTTTTGCTAAATGCCGACGTGCCAAGAGACTTGGTGCTTGTAAACAGTGTGGCCGAGTATTTCATGATAAAAGATACAATCAGTGCTCTGAACCGATTTTTGGTCGCACACTCGATCGATTAGACTGGATAGTGAATGGGCAGAGTAAGGATTATCCTGACACGCCATCCTATTCCGGTGTTATTCTCAACCAGTTTGTGCCACAAGAGATTAGGAGAGTCACTGGTAGTTCAAGCTACATAGAGGATGACTCGGATTAAGATTGTTTTTCGATAAGCTGTGGAATGATTTTGTGTTGTGGAATGAAAGCCAATGGTCCAAATCTTGAAAAAAAAATTTAGTACATATTTTTTCTGCTATTTGATTTCTGCTTTGAAAATATGGGTTGAGTAAGGAATGTCCCAAAAAAACCAACCTCAAGTGTGGGTGGGGATTTATCCTGAGACGCCATGAATTTTTGTTTTGAATTTGTGATGTTTAGCCTTCTCTGATTGTGTATAGTGTAGCAGAAAATTTTAATTTTCATCTACCGTTCGAACGTTGGTTCCGTTCGAACACATGATGCTTGCAGTACTTTGCCTTGGATGAACTCTCGGATGAAAACACTATGGAAAACGCAGAGTACTGGGAGCAACACATTTGAGTTTTGGTTTAACCGTTCGAATGTTGAGTACCATTCGAACGCTTGGTTAAAATTCTTTATACAACCGTTCGATCGTTGAGTTCCGTTCAAACGGTGCGACGCGAACTATAAAAGCCTGATCGTCTTTTTTATTTCAGAAACCCCCAAATCATTCTAAAATTCCCCAACCCTAGGGCTCGTTTCTTATTTCCCATACCCTAATCTTCCCACACACCCCAAGAAACATCAATTAGACTCTCCCCTGCCCTTCTCTAGCTAAAAAGCACCTACCTCAGACCTCAAGACCTAAGATTCAGTCCTCCCTCAGACTCCCCACCGTTCGAACGCAATGCCTAGGATGAAGATTCCTGCTAAACGCAAGCCACCAGTGAACGAAGAACCTGATTGGGTTGAGGAGGTGATCTTAGATGAAAAAGGCAGAGAGAAGAAGAAGAGGTACGATCGTACCAGATTTCCAAATGCAATGAAGGCAAAGAGGTATGAAAAAAAATTTAGGAACCAAGCGGTGGTGTGTGAGAGAGACATTGTAGTCTCTGATTTTTCTGAATTATGCCTGCTGGAAGAGTTGAAGAGGAGAGATTGGGTGTAGCATTTGAGGAATGGGGGGAAGGGCATTTTTGACTTGGTGCAGGAGTTCTACTCCAACGCTGAAATCATCAATGTCACCATTCTAACTTACGTACGGGGAATCCACATCGATGTGGATGAGGCATATCTCAAAGAAATTAGACCCAAACTACCTCGCCACGTATCCTCCAAAGCAAAATGTTGAGCTGAATAGGATAGGAAGAGAATTGACCAGAGATGTGAACTTTTCGTGGGGAGGGAGAAATTTTCTAAAACAATGGGAGTTGACCGACAAATATAGAATGCTTAACTTGATTGCGATCTCCAACCTCGCCCCACTAAAAAGGAAAAATGAGTTTTTGCCGGAGATGGCTCGCCTCTTATATGCTATAGGAAGAGGTCATAGCATCGACCTTCCCTCCCTTATCCTTAATAAAATCAAGAAAGGGTGCAACGTGAAGAAAAGTAAGTTACCTTTCGGCACTTTGGAGACAGAGATTTGTTAAGAAAGTGGAGTGTGGGAGAGGCCCGAGATGGAGATACAGTTGCCAATAGGGCAACTTGACAAGAGCTCATTCAAGAGGAGCAAGGGGCATAGTGACCCCTCAGCAAGAAGGCAAGATAGGCCACCAGTTCAGGGAGGGGATGAAGTACACGAGGAGCTAGACCGAGAGGAGGAGAGAGAGCTAGAGAGAGAGATGGAGGAGGAGAGAGCACAGCCTGACCAGGCAGGACCTAGCTCCAGCACTCGGAGATCCCTTAGGGAGGTGATGACTGGGATTGAGTGCACTCAAGCTGAGATTCTCCGACATCAAACTGAGATCTTCAAACAACAGGAGGAGATTCTTAGCTATCTTAGGGGTGGAGCTAGGAGAGATTGAGAGGGGATTACTGTGAATGTTGTAGTTGTTTGTTTACTTGTGTTTTAGTATGTTTGTGTGTTTTCTTAGGTAGTTTCAAGTCTTGTGTTGTTCTTTTTAGTGCCTCTTTTGGATGAATTGAATCATTAATGATTGATGTACCGAATGAACATATCTTTTGAATGGAATGATTCAATTTATCATATTTTTTTTTGGTTGAAAGCATTTATAAATTGAAAATAAACTCTTGTCAATAAAAATGCATGTGGATTTTGAGATTTCTTGTTAAAGTAACTAATCACATGATCCGTTTGACACACGTTCTAGTAATATTAAACTCGGGTCACAACTCTTTTAACTGATATGATTTCTATGCTTATATTATCAAATGAACATGAGTATTTGTTGTTCTCAAAGTACACAGTGATCAAACTCGAAAATGGAATCGGTATATAAGCGACATTCCCAGATACACCTGACATGATCAGTGGAGATTATGAAGGACACTATGGTAAGATTTGAACCTTGCGATGCTTCAGAGAGAACACCCACGTTTACTCAAGAAAAGGTTTTCATTCATTGTCTATCTTTCAATAATCTCTTTAATTTTGTTTTGATTAATACAACTAATGTGATCTATTGACATATCCAGCAATAATTACAGGCAAGATGACACATGCGTATACACATACTTGAGAAAGGATCTTAGGCCATCTTTGGATTCAAATTTGAGCCTCAGCCAATCCTTTTGCAAAAGTATGACCGTAGTCAGCCATGATTGAGCCCTCAAATGATGAATTCTCTTCCAAGAAGCCCATATGATGACCAAGCCCCAAGAAAAATACTTGACCTACCTTGCTATCTAATTTTCTTGCACCCTTGTTTGAACCTGAATGATACAAGAAAAGAGAATGGTGGCTACTGTTCCATGAAAGAAGAGAAAATCGGTGATAACAACCGAAAAAGGGAAAAGAGATAAAAAGGACAGAGAATTACCAAAAAAGTGGAAAATGGGAAAAATGAAAGAAAGAAAGCCCATTCCCAGAAAAATATCAAAAAGCCAAACAGAGGTGTGCGAAAATGCATAAAGGAGATAGCGTTTTTGAAAACTCCATTGACGTCGTTTCATTAGCCACTAACCTCTAGCCACATTACAACCCATGAAAGCCCTAAGTGATCTCAAGTCTGTGCATATGCATGTTGTCGATCAAGGGTTGGGATATGTTATATAGCATTTTGTTATTTGCATTAATATTCTTCCTTGAGATTATGCCAAGAACATGATTAGACTATTTGCTAAAAAGTTTCATTCCTTTACTAAATTATGCATGTAATTTCGAATTGGCCATCTTCTAATTACATGCTCAGTGAGAAACAAGTCACCATACTCCGAGTGAATCTTTTGCTGAGAGTATTCCTGTGAGAGATTTGTGAAATCAAAACTATCCATGGAGGGTGGTAAAAGTGGAATGTTTGTTACATATTCATTCTTGTTTCTAGAATGATTACCCAACTACAAAGGAATTTCAAATGCTAATGTGTAAAAATGCTAACTTTTGCATAGGGATAATATCAATGGTAAAGATGTAGGTGTCTCAAAGACCATGATGATAATTCACTTTAAATAGCAATCTCACATTTCCATTTGTTCGACCGAAGTTTGTGGGTAGCTTCACTGAAAACTCTCACAAGACAACACTCATCCTCTAGGGTAAACCTAGAGGTTTAACGGCTTGTTGCATAAGCTAAATGCAATCGGATAACCAACGAAAAAGGAGTTAGGAATAGATTTATTTTTAATTAATTTTTGTATTACTAGGGACTAGTAATATCTAGGTTGGGGGGTGTGATTAACACTTAAAATAGCATATTCTTATGCAATGTTTTTGACTAATTATGCTTTGGTGGAGCTTAAAGGATGAGGTTTCAGGTCTTAAAGTGAACAAGGGTCCAAAGGCACCAAAAAGCAGCCCTTGGTGACAATCACCACATTTTATGGAACTAGTTGCAGAAGCTTGAAATAAGGAAGAAACGTTCGAAAGTCAAACACCGTTCGAACGGTCATGGTGAACAGGCCAGAAAACTGCTATCTGTGTTATAGGAAAAATCCAAGATCCTGGAGATTCAAGAACTACGTTCGAACGGTACTCAACGTTCAAACGCTTACTGGAGCAAGGACAAGATCAGAGTGACTAAAGACATGGCGTGTTGCAGATTTGCAGAATTGCAGTCAGAAGACCCAGGCACTTGAGTGCCACCGTTCGAACGGTGGCCACCGTTCGAACGCCCAAGGAATTATTGGACAGATCAGCTAAGACTCAGCAAGGACCTGGAGGAAAGATTTACTTGAAGACTTGGAGGAAGATTTTGGACAGAAACCACGTGTGGACTGACATAATTGGCATGGACTGCATCCTCCTGACGTTTGAACGGCAGAGAGCAAAGACAAAGGTACCGTTTGAACGCCCAAACCGTTCGAACGGTATGAATAGATTGCCTGCAGAGTGGTTGGCATTTCACTTTGACTTTGACGCCCAGCTCTATTCTTTTACCCCCTTCCTGCCTTCTCCTTACCTAAAAATACACTTAGTTTTGTAGAGAAGAGGGGGGGACTCATGGGTGAAACCATTTGAGGGATTCATCACTTAGCATTTCATTTCATCCATTTCAATTCTTGTCTTAGTCTTTCTTTTTGTTAGAAGAAGTGGGGAGTTTAGATTCCCACTCATTTCCTTTACGTTAATGTTCACATTTACATTTACCTAAGAATTGTAATTCCTTTATTTACTTTAAGTCTTTACATTTATGTTCTTGATTTACATTTAAGTCTTTACATTTATGTTTTTGATTTACATTTAGTCTTTACATTTATGTCTTTATTTACTTCTATTTTTTACATTTATGCTCTTACATACATGTTTTTACTTATGTCTTGCACTTTCATTATTTGAGCTCCCTTCTTGCTTAGAGGAGTGAAACTCTTCCACTTTTCTAAAGCTTTACCAAAGCCATGAAGGGTGGAACGTGATTCACTCATTCGTCGTTGAAGATTAGCTCTTTGTTAATTATATGTTTGCTTTGTGAGATCCTCTATTTAGAGTGATGAGCATCACTCACTTTATTAGTTTTATCAAAGCTATGAAGAGTGAGTAGCTTCTCATCCACTCTTTAGAGGTAAAGGACATGTGTTGATTATCCGGATATCATACGATGCTTTGTTCGAATTCTTAATGTTCATAGTCCCTTGCTTTTGGATGATTGATTGCATCTAGCAAAGCTAAAGTACTTTGTATAATCGATAGTCTTCCTATGACACGGATGACTCCTGCGTAGAAAGACTCTTGGTTTCAAGGCAAGCACCCTGGCTAGATCTTCATGACTACCCTTTAATCATCCCCCTACGCCAAACTTTAGTTAAAAGGATGAACTATTAAAGTCATGGTTGAATGTCATGAAGAATTACTTGTTTGTTTGTACACGCGATAACTCTCGGTACAAATGATTCTTGTAAACTTCTGGTAAGACCTTAGAACCCTGACCTTAATAGGCCTTTTCTATCTTCCGATTGACTCGCCGTAGACAGGGGAGTTAATTGAGTCATCAAGCAAAAATATAAGATTTCGGATAATTAACCACATGTCCCGATCCTCGAACTAAAGAGTGATTTCTCTGCCATTTGAATCAATCTTATATTTTGTCTAGAAAATTCTTTGAAAGGAACTTAATATTCTGTTCAAGGAATTCACCCACATCTCATAACCCTAAAAAAAAAACTCAAAAGTTACAATCAATTGGTTTCTTTCACCGTTTACTTTAGAACACCAAAACTACTGGTTCCCCGTGGATTCGACTCCGGACTCAAACCGGATTATTACTACCACTTGACCGCCTGCACTTGGGTGTACACATTTTGGATCAAGTCAGTACGCAAAGACAACTAGAGTTCAAGGTACAAGTACGCAGTACCGGTACGCTGTACCAGTACTGTCTGTTTATTTCTTCCCCAAATCTCTGCAGCAGAAGCTCTGTCACTTTGCGGACCCCACCAACAACTCTCCCCTACTCCCCTAACACGCCCACAATACTATTCACCTTGTTTACACCTTGGATTGGATGTTTGGAGCTTGGATCATCAATGAAGAGAGAAAGAGAGAGAGAGAGAGGAAGGAGCTGGGTGTGCAGACAAGCTTTGCACACCCCTATTCAACCCATGCCCTCGGCAACCTAGGGATGGGATAGATAACCCAAGCTACCCCAGAGCTCTAGAGGCACGTTTTGGAGGGAAGATAGAGGGGGTAGTTCATCATTATTGAGTGTGTAGAGATATATAAAAATAACTCCTTGGTAGAAGACGATGAATAGTATTTTTAGAAAGATAAATTGATTTTTCTGCTTTTTTTTCATTACATTGTCGTGTAATCTATTGTAAGGATCCTTAGAACTTCATTGAATGTCATTAATGTTAATTTCCTTCATGTTTCTTGTTGGTTTAATGCCTATTTAAAGATTTACCATTAATATTCCTAGTCTTTCAGTTTTTTAGCAATAAAATGGGTTTGACATGCTTTCACCTTTAGCCTTTAATTTCTTGCATTTAGTTACTCTAAATCTTTATAGGTTCTCATGAACTCTCATTACATTGTCGGTTTCATTTCAAGCATGAATAGCTAAATCATCAAGTTGGTAAATCCAAGGGAAACCTCCACTTGGGTATACCATTCCAACTCATTCTCCTTCATCCCTTATGAGTTCCATGGTTCGGTTTGACCAGGTTGAGAGTGGATGAGTTGGTGAGTCTTTGATATTCCGTAGACATCGTCACGGTTTATGCTTAGATCCTCACCAATTTTATTCCTAGCTTCCCGCGAATCAGTCGTTCATTCATGCTCTATCGGAGGAGGGTTTTGAGTTGGGATGATATCTCCATTGGAGTGACCTCTTGGGCTTGCCAACATTTATTTTCTCATTACATTCTCATTGGTACACACTTCACCAAACAACTTTCAACCACAAAGATTTTACACTTTCATTTTTATCAAATCACCTTCACATTGGTTTACTTCCTTCCTCGTGGAATCGACCTTGGAATACCACCAAGTAAAATACGACCCATGAAAGTCTCCTTACGATTGGGGAGCATTTTTGTGCATTTACATCTCATATTTATATCATCCCATTTTCCTTCCTCTTTTCCCTTTCTTTTGACACTATCCCAAGGGAGAGAAATTCGTCCCTTCTTTCATACATTGCATAGTTAAGGGATAGTAATTAGGGGTTAAGGGAGGCAAGGTAAACAAACAATCACTCTCCCCATGTCAGAGTCTGCAAGTTCTGGGAGGCCGTTACGCAATTCCACCATACTTGGGCTACTCCTTCTAGCTGGAATGCAGCTAGTCTTATCTTAGTGGCATCCGAGGTGATTTCCATTGCCCTTAAGATTTTATTGACTTGTTGGAACCAATGGTCGGCTACCATAGGGTTTAGCCCTCCCTTAAAAATTGGAGTTTTGTGTGCTTTAAAGTGTTGGAGGTTACTTATGCCTCCTTGATTTGCACTAGTGCTAGCTTTTGCAACCGTAGCTGCCATCATGCCTATTGTTTCCATAAAAGTTTGTAGGTTGAAGACTGGTGGGGGTTGATTATTGTTCCGCCCGTCGCCTCGGCGTCCTCTCCTTCTACTTTCCATCTACACACATGTCAAACGGCAACAACACACTAACTTAGTATCCCGAACTAGGGATCAAGTGGAAACTTTGAGAATTTTCTCATTGTCCCCCTAGTAGAACGTATGTTTTGTACTAGTAAACATTTAAATCCCAGAACCATCTCGTTCACCCTTTTCCACTCTTCAGGTTATGTTTTCTAACCCTAGTGTGTCCATTTCCATACACATTTTACTATGTATATAATTCACATAACAAATACCACATAACATGTAGCAATTTAAGCACACACATGCAATACACAATGGAATGAAATGGTTTAGACACATGCCCCATCAAGCCTTAAGTAATTCGTATACCTAGGCTCTGATACCAAGCTGTGACGCCCCAAAATTCGGGGTCCTTTATCAACCATTGACCATCGTCAACTGATTGTTGGAAAACATTGTTGTTCCTAAGCTCCTAACATGAACCCTCAAATATGTATATGGCTTATGTGTGTGGGTGAGTGTCACTCTCACTCGAATTCATGCAAGAGAAAGGGCAACGGAATGGTGGTGATGAAATGAACAAAATATATGTGAAATGTGAAATGAAATGTGTGTGTGGTGAACAAAAGTGCTCCCCAATCGCAAGGAATCTTTTGAGTGTAGTTGTTTTACTTGGAAAAGTATTCCAAAGTCGTCTCCTCAGGGAAGGAAAGTTCAAGTTTGTGAAGGTGATTTTATTGCAAAAGAAAAAAATGTAAATCTTGTAGTTCGTTTTGATGAGTTTTGTTCTTAATGAAAATGCAAGAAAATAAGTGTTGGCTAATTCAAAAGGTTCACTCCAATGGGAATGCCCAATCAACTCAAAACCTTCCTCCGAGGGTTTATAGATGAACGATTGACTCGTGGGAAGCTAGGGACGAGATGGTGAGGATTTAAGCATAAACCGTGACTAGGCTTATGGAATATCAAAGACTCACAATCTCATCCACCCTCAACCCAATCAAACCGAACCATCGTACCCCGAGAGAGGAAAGAAAATGAGTTGAAAATGAATCCAAGAGGTGGTCTCCCTTGAATTAGCCAACTAAAAATCTAGCTAATCACGTTTGCAAGAAAGAAAAACATAATGTAAAGAGACATAATGAAGGCATGAAGAATAGAACATAACTTAAAGCATGAAAAGTTAAACTAAGAAGAAAAATATGCAATACCCATTTTAAACTTGAAATGAAGAAAAACTTAATACAACAATGGTAGATTCAAGAACACGTAACTAAACTTACAATATACTTGAAATGAATGAGATTAAAGTGCAAGAGTTAAGGATTACAAGAGTCTTACAATAAACTACAATTGAAAAGATGGAAGAAAATGCAAAACCATTAATTTCTCACACTATGTCACTATTCATCATCTACTTCCTTGGGAGCTTTCTAAGCTTAGGTAGCCACCCTTCAAATGGTTGTGTAATGCTGAATGTAATAGAGTCTGAGCCTTCAATTTTCGTGCATGGTGGTCCCCCTAAGGTGTGTGCAGGCTTCCCATCAAGAGGAGGCTGAATGGAAGGGTCTTAATAGGCTATGACAGCCTACCCAGCAATTCCCTGGCAACCCACTTCCCAACCATCCTCATTAATGCAATGGCCTTTAAAGTCTTTAAATTGTGTAAGAGAGGCATGTAAATGTGTAAGGAAATGTTGGGGGGCCAGTGGAACCCCCAAGCAAGTGGAGCTGAGTTACAGGCGATTCGGGCATGTTCAGGCGAGCATTCCGGTACACTAAACCTTCTGGAGTCGGGCATACCGGTACACAGTGTCGGTACTGTGTACCGGTGCTGTTTTTCTACTCTAGACCACTTTTTGTAGAATTAGTATAACTTTTGATTCAACTGTTGGATGGAGCTAAAATTTTGGCACAATACAGAAGACATCTCGATCTACAACTTTCATGCTTTGAACTTTTTCATATTCGAAGTGGATCATGGTAAAAATGGAGGAAAATCGAGCCTCTACTTCTAAATGATGTGGCAGCTGGAGCCTTTGTTCCCAAACACCAATACCTCCTTGATTTCTTCATTTTTAAGCCTCCAAATCTCAATGTATTGTGTCCATGCCTTCACCACACATCCATCACAGTTGCAATGTCCTAAAATTAATGATTTAAGCTATTAAAAACATGCAACATCGAAATTTTAATATTATTCATAAAATCGGTTAACTCTAAGTACTTAGATACAAAAGTTGAGTTAAAATGCATGTAATGAGGCCTTTACATATGAAATATTATGCACTCATCATCAACGGAAGCACCCGTGGATGTCACTTGACTTGACACCATGTCGATAATCTTTCCCATAACTGGGGTTTTTACCCACAATTGTGATATGCGTTCTTTTAATCATTTAAACCCAACCAAGGTCCAATATGCCTCAAAATACCTCATTTATAGTCCATTCACCCCCTTTAATTGAAAGGTTACATAGCCCAAAGGCCCTGCAAAACAATTTTAAAATTTCAGATTTTTGAAAGAGCTACTGGTAGGTGTTTATGGACCTATCGGTAGTTCGGGTCCACTGGACCATGAGCTCCCAGTTGACTACCGGTAGTTGTTACCTGTTAAACCATGAGCTACCGGTTGACTACGGTAGTTGTTACCTCCTGGACCATGAGCTACCGGTAGTTCGTGCTCAGAAGGCAAAATTTTACCTGTTAACTACTGGTAGTTCCTACCGGTAGGTTTAAATCAGATTTGCCTACTTCACTTATTTTTCATTTACAATTTATTCCAAACCTTTTTAAAACCAACCTAACCCTAACATAACATGTATTTAGGCATCCCACATGGTTTATACAAGATCTATTACAACATTCGCATGCGATTTCATTTAATTACATGTCAAACTAAACATTCATCGTAATTTTACAAATTACTCAAAATAAGCCAGATTCCAGCTTCTTCATCCATGAGGCTCAAAGTGAGAACCATCCACCGGCGTAAACCCCATACCTGAAATATTTTTCCATAAAGGGTGAGCCATACTCAATAGAGTATTTCGTAAATAGGCTACTCTCTAACCAAATGCACATGAAATGCTCATATGCTACCAATTCACCATTCATACATTCCAAGCATGAATATGCTATCAATGTTGAAAATTTACAATATAATGCTATGGAATGAGATGAAACTCACTCTCACTACCCAACTTGAGCCCTTCCCGGCTCCTCGACACATGTAATTGTTAATGTGCATTTGCTCGTCATCATGATCCCAAGCCCTTCTCCACTCTCCAACACATGTAATTTCCCATCCGAGCTCTAAAAAAATTCAGGTTTGCAACCCGAACCATGGTGGCAAATTTCCAGTTTTTCCTTTATTCATAAAAGTTCAAATTTACCCTAGTTTTTATACAAGGTCTCTAAAGTGTCCGTGATCTTCATACTCAAGAAATGAGTGAACTTGGTGAGTCTATCTACAATGACCCATACGACATTATGCCCTCTGGAAGTCCATTAAAAGCCAAACATGAAGTCCATTGTGATGTGATCCCACTTCCACTCTGGGATAGGCAAGGATTGTAGTAATCCCCTGGATTTCTGATGCTCAATTTTCACCTGCTGACGCACCACGCACTATAAAACGTACTTGGCCAAATCTTGTTTCATCCCTTTCCACCAATATCGGCGCTTCATGTCCTTATACATCTTTGTACTATCCGGATGTATGGAGACCTTTGAACGATGACATTCACCCAACACTTCTTCACTTACTTTATAATGCCCCAAAAACCACCCTGGATGGCATTACATTCTAGAACCATTTACATACTGGGAGCACTAAGATATTTTATCAATAAATAAATTCCATTCATCATAGATATATAGTGTCTGCTACATTGTCCCAAAAGAATAGGCACATCCAAGCATTTATATTCCAACAAAATTAACTAATTGTAACGCAGCGGAAATTACAAAAATAAACTAGACTTTACATTGTTCAAAAGAATATCCTAGTCTAGTACAAAAGTAAACGACATCTCTAGATGTCCCACTCGGGATCCAAATGTCCCTGCAGTGAAGTCCGTCCATGGCCCGACTAGTTAGCACCGAGCTCATCCTCTTGCACAAACTTTGAAAAATGTTCAACTGTAGGGGATGAGCACGAAGCTCTGTAGCAAAATCTTTCAAAACTCAAACAAGGTTTAGAAAAAATATAAAATAGGTCGATCTCATTTAACAAAATAACATATATAGCTTTTGAAATAAAACAAGGACATTTATGTAGATCTCAAGTTTATACAACCGCAATAATCAAATGGAAACATTAGAAAACATTTCTCGAAGAAAGCATTTCCAAATAGTTAGGAAAAACGCCTACCGTTACATTGTCCCATACCAATGCACCGGTTCCGACATAATCCAATCCATGTTCTCACATAATTATATAGATATATATTGGTTCATCCCATGCCATGTATGTTGATTGCTTCCCATGAATCTACCCAACGACTATACCTAGTTCACCAATCACAATCAGATTACAAGCACTTTGGGAAAGGGAGTCTACCATACCAATGGCAGTGACGAGTCCTTTCCGAGGAAAGGTATTCCAACCCTAGTTCGAACTCCAGTGAACGATAGTGCTCGCATTACCAAATGGCACCCCACTACAAATGTTAGAAAACTATCTCACTCCCACCTGGGTAAACTAACCTCTAACACTCTACGACATCTCTCGATGGCAATTCAAGTCCCTCACAACAACCAGACAATAAGAAAATCAACATATTCTTAATGACAAGCATATTTATAAAAATTCTCAATTTCATCATGTGACAATTTCAATAATCAACTAAGAAAAATACAAGATATCACAATTCAATCATTTATTACTCCATACAAAGTTCTATGGTTCTAACATCAATAATGAAGGAAAAATTTGAGAAGAAAATTCATCACTCTCCAAAATCTAGGGTTTTTAAAACAAAAGAGGGATTTCGTGGGTATTCAACCCTAACTTTGTTAAAAACATGTAATCTTTGCCCAAAAGACTAAGAGAGGATGATTTTATATCATATATAGAGCATTTAGAGCAAAACATATATATATACATAAACCATAATCTAAATGAAAGAGAAAGAAAGGAAATCTCCTACCTTGACTCTTGAAATCTAGGTTTTGATGGACTCAAAGGTATAAATCCCTTCAAAGCAAGTGTTTCTCTCTTCCTTTCTTCCTCTCTTTTTCTCCTTTCTTTCTCTCTTAGGGTTTCTAAGGATGGAGGGCCCAAAATAGAGCCAAAGGAGGCGACTTAATGTATTTATAGGGCGAAAATTGGGCTAGGATCGTGACCTTAAAGTTTCAGACTTCTTTTGGTCGTACCGGTACACATTACCAGTACGGTACAGTACCGGTACGTCAAACTCTCTGGACCAAGTTGCTCCGGAACCCAGTACCGGTATGAAGCAGTACCAGTACAGTTTTGCCTAGTTTTGCCTTTTTCCTCCATTTTTCATTTCCAATCCATCGGAAACCCTTCCAACGCCAACCCAAACTTACCTAACATACGTTTTACCCCAAATATAGTTGATATAGGTTATTTTATAAATTATCTCATATATTCACTAGTTAAACTGGCTTGAACTATTATTTTTACAATATTAGTATTTTCTACAGTTATAATTTGTGGTTTTCATTTCTACACCATTACATATCTCACATTACTACAAAATTTATGATTACACTACTTTAACATGTGGGGGTTTACATGCTTGGTCATTATTTGGTACACATAGTCTTTCGCGGTACTGTAATCATCATTATTGTAACGCCCCAAAATACACCCTGGACGGCATTACATTCAATAACCATTCATACCATGAGAGCACTAAGATAAACCATCAATAAAGAAGACTTCATAACAATGATTCATAACATTTACATCAATATCCCAAAAGAATATGCCATCTTTGGCCTTTACATTCCCAATGAAAATTTACTATTATAGCGCAGCGGAAATTACAAAAGAAACTAGACTACACAATGTCCAAAAAAATTTTCTAGTCTAGTACAAAAGAAACTACGACTCTAAATATCCACCTCAGGATCTAGGTTCCCCTCAAGTGGAGCCTCCCAATGTCCCGGCTCGTCGATGCCGAGACCCTCCTCTAGCACCAAATCTGAAAAATGTAATTGTAGGGGATGAGCACGAAGCTCTGTAGCAAAATCTTCCCAAACTCAAACAAGGTTTGTAAAAACATGTAAAATGGGTGGTCTCATTTCACAAATAGCATACATAATGTTTGAAGTAAAACAAGGACATTTAACAATGGATCTCAAGTTTAAATAACAATACTAATAGAAATATACCATAACGACCAATTCCCATAAACATCCATTTCTAAAATATCACTATTCTCCAATACATGATATACTATTGTTCTCTTAGGAATGAGCATCCTTACAAGGAACCTCTCACCCTCAAGGTTTGAGTTATTCAAGCATCCTTACAAGGAACCTCTTGATAATGTCATAAATTGTTCTCTCTTGGCATGAGCATCCTTACAAGGAACCTCTCACCCTCAAGGTTTGAGTTATTCAAGCATTCTTACAAGGAACCTCTTGATAATGTCACCAATTGTCCTCTCTTGGCATGAGCATCCTTACAAGGAACCTATCACCCTCAAGGTTTATCCAAATAACCACACAAGCAATACATTATCCAATATGTTCTCAAATGCCCAACAATTTCACAAGTCTCCAATTTATAAGCCAAATTCTCAAATTTATCATGTAACAATTTCAATAACTAAGTATGTAAAATACAAGAGATCACAACAACATCATTTTATTTTACAATATAAAACACTAAGGTTTTGAAATCAAGGGTAAATCGAAATTTAGAAAAGAAAGTTCATCTCTCTTGAAAACTAGGGTTTAATGGTTGGCCCACCATTTATATTGTCTAAAGCATGTTAAAATTCATGAGGATATCAAAAATCAATGATTTATAGCATACATATAAAATTTAGAGTGTAAAGAATAAATATAAGTAAACCTAGCCACAATGTAAGAGAAAGAGAAGAAATCCCCTACTTGAATCTAAGAGTTTTAAGCTAATCCAAGCTACAAAGATCTCCTTCTTGTCTTCTCTTACGGTTCCAAGAGGTGTGGGTAAAGGTGTAGTAAATGTGTAGAAGAAGAGAGGAGAAGAATGGTGTTCTTGAGAAATTTTGGTTTTGATTTCTATAAGGTGTGAAGCTATCTTGATCTTGGTGTTTTTCCCTTTCTTTATCTCCTCCTAGGGCTCTAGGATGTTTGTGGTGAGAATGAGATGAAGAATGGGGCAAATAGGGCTAGGAATGGGGTTTTAAAACCCAAAATCCCGACTTTTTAACTGTTCGGAAGGCTCCAGAGAAGCGGTACCGGTACTGGGTACCGGTACCATTTAGCTACTGGTTTCGGGGTACCGGTACCATTTGACTGCCTCGACTTCCAGTGAAGTTTTGACCCCTTTAGAGATCGAATTGGAAACTTTTATTAGAGACACTTTTGTAGCCCTTGATGTTTAATATCTACTGTCAAACTTTCAGATCAATTGGATATAAGGATAAAAAGTTATGGCCAAAATACTAAGAGGTGTCCAAAATATTTTCTATCCGAAATTTACAAAATTTGTGTTTTTATTCCGGAGTACTTCCAAGCTTCCAATGCACCTCATATTATCTCTCCCATGGTTTTTCGACCTTCCGGATTCAATGGAAATATTATTTTGACCTAAAAACATTTAGAAACTTATCTAATAACTAATTCCAATATCAAGCGCCTTTGAAACTTAAACTTCCCAAATCCATTTGTCTCCCAATTATTCATTCATAATGTTTTAACCTATGTGATTCATTTTTACATCATTATACATATCCTCATTTTCACAATAATTATCTACCATATAACTATATACATATATAAAAGAAAATACGGGGTGTTACAATTATGTATCGACCAGTTCTCAACAACCTCATTCCTCTCCAATCTACCTCAGATAGCATCCAACTCAGTCTTTAATCGTTGTAACTCCAAAATCCTTTGTCAGAGAATTGGTTGAGCCACAAGATTAAATAAACATGGTCGATCCTCCTATCTATCCACTATTAGATTAAATTCCTCCAAAGCCTTAATCATAATCCACCTATTAACGACAAGAACATTTAGTTCACCCTGAGACTTTTTGCTAATTGATCTGCGACTACATTAGCCTTCCTCGGATGGTAGTTGAGTGTGAAATCGTAATCTTCTAGACACTCAATCCAACTTCTTTACCAAAGATTCACGTCTTTCTGTGTGAATGTATACTTGAGGCTCTTATGATCAGAAAACACTTGAAATTTTTCTCCATACAAGTAACACCTCCACAACTTAAGAGCAAAAACGATAGCAACAAACACTAAGTTGTGAGTGGGATAGTTTTGCTCATGAATCTTGAGTTTCCTTGATCCCTAAACAACTATCTTACCTCCTTGCATCAACACGCATCCCAAGCCTCGTAAAGAAGCATAAGTGTAACCATCATATCCGTCCCCACTGCTCGGAATAATGAGGACAGGAGCTATTGTCAACCTTTCCTTCAATAACAATCCTAATATTTTCCTTAACCTTGTAAATGTTAGAAATAATCCTCCATTGGTCCAACATGGTGAAACTATGAAGTATTATCTCCAACCTACTTGTTCTTCCACATCATCATGCATTGTGCTTCCTATTCAAGCACATCAATTTATTGTAAAATCGGGATGCTCCAATTGCTCCCTCAATTTGATGGTGTAACAAGTGAAAATTGCTACCACCACTTAAAGGAGTTTCAGGAAGTAGTTAGAACATTCCTAGAACAAAATGTGCGGGAAAAGATGACCCAAATGAAATTGTTTCCTTTGTCACTTAAAGACAACGAAAAGACTTAGCTAAATTTACCCAAACCTTGGACAATTTCAAGTTGGAATCAAATGCAA
Source organism: Ilex asprella (assembly GCA_023539305.1). Lineage (NCBI taxonomy): Eukaryota > Viridiplantae > Streptophyta > Magnoliopsida > Aquifoliales > Aquifoliaceae > Ilex > Ilex asprella. Next base: position 22,520,629 of record CM042193.1, on the reverse strand, counting down.
AAAAGTTTTTAACAAAGTTTTTCCCTGTTCATAAAACTACTGATTTGAAAAAGTAATTCAAAATTTTGTTGAAAAACCCAATAAGCAGTTTTATGAATGCTGGAAAAGGTTCAAGGAACTTCTAAACTTTGTTTCACACCATGGCTTTGAACTGCGGCATATGGTAAGCTTCTTCTACGAAGGAGTTACCCCTACACATTACCAGTTCATAGACATTATGTGTAACATAGAATTTTTAAATAAAGAACCTGAGGAAGCTCTTGATTATTTTGATTGTTTTTCGGAGAGTGATAGTCAACGGATATCTCGAATCCAACTAAGCGTTCAACATCGTCAACGGTTACTTAATCACCCGAATGTTGTAAATGTCTTTTGAGAGATCAAGATGAATTTTTAGCCAAGATTACTTCCAAGGAAAGTAGAAGTTGAAAAAATGATAGAAATACACAACCTCAAGCATCGATGCCTTATCCTTCCACCACCAATAAGCCAAATCAAGTCCACCTAGGACAAGGTCAGTCTAATATTCCACAGGTCCCCACAACATGTTTTTGTTCTATATCCACCAGAATAACTGCAAACACAAGGGCTTGGCCATCATGGTCAATGCACAATACCTCCATACCAACCACCACATAAGAGGAACTTGGTTGACCTAATGCCTCAACACATTTAGAGCCAGAACATTATTAATAATCAATTTGCACAAGTTCTAAATGAACTTAAGACTCAGGTTACACGAATCAATAATTCTTTGGGGTTGGTGCAACAAGAGAATTGAAAACTCCTTACTCAACCACAATAAAACCCAAAGTATATGGTAGAGTCTTCTGAGCCAAATCTTCAAAAACCTAAGTCTATTACTACTCTTCAGAGTGGTAAAGAAGTTGATAAGATGATATTACCTAAGATATCTAAGCCTATAGAAAGAGAGACTTTGGATGAACATGAGACTAGTCGAGAGACTACGCTGCCCGAGGTTGTTGATGTTGTATCCAAATAGACTTCGTATGCCTGCTAAATTAACTGATACTTCTGAAATTTTAGAAATATTTAAGCAGGTGAAGATTAATATTCCTCTTTTGGATGCAATTAAACAAGTATGATCATATGACAAGCTTTTGAAAGACTAATGTTCTATTAAGTGGAAAATAAATGTGCAGAAAAAGCATTCCTCATTGAACATGTAAGTAGTACCTTACGGGATAACACTCCACCCAAATATAAAGACCCTAGCTGTCCCACCATCTAAATCATCATTGGGGACTATCTGGTTGAGGGAAGCATTGATAAATTTGGGTGTGAATGTGAACCTTCTTCCCTATTCCATTTACTAGTAGTTGGGACTTGGAGAATTGAAGCCAACATCCATTACACTCTAGCTGGTAGATAGGAGTGTGAAGATGCCATGGAGAACAGTTGAGGAAAATCTAGTCCAAGTGGAGAAGTTTTATTTTCTAGTTGATTTTGTAGTTTTAGATACTTTTCTTGTAGCTAACCCCGCTGCTCAAATTCCTTTTATGTTAAGTAGACCATTCCTTGCAACATCTAATACTCGAATTAATTACAGGAATGGATTCATGAATTTGACTTTCGGGAATATGACGTTGGAGTTAAATGTTTTTAACATTGCGAAAAAGCCTGGAGATGATGGGGAGTTCCACAATGTGAATCTTATAGACACCATCATAGAGGAGCAAGGAGAAGAGTCTGTTGGGGAAGAATTAGAGAAGATCTTATCTGTATATGGAGTTGTTCGAGAAGAAGTTTATGAGTTAGACCCTTTGGTGCCTAAATTCAAAGAGTTACCATCAGTTGATAAGAGAATTCCACCATCCACTGTTCAATCTCCATGACTAGAGTTGAAGCTACTCTCATCTGCTCTCATCTACACTAAAGTATGCTTTCTTGGAAGTGAAGACACCTTTTCAATAGTAGTCAGTTCATCCTCTCTACCAGAGTAAGAAAAGAGCATTTTACAAGTTTTGAAAGCCCACAAGGGGGTCATTGGGTAGACTATATCAGATAAAAAGGGAATCGCCCCTCATATGCACCCATAGGATCTTCTTTGAAGATGATGCCAAACCATCCCGAAAACCACAACAAAGGCTAAATCCAATCATGAACGATGTTGTAAGAACTGAAGTGTTGAAGCTGTTTGATATAGGAATTATCTTCCTAATTGCAGATAGCAAATGGGTAACCCCTACACATGTAGTTCCTAAGAAGTCGTGAGTCACTGTGATCGCCAATAAGAAGAATGAGTTCATTCTTGCAAGGACAGTGACTGGGTTGATTGCATGGATTTTAGAAAACAAAGCTTATGTACAAGAAAGGACATTTTTCATTGGGCTTGATGAACTCTTGGCATGGGTTGCAGAGCATTGACATGATACCAATTGATTAACCATAAAAAATATTATTTTATTACATTTAATGATTGTTTAATTGCATATTAATTATTGGTCAAAAATGGTAGTTGTTTGGTTTATTTTGCAGGTAACTTGGTTGATTTAAAGTAATAATGGATAAGACAAGTGAAACAATAACTAGAGGAAGAATCATAATTGATAAGGGTTGAAGAATCATGAGCAAGATAGGAAGAATTGAAGGTAAATCATCAATTTTAATCCTTATAAGAGTACAAGTTTGAAGAAAACTCATTTAAAGTTGGATTATGAAAGTTTCCTAGAAGATAAGAATTTGACACGTATTTAGTATTTTGGTCATAACTTTTGACTCCAATATCTGATTAACCTAATTTTTGCGGGTTGGAAAGAATACCCCAAGGCTACAAAAGTGAATTTCACGAAAATTTTGTGATTCAGCTTCTAAATATGCAAAATTCAAACTTGAAGTCTAGACAGATTTTGTACCGTAAGGGTCCAAGATTTTATGCACGTGATTTAACATTAACAGACTTTTGTTTGAAGTAGAATTCTTCCTAATCCAACCTTATATCTTCTACCTATACCTAGGATTTATTATAATATAAATAAAGGCTCTCATCTATTGAGAGGAAATAATTATAATTAAGATTAGAATTATTAATTTTCTTTTCCCATCTTTTATTTTCTAGTTTTTGTTCTAAGTTTTATGGGTTGCTAAAGGCCCAACTAAAGCTAAGGGAGATACTTTCAATGAAGCACGGTATTTATTATTGATTTAGTGTTCTTTTTAATGCTTGATTTATTCTTTTAATTTAATTCTTATCTTTTCGTAAAGTTTTTGCTTTGAATAAATCCTTGAGTCATTGTGCCATGTACATTGATTGCTTAAATTTTCATGCAAGTCAAATAATTGGTTATTCCATGCTTGAATTAATTAATTAGAATTTCTCATAATATATTTGATTTATTATTCGCAATAAAATAAGGTTTACCTGTTGGAAAACTTGATTTATCGTACACTACGGGCACGATGAATGCTTGTGATCTACAAGTAAATTCTTATATTTATTCAGATAATTCATTAATTATAACTTTTGATGTTTTCATATTATCACTGCTAAATATTTAGATTGTAATTACTCTTCAATTGATTCTCAATTGAGTTCAAAAACTGTATCATTAATAATTATTGTGTGGATTTGAAAGGGTATTCCCGATGCTTTAGTATTTCAATTATTGTTTTAAAAACCAAATTTATTGTTTTTCTAAATTCAAAATCTCTACAACAATTATTTCAAAACAATTCTCTTTTATTTTTCTTTGTGTTCTAAGTTTTCTCAATTCCCTGTGGCTCCACCTTAGACTTCCGAGTATTATATTACTTCGCATAACCTGCACTTGGGAGAACAATTCTAAAGTTGTAGCACCAATCGTACACACTCAAGTATAAGCGGTCAAGTTGTAATATTTCTCGGTGAAGTTTGAGATCGATTCCACAGGGAGTTATCAGTTGGAAACTTGGAATATTGATTTGAAAACAACTTACCAAAAAACATGAGCTTGTTACAAATGGAAGAAGGCACTCTTTAGTTCAGGGACCAGGACATGCATTTCATTGTTTGAGATTATGATATTGCTACCATACTACAATTAACCGTCACGTTAATGGTAAGCTAATCGGAAGGTATTTAATATAAAACCATAACACAACAACCATTAGGTCTATTGGAAGGTATATGCACCATACCACAACCAATTACCTTAGCGAACTTGAAGGCATACAACAGTTCAAAAGTTCACTTGAATAATCGATCAGAAGGTTTATGGTTCAGTGAAAAATAATGCTTCAAATTATGCATTGAATCAAAAGCATTGGATATGGCGAGACTTAACTTGTCTATAACCAATGTTCTGACTTTTACATAAAACATAGCTTAGTAATTCTTTAAATCATATATGAAGTACACACTACTAAAAATGATGGAATTGAAAAAACAATAAACCTTTGCTCGATACTTGCATGAAGTAAGTACCATCCATCAATTAAGGGAGGTATATAATAATAAAGTATAACTAAAAAATGCAATTATCATAACTTAAGCAATGTTATACAAGTCCTTCCCCCTCACTAAAGAACTAGTGAAACACTACACAATCTTCATAGTCATAGACAACCTAGAAAGGTGGGTGATCTTCGTTCCTCCAAGTAAAATTGGAATTACAATACAACACTAAAATTAAAACAAAGTTCCTTACTTTTCCCCGAGGTTAGATTGAAACAACACCATCCTTCTTTTGCCAATGCAAGGCTAGAAAAAATGAAAGAGGTTCAACCCTCTAGGTAAGAAGAGGTCTTCGAGAAATGTAGAAGAGAGGCTAGGCTAGGAATGCGAAACTGAAAATTGAAACTAAGGAATGGAGAATATAGAAAAGAGAATAGAGAATTGAATTCAAAATTGAGCGGGAGGGGGTATTTATAGGAGGGCTAGTGGGCGGTAGCTACTGGAATGGACTAATTAGAATTTTTGTTGCACTAACTGACCAATGGGAAGGCAATCTTCTTAAGTCAGTTTAAGTACCATACGAACAATGGCTTTTCTCTAGAAATTCGGCGGCTTGTTTCTTGGCTCCTTTTGCTGATGCTAGGCCCCATTATTCGAATGGTTCAAAAAGTCCAGACACTGGCAACTTTACCTCAATTCTCCATTTTACACTTTTTCCCCTCAGCTTTTCAATTTTCTTCTTTTTCACGTTGTATTTTCAATAACATATTTTCACCCATTAGTAATAATATCTTTTCATCTCAATCCTTTAATTGTTACATTGATTACCCCTCTGATAAAATACAATAATGGTCACTTTTTTTGGGTTAATCAAGCATTTGTTGTACTACTTTTTTGACAAGGGTATTCGGGCTATAATAAAATTGAGAGTCTTAGAAATGGTTTGAGTCTCTGGCCATTCACTTTAAAAGTGATTTCATTTGATGGATTTTCAATTTCAACTGCCCCATGTCCAAATATTTGATAAACAATGTACAGACCCGTCCACCTAGACCTCAACTTGCTAGGAAACAAGAAGAGCCTCGAGTTGTATAACACGACTTTCTAGGATAGTACCAAAGATTTCCAGAAAATGTTTTTATCATGAAAAATGTTCATTCTGGCCTTGACAATTTTGCATTTCATATGCCTCATTTCTCAACTCTTCCAATTCACTAATATGAAGCTTAGGGGATACACTTGCTTTGTTTATATCAAAATTCATCATTTTGATTTCCCAATAGCTCTATGTTCCAATTCCACATGCAAGTGATAAGGTTTAATACAAATCAACCGATTAGGAGACATTCTCAAAATCATTTTGTAAGCAGTGTGGCACACCCAAAGTGCATCAATCATCCTCAAGGACCAATCTTTGCGATCTAGGTTCACCATTTTTTTCAAAATATGTCTAATCTCTCGATTGGCTAATTCAGCTTGTCCACTTGTCTAAGGACGATAAGGGGTAGAAATTTTATGTGAAATAAAATATTTTTTTATTAGGTTTTCAAAAGATTTGTCGAAAAAAATGTACACCCCCATCACTTATAATAGCTCGAGAAATTCTAAATCGGGATAAAATATTTTTTTTTAAAAATCTGATCAATGTGCAGTGATCATTATTTTGACATAGAATTTCCTCAACCCATTTGCAAACATAATCAATAGCAACTAATATGTATAAATATCCAAAGGAGGGAGGGAATGGTCCCATAAAATTAATGCCCCAATAATCAAATAGGGTTTAAGGGCATCATATTTCGTTTTGAAATACTTCCTAACCTTTGACATTAGTCACAATTTAGACAAAAAACATGTACATCTTTTAAAAGAGTGGGCCAGTAAAACCCACACTACAAAATTTTAGCAGCGGTTTTCATTGAAGAAAAATTCCCACCACAGGTTTCAGAATGACAAAAAGGAATAAACTGAAAAATTTCATGGTTTGGTACACAATGCCTTATGATATGGTCCTTGCAAGATTTGAATACATGGGGATCTTCCTAAAAAAAATTGTGTACCTCTCTCAAAATTTTTTGCTTTTCAGTTAAGGTATAACAAAAAGGAATGGTACCTATGGCAAAATATTTGGCAATATTTGCATACTATGGTACCTCATTTATTGCAAAAAGTTGCTCACTTGGAAAAGTTTCATTGATTGACAATGACTCGTCTTTTGTACCATAATTTAGTCATTATAAACGATCGGCTACCACTTTCTCAACTCCTAATTTATCTTTGATAATGACATCAAACACTTGGAGTAAAATTATCCATTGTAGGAGACATGGTTTGGCATTCTTCTTTGTGAGCAAGTACTTCAAAGTTGGTTGAGCAGTAAACATAACAATTAAACTACTACATCAAACAATTCTTTTTCTGTTGTGGAATAATTCATCTGTGTATCTTTCATGGTTTTATTTGCATAGTAAATCACAAAAGATTTCACATCTTTACTTTGTCCTAAGACAACTCCAACAACATAATCAGTACCATCACACATAAGTTCAGAAGGTAAAGACTAGTCGAAAAATTGCATAATTGGTGCAGAAATAAACATGCTTTAAAGTGTATCAAAAGCTTTCTAACATGAATTATTCCAATCAAATAATACATCCTAACATAGAAGATTACACATTGGTATGGATATTAAACATAAACTTTTATGAATCTCCTTTAAAAACCTACATGACCCAGGAATAATTGAACATCTTTCATAGTCTTTGGTGGAGGGAGATTTCTTATCAAATCAATTTTTGACTTATCAACTTCAATTCTCTTAATCAAAACAACATGATCTAAGACATTACCTTGTGGGACCATGAAATGATATTTTTTCCAATTTAAAACAAGATTTGTCTCATCACACCGAGTAAGGAATTTTTCAAGATTTTGTAAATATAATTCAAATGAATCACCATGGACAGAAACATTATCCATAAAATTTTCTAAAAGTTGCTCCACTATGTAACTAAAAAAACTCAACATACAACGTTCAAAAGTAGCTGGAGCATTACACAATCTAAATGACATCCTTTTATAAGCAAAAGTGTCAAAAGGACATGTAAAATTTATTTTTTCCTAGTCATCAATTGTTTTTTTGATCTGGTTGTAGCCGAAGTACACATCCAAAAAACAAAAAAAAAAATGCATGTTCAGCTATCCTCTCAAGAACTTGGTCTAGAAAGGGTAGAGGAAAGTGGTCTTTCGTAGTACGAGAATTTAACTTTCGATAGTCAATACGCATATACCAACCAATGACTGTTTGCATAGGGATCAATACATTTTCTTGAATTCTTACTACTGCAACTCCAGAATTTTTGGGTCTTACTTGTGTTGGACTTACCCATTTACTATCAGAGATGAGATATATGATTCTTGCATCTAACAAATTAAGTACTTTAGTCTTGAAAACTTCCTTAAGATGTGGGTTTAACCTATGTTGTGGTTGTTGGGAAGGTTTAGAGTGTTCTTCTAAGTATGTACAATGAGTACAGAGAATAGGAATTATTCTCTTAATATCGGCTAGTATCCAACCAATTGTATGTTGATTTTTTTTATGACCCTGAACAATTGACTTTCTTGTGACTTTGAAAATTTTCAAAATATCACCACTAGATAAGCTTCATACTCCCCCAAGAAGACATATTTCAAGTAAGTTGGAAGAGGCTTCAACTTTGGCTTGGGAGCCATACACTAGATTTTGACTTTCTTCCATTTGGCGATAGCTTTTCAAATTTTGGAACTCATGTTTCCGTAGTGGACATATCTACAACAGATTCAAAATTATTTATGGAATTATTCACGTGTACCAACTCAAACAATACATGTGACCCTCTTTCCTTTTTATTGCAAGCATTTTCAAACAAATTTTGAGTCAATGACTCAATGCAACTGACTTCTTGCAAATCTTCCTCCTCCTAGGGCTGCTTAGCAATATCGAACACATTTAATTCCAATGTCATATTACTAAAAGAAAGTTTCATGATTCCATTCTTATAATTAATCAAAGCATTAGATGTATAAAGGTATGGTTGACCCAAAATGATAGGAATTTGTGTATCCAAAACATTAAAATCCACAAGAGAATAGACTTTATCAACTTGAACATGAAAATCTTTAACAAATCTACTTGGGATTTTCATAGAATGGTCAGTCAATTGCAATGTGACATTTGTGGGTTTCAACTCACATAACCCTAACTGCTCATAGACTATATATGGGAGTAAATTGATGCTCGTTCCAAGATCTAGCAAAGTTTGTTCAATCATAACGTTTTCAATTATACATAACACTAGGGGAATCCCAAGATCATTGTATTTCAGAGGGACCTTGTGCTGAATGAGAACACTGGCATGTTTAGTTGAAAATGCTCTTTTCTGTACATTGATCATTCTCTTTACTGTGCAAAGGTCTTTCAAAAACTTAGCATATGACGGGACTTGCTTGATTGCATCCAATAGGGGGATTCAAATCTTTACTTGCTTAAATAACTCAAAAATTTTAGTATAATTGTTCAATGGTTAAGGTTTATTAACTCGTTAAGGAAAAGGTAAAGGAACATGATTTGAGTTATCTTTTTCATTAGACAACTTTGTTTCCTTTTGAATGGTAGGTTCAAACTTAACTAGTTCATATATAGGAATTGACTTAGCCACTAGTTCAAGGATTTGGCTTTGATGCTCTTGTCAATCATTTTACCACTCCTCAATGCTATAATTGCTTGGACACGACCCTAAAAGGATTCAGATGATGAAACATTAGCATAAGTCTGACCTTATGGAGGTTTAGGTTGAGATGAAAATTTTTCCTTCTCCGTTGTGCTCAAATGCTAGGTCAACTTAGCTATGTGTCTTTTGTTGCAATCAATGGTCTGTGATGTTTGGGCCTTGAAGTCATTAAAGCACGAGTAGACTGAGTATTGAAACTCATTTGACTTTGAATGAACTGATTAATGGCATCTTTCAAACTTCTTGTTTATGGGGGTTGGTAAGGTGGATATGGCTACTGGGCCAAAGGTTTTGGTGGAGGTAGAATTCTCTCTGGGCCATCATTTCTACAAACTGACGTAATGCAGAGGGAATAGCATCATAAAAGAAACCAACTTGGGTCCGACTCTCAAATGCATGATGTGGGTAAGCTTGAAGAAGATTCTTAAATCTCTTCCAACACTGATACAAAATTTCTCTCTCTTTCACATAAAAAATCATGATTTAAAGTCTCAATGCATTGGTTCAGTGTACATGATTTTTTATTTTTTTTTAAAAAAAATTTAGTTTGTAAGACTTGCCAACTTGGAATGGATTGAGCTTGCAAAGAATTCAGCCACTTTTTAGTTTTATCCTTCATAGAAAAAGGAAATATTTTCAACCCGGTAATTTTAGAATTATCTTGCAAAGCACCACATGCTTCCTATTAATCTTTCATATGCCAATATGGATTTTTAGACTCGAGACCACGAAACTATGGTAAAAAATGTATTGTCTTTGGTTTAATGTTAAATTTTAGAATATTTGTGGGAAAAACAAAACATAAGGTGACACTAGTGCGTGGAGGATGCAAATATTCTCCCAAGGGTCTTGCATTTTGAACCACCTCTTGATTTTTTTTAATATTATTAACCATACTTAATTCAAAGCATTCTGATGATACTTGTGATGAAGATGATGGTGAACTAGACTGATTTATAGACCCTACTATTGACTTGATAGACATAAACAACAAAATGAAATAAACAATATATACATATAAGACAATATAGGAAACTTCCCTATTCTTTTTCAAACTACCATAACTCCTTGGCAATGACGCCAAAAATTTGACTTGATCTCAATCATACACACCTAGGTATAAGTGGTCAAGTTGTAATATTTCTCAATGAAGTTCGAGATCGATTCCACAGGGAGTTACTTGTTGGAAACTTGGAGCAAAAAGAGTAAATGAAACCTAGAAAAATATTGTGAAATAGTGGATTGTGGTGTGAGCCTAGTGATTTGAAAACAACTTACCGAAAAACACGAATTTGCTACCAATAGAAAAAGGCACTCTTTGGTTCAGAGATTGGGACATGCATTTCATTGCTTAAGATTATAATATTGCTACCATACTACAATTAACCTCCACATTAATGGTAAGTTAACTATAAGGTATCAATATAAAACCATAACAAAGAAACTGTTAGGTTTACCGAAAGGTATATGCACCATACCATAACCAATTACCCTAGCAAACCTGAAGGTATATAACCATTTAAAAGTTCACTTGAATAATCTATCAGAAGGTTTATGTTTTAATTGAAAACAAAGCTCCGTGCCGACTACACTACTTTTTTGTAATCACCTCACTCACTCTAAGGTGAGTTAAGTTCTCTACTTCTATCTCGGATTATGCATTGAATAAAAAACATTAGATATGGCGAGACTTAACCTTAATTCATTAAATCATATATGAAATACATACTAATAAAAATGATGGAATGGAAATAACAATAAACCTTACTTTTTACTTGCATAAACCATGAGCATAACCTAAGTTACACATTTGGAATGCAAAGTACAAAACATTAAAGTAAGTACCATCAATCAATTAAGGGAGGTATATAACAATAAAGCATAACTGAAAATTACAATTATCATAACTCAAGCAATGTTACACAAGTTGTTCCCCCTCACTAAAGAGCTAATAAAAAACTATCCACTCTTCATAGTCATCGAAAACCTAGAAAAGTGGGTAATCTTCATTCATCTAAGTAAGATTGGAATTTAAATACAACACAATAAAATTAAAACAATGTTCTAAACTCTTCCTCAAGGTTAGAATAAAATACCACCACCCTTCCCTTGCAATCGCAAGGCTAGGAAAAATAAAAGAGGTTCAATCATTTAGGTAAGAAGAGGTCTTCAAGAAATGTAGAAGAGAGGCTAGGCTAGGAAAACCTTAAACTAGAAACTAAAAACTGAAACAAAAGAATGAAGAATAGAGAATAGAGAATTGAATTCAAAATCTGGTGGGAGGGGGTACTTACGGGAGGGCTAGTGGGTGATAGCCATAGGAATGGACCAATGAGAATTCTAATTGCACAAACTAACCAATGAGAAGGCAGCTTTCTTAAGTTGGTTTAAGTATAGTCCGGATGGTAGTTTTTCTCTGGAAATTCGACAGCTTGCTTCCTGGCTTCGTCTACTGATGCTAGGCCCCACCATCCGAATGGTCAGCAACACCTAGATGTTGGCAACATTACCTTAATTCTCCTTTTTACACTTTAGCCCCTCAACTTTCAAATTTTCCCCTTTTTGACCCTATATTTTCAACAACATATTTTCACCCATTAGTTATATCATTTAATCTTAACCATTTAATTATTAAACTGATGTAATTACCTCTCTAATCAAATACAATAATGGTCACTTTTAAGGGTTAATTAGACATGTGTTCTACCTCTTTTTGAGTGGGTATTTCGGCTATAATCAGATTGAGATGGCCTTAGAATATCAAGAAAATACTATTTTCATATGCTAGCTTGGAACACTTGCCTTATAGAAGAATGTCATTTGGGCATTGTAATGCCCCAAGTACTTTTCAATGGTACATAATGTGTATATTTAGTGATATGTTAGTGAAAATTGTAAGGTTTTTATGGATGATTTTTTAGTTTTCGGTGACTCTTACGATGGTTGTTTGGAGAACCTTGAGAAGGTGCTTGTGAAGTATGAGGAGAAAGGACTGATGCTTAATTGAAAAAATTGTCATTTTATGGTGACTCAGGGTATTGTTTTGGGGCTATATAGTGTTTGAAAAAGTAATAGAGGTAGATAAAGCAAAAGTTGAGTTGATTTCTAATATCCCTACCCCTAAATCTATTAAATATATCCAGTCATTTCTCAGTCATGTTGGGTTCTATTGGAGGTTCATTGAAGATTTTAGTGATTGGCCAAGGATGTCCTGTTTGACTAGTCAAATAATTGTGAGATAGCATTTCAAAAACTTTAAAACATGCTTATTTCACCTCCAATCCTGCAACCATCCCAATAGGATCTGTAAACCCTATATTCTTATCGTTATATAGTAACTTAATTATGCTATTGAACTGCTAATATATATAATGAAGTATGTATGAATTATGTGGATGGTAAGATTAGAAATAAAAATGTAACACCTTGTACTTTCTTTTATATATTTGTATAGATATATATAATAAAATATTGTTGTGAATATTTGGATATGTATAATGAGGTAAGAATAAACAATATAGATTTTAATAATAGGATAAATACTAGAGACGCATATTGATTGGGAAGTTTGAGTTTTAAAGACGTTGAAACTTGAAAATGGTGATTAGATGAATTTCTAAATATTTTTAGGTCCAAATAAGGTTTTCATTGAATCCGGGAGGCCGGAAAACATTGGGAGAGGTAATATGAGATGTATTAGAAGTTAGGAAGTATTTTGGAGTTAAAACACATTTTTGAGAAAATTTGGTTATAAAGGATTTTGGACACTGTCTACTATTTCGATCATAAATTTTTATTTTCAATTCCAATTGATCTGAAATTCGGAGAGTAGATAGTAGACATCTAGGGCTACACAAGTATATTTCATGGAAATTTTCCAATTCGCCCTCTAAATGGGTCAAAACTGCACTGGAAATCAGAGAAAAAAAACTGTGCAGTGACTACTGGTAGTCAACCGGTAGTCGACAGGGAAGTGCACTCTATTTACCGGTAGTTAACCTGTAGTCAAGTGTACCGAAAGCTTTCGCTACCGGTAGTCGACAAGTAGTCGAGTTCCCAACGTACCCGAGATACCGGTAGACAAAATCAGCTACCGGTGGTCGATGCTAAAATCCGAATATTTCTATTCGCGAACAACCCAATTTTCTTCTCTTTATAAATACCTTCCTACACTTGTTTAGGCCACTTTTAAACCCTTCAAATCCTAGAACAACATAGAGAGAGAGAGAGAAGGAGAGAACTCAAGATCAAATGAAAATTACAAGAGATTAAGGGTATATTCAGGAATCCAAGCCCTAGTTCTTCAATATACAAGGTAAAGTTTTCTTCCATTTTCGTCCAATGATGTTAGGGTTATTATACATGTATAAATTAACTCTAAATAGTATGTATTTGTTATGGGTTCATTGTTTCTTAGTATTTTTACAAACATTCACATGATTTGAACAAAATAATGGTTTGAAATCCATCAAACCCTAGTTTTGGGGGGAAATATGGATTTCTCTCTATATCTTCACATCCTCTTGATTTCTAACATGCTAGAGCTTTGTGTTGGGTATTAAAATGGTAGTATTGATGAACTCATGTCTATTTCCTTTAAACTTGTCTTTTGTAACATGATTTACGAAATGAGTATATTTCCTTAAATTGTTTTATTATGTACAATGCTTTTGAAAGTTGGGAAAGTGTTGAAATTGCTTATATATGAGGTTTTGAGTATATTGTTGGTATGTTACTCTTGTGTATGGTATTGTGAGGGACTTGGATTACTTCGAGATCTGCCATAGGGTGTTAGAGGTTAGTCTATCCCAGTGGGAGTGAGATGGTTACCTAATACCCGTAATGAATTGTTGTTTGTGAGAGCAACCATTATTGTTCACTTTCGAGACAAAAGGGGTTAGTCTACTAGATCCTTGGGAGGATTTCGTCAATGCTGCTGGAGGCGGTATACGCCCTTCCTTAAGAGATATAGGTGAACGAGGTAGAATCGTTGGGTAGATTCATGAGAAGCGACAGCCTATTTGAATAATACCAAATAGAAGTTATTGTTTACTGTACCAAATATTATTTCTCCAAGAGTTTGGGTAGTATGGGATGCCGCGATAACTTGTGGAAATGGTGTATGGTGGAGTGGATTATGTTAGAAATTATTTGTCAATTAAACTTAGTTTTATTCTCTTTCAATTCTGTATTACTGTACAAACTTGAGATCTCTTTTAAAATGTCCCGATTTTATTTATTAAAAAAATTCATTTATATGTATGTGCAAAATGTGACCTACCTGTTTTACTTGATTTCAAAACCGTGAATGGGTTTGGAAGGATTTTCCTACAGAGTCTTGTGCTCACCCCTCTACCTACAAATATTTCAGATTGTACTCTTGAGGAGGAATTGGGACTCGAGGAGTCCGTACCCTGGGAGATTCAGCAAGACGGGAGTGTGGATCCCGAGGAGGACTCTTAGCTTGACACTACATTTTGCTCTAGACTAGGATATTATTTTGAAACAATGTAAAGCCTAGTCATATTTTGTAATTCCACTGCATTGTCATAGTTATTAGATTTGGGGGATGTAAAGGCCATAGCTTGGCCTATTCTTTTGGGATAACATGTAAATTTAATGGATTGATTTTATGGTAAGTAAATGGACCTGGTGTGTTCATTATAGTAGAATTGCACAGGTTGAGTTTGTGGTAGAGCTCCCCGTACAAGGGAGACTCTACCCGAATTTTGTTATAATATAAATTGTTGATGGATTACTTAGTGCTCTCATACTTAAATGGTTATTAGAATGTAATGTCGTCCAGGGTGATATTTGGGGTGTTACAGAAATGGTATCATAGCCAAGGCTTTTGGTCTTACATGGGAGCTGTAGGTTATGGATGCCCACTAGGGAGTTTGGACTTGGGTGAAAATACTTATTAGTTAATGTTTCACTAGTCTTATGCCTTAGTTAAAGCTATAGTTAGGTTCTCTTGTACATCAATTAAACTTAATGGTGAATTGATGTGCAGGATGGAAGGAGGAAGAAGACGTGGTCGTGGTAGAGGCAATGGTGGCCAAGCAAATCCACCACCACCCCCCGCAACGCCATGCAGGGTATTTACCAATGCTTAAGGGAACTTACCACCCTAGTGCAACAACAAGGTGGGAACAACCACCACAATGGTGGAGTTCGTCCCTTAGCCCAAGTGCCGGGAAATGGGGACGAGAACCGGAGGATGGTGGTCCTTTGGGAATTTCTACGACAACATCCACCCACTTTCCAAGGGAGCTCAAATCCCTTAGATGCGGATCGATGGGTCTGCCAAGTAAAGAAAATCTGTGAGGGTATGGGGATCACCGAGGACCTTCGAGTTGGTTTGGCTACTTATCTATTGGAAGGGAAGGCTGATTACTGGTGGGAGTCAGTGAAGAAGAGGAAAGATACTAACACGCTCACCTTGGAGGAATTTGAGCAAAGCTTCAACGACAAGTATTTTCTCGAGCCTGTCAGAGATAAGATGAGTACAGACTTTCTAGCCTTGCGACAGGGTAGTATGACCGTGGCTGAGTATTAGAGCAGGGTCGATGAGCTATCCTGTTATGCTTTAGAGTTCATATCCACCGAGGAGAGGAAGGCCAAGCGCTTCGAGCAGGGTTTGAGACCGACTATTAGAGAGAAACTTGTGGCACTCAAAATCCGGGACTACCGAAATTTAGTTGACAGAGCGGTATTGGTGGAGAGAGACATTGATGACTCTCAGAGGAGACAGAGATATGCCAGAGGGGGCCCGATCCGTACAGGTGCCAGTAGTAGTGGGGCACAGAGGGCATTGCCATACCGTCACCCTGATCAGGCGATAGGCCAGAGACCTGCTGCACTACGAGGAGTGGGGCAAGCCCCAGCTAGACCCAGCATCGATCCTCATCAATGCTTTGGATGTGGGGGAATTGGGCACTTCAGAAGCAACTGCCCATCATTTCCACCCAAGGCCAATCCATCTGCCGGACCATCAAATGCCAATAGGTCACCTCCACCACCGAGACCATTGAGGGCTCAAGCCCCCGTTGCTGCCAATCTGGGAAGGGTATTTGCCTTAACACAACCAGAGGAGGATGCCTCTAATGTCGTGATAGAAGGTATTATTCTCCTATACAATTCTTGGGCCAGAATTTTATTTGATCCTGGTGCTACATATTCTTTCATACGTACATTATATGCTCTCGAGTTGGGGTTAGAGTTCGGGGAACTTCAACATGCTTTGATTGTTGACCTACCTATGGGGGAACGATTGGATACTCAACGGGTGTGTCGAAGTTGTGTGCTTAGAATAGGGGAACACGAGTTGGTAGTAGACTTGATTGCATTAGATATGAAAGGGTACGATGTAATCTCTGGGATGGACTTGTTGTCCACATTCCGGGTAGTGATGGATTGCTTTCGCAAGAGAATCACATTCCAATTACTGGGCGGAGTGGTTTTCCATTTTGTAAATAATCGAAACTCTTCCCATCCATTCCCTACTATGGGAAGTAAAGTCTTAAAAGCTAAGGCAGGGAGCCACTTGAGTTTCTTGGCTAGCTTGATGGGAGATGAACGGGATAGATCTCAGTCAAGTATTTTATTGATAGTATCGGATTTTTCGAATGTCTTCCCAGATGAATTACCCGGGTTACCACCACAGAGAAAGATTGAGTTTGCCATTGATCTCTATCCGAGAACCGAACCTATTTCTATTGCTTCTTATTGGATGGCACCTTTAAAGCTGAAGGAGCTAAGGAAACAATTGGACCACTTGTTGGAAATTGGCTTCGTTCGTCTAAGCACTTCACCTTGGGGAGCCTCGGTCCTCTTTGGGAAGAAGACGGATGAAACACTTCGGTTATGCACGGATTATCGATGGTTAAATCGTGTGACGGTGAAGAACAAGTATCCCTAGCCACGCATTGATGATTTTTTTGATCAGTTGAGGGGTTCTAAGTTCTACTCCAAGATTGATCTTCGCATAGGGTACCATCAACTGTGTATCAAGGAGGAGGATATTCCTAAGACTGCTTTTCGTTCCCGGTATGGTCACTTCAAGTATACAGTAATGCCGTTCGGATTGACTAATGCTCCAGCAGCCTTCATAGATTTGATGTACAGGGTATTCCGGCCATATCTAGATCAATTTGTCATTGTGTTTATTGATGACATATTGATTTATTCCCATACACAAGAGGAACATGCACATCATCTCTCCGTTGTACTCCAGACGTTGAGGGAGCATAAACTGTATGCGAAGATGAGTAAATACGAGTTTTGGATGAAGGAAGTAAAATTTCTTGGTCATGTTGTGTCCGAGCAAGGGGTAGCTGTGGATCCCGCAAAGATTGAGGCCGTGATGAAATGGAAACCACCGAAGAATGTGACCGAGATATGCAGTTTCTTGGGGCTAGCCGACTATTATTGTAGGTTTGTGGAGGGGTTTTCAAAGCTTGCGCTGCCAATGACTCGCCTCGTAAGAAAGTGAGAAAAATTTGTGTGGACTCAAGCGTGTGAGCTAGTCTTTCGCACCTTGAAGGAGAAGTTGACAACGGCGCCTATCCTTATTATACCGAGTAGTGGGGAAGGATACGACGTCTACACCGATGCTTCGCTACGAGGCCTAGGATGTGTTCTAATGCAAGGGGGTAAGGTAGTTGCTTATGGCTCGAGGCAACTCAAGACTCATGAGCATAACTATCCCACTCATGACTTGGAGCTGGCCGCTGTGGTCTTTGCTCTTAAGTTGTGGAGGTGTTACTTGTATGGAGAGAAGTTCCAAGTGTATTCGGATCATAAGAGCCTCAAATACATATTCACCCAGAAAGACTTGAATCTTCGGCAAAGGAGGTGGATTGAGTACTTAGAAGATTATGATTTCACACTCAATTATCATCCGGGGAAGGCTAATATGGTAGCAGATGCACTGAGTAGGAAGTCTAGGGGTGAAATTAATGTTCTTATAACTCATCGGTGGAAGATGATTGAGGCATTGGAGGAGTTTGATTTGTGGGTCGATCGACCATGTTTGTTTAACCTGGTAGCTCAACCAACTCTCCGACAAAGGATTATGGAGTTGCAACGGTTGGACCCCAAGTTGGAAGCTATCCAGGATAAGTTGGAGAGGAATGAAGTGATAGAAGATTGGTCGATTCATGGTGATGAGTTACAGTTTCGGGGAAGACTATGTGTGCTAAAAGATGACCAAGTGAGGGAAGAAGTGTTGAATGAGTGTCACCGATCCAAGTTCTCCATACATCCAGGGAGTACAAAAATGTATAGAGACATGAAACGAAAATATTGGTGGAGCGGAATGAAGAAGGATATAGCAAAATTCATTTGAAGGTGTACGGTATGCCAGCAAGTGAAGATTGAGCACCAACGACCCGGAGGGTTATTACAGTCTCTGCCTATCCCAGAGTGGAAGTGGGATCATATCACCATGGACTTTGTGTCGGGCTTTCCACGGACTTCAAGAGGGCATAACGCCGTATAGGTTATCGTAGATCGACTCACCAAGTCAGCTCACTTTTTGGGGATAAAGACCACAGACTCGTTAGAGACTTTGAGCAAACTGTACATTTGAGAGATTATTTGATTGCATGGAGTTCCACTTTCTATCATGTCGGATCGCGATTCTCGTTTTGTTGCGCGTTTCTAGCAAAGTCAACAACAAGCCATGGGGACAGAGTTACGTTTTAGCATCGCTTTCCATCCTCAAACCGATGGCCAATCCGAGAGAGTGATTCAGATTGTGGAAGACACGTGCTTGCGCGCTGGACCTCAAGGGGAGTTGGAGCGATCATTTATCGTTGGTGGAATTCGCGTATAACAATAGCTACCAAGCAAGTATCGGGATGGCACCGTATGAAGCTTTGTATGGAAGACCATGTAGATCCCCGACCTGTTGGTTGGAAGCCGGCGAGAGTAGTATGTTTGGGCCCAAGATTGTGCAAGAGACAACAGAGAAGATTCAGCTCATTCGGGAGAGATTACGCACAGCACAGAGTTGACAAAAGAGCTATGTGGATAGAAGAAGAAGGCCTTTAGAATTCAAGGAGGAGATTTTGTATTTCTTAAAGTGTCCCCCAAGAAGGGCGTACTTAGATTCGACAAGAAAGGAAAACTCGCTCCAAGGTACATCGGTCCATTCGAAGTGGTCAAAGCAGTGGGCAAGATGGCGTATCAACTTCGGCTACCGGCCCAGTTATCAGGAGTCCATGACGTATTTCATGTTTCGATGTTGAGAAAGTGCCAACCGGATAATGCGCATATTGTGGACGTAGAGGATATTGAAGTACGAGAGGGAGTCACCTATGAAGAGCAGCCGATGAAGATTCTTGACACCAAGGAGAAAGTGCTTCACAACAAAGTCATTAAGTTGGTGAAAGTCATGTGGCAATACCATGGCGTGGACGAGGCTACGTGGGAACCGGAGTTGGAAATGCGGGAGAAGTATCCGTACTTATTCCCTACTCCAGGTAAGTTTCGAGGATGAAACTTTCTTTAAGGGAGGTGGATTGTAACACCCCGTACTTTCTTTTATATATTTGTATGGATATATATAGTAAAATATTATTTTGAATATGTGGATATGTATAATGAGGTAAGAATAAACCATATAGATTTTAATAATAGGATAAATACTAGAGACGCATGTTGATTGGGAAGTTTGAGTTTCAAAGACATTGAAACTTGGAAATGGCGATTAGATGAATTTCTAAATACTTTTAGGTCAAAATAAGGTTTCCATTTAATCCAGGAGGTCGGAAAACATTGAGAGAGGTAATATGAGATGTATTAGAAGTTAGGAAGTATTTTGGAGCAAAAACACATTTTTGAGAAAATTTGGTTATAAAGAATTTTGGACACAGTCTACTATTTTGATCACAACCTTTTATTTTCAATTCCAATTGATCTGAAATTTGGACAGTAGATAGTAGACATCTAGGCTACAAAATTGTATTTCATAAACATGTTCTAATTCGACCTCTAAATGAGTCAAAACTGCACTGGAAGTCGGAGAAAAAAATCTGGGCAGTGACTACCGGTAGTCAAACGGTAGTCGACAGGGCAGTGCACTATGACTACCGGTAGTTAACCAGTAGTCAAGTGTACCGAGAGCATTAGCTACCGGTAGTCGACAGGTAGTCGAGTTCCCAACGTACCCGAGCTACCGGTAGTCGATGCTAAAATCTGAATTTTTCTATTTGCGAACAGCCCAATTTTCTTCTCTTTATAAATACCTTCCTACACTTCTTTAAGCCACATTTCAACCCTTCAAATCCTAGAACAACATAGGGAGAGAGAGAAGGAGAGAAATCCAGATCAAATGAAAATTACAAGAGATTAAGGGTATATTCAGGAATCCAAGCCCTAGTTCTTCAATATTCAAGGTAGGGTTTTCTTCCATTTTCGTCCAATGATGTTAGGGTTATTATACATGTATACTTTAACTCTAAATAGTATGTATTTGTTATGGGTTCATTGTTTCTTAGTATTTTTACAAACATTCACATGATTTGAACAAAATACTGGTTTGAAATCCATCAAACCCTAGTTTTTGGGGGAAATATAGATTTCTCTCTATATCTTCACATCCTCTTGATTTCTAACATGCTTGAGCTTTGTGTTGGGTGTTAAAATGGTAGTATTGATGATCTCATGCCTATTTCCTTTAAACTTGTCTTTTGTAACATGATTTGCGAAATGAGTATATTTCCTTAAATTGTATTATTATGTACAATGCTTTTGAAAGTTGGGAAAGTTGTGGAATTGCTTATATATGAGGTTTTAAGTATATTGTTGGTATGTTACTCTTGTTTATGGTGTTGTGAGGGACTTGAATTACTTCGAGATCTGCCATAGGGTGTTAGAGGTCAGTCTATCCCAATGGGGGTGAGATGGTTACTTAATGCCCGTAATGGATTGTTGTTTGTGAGAGCAACCATTATTGTTCACTTTCGAGACAAAATTGGGTTAGTATACTAGATCCTTGGAGGATTTCGTCAATGCCGCTGGAGGCGGTATACGCCCTTCCTAAAGAGATATAGGTGAACGAGGTAGAATCGTTGGGTAGATTCATGAGAAGCGACAGCCTACTTAAGTAATACCAAATATAAGTTATTGTTCACTGTACCAAATATTATTTCTCCAAGAGTTTGGATAGTATGGGATGTCGCGATAACTTGTGAAAATGGTGTATGGTGGAGTAGATTATGTTGGAAATTATTTGTCAATTAAACTTGATTTTATTCTCTTTCAATTCTGTATTGCTGTACAAACTTGAGATCTATTTTAAAATGTCCCGATTTTATTTATTAAAAAAATTCATTTATATGTATGTGCGATATGTAACCTACCTGTTTTACTTGATTTCAAAACCTTGAATGGGTTTGGAAGGATTTTCCTATAGAGTCGTGTGCTCACCCCTCTACCTACAAATATTTCAGATTGTACTCTTGAGGAGGAGTTGGGACTCGAGGAGTCTGTACCCTGGGAGATTCAGCAAGACGGGAGTGTGGATCCCTTGGAGGACTCTTAGCTTGACACTACATTTTGCTCTAGACTTTTATATTATTTTGAAATAATGTAAAGCCTAGTCATATTTTGTAATTCCGTTGCATTATCAGAGTTATTGGATTTGGGGGATGTAAAGGCCATAGCTTGACCTATTCTTTTGGGATAACATGTAAATTTGATGGATTAATTTTATGGTAAGTAAATAGACCTAGTGTGGTCATTATAGTAGAATTGCATAGGTTGGGTTTGTGGTAGAGCTCCCCGTACAAGGGAGACTCTGCCCGAATTTTGTTACAATATAAATTGTTGATGTAATGTCGATGGATTACTTAGTGCTCTTATGCTTAAATGGTTATTAGAATGTAATGCCATCCAGGGTGATATTTGGGGCGTTACAAAAAAAGTTAGTTGAGGTATTAAGGTATATTGTAGAAGTTGGAAGCATTTCAAAGTGAAAGCACACTTAGGGAGAATTTGAATAAGAGGGAGTTTTGATACTGCCCCAATGTTTGGATCATTACATTTTATTTTGATGTTCATTTGATCTGAAATTTTGACAGTTGATAGTAGACTTCCAGGGCTACAAAATAGTATCTCAAGAAAAAATTTCAAATCGACCTCTAAATAGGTCTAAACCTCATTTGAAGTTACAGCATAAACTGGAATGACGTTCGAACTTGAAGGTACGTTCAAATGACTGTTTGTTTCAGTACTCTTGTCTGAAGGAAAAACAAAAGTACTAGGAGCAACCAACGTTCCAAATCCAAAGGACATTCGAACGTAAAATAGAAATTTGCACTAGTGACGTTCGAACGCCAAGTGACGTTCGAACGTAATCGACGAATCAGAAGATCAGATTTAGGTCGGCTGAGATATTTTCTTCCTCTATAAATACATAAGGCCTCCTCCTTCAGCCTCCAAACACCATTTACAACCCTAGGAAGTCTTGAGAAACAAGGAAGAAAGGGAGAAACCCAAGATTAAAGAGAATTTTCATCTGGAAGTGAATCAAAAACTCAAGTTCTTCAAGAATTCTAAGGAAGAAGAAGATAGGAGATTTCTTCCACTCTTGTTCATTGATACTTTGGCTTATATATATACATGTTTTGACTCTTAATCATAAATATTTGTTAAGTAATTCTTGTTTCTTGATTGTTCTTGCAAATCTTACCATGTTAGATGGAAGTTATAGCTTGATGTCCATTAAAAATTTGTTCTTGACATTCAAACTTAAGTTTTTCAAGAAGTATGGATTTTTCTTTTTGATGTTCATTTATTCGTGATATCTAAACTTCATATTCGTATGGGATTGATTTCAAACCTTGATATTCCTTTATTCTTGATATCCATAACTCGATATTAATTTGTTATTGATTTCAAGATTGGATATTCATTTGTTCTTGGGTTCAATACTTGATATTCCTTGGTTCTTGATTCTAAAGCTTGATATTCATTAGATATTGATTTCAAAATTTTAGTGCTTTATTTGGAACAATAAAGGTATATATTTTGATGATCTCTTGCCTATTTTTCTTGAGATGTGATATTGAAAAATACCTAGGAAATTAGGGGTTTTTTTAATTTAATTGTGATTTGAGAAAATGGTTGGTATTACATCTCTTGTATGGTTTGTTGTGATGGACTTGAATTGACTTCGAGAGTTGTCGTAGAGTGTTAAAGAGGGTGAGATAGTTCCTAACACTCGTAGTGGATTGTTGTTGTGATTGCAATCACTATTGTTCTCGTAAGTTCGTGTCTGGGAGATGGTATACCTTTCTTGGGAAGGATTTTGTCAATGCCATGAGAGACGGTATACGCCCTTCCTAAAGTATTTGTGATTTGGCCCTACGAGGAATGATTGTGATGGGTGAACGAGATAGATTGTCATGTAGATTCATGGGAAGCAACTAACATACATGACAATGAAAAGCAACCATCATACAAGTACGGGTATGGATACATATTGTGGGATATGGATACATATTATGTGTTATTGTTTATCATAGTGGAAAATGTTTTATTGTGGCTAATGGTAAATGGTTTCCACAAGAATTTGTTGGAAGTATAGGATTCCACCAAAACTTGTTGGAAATGGTTTATGATTTGAAATGGCTTATTTTGTGGAAATTTGTTTTACTCTTCATTAAATTTATTGATATTGCGTTAATATGAGATCTGTTTAAATGTTACTATTTTCTTTCAAAGTTATATACAATATTTTGGAAAGTGAGACCGTACTATTTTATATGTTTCTAAACCTT
The DNA here is from genome assembly GCA_023539305.1 of Ilex asprella. NCBI lineage: Eukaryota > Viridiplantae > Streptophyta > Magnoliopsida > Aquifoliales > Aquifoliaceae > Ilex > Ilex asprella. Next base: position 22,496,678 of record CM042193.1, on the reverse strand, counting down.
GTTCGAGTTTGGGAGATTGTTGCTATAGAGCTTAGTGATCACCCCCTACAAACAATATTTATTCTCAGATTTTAGTTTAGAGGAAGAGCTCGGAGTTGGCGAGCAGGTAAATTGGGGAGCGCAACTGGATGGGAGCATAGATCTAGAGATAAATGTTTAGGGTTACTCTCTTTGTGTCCTAGACTAGGGGATTCCTTTTTGAGATAATGTATTAATGGTATTTTGTTTATTCCGTTGTGATATAAAATACTCTCTCTTTGAATGTAATGGTCATAGTTTGGCATATTATTTTGCACGACACTTTAGATATTATGTATGACGAATTGAATATTCATTTAATTATGAAAATTATTATTTGGATTTTGGGGCATTACAGGATCTTCTTTTTGAGCTCATGTGCAATGTAAGTGACTATCGAATTGGTGTAGTGCTTGGTCAATGGTACGCCAACACGCCTCGTGTCATTTATTGCACTAGCAAAACCTTGAAGGAGAAACTTTTTATCAAAGTTGGGAGAGATTCAAAGACCTACTCCAAGACTGCCCCCACCACTCTTTTGAAAATTGGAATTTAGTAGGATTTTTCTATGACTCCTTGCCAACTAGACTACGTCAGTTTGTTGAAATGATAGCGCAAAGAGAGTCTATGGGTAAAAGTCCAGAGGAGGCATTCAATTTCTTTGACACCATAACTGATAGTTCTCAGATGTAGGATTCAACCGCTCCTACCACTGTCGAGTCTAGACCATCCACTTCCCAAGGGAAAAAATATTTCTTAAGAGAAGATGATGATCTGAGAGCCAAAATGTCCACTTTATCTCGAAAGCGTGAAGCTTTAGAGATAAAAAAAATTCATCAAGTTGAATTGGGCCCGCCCACAGAATAAGTGTGTGGGATTTGTGCATTGACAGGACATCCTACTAGGGAATGTCCTACCATGTCTGCATTCATAGAAGTCTTGTTGGAACAAACAAATGCAATCTCCAATTTCAATAAGCCTTACTCTAACCCGCTCTGAAACATACAATCTAGGGTGGCGAAACCACCCGAACTTCAGTTGGAGGAACACACAACCAATTCCCATGAACCAACCACAAAACACTTAACCACCATCTCAAGGAGCTCCTGCATATCAACCATACCAACCACCACACAAAAGGAACCTTGAAGATACACTAAACCAGTTCATGCAGACTCAAATGAATTTCAATGCACATTCCACCCTATCTTTCACTGAGTTCAAAGCACAGACCACCCACTCCTTTGAAGATTTTAAATGCCACATCCAAAGGTTGACCCAATCCATGAGCACACAAGAAAAAGAAAAATTTCCTGCCCAACCAAAACCACCACAAGGCTAATTCCATGTGAAAAACCCATCAATCATGGATAACCGACAAGGCCAAGCCCAATCTATCACCACATCGAGGAGTGGCAAGGTCGCTGATAAAACAATCATAAATATGTTAATTCCAAGACCAAGACCTGAGACAGCTCGGCCCATTGAACCAATTGAGCATGAGCCAGAATCACCAAAATCAAAAGAACCTTTATGTCCGATTCCAGCTCCTTTCCCTCATAGGCTCAAAAGGTCCAGAAAGTGAACAACAACCCAGAAACTCACGAGCTGTTCAAGCAAGTGAAAATAAACATTCCACTTCTGGATGCAATCTAATAGATCCCATCTTATGCCAAATTTTTAAAAAACTTATGTACAATCAAGAGAAACCAGAATGTCCATAAGAGAGCATTCCTGACAGAACAAGCTAGTGCCTTGCTTCAATATAAAAACCTTCTAAAATACAAGGACCCTGGATGTCTAACTGTGTCATGTGTCATTAGAGACTTCAAGATAGAACAAGCACTGTTAGATCTTGGGGCTAGTGTTAATTTTCTACCTTACTCTGTCTACCAGCAGTTGGGACTGGGAGAACTGAAACCCATTTTTATCACACTCCAGTTGGCAGACAGATCTGTCAGAATCCCGAGGGGCATTGTTGAGGATGTACTTGTCCAAGTGGATAAGTTTATCTTCCCTATTGACTTCATCGTTTTAGATACTCAGCTAGTAGTAGATCCAAAAAGCCAAGTTCCTTTTATTCTTGATCGACCCTTCCTAGCAACTTTCAATGCACTAATCAATTGTAGGGATGGAGTGATGAAATTGACCTTTGGGAATAGGATTCTTGAGCTGAACATTTTTAATATTGCTAAGCAATCAGATGAGAACAAAGAAATGAATGAAATGTATTTCATTGAGTCATTAATTTATGAACATGTGGAAGAGACCCTTGGTGAACCCTTTGTTAAAACATGCCTGCCTAAACGAGGCACCTCTGAGTTAGAAAATTATGACTCAAATCCACAAAGATGCCCCACTCATGCTGTCGAGACATGGGCGCCCAAATTCAAGAAACATTCATCAAAAGGCACAAAACTGCTCTCATCAAGTGATATGCCGCCAAAGTCTGAATTACAGCACATATCCTATGGAAAGACTTGTCACCTACCTATGAAAAGGGGAATAGAAAAGTGGAGCATATGAGAATGTTAAAATTGCCAAAGCCTAGATAAAAAAATTTCATGACAAAAATATTGTTTGGAAGTCTTTTGAACCTTTTCAGAAAGTCATGTTGTTTAAATCAAGATTCCACCTTTTTCTTGAAAAATTAAAATCAAGGGGGACTGGTCCATACACTGCTAAAAAGGAATTTGATCATGGGGCAATAGAAGTAGAAAACCCATCAAACTGTAATATATTTACTGTTAATGGCCAGAGGTTGAAACCATTTTTGGAGGACTTTGTTAAAAAAGTGGAAACCATTATTTTAATGGAACCCAAATATCCCTCCGAGAATCACGCCTGCCGACACTCAAAAGGAACGGACCAGGCAATAACCCGACCCGAGGAGACCTCATTACGACACCTTTACTCCCATTTCCTATTTGTTCCACACCTGTCTCTATTGCACCCCCACTCCTATTTTCTATCTTTTCCCCACCTGTCTCTATTACACTCCCACACTGGCCTATTTCATTTCTCAATCTCCACTTTGTGTCCACTTCACCATCCTTATTCTTCCTTTTCTCCTTTTTTGTTCTTCTTCTTCTCCTTTCTTCTTTGTTTTTATTTTCTATTCTTCTGTAAACCCGAGCGAAACCATGTACCCTGAAGAACAAATCCCTATTCTCATGATTTACATTGTTGTATTCTATCTTCTTATGGGCATCCTACTGCTATTCGTACTCACACACAGGGCTTACAAGCCCACCTTTGATTCAGATCTATCCAAAGAGGATTAATGGTTCCATTTTGGTTTGTAGGTATCAACTGAAGCACATGTATCTACTTTTTAAACTCATTTCAAAGATCTATATTGGTAAAATCAATACATTGGGGACAATGTTCAATTTAGTTTGGGGGGTGTGAAAACTTACAGTTCACAGTTGGTATTTTGTTCGTATTTTACATTTTGTTCGTATTCTATTGTTATAATCGTATCTGTACCATAAATTTTAAAATTTTTGTTGTTCTGTGTGCTGCTATTTGATGATTTGATCATATAATGTACCTTCTATTATTATATGTCTGAGGGTCAGTTTAAATTGTCTTTGAGACTGGCAGACGTTAAAGTACCGGATAGTGAGTCTTAAAGCTTAGGAATCATGGATGTTAAACTTTTTTGGTTTAGTCTAGGAGCTCTACGCACTTTTTCATCAGATATGCATAATGTGATCATGAGAAAAACAAGACTGGTAAGAAAAAATGAGATCCAAGAACAGCAAGCAAAACCTCTCTTTGGTAGAAACACTCTGCTAAACGCCGTCGTGCCAAGAGAACTGGTGTCTGTAAAAAGTGTGTCCAGGTATTTCATGATTAAAGATACAATCAGTATTCTGAACCGATTTTTGGTCGCGCACTCGATCGATTAGACTGGATAGTGAATGGGCAGAGTAAGGATTATCCTGACACGTCATCCTATTCTAGTGCTTTACTTAACTGGTTTGTGCGACAAGAGATTGGAAGAGTCACTGGTAGTTCAAGCTACATTGAAGATGACTCAGATTAAGATTGCGTCCTGATAAGCTGTGGAAAAATTGTGTTTTGAGGAATGAAAGCCAATTGTCCGAATTTTGGTAAATAGTGTGCAATTCCTTTTTATTTTTGTACACATTTTCTAATTTTTTACAATAAAAATAAGGGTCGAGTAAGGAATGTCCCAAAATACCAACCTCAAGCGTGGGTGAGGATTTATCCTGAGACGCCATAATTTTTTGTTTTGAATTTGTGATGTTTAACCTTCTCTGAGCATATATAGTGTAATATAGGAACGTTTGATTTTTGGTTTAACGTTCGAACGCCATTTACCGTTCGAACGCATAATGATTGCAGTACTTTGTGACTGATGACCTCTTTGTTGGAAACGCTGTTGAAAACACAAAGTACTGGGAGCAACACATTTTATTTTTTGATTCACCGTTCGAACAATAGTTCCGTTTGAACGGTTGCTGCTCGCAGTACTTTGCAACTGATGATCTCTCTGATGGAAACACTATTGAAAACACAAAGTACTGGGAGCTAGCACCGTTCAAATGTCCCTTAACTGTTCGAACGATAATTTAAATTCTTCACCTCACGTTCGAATGTTTCCATCGTTCAAACGGTACGACGCAAACTATAAAAACCTGATCGTCTTTTTCATTTCAGAAAGTCCCAAATCTCTCTAAAACTCTCAAAACCCTAGAGCCAGCCTGCACCCCACAAACCTCAATCCACCTTCAGTCGCCAAGAAAACCTAAAATTGATCCTCTATAACACTTCCCCACACCAAAATCATAAATCCCACACCAAGGACCCTATGTTTCAGAAGCCTTTCAGCCCTCCCCCAAGCTCCCCAACGTTCGAATGACATGCCTCAGATGAAACTCCCTGCTAGGCATGATCCACCAATAAGCCAAAAGCCAAACTTTGTAATGGAAGTGATTGTGGAGAGAGAAGGGAAGCAAAGGACAAAGAAGTATGATCGAACTCGCTTTTCAAGTGCCTTAAAGGCCGAAAGGTACGAAGATTTCTTCCAAGAACATGCGGTTGTTTGTGAAAGAGACGTTATACTTTCTGATTTTGCAGAGATTGGACTGTTGGAGGAAATGGAAAAGAGAAATTGGGTGAGGTACTTAAGACATGGAGGGGAAGCTGCCATTGACTTGGTAACGGAGTTTTACTCCAACGCCGAGATTTTTAACAGTGCGATTCACACCTATGTGAGGGGAACTTATATTGATGTAGACGAGGCGGTGATTATGGAAATAAGGCAAGAAGTGCCTCGGGTAGACAATCCCGCCTACCCGCCAAGGAGAGAAGCAACAAAGAACACGATGGGAAAGGAGTTGACGGGGATACCTAATTTTGCATGGGGGACTAGGAATTCTCTGAAACAAGGGGAGCTCACCGACAAGTACAAAATGCTTAACTTGATTGTGGTGTCAAATTTCGCTCCCATCAAGCGAACAAATGAAATTTTCCCCGACATGGCGCGATTGCTTTATGCAATTGGAAAAGGGCATAGCATCGATCTCCCCTCCCTTATATTAAGCGAAATGAAAAAAGGGTGTGATACAAAGAAGAGTGCACTACCCTTTGGCAACTTAGTGACGAAAATATGCCTAGAGAATGGGATCATGATGAGACATGAGATGGAAATGCAAAAGCCTATGGAGCCACTCAACATGAGCCCTTTCAAAAGAAGTCAAGGACATAATGGTGGCTCAGCTGCTAGGTAAGAGGTGCCACCAGCTAGAGGGGGAGACAATGTACAAGAGGAGCTTGAGCAGGAGGAAGAGAGAGAATTAGAGAGAGTTTATGCAGACTAACAAAGAAGTAGGCACCAGTACCCATAGATCACTACGAGATATCATGATTGGCATCGAGGCCAACCAAGCCAGGCTTCTCCAACAACAGGAAGAGATTCCTGGCTACTTGAAGGGCAGAGCTGGTGATGCTAGTGGATTTGGTGGAGATGGTGGAGACTGGGAGGATTTGATTGTTCTTTTTGTGTTTATGGATATTTGCTCTTTTACTGTTTAGTTTATGTATGCATTTTGATGAACAATTTCAGTTTGCTACTGCTTTTTGCTGGATGAATTGGATCACTAATGATTGAATGGAATGATTCAGTTCATCATTTTTATCTGGTTAAAAGCTTTTGTAAAGTTGGCACTTTAGCAATTTTTGTTGATAAAAAAATATGTGGATTTTCAGTTTGCTTGTTAAAGTAACTAATCACATGATCCGTTTGACACACATCTTGCCAATCTTGACCTCTGGTCACAACTCTGTTAACTGATATTATTTCAATGCTTACATTATCAAATGAACATGAGTATTTGCTATTCTCAAAGTACACAGTGATCAAACTCGAAAATAGAATTGGTATATAACCAACATTCCCTGGAAAACCTAACATAATCAGTGGAGACTACAAAGGATACCATGGTAAGTTTTGAAAGTTGCGATGCTTTAGAGGGAACACCCAAATTTACTCAAGAAAGGTCTTCTTTCAGCACCTATCTTTCAATAATCTCATTAATTTTATTTTGATTGATACAACTAATGTGATCTATTGACATATCTTGCAATAAGTACAGGCAAGACGACACATGCGTATCCACATACTTGAGAAAGGATTTTAGGCCATCTTTGGATAAATTTTGAGCCTCAGCCAATCCTTTCACAAAAGTATAACTCTAGTCTGCCATGATTGAGCCTTCAAAGTATAAATTCTTTTCCAAAAAGCCCGTATGATGACCAAGCCACAAGGAAAAATATTTGACCTACCTTGCTATCTAATTTTTTTACACCCTCGTTTAAATCAGAATGATACAAGAAAAGCAAGAAAACTAGAAAAGATACTGGAGGCTACTGTTCCATAAAAAAAAAATTCGGTGAAAACAACTGAAAAAGGAAAAAGAGTTAGAGAGACAGAGAATTGCCAAGAAAGTGAAAAAAATTGGAGAATGTACAAGAAAGAAATCCCATTCCCAAAAGGAAATGTCGAAAAGCCAACTAGAGGTGTGCTAAAATGCATAAAAAGAGATAGCAATTTGAAACTCATTTGACGTCATTTCGTTAGCCACTGACCTCTAGCCACATTACAACCTATGAAAGCCCTAATTAATCTCAAGTCTGATGCATGTGCATGTTATTAATAACAAGTTGGGGTATGTTATATTGCATTTCGTTATTTGCATCAATATTCTTCCATGAGGTTATGCCAAGAACATGATTAGTCTTTTTGCTAAAAAGTTTCACCCCTTTACTAAATTATGCATGCAATTTCTAATTGGCCATCTTCTGATTACATGTTCAGTGAGAAACAAGTCACCATAGTCAAAGTGAATCTTTTTATGAGAGCATCCCTATGAGAGATTAGGGAAGTCAAAACTATCCATGAAGGGTAATTAAAGTGGAATGTTTGTTATACACCAATTCTTGTTTCTACAATGATCATCCTACTACAATGAAAATTTCAAATGCATGTGTTAAATGCTAATTTTTGCATAGGGATAGTACCAATGGTGAAGAGCGTGTGGACCTTAAAGTCAAAATTAAGGGATAGGTATCACAATGACAATGATGATAATTTACTTTAATCAGCAATTTCACATTTACATTTGTTCGACCGAAGTTTATGGGTAGCTTCACTGAAAACCCTCACGAGACAACACTCGTCCTCTAGGGTAAACCTAAAGATTTAATGGCTTGTTACATAAGCTAAATGCAACCGGATAACCTACGAAAGAGGTGTTAGAAATAGATTTATATTTAATTAATTGTTGTATTACTAGGGACTAGCAATATCTAGGTTGGGGGTGTGATTAATACTCAAATATAGCATATTATTATCCCATGTTTTGGAATAATTGTGCTTTCGTGGAGTTTAAGTGATGTTGTTTCAGGTCTTAAAATGAACAAGGGTTCAAAGGCACCAAAAAAAACCTTTGCAGGCAATCACAGCATTTTAAGGAACAAATTGTAGAAGCTTGGAATAAGGAAGCAACGTTCAAACATTCAATACCGTTCGAACGGTCATGATGAACCATGCCAGATATTACAATCTGTGTTGCAAAAAAGACCCAAGGCCCTGGAGATTCAAGTACTACTTTCGAACGGTTATAAACGTTTGAACGTCCACTGGAGCAAGGACAAGATTAGACTGACTGAAGACATGGCATGTTACAGACTTGCAGTCAGAAGGCCCAGGCACTTGAGTGCCACGTTCGAACGGCAATCACTGTTCGAACGCCTTTGAAATTATAGGAAAGTTCAATCAAGATTCTGCAAGGACCTGGAGAGAGATTTTCACAAAGACTTGGAGGAAGATTTTTCCAGAGAACCACGTGTGGTCTGACATAACTGGCAGGCACTGATTCCATCTGACGTTTGAAAGGTAGAGAGCAAAGACAGAGAAATCGTTCGAACGTCATTTACCGTTTGAACGGTATTGACAGACTGCCTGCAGAGTGGTTGGCTTTTCACTTTGAATTTAACGCCCAACTCTACTCTTTTACCCCTTCCCCTTCATTCTCCTTGCCTATATATACCCTTAGTTTGTAGAGCAAAGAGGAGGAGGATTTGGCACTCAACATTTAGTAGCCAACACTTCTCATTTGTAGTTCTTCTAATTGTCTTAGTATTATTTCTTTGTTAGAGAGTGGGGAAGTTCAAGTTCCCATTCCTTTTCTTTCCGTTAATGCTTACATTTACATTTGCTTAAGAGTTGTAATTCCTTTATTTACATTTAGTCTTTACATTTATGTTCTTGATTTACATTTAGTCTTTACATTTATGTCTTTGTTTACTTCTAGTCTTTAATATTTATGCTTTTACATACATGCTTTTAATTAGGTCCTGCACTTTTAATATTTGAGCTCCCTTCTTGCTTAGTGATTGATTGGAAATACCTAACCTCACTAACCCCTAATTACTATCCCTCAATTGATGCAATGTATGGAAGGGAGAGAAGAATTTCTTCCCCTAGGGATAGTGTCAAAAGAAAGGGCAATGAGGAAAGGGAAATGGAAATGTGTAAATATGGGATGTGTATGCACAAAAATACTCCCCAATCGCAAGGAGACTTTCGTGTGTTGTGATTTACTTGGAAGAGTATTCCAAGGTCGTATCCACAGGGAAGGAAGTGAATCAAGATTGAAGTGATTTGGTGAAAAACAGAAATGCAAAATCTTTTGTCTTGAGAGTTGGTTTGTGTTTGGTTTGTAAAGTGTGTGCTAATGAGAAAACAAGTGTTGGCATTTCCAAGAGGTCACTCCACTAGGTATACAAACTCAACTCAAACACATCCTCCGATCAAGCATAAATGAACGAATGATTTTCGGAAAGCCGAGGATGAGGCCGGTGAGTATCTAAGCATAAACCGTGACTAGGCCTACGGTTTATCAAAGACTCACCTAATCATCCACCTTCAACCCGGTTAAATTGAACCATTGGTCTTTGAAAGGAGGAATAGAATTGAGTTGAAGCCATATGCCTAAGTAGAGGTTTCCCTTGGTCATGCCAACTAATAAATTAGCTAGTCATATTTGAAATGGAAACAACAATGAGAAGAAGGTGCATTGTAATGAAATGAAGTTCTAGAATAATTAGCTACAATAACTTACAAGCTAGGAATGGAAGAGAAGATAAACTAATTCTTATCTATGAAAAATGAAGAACTAAAAGCATTAATGGTGAAATATTAAATAAGCATTCAACTAACCAAACATGAAGGTAAAACAACATCAATGGCATTCAATAAACTACTAAGATCCTTCCTCAAGATTACAAGACAAATGTAGTAGAAGAAATACTAAAATTTTACTTTCTCTTTCTAGAAGTCACTATTCATCATCTGTACGTTTTTGAGCTTCTCTCCCAAAAACCCTTACACTCCCGTAAAAAAATAAATCCCTTCTTTACTAAGTGATACATATAATCCAACCCATCTTCTCAGCAAAAACGTGCCCCAAGACACTGTCAATCCTTGATATGATTTCTATCATTGCAGCATAAAATATGGTGGGCTGGACAGGGTGGTGCAGGGGACACTTTAATACCCAGCAACACCTCTTCTCTCGCATGCCATTAATAGTTTATGCACCCCAAGGTCTAAGATAAGGTGTGAACACCATGAATAGTGTTGTGGGCTAGCAGGAGTAGGGCGGGAGGGAGTATGGTGGGATCCACAAAGCAACTGGATAGTGTATGCAGAATTTGGAGAAAATCAGTATCGACTATCTGTAGCTCGGGTGTGACTACCGGTAGCCATCAGGTATCAGCCATTATATAAGCCAACGACTACCGGTATTCATGCGGTAGCAGTAGCAGCAGAGGCCATCAACTACCGGTAGTCGTGCGGTAGCAGAAACTCCAGAAACCAGCGACTACCGGTATTCGAGTGGTAGTTGTCATTCCAGTGGCTAGCGACTACCGGTATTCAAGCGGTAGTTGCTATTCTAGTGGCCAGCAGAATCCAGATTCCTCATTCTTTAAGAACTCCTCATGACTACTTTCAAAGTTTGTATTGTTTATCTACATAAAACCAGATATTATCAGTATACGCTTAATCAAAACAACACTCCTCATTTTAATCTCCAAAATCATTTAACTGCGATGATTGGCACAACAAAATATACAAAGATTTGTGCGAATCACACCCCCCAACTTGAATTTAGCTAGTCCCTAGCAAATTTTCAACTCACAATCATAGAAAAAACAAGAATCCAATAACACAATCAGTTCATTTATCAATCCAAACACAAGAAATCACAACGCAATTTAAAAGAAATGGACAGGGGCAAAACTGATTTCAACTGTGGTTTACTTTCAGAAATTAAAATCAAACTTGGAGTACATGGAGCTAGGTTTCAAAAAGAAACAAAACAACCTAACATTCCTAAGTGCTTCTTCTACCACTCCAATGACTCCATCGAAACTGTGTAAAAACTAAAAAAAAACAAAAGAGGGAACCTAAAGGTCCTTAAACCTCATCTCCATCATCACCAGAGACATTCCCAGCCACTTCATCAGTATCATCCTTCCCATACTCACTCTCATCACCCTCGTCATCCCCTCCAACATCCTTCTCATCGTCTCCTCCTTCAACCACTGTGGAAGAGGAGGGCACAAATCTAACAGGAGTATCAACAACCGGTGCAGGCCCTCTCGGTATAGGCCTCCCGAGAAAAGTATGCACATAAAGGTCCTTCAGCATTTCCGCCATCCCCTGCATAACAGTCTCCATTCCAAGCACTGTACCCTCTAGTGAATCCAAACGACGAGCAATGAGGCTTTCAGGCAAAGCAGTGGGTGGCCTCAACTCAGATGGGTCCTCTAAAGACGGTCCAGCACTAGATGACCCAGGATTTGTAAGTTTAACCCGCTCAGTCCGAGTCATAGCAAACCTCTTGCTGCTACTAGCCTAGCCAATGGCTCCGGCATCCGGAGGGGTTAGTTTATCTGAGAGATATCCTTTTACTTCGAAATGATCACACATGCGAGTCACTAAATTCCCATAAGGGAGATTCGCCCTCGGAAAGTCAGTCTTGGCGAAATCCTTCATTACCTCCCAGATAAAAAGTGCGATATCCAACTTCTTCCCTGTCATCACCGTATTCAACAGGCCCAAATTCTCCACATTTGATGTCTTTTCCACTCCCTTTGGAAACAAATTGTAATGGAGGATTTTATTCATCAAGCCAACCTCATGCTTAAGGCCCTCAGCATGAACCGTTCCCTTAAACTGTGTTGGGTCATCATACATTGAGTTCACATAGTCCTGAATAGGTGTGACCTTTTCCACATTGTGCGGATAAATTGAAGTGGATAGAGGTGGCCGCTGATACTCCAAAAGAGTAGCAATCACAGCGGGAGTCACCTTGAAATTCTTCCTTCTCACACTTGTTCTCAAAATTTTCCCATCCCCATTCACCACATTGAGTTTTTGGTAAAACTCTCGGCATTTAGACAAATTGAAACCACATACCTCTTTGAACCAAAATCCCATTCCTAGAGCTTCAATGATCTTCACCACCACATGGGTCACACCTAACAATCTCCTATCAACTGGCCTCTCACATGTCACATTTTTCTCCTAAATAAATTGATACCTAGCCTCATTCCTTGTTTTTTTTATTTGCTCATCCCTTTGGGCACTTGAACCTTCCCCACTTCTCTTGCGATTTGGTGCCTCTGAGGGTGGTGGAGGGCTTGATCCTGCACTTTTAGTACGAACCATTGGAATGGTTTTATGAATTTATAACTAAGAAAAGAATTTTGGGGCTTGAGAGATTATCGGATGGTCAAGGGTTTCAAAAGGGGGGTGCTTCGGATCTTGATGGGGGAATGCCATAATCAGGGTTCAAGGGCAAGGGATTTATAAGTGAACGGGGAAGATGAATGGGTTGAGTGTCTAGGGGGGTTGTGGGTGAGAGGAAGAGGGTGTAGGTTCTATGTATTGTGAGGAAATTGAAAGGTTTCTCCGAAAGAATACAATTAAAAGCCCTAATTTCAGGCATTATAAACCACAACTACCGGTAGCTCGGGAAATAACTACCGGTAGTCGTTACACCAGAAGCCATTGACTATCGGTATTCGAGCGGTAGCTGATGCCTTAAATTTAAAACACCCCTGTAATCGAATTCCATCACATTCCTCTATATTACAAGCCCTACCATTCACACTCAATCACTCTCATATGGCTTAAACTCCTCCCCAACCATGTACAACACTTGTAAACCACAAATTGACAGTCAAGCCCATATCATTACGAAATTGCAATGTGATTTAAAGTTTTGATTCATTTAATGCTCAACAAGAAAATCGTAATGATCATCCAAAAATGCACAACAAGAAGATCGTAAACAAAAACATTCCCAAATGATATCGAATATCATCAACTTGAGCAATATTCCCCCATTCCACAAGCATGGATTCTCTAACACATTCCTCATAATAATAGAACTAAGTAAACATGAACAAAAATATAGTCTTAGATGCTAGACCAAAGTATGCACTTACAGATTAATTTCTAACTTGTGTGCAGGTGAATTAAACAAGTAATTTGGGAATTTACAAATAGAATTCATATTCGAAAAGCTGGACAAACTCAGTTTCAATGCAAAACTCACCAAGGGACACTCTTAAGCAATAAATGAACTCAAGCTATCCTGGTATGCACTCCATGTGTACATGTGACATAGAATCTTGTATCCCAAAAACAAAGTGTTCACATGCAATCCAAAAATGAAGTTCATATGTAGAAATAAAGCGACCTTGGCATAGTCTCATGAATAGGATGATAGTGCATTAGGTAATAAGACATAACTCATCATTTTCATTGAATTTATGCGCCTCCCATGCTTCTCTAGATCACCTAGGACTTTTAAAGGTTATAATGGGGCCTTGGGGTGATATATAGGTAAAAGAAATGAAGGATCCGGGGTACAAAGAGAGTTGTTCCGATGAGAGACTTTTAATCTTGGAAAAAACACTTGCCTTTTCATGGGATTTTGATTCTCATATCATCACCACTCCCTTAGTTTTCTTTCTTTCTTTTTTATTCTTCACATTTCCTTTCTCTTTTTCTCTTTCTTTTCTTATTTCACCCATGTTTCTCATTTTCTTGTATTTTTCATTCTTCCCTATTCAGCTTATTGCTTTTCAATTCTCATTCATCCCTTTTGTTTGCATTTTCACACCACAATTCCTTGCTTAGCAATCTCTCATTTGCGCTTTAGGAACAACCAAGGTAAGGTAAGTATTTCTTATTTTCTTTGGCTTGGTTGAATGTGTGGCATAGAAACGAATTAAAAAATAGGCTCAATCACGTCACTAGGGATAACATTTGCACAAGAAAAAGGGTAAGGCTCAAAGTATTCAACGATGACCTAAGATCACTTCCAAGTCCGCATGGGAATGCATTATATGATCAAGACAAATCAGTCTACTAACCCAATGCAACTAATCAAAGCAAGTATAATGAGACTATTGAACAAATTTGACATTGAAAAATTGTTCTCTGAGTAATTGTAATTTTCCTCAAAAAGGGTTTGGCACTAAAGCTCTCATGGGTCCTTACTCATCTCCACCACTTATATCAAGCATAAAACATGAATTCAATCCGTAAAATACTGAAATTACACATTCAAAAATCACATACAAATGAGTTCAAAAGTCAATATATAAGTGATACTTAAGCATAGGATCAACTTCCATAGAATGCGCATATGCACAAAGTTCAAGACAATGATTAACATGTTGTTCAACCCACAACTTCTTCATGAAGGAATACAGATTAACTTATCGATATTTCTCATCAAAAATTTTCAAAATTCTCACATATTTTGTACTGATGCAAGCAAACAAAAAATAAAATTTTTCAACAAACTTGGTTGATCATAAAATGGTGCACCACACCCCCAACTTAAAATATGCAGTGTCCTCAATGCAAAAAAACAGATAGCATATGCAATGAAAGACGATAAAAGATAAGAAGGGTAAGCGAACACCTCTCATTCGAGCTTTTGAAGAACACACCAAGAGCCGGATCAAGAAGAAACAATACTATCAAACGATAAAGGGTAAGGGACATAAAGTAAAGTATGCCATAAGTAAAATAAAAGAACTGTACAGGCGAACAAGTGACCAATTATTATTCCTCAACCACTTTCGGATACACCGGGTCGGTCAACTCCTCCTCCACCACTTGGTTTTCAAAACCCTCAAAGAATGGCTTAAGTCTTTGGTTATTGACCTTGAAAGTTTGGCTATCTTTGGGGTTGGTGATCTCAACAGCTCCATTGGGGTAGGCCACCTTGACAAGATAGGGGTCATCCCAACGGGATCTTAGCTTTCCGGGAAAAATGGAGAGCCGAGATTTATACAAGAGTACCTTTTGCCCGGATGCGAATGATTTCCTCACTATGGAGTTATCATGAATGATTTTTGCCCGTTCTTTTGAAAATTTTGAACTCTCATATGCACCCCGCTGAATCTCTTCCAATTCATTCACTTTTAACCTCCTATGTTCACCAGCCATTCTTATATTGAAATTTAAAGTCTTGATGGCCCAATAGGCCTTGTGTTCCATTTCTACCGGCAGATGACAAGCCTTTCCATAGACAAGCCGATAGGGAGACATGCCCAAAATCGTCTTGTAGGCAGTACGATATGCCCACAAGGCATCAATCATTCTCTCAAACCAATCCTTTCTATTGGGATTAACTATTTTTTCTAGGTTGGTCTTGATCTCCCTATTGGCTAGCTCAGCTTGGCCATTTGTTTGTGGGTGATAAGCGGTGGATACTTTATGTGTAACGCCATATTTGAACATTAAAGATGCAACTGGCCTGTTACAAAGTGTGATCCACCATCACTAATCACTGCACGAGGCATCTCAAACCTCGAGAAAATGTTCTCTTTCAAGAACTTGACTACAACCCGGTGGTCGTTAGTCTTTGTCGAGATAGCCTCCACCCATTTGGACACGTTGTCCACTGCCAGCAGAACGTATAGATAGCCAAACAATATAAGGAAGGGACCCATGAAATCAATGCCCCAACAATCGAATATTTCTATGACAAGTACAGGGGAGAGGGGCATCATATTCCTTCGGGTCACACTACCCAAACGTTGGCATCTATCACATTCTTTACAAAATGAAATGCAATCCTTAATCAGAAAAGGCCAGTAGAAACCTGATTGTAGAATCTTGGCTGAGGTCTTCTTAGCAGAGAAATACCCACCACAGGCTTGGGAATGACAGAAGGCCAGGATGTTCCGCTGTTCGGTTTCAGGCACGCATCGCCTCATGATCTGGTCCGGATAATACTTAAACAAATACGGATTATCGAAGTAGAAGTACTTCACGTCGGCCATAAATCTCCTTTTATCCTCAGGGCTACAGTGTGGTGGAATTTGGCCTGTTGCAAGATAATTATAAATATCTGCATACCAAGGACAATGAGAATGAATGGACAATAACTGCTCATTTGTCTCTTGCGCCACCAGTCGGGATAAGTGATCTGCCATAACATTCTCAACTCCCTTCTTGTCTTTAATCGTCAAATCAAATTCTTGTAGGAGGAGGATCCACCTAATTAGCCTTGGCTTGACATCCTGCTTAGACAACAAATACTTCAAAGCAAAATGGTCAGTGAAAACAACAATAGGTGAACAGATGATATATGACCGGAACTTGTCTAAGGCAAACACTACAGCTAGCAATTCTTTCTCAGTGGTAGTGTAATTCATTTGTGCCTCATTAAGTGTCTTGCTAGCGTAGTGTATGACATATGGTCGATTATCTTCCCTCTGACCAAGAACTGCGCCAACCGCGTAATCACTTGCGTCGCACATGAGCTCAAAAGGAAGGTCCCAATTGGGTGATCGCATGATAGGAGGAGTGACAAGCATGCTTTTTAGTTTCTTAAAAGATGCCTCACACTCATGCGACCACTCGAAAGGAACCTCCTTAGACAATAAATTGATCAGGGGTCGGGCCAATGCACTAAAATTTTGAATGAAACGGCGATAAAAGCTTGCATAACCCTTAGTGATTCGCACTATTTTGTGAATCGTCAACCACTCCACTCAAGACCTCGACAATAGACCACACTTGAGGTAGAAGCCGAACCAAGGTGAGTGTGTTAACTCACATGTAAAACCTAGAAAAATTTAAATTTTATGAAAAAGGCAAAATAGTAATTAGTTATTATGATACGGGTTAAAAATCCAAAATTTTTTAGAACTCGGATGAAAAAATTGACCTCACCGTTGGATTCTTCTCGTGAAATCTAGCTATCCAGTCAATTTTCGTTGAATTTTGAGACAGTTGAATTTTTCACGTTTTACAAGGGGATAATCGATAACTGCACGACCAAAATAAACACGATCAAGATTTAATTATGAAACCCTAGAAATAATTTGAAGTTATTTCAAATAAAATATACCGAACTAAATATGGGATGGGATTTAATTGATTCAGGATAAATTGGATCAGAAAAAGATGGAATGTTTGGCTTAATGAGAACCAATCAATTGAGGCTATATAAAAGGGGAGGAAATAAGATTATTTCCCCATTATACACCAGCTTCCCACCAAAAGAGAGAGAGAGAGAGAGAGAGAGAGAAGAAGAGAAAACCAAGGTTCTCCCACCTTCTAACTCTGATCTACGATGATCCGACCGTCGGATCTCTTCGGGATAAGAACAAAAGTTGTTCTACACGAAGAGAGCAATGCATACATACCAAATATCTTGAGTTTTGCCAAGATCTCAAAGATGAAATTTCTAGGATAGAGTATTGAAAGTTTGATTTGAGATCTTTGGGACGTCTTCTACGTGAATATACGCTACAAGAGGTAGGGTTCCTTTCCTAACTACTTATATTTCCAACCTAGGGTTGAAATATGAAATGGGTTGGGTGTTAGAGATGTATTCTCATGTATAACACATACCTAGTGTAGTAGGAATGTTGAAAATGGATATAAGAAAATGCTAAAAATGAATTCTTGTATGATTTGGTATGATGAAATTACTTGGCTTTGAATTTCATGAAGAAAGTTTTGTGTTTTGTTTATGCTATGTGTTTACATAATCTTCGTGTCTTATAGGTGCTTGATAAAATGTATATGGTTGATTAATTTTGTTATGTGCATTCAATATGCTATAACATGCTTGGTGGTGTTGTGGAATGTAATTGTATGGTTTATGAAATTGTTGACATTTGAGAAATTGGGAATGTTATTAGACATTTAATATGTTCATAATGTGTATGATATGATGAGCATGATATTGTAATTGCAATTGTACATACATTTTCATATGCATGGCTAACATCGCATTCGTGGGAATTTGACATGAGTGTGGATGTGTGTGTTTGGTTTCGATCAAATGTCATCCTTAGTGGGTTGATACATTGGCTCGAAAAGGTTGGACCCAGGTTCGACAAAAATGTATGGGTTGTATTGAAAATGTGTCGGGGTTAGCAAGTAGGGCTAGATTCTCCCTCGGGTGTAAGACCCAGTGATTTCAGATATGCACTCTCGTTGGTACTAAGTCTATAAAGTGTGTTGGCATACACGGAGCCGTTGGTGGAAGTCCATTGATGCCATGTCAATTGGGTACCTGTTGTGGAAGTCTATAAGTACCCACCCCAAGAAAGACATTAAGATTTTATTAAATGGTTATTAGATGTGTAACATCAATGATGGGTGCTTGGAAAGCCCAAAAGCATGCACATGACATGACATGTATTATAGGAGCCGGTGGAGGACTCAGGTTTGCATAGCATGTGTGAGTTCCATCTCATGACATGGCATGGAAAGTGTAACATTGATTTATGAAACGTATGTTTTTGAATGGATGCTTGAATTGTTGAATTGCATGTGACATTTCATATACATATGAGTTTAGGAGTAGCCTCCTTAGGAGATACCCTAATGAGCTTAACTGACCCTTTATGAGAACATATTTCAGGTGTTCGACAAGCACAGGTGGACGGCCCTCATTTGGGCCTATGTTGATGGCGGATCCAGATTGTGGATCTTAAATGCATTTATGTAATAGATTATGTAACTTCTTTTGAAATTGTAATTTTGGCAAAAGGAATATGTAATCAACTCTTTTAGACAATAGTTTGATGTAAAGGAATGGCTGGATGAATATGGTATGAGT
Organism: Ilex asprella; assembly: GCA_023539305.1. Taxonomy (NCBI): domain Eukaryota; kingdom Viridiplantae; phylum Streptophyta; class Magnoliopsida; order Aquifoliales; family Aquifoliaceae; genus Ilex; species Ilex asprella. The sequence continues at coordinate 22,477,950 of CM042193.1, read as the reverse complement.
TTGGATGAAAATGAATTGAGAATTGGAGGAAATTGGGGAAAATTTAGGCTAAGGTACCGATACCTAGACTCATAGGTACCGCTACTACGCTGTTGGATATCCCATGTACCAGTACCTAAGCTTACAAGTACTAGTACCTGGATTCTAGTGGGCTAAGGTGCAGTACCGGTACCACGTCCCTTAGTGATTCGCACTATTTTGTGATCTGAGTTATATTATTTATACACCCAAGTATAAGTGGTCAAATTATAGTTTTCTCGGTTTAAGTCCAAGTATCGACCCCACATAGAGTTTTAGTAATTAGTATTTAAAATAAATAAATAAAATAAACAGTAAAGTTATTGTTTGAAGCAGTATAACGTTTGATAGCTTGTGATGCGAACTTAGATTGATAACTAGTCTAATTAAAAAAAATTGCGGAGATAAGCTTGTTAATGACAATAATATAAAAGATACCCTTTAGTTTAAGGATCTCATATTCTCTATATTGGTTAAGTACTAGAAATGCTACCTTACCACAATTAACTTACATATTATTGGCAAGTCAACCGGTAGCTCTGATGTATATAAACCATCACACAACTTCTGAGGTTAGTTGGTGGTATTCATGACAATTGATTAATCCAAGAACACTAGAAGGATAAGTCATTCATGAGGAATATTTGAATTATTCAATTGATCTCATGATAGTAAGTGTGTGCATAATAAACCTTAACATGACAACTTCTTAGGCTAACTGGTGGTATTAAGTCATAACACAACAACTTCTTAGGTTAGATGGTTATAGATGGGGCAATTGACTAATTCCAATGAACTAGAAGGACAAGCCATTCATTAAGTATACTTGAATTAATCAATAGATCATCTGCAATATATATATACCAGTAAAACATCCTCAGCATTCTGGTGGAGGACAAGCCATACAGGTAGGAACACCATAGATATTCGACTGGCAATATAGGTATATATAGTAATTAAACAACCCTAATAACCCAGAAGGATAAGCCATCCATAAGCATCGTTTAGGTTTTATACTGTGCATTAGTAGAACATCTTCAGCGTTCCGGTGGAGGACAAGTCATACCAGTAGGAACACCATAGATATTTAACTGGCAGGTTGTTGAAGTACCGATGACATAATTCTAGGCACAACACCGAAATTACATACATTCTTATATCACACATGAAGCGTATAATACATACACACACACACAAATATATATATATATATATATATACATGAATAAAACATCAACATTTTCATAACTACTCACACTTCATTACTACAGGTAAGCAAGGAGTGCGAATAGGTTTCATTACAATAATAAAAAAAAGACCGTCACTTCTTTCGCAAGGAACAACTGAAATACAACCACCTTACTATCAATTAAGAAAAAAAGGTGGTGGCAGTTCAACTATCCAAATAGAAAAATTAAATAGAAATGTAGAAATATAGAGTTTTAGTTGGAGTGTGTGACAGACCGGATTTGCATCTGACTTCTTCTATCTCTCTTTCTTCTTCTCTTTGTTTTCTCTCTTTGAAATTCTCTCTTGAACTCCCTCTATGCCTGGTGATTAGCACAAAACAATTCATAATTCTATGTCCTAACCATCTGATGATTAACTGTTTTTACGGTGTTAATGATGAGAGTTGTATATGTCGAGTTATTAATGATGACATTTGGTGTTTGCGGTTAAAAGGTGTTAAGCAATATTCCTTAAGGCACTTTAACAAGGATTGAGGCAAACGAGGATGAAAGAATGACTAGCGGAAAGCTCAAGGTTAGCAGAAACAATAGAAATCGTACCGGTACTGTGTACCGTTATGCAAAGGCTACTGGAGTTCGAGGTACCGGTACAGAGTACCGGTACGGTACAATACTGATAAACTGTACCAGTACTATCTGCCGAATTTTCCTCAAATCTCTGCATCTCAAGCTTTGTAGGTTTGAGGGTCCCACCATCTGATCTCCCCCTGCTCCCCTGACGCGGCCACAATACTATTCATCTCATTCACACCTTTGATCGAAAGTTTGGAGCTTTGGTGATAAACGAAGAGAAAGAAGTGAAGAAGAGTTGGGTGTGCAGACAAGCTTTGCACACCCCTGTCCAACCCACTCCACCTACAACCTAGGGATGGAGATGACATCCCCAAGCTACCCCAGACCAATGAGGGCACATTTTTAAAGAAAAAGACTCTCCATAGTTGAGGATTATTATTAGATAGAGATAGAGAGAAGAGGAAGCTGGGTAGAAGATAATGAATAGTATTTTTAGTGTGAAAATTTGAGATTTTGATGTTTTCTTCAATGCGTTGTCTTGGATTCCCCTATAAGAACTTATAAAACGTTATTTAATGCAATTAATGTTGTTCTATTTCTAGTCATTGCTAGTTTAACACTCTCTTTAAGTTTCAACCATTAATGCTTCAAAGTCTCTCATTGTCTTAGCTTAAAATGGGTATTAAATTCCTTCACTTTTAGATTATTATTTCTTGCACTTAGTAGCTTTAGAACTTCATATCTTTGTAATGCTCCATCATTCCATTATCATTTTCATTTCAAACATGAGTAGTTAAATCTTAAAGTTGGAAAAACCAAAGGAAATCTCCACTTAGGAATATAATTTCAACTCATTCTCTCCCTTCCCTTACGAGTCCAATGGTTCGATTTGACGTGGTAGAGAGTGGATAAGTTGGTGAGACTTTGATATCTCGTAGGCTTAACCACGGTTTATGCTTAAATCCTCACCAACCTTGTCCCTAGCTTCACTGGAATCAATCGTTCATTCACGCTCTATCGAAGGAAGGATTGGAGTTGAAATGGTGTTCCCATTGGAGTGACTTCTTGGGTTTGCCAACAATTGTTTCTCATTGCATTTTCCCAAAACACCCTCCACCAAACAACTTTCAACCACAAAGATCTTTACACCTTCTTTGATTCACAATCATTTTCACTTTGGTTTACTTTCTTCCCCCGTGAAAACGACCTTGGAATACTTTTCCAAATAAAACACCGACACACGAAAGAGTTCTTGCGATTGGGGAGTATTTTTCTGCATTCATACATCATATTTACATCATTCCACCTTTCTTTCCTATTGCCTTTTCTTTTGACACTGTCTCAAGGGAGTGTGGCACTCCCTCCCTATTCGAACACACATCACACATACATTAAGGGATAGTATTTAGGGGTTACGGGAAAATAAAGAACTCCATCAATCATTTTTGGCGCCGTTGCCGGGGAAGGCAATTGTTAAACCAAGAAGGTGATTTCCGAATGATGGAGGTAAGTCCCGTGATCTTCATCATGGGTTAAGGTACGTGGTTCTTCTACATATCTTTGTTTATGTATAATTTTAATTTTTTTTTAGATCTTTTGTTAAATGTGGGGGCAGGACGAGGAGGTTTGTTCTATTTGTGATAATGTTGAGCACTCCACATCGGAGTGTCTGAGCATTCCGGTGCTTAGGGAAGCATACCATGAACAAGTCCATGCCTTCAATCAACCTAGGCAATCATTTTCTCCATATTCCAACACTTACAATCCAGGGTGGAGTAACCACCCTAATTTCAGTTGGAGAAATGAGAACCCTATTCCTTATGGGTCCAATGCATATTCATCTCCCGTGCCACCAAAACAAGGTCAATACCCAAGTCATGGGGAAGCGTCTAGCTCCCAATACCCACGGGCAAATCCGCAAGGGTATCAGTCGAAACCACCACCACAGAATTTTTCAAAAAATATTTCTCCACAAGGTTTTTCTAATCAAGTACCATCAAATCCATCCACCTACCTACCTCCTCATAAGAGGAACTTGGAGGATGTACTCTACAACTTCATCCAAAGTCAAACCACCTTCAATAAAGACATTTCAACCCAACTCACCAAGATCACCAATGCCATTGGGTTGTCTCAACAAGAGAAGGAAAAATTCTCAGCTCAACCCTAAGAGGATCCCAAAGGCCAACATGTGGTTGAAGTTGACACACCCACCCAAGAGAGTTGCGAACAACTCAAGGAGGTCACCACTCTTCGAAGTGGCAAACAATTTGAAAAGACCATGGTGCCAAAGGTTGCACCGAAAGCTCCATTGTCAATACAAGGAGAAAATGAGGGTGAGGCCAAAGAAAGTGTGGCAAAAAAAGGTGAGGTGAGCGAAAATAAAGATGAAGTCGTGGTTGAAATAGTAAATGTGATGGATGAGCACATGTTATCAACACCATAAACCGTTACCAGCAAGTTCTTATGGAATCCCATACTTTCCAAAACTCTTGTAGAAACCATTTATGGTACAATGTATGAAAACCCACACTGTATTCTGGTTTATGCCTAGTGCCATGTATGTTGATTGCTTCTCAGGAATCTGCCCAACCATTATACCTTGTCCACCCATCACAACCAACAAATCGCAATCACTTTGGGAAAGGGCATCTACCTTCCTAATGGTAGTGACGAATCCCTCCCTAGGAAAGGTATACAACCCCTAGTTCAAACTCCAGTGAACGATAGTGGTCGCATTACCAAATGATAATCCACTGCAAGTGCTAGGAAACTATCCCACTCCCACTGGGATAGACTAACCTCTAACACTCTACGGCATATCTCGATGGCAATTCAAGTCCGTCACAACAACCATACAATAAGCAAACCAACATACTCTCAATTTGCAGGCATATTTTAAAAATCCCCAAATTCATCATGTGATAATTCCAATAACCAATTACGAAAGATACAAGAGATCACAACCACATCATTTTATTACTCAACGCCAAGTTCTATGGTTCCAACATAAATAATAAAGAAATAATTTAAGAAGAAAATCCATCACTCTAAAAAAACTAGGGTTTTGAAACACAAAAAGACATTTCATGGGTATTCAACCCTCACTTTGTTAAAAACATGCAATCTTTGTCCGAAAGACTAAGAGACGATGATTTCATATCATATATATAACATTTATTGCAATACATACATAAGCCCTAGCCTCAATGTAAGAGAAAGAGAAGAAATTTCCTACTTGTGTTCATAGATTTGAATGAAGGAGAGAATGGTTTGGTCTTCTCTAACTTGAATCACCCTTGAATCTCTTGCATTTCCTCTTCACTCTTCCTCTCTACTGTTTCCTAGGGTTAGAATGGCTGAAATGAAGGTTAAGTATTTCAAGTGGAAGGGGGACTAGCTGTTCGTGACTTAAAAATTTTGGATTTTTACAGTGACTACCGGTAGTTCGGGTACGCTGGATAATCAACTACCTGTTGACTACCAGTAGTTCGGGAACACTGGACACTCGAATACCTATTGACTACCGATAGTTCGGGTACACTAGGCACTGGACTACTTGTTGTCTACTGATAGTTCGGGTAGATTTACAACCGGTAGTTACTACCCAGATTTGCCTACTTCACCCATTTTTTCATTTTCAATCCATTCCTAACCCTTCCAAAACCATCCCATACATTTTTAACAAGGTTTTTCACATAAATCTTGATACCTATAAGTTCTATTGAAAAAGTTTTCAATTCCTTACAAGTGAAAACTAGATTTTAGCAAAATATTTGCTATTATCAAGCTTAACACCTACCAAATATTACATCACACCAATGATTCGCCTCACTCATATTTATTTTTACTTTTCCATTCTATAGGATTTATGCCTATCTCATCACCTATACTATCATGTGAAACCCAATTAATAAACAATTAATAATCCCAATGAATATAAACATGTGGGGGTTTATAATCCACCCCCTTAAAGAAAGTTTCGTCCACGATACTTACCTAAAGTAGCGAACAAATACGGATATTTCTGCTGCATTTTCCGCTCGGGTTCCCAAGTAGCTTCTCCACCCCCTGATGTTGCCACAAGACTTTTACTATTTGGATAACTTTGTTGCGAAGCACTTTCTCCTTGGTATTGAGGATTCTCACCGGCTTTGAAACACAAAGAGAGATTTCATGGGTATTCAACCCTCACTTTATTAAAAACATGTAATCTTTGTCCAAAAGACTAAGAGACGATGATTTCATATCATATATATAACATTTATAGCAATACATTCATAAGCCCTAGCCTCAACATAAGAGAAAGAGAAGAAATCCCCTACTTGTGTTCTTAGATTTGAGTGAAGGAGAGAATGGTTTGGTCTTCTCTAACTTGAATCACACTTGAATCTCTTGCATTTCCTCTTCTCTCTTCCTCTCTAATGTTTCCTAGGGTTAGAATGGCTGAAATGAAGGCTAAGTATTTCTAGTGGAAGGGGGATTGGCTGTTCGTGACTTAAAAATTTTGGATTTTTACAGTGACTACCGGTAGTTCGGGTACGTTGGATAATCGACTACCTGTTGACTACCTGTAACGCCCCAAATATCACCCTGGACGTCATTACATTCTAATAACCATTTAAGCATGAGAGCACTAAGTAATCCATCAACATTACATCAACAATTTATACTGTAACAAAATTCGGGCAGAGTCTCCCTTGTACGGGGAGCTCTACCACAAATTCAACCTGTGCAATTCTACTTTAATGACCACACCGGGTCCATTTACTTACCATAAAATCAATCCATAAAATTTACATGTTATCCCAAAAGAATAGGCCAAGCTATGGCCTTTACATCCCCCAAATCTAATTACTATGATAATGCAACGGAATTACAAAATATGACTAGGCTATACATTGTTTCAAAATAATATCCTAATCTAGATCAAAATGTAGTGTCAAGCTAAGAGTCCTCCTCGGGATCCATACTCCCGTCTTGCTGAATCTCCCAGGGTACGGGCTCCTCGAGTCCCAACTCCTCCTCAAGAGTACAATCTGAAATATTTGTAGGTAGAGGGGGGTGAGCACAAGACTCTGCAGGAAAATTCTTCCAAACCCATTCAAGGTTTTGAAATCAAGTAAAATAGGTAGGTCACATTTCGCACATACATATAAATGAATTTTTTTTAAAAATAAATAAAATCGAGAAATTTTAAAAGAGATCTCAAGTTTGTACAGTAATACAGAATTGAAAGAGAATAAAACCAAGTTTAATTGACAAATAATTTCTAACATAATCCACTCAACCATACACCATTTCCACAAGTTATCGCGGCATCCCATACTACCCAAACTCTTGGAGAAATAATATTTGATACAGTGAACAATAACTTCTATTTGGTATTCTTCAAGTAGGCTGTCGCTTCTCATGAATCTACCCAATGATTCTACCTCGTTCACCTATATCTCTTTAGGAAGGGCGTATAACGCTTCCAGCGGCATTGACGAAATCCTCCCAAGGATCTAGTATACTAACCCTTTTTGTCTAAAAAATGAACAATAATGGTTGCTCTCACAAACAACAATCCATTACGGGCATTAGGTAACCATCTCACCCCCCACTGGGATAGACTGACCTCTAACAGCCTACGACAGATCTCGAAGTAATCCAAGTCCCTCACAACACCATACACAAGAGAAACATACCAACAATATACTTAAAACCTCATATATAAGCAATTCCACAAATATCTCAACTTTTACAACCATTGTACATAATAAAACAATTTAAGGAAATATACTCATTTCGCAAATCATGTTACAAAAGGCAAATTTAAAGGAAATAGGCATGAGATCATCAATACTACCATTTTAATACCCAACACAAAGCTCTAGCATGTTAGAAATCAAGAGGATGTGAAGATATAGAGAGAAATCCGTATTTTCTCCAAAAACTAGGGTTTGATGGTTTTCAAACCATTATTTTGTTCAAATTATGTGAATGTTTGTAAAAATACTAAGAAATCATGAACCCATAACAAATACATACTATTTAGAGTCAAAATATACATGTATAATAACCCTAACATCATTGGACGAAAATGGAAGAAAACCCTACCTTGAATATTGAAGAACTAGGGCTTGGATTCCTGAATATACCCTTAATCTCTTGTAATTTTTCTTTGATCTTGAGTTCTCTCCTTCTCTCTCTCTCTATGTTGTTCTAGGGTTTGAAGGGTTGAAATGTGGCTTAAAGAAGTGTAGGAAGCTATTTATAAAGAGAAGAAAATTGGGCTGTTCGCGAACAGAAAAATTCAGATTTTAGCATCGACTACCGGTAGCTGATTTTGACTACCGGTATCTCGGGTACGTTTGGAACTCGATTACCTGTCGACTACCGGTAGCTAAAGCTCTCGGTACACTTGACAACTGGTTAACTACCGGTAGTCAGAGTGCAATGCCCTGTCGACTACCAATTGACTACTGGTAGTCACTGCCTAGATTTTTTTCTCCGACTTCCAGTGCAGTTTTGACCCATTTAGAGGTCGAATTGAAATATTTTCATGAAATACACTTTTGTAGCCCTAGATGTCTACTATCTAATGTCCAAATTTTAGATCAATTGGAATTCAAAATAAAAAAGTTATGATCAAAATGCTAGACAGTGTCCAAAATCCTTTATAACCAAATTTTCTCAAAAATATGTTTTAACTCCAAAAAACTTCCTAACTTCTAATGCATCTCATATTACCTCTCCCAATGTTTTCCGACCTCCCGGATTCAATGGAAACCTTATTTTGACCTAAAAGTATTTAGAAATTCATCTAATCACCATTTCCAAGTTTCAACGTCTTTGAAACTCAAACTTCCCAATCAATATGCGTCTCTAGTATTTAACCTATTATTAAAATCTATATGGTTTATTCTTACCTCATTATACATATCCACATATTCACAATAATATTTTACTATATATATCTATACAAATATATAAAAGAAAGTACGGGGTGTTACACTACCAGTAGTTCGGGTACACTGGGCACTCGAATACCTGTTGAATACCAATAGTTCGGGTACACTGGGCACTTGACTACCGATAGTTTGGGTAGATTTACCACCGGTAGTTACTACCCATATTTGCCTACTACACCCATTTTTTCATTTCTAATCCATTCCTAACCCTTCCAAAACCATCACATACATTTTTAACATGGTTTTTCACATAAATCTTGATACCTATAAGTTCTATTGAAAAAGTTTTCAATTCTTTACAAGTGAAAACTAAATTTTAGCAAAATATTTACTATTATCAAGCTTAACACCTACCAAATATTACATCACACCAATGATTCGCCTCACTCGTATTTATTTTTACTTTTTCACTCTACAGGATTTATGCCTATCTCATCACCTATACTATCATGTGAAAATCAATTAATAAACAATTATATCATTATATGAATATAAACATGTAGGGCTTTACAATCCACCCCCTTAAAGAAAGTTTCGTCCACGATACTTACCTCAAGTAGTAAACAAATATGGATACTTCTCCTGCATTTTCCGCTCAGGTTCCGAAGTAGCTTCATCCACCCCATGATGTTGCCACAAGACTTTTACTATTTGGATAACTTTGTTGCGAAGCACTTTTTCTTTGGTATTGAGGATTCTCATTGGTTGTTCTTCATATATTGCTCCATCTTGAACTTCTATATTTTTCAAGTCCACGACCGGCGTTGTATCCATTTGACATTTTCGTAACATTGAAACATGGAACACGTCATACACCCTTGACAACTGAGCTAGTAACCGCAACTGATACGTCGCTTTGCCTACAACTTTAATCACTTCAAATGGTCTGGTATATCTTGGCGCTAACTTTCCCCTCTTGCCGAAATGAAATACTCCCTTCTTGGGTGAAACTTTGAGGAACACATAGTCCCCTTCTTTGAATTCCAACGGCCTTCGTCTTCTATCCGCATAGCTCTTTTGCCTACTTTGTGTAGTGCGTAGTCTCTCCTAGATGAGTTAAATTTTCTCCATGGTCTCTTGAATAATTTTCGGCCCAAACAAGCTAGTCTCACCAACTTCTAGCCTACAAGTAGGCGACCTACATGATCTCCCATATAATGTTTCAGACGGAGCCATTCCAATACTTTCTAGATTGTTGTTGGTGTATGCAAATTCTACCAACGGTAGATGATCACTCCTACTGCCTTTTAAGTCTAACACGCAAGCCCGTAACATATCTTTAAGAATTTGTATCACTCTCTCAGATTGACCATCCGTTTGAGGATGAAGCGCGGTGCTGAAGTGTAACTCCGTCCCTATAGCTCATTGTAGACTTGCCAAAATTACACCACAAACCGCGAATCACAATCCGACACGATAGTGAGCGGAACTCCATGCAATCTGACAATATCATGGAGTTAGAGCTTGCTCGAGGTCTCTAAGTTATTTGTGGTCTTCATATTCAAGAAATGAGCATACTTGGTGAGTCTATCCACGCTGACCTATACAACATTATGTCCTCGCAACATCCGTGGTACAGCAGACACGAAGTCCATGGTGATGTGATCCTATTCCACTCTGGAATATGTAAGAATTACAGTAATCCTCTGGATTTTTTATGCTCAATCTTCACTTGCTGGCACACTGCGCACTTTGAAATGTACTTATCCATATCTCACTTCATTCCTCCCCACCAATATTGACGCTTCATATCCTTATACATCTTAGTACTACCCGGATGTATGGAGAACTTTGAACGATGGCACTCGTCCAACACTTCTTCTCTCACCTGGTCGTTCTCGGGTGCACATAGTCTTCCCCGAAACTGTAACTCATCATCCTTTATCAACAAATTCTCAACATTCTCATTCCTCTCCAACCTACCCCGGATAGCTTCCAACTCGGTGTCTAACTGTTACAACTCTACGATCCTTTGTCGAAGCATCCGTTGGGCAACAAGATTAAATAGGTATGGTCGATCCTCTTATCTATCCACCCATAGATCGAATTCCTCCAAGGCATCCATCATCTTTCACCTATTCACCGCAGGGCAATTGATTTCACCCTGAGACTTCGTACTAAGTGCATCTACTACTGCGTTCGCCTTCCCCAGATGATAGTTGAGTGTGAAATTGTAGTCTTCTAGGTACTCAATCCACCATTTTTGTCGGAGATTCAAGTATTTCAGTGTGAAGATATACTTGAGGCTTTTATGATCAAAAAACACTTGGAATTTCTCTCCATACAAGTAACACCTCCACAACTTGAGAGCAAAAATCACAACGGCAAGCTCCAAGTCATGAGTGAGATAATTCTACTCGTGAACCTTTAATTGTCTCGAACAATAGGCAACGACCTTCCCTCCGTACATTAGCACACACCCAAGCCTCGTAGCGAAGCATTGGTGTACACTTTATATCCTTCCCCACTACTCGGAATAATGAGGACAGGAGTGGTTGTCAACTTCTCATTCAAGGTACAAAAAGCTAGTTCACACTCTTGAGTCCACAAGAATTTTTCTCCCTTCTTTGTAAGACGTGTCATCGACATTGCTAGCTTTCAGAAACCTTCCACAAACCTCCGGTAGTAGCCTGCTAAGCCCAAAAAACTACGTACTTTTGTCACATTCCTTGGTGGTTCTCACTTCATCACCGTCTCAATCTTTGCTAGGTCAATAGTTACACCCTGTTCCGACACCACATGGCCAAGGAATTTCACCTCCGTCATCTAGAACTAGCATTTACTCATCTTTGGGTATAACTTATGCTCCATCAAAGTATGGAGCACCATCGTGAGATGGTGTTCATGTTTCTTGTGTGTCCGTGAATAAATTAGTATGTCATCAATGAACCCAATGACAAAGTGATCTAGATACGATCGAAATACCCTGTGTATCAAATCCATGAAGGCAACTAGTGCATTAGTCAAACCAAACGGCATCACTGTATATTCAAAATGACCATATCGGGTACAAAAAGTTGTCTTAGGAATATCCTCCTCCTTGATCCACAAATGATGATACCTTGTGCGAAGATTAATCTTGGAATAATACTTAGAACCCCTCAGCTGATCAAATAAGTCATCTATTCATGGAAATGGGTATTTATTCTTCACTATTACCCGATTCAACCTTCAGTAGTCGGTGCATAACCGAAGCTTTTCATCATGTTTTTTTACAAAGAGGACCTTGGCCCCCCAAGGTGACGTACTCAAACGGATAAACACAATAGGCAATAGATGGTCCAATTGCTTCCTTAGCTACTTTAACTCTAAAGGTGCCATCCGATAGGGAGCAATGGATATGGGTTCGGTTCCCGGATAGAGATCAATCTTTCTTTGTGGGGGTAACTTGGGTAGTTCATCCAGAAAGACATCCGAAAAATTCGATATTATCAACACCACATCGGTAGGAAATTTATCCCGATCATCTCCCATCAAGCTAGTGAAGAAACTCAAATGGCTACCCACCTTAGCTTTCAAAAATCTACTACTCATAGTAGGAAATGGATGAGAAGAATCTCGGTCATTCACGAAACTGAAAAACTACTCCTCCCTTGCATGATTGCATTGGAGACAAGTGCCCCACCCCTCCACATGTGAAGCATTAACGCGTGTTAGTTGCTACTATATCGCGAACTGCTTGGTTCCTTTGCCTTGAAGCTTGATAAGGTCGACGGTCTGGAACTTCCCTTTATGTGACTCCAGTGCTGCTACCAGCTCCCAGGGGACCTCCTTTAGCAAAATTTTATCTTCTTCTGGTCTCCTTTGTGTCTCTCTCTACCACGTTTGTCCATTCCACTAGATCCATTTATTCCCAAATTCAGAGTGTAACCAGCTTCTCGCAGATAAAAGGCCACAAACTTTGTTCAAAATGTTTAGCCCTCTTCGCAGACAACCCAACAAATTAACACAAAATAAATAAATAAATCCCTAACCTAACTAAACAAAAAATTAACTAATTGGATAAACTTATAACCTCAAACAAATTCAAGCCTAAAGTTTCTTCAACCTAACCTAATACTTCGGTGATAGTCCACAACATACAACTTCCATGTAAGACCTAAAGCCTAAGCTCTGATACTAAATTTTGCAATGCCCCAAAAACCACCCTGGATGGCATTACATTCTAAAACCATTTACATAATGAGAGCACTGAGATAATCCATCAATAAATAAATTTCATTCATCATATATATATATATATATATATATACATATATATATATATATAA
>CM042193.1:22415618-22464542 GCA_023539305.1 Ilex asprella | reverse complement strand
ATATATATATATAATGTCTACAACATTATCCCTAATGAATAGACTCATCTAAGCCTTTACATTCCAAAAATTAACTAAAGTAACGCAGCGGAAATAACAAAAGAAAACTACACTTCACATAGTCTCAAAATAAATTCTCAAGTATAGTACAAAAGAAGTTGTATCTCTACATGTCCACCTCGGGATCTAGATTCCCCTCAGGTGGGTTTCCCAATACCCCTGCTCGTCAACTCCAAGATTTTTCTCTAGCACCAAATCTGAAAAATGTTTAACCGTAGGGGTGAGCACGAAGCTCTATAACAAAATCCTCCCAAACTCAACAAGGTTTAGAAAAATGTAAAATAGGTCGGTCTCATTCATAAATAATCTATATTGCTTTTGAAATAAAACTGGGACATTTAAACAGATCTCAAGTTTAAGGAACAACAATAATTTAATGAATAAGTTAAATCAATATACAATTAGCAACCATTTCCAAACATAGTCGATTTCACAATAAACCGTTTCCAGCAAGTTCTTGTGGAATCTTATACTTTCCAAACCTCTTGTAGAAACCATTTCTGGTACAATGAACGATAACCCACACTGTATTATAGTTTATTCATAGTGTCATGTATGTTGATTGCTTCTCAAGAATCTGCCCAACAATTATACCTAGTCCACCCATCACAACTAACAAATCACAATCACTTCACGAAAGGGTGTCTACCTTCCCAATGGCAATGAGAAATTCCTCCCCAGGAAAGGTATACCACCCCTAGTTCGAACTCCAGTGAACGATAGTGCATGCATTATCAAATGATAATTCACTATAAGTGTTAGAAAATCATCTCACCCCAACTGAGATAGACTAACCTCTAACACTCTACGACATCTCTCGATGGAAATTCAAGCCCATCACAATAACCATACAATAAGAAAACCAACATATTCTCAATTTGCAAGCATATTTTAAAAATTCCAAAATTCATTATGTGATAATTCTAATAACCAATTATGAAAAAATAAGAGATCACTACCACATCATTTTATAACTCAACACCAAGTTCTATGGTTTCAAGATCAATAATAAAGGAAGAATTTAAGAAGAAAATCTATCAGTCTCCAAAAACTAGGGTTTTGAAACACAAAAAGAGATTTCATGGGTATTCAACCCAAACTTTGTTAAAAACATGTAATCTATGCCGAAAAGACTAAGAGATGATGATTTCATATCATATATATAACATTTAGAGCAATACATACACATATACGTAAGTCATAGCCTCAATGTAAGAGAAAGAGAAGAAATCCCCTACTTGTGTTCTTAGATTTGAGTGAAGGAGAGAATGGTTTGGTCTTCTCCAACTTGAATCACCCTTGAATCTCTTGCTTTTCCTTTTCTCTCTTCCTCTCTAATGTTTCCTAGGGTTAGAATGGCTGAAATGATGGCTAAGGAGGCATAATTAAGAATTTATATTGGAGGAGGGACCGGCTGTTCGCGACTTAAAAATTTTAGATTTTTACAGCGTCTATCGGTAGTTCGGGTCCGCTGGATAATAGACTAACTGTTGACTACCGGTAGTTTGGGTACACTGGGCACTCCATTACCTGTTGACCACCGGTAGTTCGGGTACACTAGGCACTCGACTACCTGTTGACTACCGGTAGTTACTACCCAGATTTGCCTACTTCACCCATTTTTTCATTTGTAATCCATTTCTAATACATTTTTGTGAAGGTTTTTCACATCAATCTTGATAACTACAAGTTCTATTGAAAATGTTTTCAATTCTTTACAAATCAAAACTAAAATTTAGCTAAATATTTACTATTTTCAACCTTAACACCTACCAAATATTGCATCAAACCAATGATTCGCCTCACTCCTATTTATTTCTACTTTTCAACACTATAGGATTTATGCATATCTCATCACCTATACTATCATGTGAAAACCTATTAATAAACAATTATATCACCATATGAATATAAATATGTGGGGGTTTACAGTAACATTATCCATATATATATTTTTTATAAAAAAAATTGTGTGTGTGTGTGATGATTTCTTTTTTAATTTCAAAAAAAATCACTTGAAAAATATTACCCTCTTCCTTGGTAGTCTTGATGTCAATCCTTTCCTAAAATAGACTCAACAAAGAATACATATACGTTATAGTGACTATTCTTTTTATAGCTACATATGATTTTAGAATATTGTTAACAAAGTAAATAATCTCACATATAGTATATTTGAATAAAATTGAATTTTGAAATAATCTCATGACTGGATATCAACACTATATTTTATATATTATTAGCATTATCCGTTTATGGATGTATAGGATTAATACAGATACATGATTTCTGGAATCAAAAAGGACTTTCTTTGAGTTGTAATGTGGTCATTAGTTTAGGGTTAAAGAAATGACGTTAGCAAGATTCAAGAGCTACCCTTTATATTGCGGCACACCTCTTTATTAAGGCTTTATATGTTTATCCTTTCTATTTTTCACTTTCTTGGCTCTTTTCTTTATGTTTTTCTTTGTAAATTCTTTTCATGGGTTTTTCCTTTTCTTTTTGAATAGCCAATACCCTTTTCTTTTCTCTTTTCCACATTTTTTTCTTTTTCTTTTATTTTTCTGTATCATACTGATTTAGAAGAGGGTGCAAGAAAATTATGTAGCATAGGTAAGTTTAATATATTTTAATATGGCTGGGGTATTTTTTGAGTATTATGAAAAGAATTTATACTCTTTTAGGCTCAATCATGGATGACTAAGAATATAATTTTGTAAAAGAAATTGTTGAAGCTCAAAGTTAATTAAAAATGGCCTAAGATCATTTTTCAGAAATCATACTTCTGTATAATTCCTATAAAAGAATTTTAAAGACAATGCTAATAATATAATCTAACAAGTGCTAGTCAAGACAAAATTAATGAGATTATTCAAAGAAATTTTGTCGTAGAATCGAAGAAGTTTGCTTGAGTAGATGTAGAATATCTCTCCAAGAAAGATTTGCTCAAATTCTTCAATTGGTTGTACATCACTATATATATGGAAAGAGTGTAATATTTCACAAGGTTTCTGAAATGAAGAAATCTATTTGTGTTTTATTAGAGTAAGTTTACAAAAAATATTAAGATAATATACAACTAAAATATGAAAATTACGTGTGATCAGATTAGGGTTATTTTCACAAAGCATAGAAATATTAATCTAATTCAACTGTAAATTATATGACATAGTCTTCCTACCTTTTTAAAACATAAGTTTCATAACAAAAACTTAAACACATATAAATTCAAAACAAATAGGTTCAAAACGTACATAAGTTTAAGACAAATAAGTTTAAAACAGATAAGTGCAAGGCATAAATTAAAGTTCCAGTGCATAAAATAAAAGTGCATAATTAAGAAGATGAGCGAAAGATAGTAAATTGTTTTGTAGAATCTCTAGTCTGTTTAGGAAGTAGAAGATTCTCCTTCAAAACGATCTTTAAATAATTTCAAAAGTTCAGCTTGATTCTGCTCATATTCATCCATATGCTAATTGATATGAGTAATGCAGGTCTCCAACCCTAGTAAGATCTGTATATCAGTTCTGTCACCCACTGGTATGTATGGCTGATCTTCTTGTGGGATGAATTCTTTTATGTACCTGAAATGGCTCCTCTTGGGGTGCAGGTGGTGCTTTAGGTTGGTCTCCCGGTAGTCCTTCATGACTTTTTTCAATGAAGTTTTATCTAATGCTCCAAAATGGTCCACTGTCTTCCATATCGGATCAATGATCATGCCCTTGTTCCGGCATAGCTAAGAAACTAACTGTGGGAAATCGTATACATATTACGGAAGCATGGGATTAAAGACATACCTTACTTGCTTTAATCCTAAATATCGTTTGAGGATTTTCCACGTACTTTAGAATCCAAATCTACGTCTTTTCTTTAATTGCTCGAGCAGTATGGTGTTGTTACACAATAGGAATCAATACCAAATTTTCACAGCACAAAAGCCTTTTAACATTATGTAGGGAGAGAGAGAAATAGAGTAGGTATTTCATATGTCTCATCTACTGGATTGCCTCGGGTTTATTGATTAATACTCAAATATAGCATACTCTTATGCCCCATTTTTGACTAATTGTGCTTTGGTAGAGTTTAAGTAATGATGTTTTAGGTCTTAAAGTGAACAAGGGTCAAAGACAACAAAAAGTACCATTGAAGGCAACCACAACTTGTAAAAGCTTGGAATAAGGAAGCAATGTTCGAACGTTACATACTGTTCGAGCGGTAATGAAAAACTAGGCCAACTATTATATTCGGTGTAACAGGCAAAGACCCAAGGCCTTGGAGACTTGTGTACTACGTTCGAACGGTCCTCAACGTTCGAACATCCACTAGGAGCAATGACAAGATCAGACTGACTGAAGACATGGCGTGTTACAGACTTGCAGACTTGCATTCAGAAGGATCAGGCACTTGAGTGCCATGTTCGAACAGCTACTACCGTTCGAACGCTCTTGGAATTATTGGAGAGAGCAGTCAGATTCTGCAAGGACCTGGAGAGAGATATACACAGAAGACTTGGGGGAAGATTTTCACAAAGGACCACGTGTCTTCTGACTTGAATGACAGGCACTGAATTCATCTGACATTTGAACGGTGTAGAGCAAAGATAGAAAGACCGTTCAAATGCCCTATACCGTTCGAACGGTATTGACAGACTTCCTGCAGAGTGGTTGGCGTTTCACTTTGACTTTGGCACCCAGTCCTATTCTTTTACCCCTCTCCCTGCCTTCCCCTTACCTATAAATACACTTGGTTTTGTGGGGAGGTCTGAGCGGTGGAATCATTTGAGGGATTCATCACTTGGCATTGCATCACATATATCTATTTCAATTCTTGTCTTAGTCTTTCTCTTTTCTAGAAGAAGTGGGGAGTTTAGATTCCCACTCATTTTTCTTTACATTAATGTTTACATTTACACTTGCTTAAGAGTTGTAGTTTCTTTAATTAATTCAAGTCTTTACATTTATGTCTATATTTATTTCTAGTCTTTACATTTATGTTCTTACATACATGCTTTTATTTACGTCTTGCACTTTCATTATTTGAGCTCCCTTCTTGCTTAGAGGAGTGAAAGTATTCCACCTTTCTAGAGCTTTACCAAAGCCGTGAAAGGTGGAATGTGATTCACTCATTCTTCGTTGAAGATTAGCTCCTTGTTAATTATACCTTTACATTGAGAAGTCCTCTACTTAGAGGGATGAGCATCACTCACTTCTTTAGCTTTACCAAAGCTATGAAGAGTGAGTAGTTTCTCATTCACTCTTTAGTAAGAGGTGAAGGACATGTATTAATTATTCGAAAGTTATATGATGCTTTGTTCTAATGCTTAACGTTTATATCCCCTTGCTTATTGGATGATTGATTGCATCTAACAAAGCTGAGGTACTTTGTATAATCGAAAGTCTTTCTGTGACACGGATGACTCTTGCATGGAAAGACTCCTCGTTTCAAGGCAAGTACCCCGGCTAGATCTTCATAACTACCCTTTAATCATCCCCATTGTGGTGCCTATTTAAAAGAATGGAATATTAAAGCCATGGTTGGATGTCACGTAGGAACACTTGCTTGTTTGTGGACACGATAACTCTCGATACAAACAATTCTTGTAAATGTCTATAAGACATAGGAACCATGATTTTAATTCTCACAATCCTTTTCTATCTTCCAATTAACTTCTTGTTGACACGGGAGTTAATTGAGTTATCAAGCATAAATATAATGCATCAGATAATTGATCACATGTCTGGATCCTCAAACTAAAGAGTGACTTTTCTGCCATTTAAATTCGTCTTATATTTTGTCTAGAAAACATCTTGGAAAGAATTCAATATTCTGTTCCAGAAATCATCCACCATTCACAACTTTAAAAATCTCAATGGATACGATCAATTGGTATCTATTACCGTCTACTTTGAAACACCAAACTACTCGTTCCCAGTGGATTCGACTCCGGACTCAAACCGGATTATTACTACAACTTGACCTCCTGCATTTGGGTGTACACATTCATCAAGTCGAATTGGGCCTTCCCATAGAACAAGTGTGTGGGATTTGTGCATTGACAGGACATCCTACTGGGAAATGTCCTACCATACCTGCATTCAAAGAAGTCTTGTTAGAACAAACAAATGCAATCTCCAATTTCAACAAGTCTTACTTCAACCCATACTCTAAAACATACAACCCAAGGTGGCGAAACCACCCGAACTTCAGTTGGAGAAACACACAACCAATTCCCATGAACCAACCACAAAACTCACAACCACCTTCTCAAGGCCCTCCTGCATATCAACCATACCAACCACCACACAAAAGGAACCTTGAAGATACACTGAACCAGTTCATGCAAACTCAAATGAACTTCAATGTACATTCCACACAATCTTTCACTGAGTTCAAAGCACAGACCACCCACTCCTTTGAAGATCTTAAAAGTCACATTCAAATGTTGACCCAATCCATGAGCACACAAGAAAAGGGCAAGTTTCTTGCCCAACCTAAACCTCCACAAGATCGAGCTCAAGTTGTCACTACACTAAGAAGTGGCAAGGTGATTGACAAAACTGGCATAGACATGCTATTTCTAAAATCAAAATCTAATGTCAACCCAGTCGACTTATCAATCGAGCCCGAACTTTTGAGTGAAAAAAAGCCTGAGCCTATAATAGAACAGGAGCTAGAACCTTCCAAGGAAATAGAACCTTCATGTACAATTTCTACTCCTTTTTCACATAGACTCAAGGCTACCTAAAAGAAGAACCATCAGCCTAAAATTTTGAGCTTTTCAAGCAAGTAAAAATCAACATCCCACTTATGGAAGCAATCCAACAAGTTCCATCTTATGCCAAGTTTCTAAAAGACTTGTGCACAGTTAAGAGAAGCCAGAATGTTCAAAAAATAGCCTTTCTAATGGAACAAGCCAGTGTCTTGCTACAATGCAAAACCCTTCCAAAATACAGGGACCCCGGATGTCCAACTATCTCATGTGTCATTGGAGATTTCAGGATAGAACAAGCACTGTTAGACCTTGGAGCTAGTGTGAATCTACTACCTTACTCCGTCTACCAATAGTTGGGTCTGGGTGAACTAAAACCCCCTTGTGTCACACTCCAGTTAGCGGATAGATCTGTCAAAATCCCTAGGGCCATTGTTGAAGATGTGCTTGTCCATGTGGATAATTTTATCTTCCCTGTTAACTTCATTGTTCTAGATACTCTACCATCATTACATTCAGAGAATCAAATTCCTGCCATTCTTGGCCGACCCTTTCAGGCAACTTCTAATGCACTAATCAATTGCTGGAATGGGGTCATAAAATTAAATTTTGGGGATCTGACTCTTGAACTGAATATTTTTAATATTGCTATACACCCATGAGAGGATGACGACGAAGGGGAAGTAAACTCCATTGAATCTTTAATACAAGAACATCTGAGTGACATGTTCTGTGAAGATCTAACCGACTCACCTCTGATTGAGTCTGACTCATCTGAGTCAAATCCATAAAGTTGCCCGACTCAAGCTGTTGAGACATGGGCGCCCAAATTCGAGGAACTTTCATCAAATGGCACAAAACTAGTCTCATCAAGTGACAGGCCACCAAAGCCTAAATTAAAACCTCTCCCATCTGACCACAAGTATGCATATTTGGGAGAAAACAATTCGTACCCAGTGGTGTCACACCCCGATTCGAGGGATATGACCGGCTATGGACCATGGGGCTTATCCCATGGAACATGTAAGCCTTTCATCAATATTACCATTAAGAGAGAAAACATACACCAAATGTCATTGTATTATTAAGTAACATGTTTACATAACCCGAACAAAAGAGGATTACCGCTCATACATACCGAGCGTCTACTCAAAAAGTACATATATACTTATCTACATAAAATGATGCATAAAACGTCCTATGGAGGTCCCAGCGCAATCAGATGCACAAAAGTCTCCAAAGTCTGCTAGCGACATTCCAGTCTCTCACCTGGAAAAAAAACATAATCTAACGGAATGAGCTTAAAGCCCAGTGAATGGTAAGGCACATATAGTAATATTAATTTTGAAAACAAGGAATATAAAATAACTGATAGCAAGAAAATATGTATGGCATACGATAGATAATCAAAACCAGTAACTAAAAACCTTGTGATTATATCACCTCCTCATAATGGTAAGGACTTGTCCGATATCTGGGAACCATACCAAATGTCAGAAGATCTCAAGGGTTGATCCAACATCGTACTTAGGGTCACCACAGCCTCACCCGAGTCTGTTCCCTAAGACGATCCGGTGAAGGTCACTAGGACACACCAGGCACTGTTCCTTCAACCGTTGAGCACTAGGGTCACTTCAGCCTCTCCCGAGTCTATTCTCTAGTGGCCAGAGTCACCGCACACAGAGGAATAATTTTCCTGGACTTTTAGTTTTGGTTCCATTCACCATTACAAAGTTTCACCATATAAACAAGTGATCAAGTCACAATACTTCACAAAGAATTCATCGTATGTCACAAGTATACACTTAGTAAAACATTTTGTAAATGTAGTAATGATGTATCGTGTTTAAAATGTTTAGGGATAAGGGGGATTTTTGAAAATACGTAGCATGCCAAACCACTCACCTCAAGTTCAAATGGTATGTTGCTTGATGCCTTTCCTCTTTCTTTCACAATTTCCTTTCTCCTTTGATAGGATGCTCTCCCTTCCTTCTTCTCTCTTTTACCCTCAAATCTTTCTTGAAAATGCACTTGTGTATTTAATCCCATCCCCAAATGCTCTATTTATAGGCCTCCTAAGATTATTCTAGAAAATATTGTAAGGAAGAATTTCTAGAATATTCTACCAACTCCCCTCTCCTAGATTCTTCTAGGCAATTCCACAAGTATCTAGACTCATCTAAAGTCTTCTCCAACCTTCTAAGTCCTTCCGGAACTTTCTACTTCTCTCTAGAATTTTTAAGTATTACCAAGAACCTTCTAAAATAATCTAGACTTCGCTAGTGTTTTCTAGAACCTTCCGGATTCTTCTCAATTGTTTTAGAACTTTCCGAATTCTTCTAGATCCTTCAAAACTCTCCTTTAAGAATTATTATTTATTTATATTAATATTTTATATTGAAGAGACTTTTCAACATAATAGTCCTAGTTTAAGAATATAAAACTCTATTTATAACTACTAGACACTCAAGGGTGGGTCAGGATGTTACATCCTTCTCTCCTTAAAATAATTTCGTCCTCGAAATTACGATTCTTACCTCAAGCGAACAGATATGGGTACTTGTCACGCATTTCCTCTTCCCATTCCCAGTTATCCTCCTCTATTGCATGATTGCGCCGCAAGACCTTGACCAACTTGATTATTTTGTTACGTAACACTTTCTCCTTCATATCTACAATTTCCACCGGCTGTTCTTCATAGGTCATGTCCTCCCGGACATGAAGTGGCTCATAATTAACCACGTGTGACGGGCTACGCACGTATTTCCTTAGCATCGATACATGAAAGGCGTTATGGACACCCGCAAGTTTAGGTGGTAAAGCTACTTTGTAGGCCACCTCTCCAATTCTTTCTAAGATCTCGAAGGGTCCAATGTAACGAGGACTTAACTTCCCTTTCTTGCCAAATCGGATAACTCCTTTCCATGGCGACACCTTCAAGAATACCATATCTCCAATCTGGAACACTAAATCACTTCTTTGGTTGTCGATGTAGCTCTTTTGATGGCTCTGTGCAGCCAAGAGCTTCTCCCGTATGGTAACGATCTTCTGAGTTGCATCTTGAACCAAATCAGGCCCTAAATGCTGTCTTTCTCCAACCTCGTACCAACACAAGGAAGATCTACATTTTCTTCCATATACTGCTTCATATGGCGCAACTCCAAGACTGGAATGGTAGCTGTTGTTGTACACGAACTCTACTAACGGTAATTGGTCATCCCAATTTTCTTTCCATTCTAGCGCACAAGCCCTCAGCATATCCTCCAATGTCAAGATGGTCCTTTCAGATTTTCCATCAGTTTGTGGGTGGTAAGTTGTACTAAAATTTAGGCGTGTGCCCATAGCGGCTTGGAGTGCACCCCAAAATTTCGAGACGAAGCGAGGCTCGCGATCCGAGATAATTGACACCGGTGCACCATGGAGTCTTACTATCTCTTTCACATACAGCTGGGCAAGTCGATCAAGTGGATAAGTCATCTTGATGGTAATAAAATGTGCTGACTTTGTAAGCTGATCTTCTACTACCCAGACCGCATCATAACCACCACGTGTGCGAGGCAGTCCTAATAAAAAATCCATGGTGATATGCTCCTATTTCCATTCTTGCAGCGGTAAAGGATGAAGCTTTCTCGCAGGCCTTTGATGCTCCACCTTTATTTGCTGACAGGTGAGACATTGTGCTACATACTCTGCAATGTCTTTTTTCATGTCGTTCCACCAAAAATGATCTTGTACGTCTCGGTACATCTTTGTACTTTCTGGATGGATGCTATATCCAAAGTTGTGTGCCTCGGTTAAGATTTCCTTCTTTAATTCATCACTGGCAGGTATACAAAGTCGCCCTTTGTACTTGAGTGCTCCATCCTCATCTATAGAGAAATCCAAACTCTTTTTTTTTTGCAGTTCTTCTCGAATCTTCACGTAATGTGGATCGCCTTGCTGCCCTTCTTTGACTTTGTCTAGTAGAGTTGGCTTGACTATTAATTGATTACAAAGTACACCTTCCCCATGATGTACTATCTCTATCCCCAAACGTCGGATAACGTCCACTAATTGTGGTTGAACGGTTAATGTTGCCAAACTGCCTTCAAAAGATTTCCTGCTTAATACATCTGCCACTACATTCCCTATCCCGAGATGGTACAAGATATTGACATCATAGTCCTTGTGTAGCTCTAACCATCGCCTTTGTCTTAGGTTAAGTTCCTTTTGCGTGAAGATATATTTTAAGCTCTTATGGTCTGTGTAGATGTTGCAAGACTCCCCAATATGTAATGACCATCCGGATATTATACTTGTGCATTACTTTCACACTTCAAGGCTTTATTTACTTGCTTAGTGGGAGATGGAATGAGTTAAGCAAAGTTAGGGTAACTTGCACAACCAAAGGATATTTCTATGATCCGGATAACTCCTACATAGAAAGATCCGTTGGTTCAAGGCAAATACCCTAGCTAATTCTTTGTGTAATCAATGTGTATTTCTATGGTAAATGGATTACTCCTTCTAGAAAGATTCATTGATTCAAAGCAAAGAATCTCGGCTAGTATTATGTATAACCAAGGGATATTTTCTATGGCAAATGGATGACTCCTTCTAGAAAGATCCATTGTGTGAGACAAATACTCTGGGATAGAACTTCAAGATAAACCCCTCAATTTCCACCACCATTGCACTTCATAAAAAGGATGGAGCTTTAACCCAGTCTACCCTTATCTTCCGATTAACTCACTGTTGATACGGGAGTTAGTTGAGTTATAAAAGCACAAGTGTAATACGCCGGATGACTAATTACATATCCTGAACCCCGAACTAAAGAGTGAATTTAGTTATATAGAAATCGTATATTTTGTCTAGAAAATCTCTTGAAAAGAATTTAATATTCTGTTCAAGAAACCATCTACCTCTCACAAAAACTCAAAAAGGTTACAATCAATCGGTCTTCATCACAGCTTACTTTGAAAACACCATGACATATTCCCTGTGGATTCGACTCCGGACTTAAATCGGATTATTACTACAACTTGACCGCCTGCACTTGGGTGTACACATTTCGGATCAAGTCAAGTTTTTGGCTCCGTTGCCGGGGAATTGTTTGGTAAAAGTGTTGAAAAGGTAAAAAGTGGTAAGACTTTTCCTTTCTGTATATATTCTTGGTTGCTATAAATAATTTGTTTCTTTCTGTTTTATTTTATGTCTGAGGACGCTCCTAACCATAACAATTTGCCAGGAGAATCATCTGGGTGAACCAATCTGAACCAAATTCACCTAGATCAATAGGAGACTCGTGTGTGAGTAACATGGCAAATGTTGATAGAAATGGAGACGTGCCTCCACGAGAGGAAGAAGTGCCTAACACTCAAACTTTGAGGGATTACTTGAATTCCACAAGAAATAGTGTACCTTCGTGTTTTGTATTTCCTCCAGATGCGCCCCTTTACTGTAAAGCCGTGGACAACTCAGTTACTACCTGAATTTCATGGATTAGAAACAGAGAATCCATACTTGCATATGAAAGATTTTGAGGAAGTGTGTGGAACATTCCAAGATAATTCTGAACTAGCCAAAATGATACTTTTTCCTTTCTCTGTAAAGGATAAAGCTAAACAATGGCTAAATTCTTTAAAAGCTTCTTCCATGCCTAACTGGCAAGCCTTCCAAAATAAATTTTTCAAAAAAAAATTTCCCCTTACATAGGACCAATACACTCAAAAGGCAAATCATGAATTTTTCGGTCAAAGAAGGAGAAACTTTTTATCAAAGTTGGGAGAGATTCAAAGATCTGCTCCAAGCCCGCTAAATTGGACCTTGGTAGAATTTTTCTATGACTCCTTGCCAACTAAACTGCATCAATTTGTTGAAATGATGGCGCAAGGAGAATTCATGAGTAAAAGTCTGGAGGAGACATTCAATTTTTTCGACACCATATCTGATAGTTCTCAAATGTGGGATTCACCCGCTCCTACCAGTGTTGAATCCAAATCGTCCACTTCCCAAGGGGGAAAATACATCTTGAGAGAAGATGATGACTTGAGAGTAAAAATGTCCACTTTATCTTGAAAGCTTGAAGATTTAGAGATGAAAAAAATTCATTAGGCAGATATCATCCCTCCCACAGAACAAGCATGTAAAATTTGTGCATTGACAGGACATCCGACTGGGGACGACCCTGCTAACCCTACATTCAAAGAAGTCTTGTTGGAGCAAACAAATGCAATCTCTAATTTTAACAAGCCTTACTCCAACCCATACTCTGAAACATACAATCCAAGGTGGCGAAATCACCCGAATTTTAGTTGGAGGAACACACAACCAATTCCCATGAATCAACCTCAAAATCCATAGCCACCACCTCAAGGGCCTCCTGCATATCAACCATACCAACCACCACACAAGAGGAACCTTGAAGACACATTGAATCAGTTCATGCAAACCCAAATGAACTTCAATGTCCAGTCCACCCAATCCTTCACTGATTTCAAAACACAGACTACTCAATCCTTCGAAGATCTCAAGAGTTACATTCAAAAATTGACTCAATCCATGGTTACACATAAGAAGGGAAAATTTCCTGCCCAACCAAAACCCCCACAAGATCAAGCTCAAGCTGTTACTACACTATGAAGTGGCAAGGTGATTGACAAAACCGTAAGAGACATGCTAATTCCAAAACCAAGATCTGAGTCAATCCAAATCGACTCACCAGTTGAGCCTAAACTAATTGAGCCTGACCTTGTGATTGGAAAAGAACCCATGAGTGAACAAGAACCAGAGCCATCAAAGGAAGTAGAACCTTCATGTTCCATTCCTGCTCCATTCCCTCATAGACTAAAACCCAAACAGAAGGTGAATAATCAAGATGAAATTTACGAGCTTTTCAAGCATGTAAAAATTAACATCCCACTTCTGGAAGCAATTCAACAAGTCCCATCATACACCAAGTTTTTGAAAGACTTGTTCACAGTCAAGAGAAACCAGAATGTCCAAAAAAGAGCATTCCTAACGGAACAAGCGAGTGCCTTACTTCAATGCAAAACCCCTCCAAAATTCAAGGACCATGGATGTCCAACTGTATCTTGTGTCATCGGAGACTTCAAAATTGAACAAGCAATTCTAGATCTCGAAGCCAGTGTCAATCTATTGCCCTATTCTGTTTACCATCAATTGGGTTTTGGTGAACTAAAACCCACAAGTACTTCACTCCAGTTGGCCGATAGATCTGTCAGAATCTCTAGGGGCATTATTGAAGATGTACTTGTCCAAGTAAATAGCTTTGTCTTCCATGTTGACTTCATTGTTCTTGATACTCAGTCAACATTACATCCTGATGATCAAATTCCCATTATTCTTGGTCAACCCTTCCTAGCAACTTCTAATGCTCTGATCAATTGCAGGAATGGAGTAATGAAATTAACTTTTGGGAATATGACTCTTGAGCTGAATATTTTCAAGATTGCCAAACATCAAAAAGAAGATAAAGAATTGGAAGAATTGAATTCCATTGAGTCATTGGTGCATGAACATATGGATCGAACCTTCTGTGAGGAATCTGTCGAATCTTATCTGCGAGAATTAAGCATATGTGAATTAAAAAATGATAACCCAGATTCACCCAGTTGCCCTACTCATACTGTTGAGATAAGGGCACCCAAATTTAAGGAAACTTCACCAAGTGGCATAAAGCAAACCTCATCAAGTGACAAGCCACCAAAGCCTGAATTGCAACCTCTCCCAATGGTAATTTCATCAGAAGGCATGAAAGTTGACAAAGCAAAAATAAACCCGACTAGAAAATCCCATCTTTTCGAAAGTATGATTTGCGAGAAGTTAAAACCAATCTTGGAGGATTCTGTTAAAAATGTGGAAACTATAATTTTAATGGAACCAGAATATTCCTCCAAAATTCGCACCTGCCGACACTCAAAAGGTTCGGATCAGGAAGGAAACTGACCCGCAAAAATGCCTTTATAAGGCTCCCTCTTTTCCCACGGTCATCGCTTTTTGGCCCCCTCCCTCTTTTCTTTCTTTTTCTTTTCTTTCTTCTTCTTCGTCTCTCTGCTCTCTGTAACCAGAGCCCAACCCCATGACCACCCATTCAACAAACACCATATTTTGTTACATGCTTTGTATTTTACTGTTATATTTGCTTATGGCCCTCTTGCTTTTATTTGCACTCACACACAAGGATTTTCAGTCGATCCGAAATCCAGATTATCCGAAAGATCTCTAACTGGTTTGTAGGTATCGGCCGAAAATGGGTCTGCACCGGTCAAGCTTCATCTCCAAGATCTTCAACTGGTAAATTCGAAACATTGGGGACAATGTTCAATTTAGGTTGGGGGTGAGAACTAAAGTTCATATTTTGTGTCATTGCCCGTACTTATAAAATTTTTAATTGTGTCATATTTTGTGTCATTGCCTGTACCTGTAAAATTTTTAAATTTTTGTTATTATTGTTACTGTTGTTGTAGTTCTATGTACTGTGATGATCATGTCTGTGAGCCAGTTTAATTTGTCTTTGTGACTGGCATATGTTAAAGAACTAGATAGTGAATCTAGGAATCATGGATGTTAAACTTTTTTGGTTTAGTTTAGGAGCTCTACCCAATTTTTTAGCAGATGTGCATAATGTAATCATGAGAAAAGCAAGACTGGTTAGAAAAAATGAGATCCTAGAACAGCAAGTAAAACCACTCTGTGGCAGAAGCACTTATGCTAAACGCCGACGGGGCAAGAGACTTGGTGCCTGTAAATAGTGTGGCCAGGTATTTCATGAGAAAAGATACAATCAGTGTTCTGAACCGATCTCTAGTCGTGCACTCGATCGATTAGACTGGATAGTGAATGGGTAGAGTAAGGATTATCCTAACACGTCATCCTATTCCGGTACTATGCTTAACCTGTTTGTGCGACAAGAGATTGGAAGAGTCACTGGTTGTTCGAATTACACAGAAGATGACTCGGATTAAATTGTGTCCTAACCAATGCTGTGGAAAATTGTATTTTATTTATTTTTGGGGAATGAAAGCCAACAGTCCGAATTACTTGTGAATAAGTGTGAGAATTTTCTTTTTACTTCATTTTGTGCATGCTTTTATTCTTGCATGAATGTTTTTGATCAAATTTATGGGCTGAGTAAAGAAATATCCAAAAATGCCAACTTTAAGTGTGGGTAGGGATCGTTCTTGAGATGCCATAAAATTTGGATTAAAAACTTAGCATTTTGTTCCTGTAGTTCAGTTGTATATAGCATAGGAAAATTTTGTGAGTTTTGGTTCAACGTTCGAACGCAATTCCACGTTCGAACGAAGTTTATTGGCTCATCAGCGTTCGAACGGTGAACCACGTTCGAACGTGCCTCTCAGACTATAAAAACCCCAGTCGTCTTCCTCAGTTTAAAATTTTCAAAAACTCTTCTCCCCCTCAAAAACCCGAAAGACTCTTCCCATTCCCAGGCTTCCACTCATCTCCACTCACCAATTCGACCCTATAGCAGCCTTACCCACCCCTCCTCCACCTCAAAAATAGAAACCTCAAGCCAAAAATCCCAATTTTTCTGTCACCCTCTCGCCTGCCAAAACCAGACCCACGTTCGAACGGTTTCAAACGTTCGAACGACCATGCCAAGGACAAAAATGCCTGCCAGGCCCAACCAGGGTGTTAACCAGGAGCCTAATTTCGTAGAGGAGATGATCACGGAGAGAGAGGGAAGGCAGAGGAGGTTGTGATACGACAGAACAAGGTTCTCAAGTGCTCTCAAGGCTGAAAGGTATGAAAATTTCTACCGAAATCATGCCATAGTCGGTGAGAGAGATATTATTATTGATGATTTTGCTGAGTTGGGATTACTTGTGGAGATGGAGAGAAGAGGTTGGTTGTGGTGTTTGTTGAATGGTGGTGAGGTCGTGGTTGATTTGGTGAGGGAATTCTACTCCAATGCGGAGTATAATGTCAAAGAAATTGTTACATATGTGAGAGGCATCCACATTGTGGTGGATGAGGCCTATCTCAAGGAGATAAGGCCGGATATGCCTCAAGTGGTGAACCCGCTCGTCCCACCACCACTGGATGTGAGTTTGGATTTGGTTGGGAAGGAGTTAACTGGAGTAGATAACTTTTCATGGGGAGGAAGGAGATTTTTGAAACAAGGTGAGATTACTGATAAATATAAAATGCTAAATTTGATTGCGGTTTCGAATTTTGCACTTGTGAAGCACTCGAATGAAATTCTCCCTGATATGGCACGACTACTTTATGCCATAGGGAAAGGGCCACAGCATAAATCTCCCCTCTCTTATTTTATCCGAAATGAAGAAAGGGTGTGAGGCAAAGAAAAGTGCCTTACCCTTCGGCACCCTAGTGACTGAGATTTGCAAAGACCAAGGAGTGAGGGTGCGGCCTGAGATGATTAGCGAGAAACCAATGGGGGCACTCAACAAGGGATCTTTTAAGCGCAGCCGAGGACATAGTGGCACCCCCGTGGTTAGATATGAGGAGCCACCCATGCAGGGGGTTAATAGGGTGCAGGAGGAGCTTGACCGTCGGGAGGAAATAGATATTAACAAAGAGCAGGAGGAAGAGAGAGAAGAAGTATAGACTGAGGCACCTGGCCCCAGTACCAGCACCCACAGATCTCTTCGAGAGATCATGATGGATATCAGGGCTGATCTAGCCAAGATTCTCCAGCAGCAGGAGGAGATTCTTAGCTACCTTCGGAGTGGAGCTGGTGGTGCTTCTAGTAAAGCTCAAGCTGACGACGGCGATGTATGAGCCAGAGTCCCTTATTTTGTTTGTTTTTGTGTGGTGATTTTTCTACAACCATGAAAGATGTGTTTGTTTTTGGGATGGTTGCTTCCTTTTGTTGTTTAGTTTGTTGGATATTTTCAAAATTTTGGTCATAGATCACTTTTTATGGATGAATTAAACTATCAATGCTAATGATGTGAATGATCATATTTTATGGAATGCATGGTTTGATTTATCACCATTATTATGTTTAAATGCATAAGTAGTATAATATTGTGAACTAAATAAATTTTGAAACAGAGATGGATGTTCAATTGTTGTCATAGTATCTAACTTACATGATCATTTTGACACCTGTCTGGGCAATTTCAACTTTGAACTACATTTCTTGATAAGTGGTATTTTCTCTATGTTTAAATTGTCAAATGTGCAGTAATGTTTGTCATTTTTAAAAGGAGCAAGGATGATCAAACTCGAAAATAGAATTGGTATATAACCTATATCCCTCGAAACACTTAGCATAACCAGTGGAGATGACAAAGAAACCTTGGTGAGTTTCGAACCTTCCGATGCTTTTGAGAGGATATCAACGATTACTCAAGGAAAGGTTATTTCACATTCTATCCTTCAAAGATCTCATTAACTTTGCTTTGTTTGATGCAACTAAAGTAATCTGTTTTCATAACTCACAAAAAATTTTGCATACACATACATGTGCACCTACTTGAGAAAGGACCTTAGGCCATTTTTGGGTCAACTTTGAGCCTCAGCTTATTCGTTCACAGAACAATGACCTTCGACAGCCATGATTGAGCCTTCAAATGTATGAATTCTCTTCCAAAAAGCCACAAAAATGACTGAGTCACAAGAAAATATACTTGACATACCCTGCTATCTAATTTTCTTACATCCTCTTTTAAATCAAAATGTTACAAAAATGTAAGGAAAATAGAAAAGGCAATGGTGGCTACTGTTCCATGAAAGAAAAGAAAATCGGTGAAAACAACCCACAAAAAGGGGAAAGAGACCGAAAACAGGGACTTGCCAAGAAAGTGAAAAATGAGAAAATAAGATAAAGAAGTCCCATGCCCAAGCAAAATGTTGAAAAGCCAAACAGAGGTGTGCTAAAATGCATAAAGGAGATAGCTTTTGAACTCCATTGATGCCATTTCGTTAGCCACTGACCTCTGGCCCCAATTCAACCTACTAAAAGTCCTAGGTGATCTCAAGTTCGTTGCATGTGCATGTCTCCGACTAAGAGTGGGGTATGTTACTTCATTACTTTATTTGCATCAATATTCTTTCATGAGATCATGCAAACATATGATTAAGTTTGATCCCAAAAAGCTTCATTTATCACACATATAGTCTTCCGATTGGCCATCTTCGGACTACATGCCCTGTGAGAAACAAGTCACTATAATCGGAGCGAACTCCTTGCTGAGGGCATGCCTAAGAGAGATTTGTGAAATCAAAACTATCAATGGTGAGTGATAAACAGAATATTCGTTATCTATCAACCCCTATTTCCAGAATGATCATCCCATACCTAAGGAAATTTCAAAAGCTAATGTGACAAGTGCTAATCTTCGTATAGAATTAATACCATTAGAAAAGAAATGTGGGGAATAAATCAAGATTGAGGGATGGGTGTCTCAATAATCTTGTTGGTGAGTCACTTGCATCAACAATTTTACATGCACATCTGTCCTACCGAAGTTTGTGGGTAGCTTCACTGAAAACCCTCACGAGACACCACTCGTCCACCAGGGTAAACCTAGGGGTTTAACGGCTTGTTGCATAAGCTAAATGCAACCGAATAACCTATGAAAAAGGTATTAGAAATAGATTTCATTATTGTTGTATTACTAGGGACTAGCAATATATAGGTTGGGGGGTGTGATTGGCACTCAATTATAACATTTTATTGTGCTTTTTCTGGACTAATTATACTTTGATGGAGTTCAAATGATGATGTTTCAGGTGCTAAAGTGAGAAAAAGGGTCAAGGACAATAAATATAACCTTTAAGTGTAACTGCAGCATTTGATCAACAAAGAAAAAATTTGAGGACAACAAGGACGTTCAAATGGTGATCAACGTTCGAACGCTCCCTCTGAACCAGGAAGATGAGGCAAAGACGTGTTGCAGACCTTGGAGATTAAAGCCTAACGTTCGAACACCTAGCCTCATTCGAACGCAGCATCACGTTCGAACGACACTGGAAACACTGATACGATCAGGCTGACTGGAAGACTTCGCGTGTGCAGACTCCCAAGCTAGAAGAAAGACCCCCAGGCACATGGGTGCCATGATCGACCAAATCTGGAGTTCTGAAGACTCTGATAGCTACAGAGAGTGGGTGAATGAATGGCCTGACAAAGGACTCCAACCCACGTGAAGCCTGAAAATCAACACAGACATACAGACAAAACAGTCTTCACGTTCGAACGGAAGGGACCGTTCGAACGGTTCCCACGGACAGACTGCAGATTTTCTGATTCTTTGTCTGAACTTCAGATTTTTTCTTTGACTCGTCCAGCACTGTTCTTTCACCCCTCCCTTGCTCTTCTCTGCCTATGTATACTCCCCTTTTGGGAGCCTTTAGACACACTTTTGGGGAGAGAGATCAAGAGCTCTCCTCTTGAAGAATATTTAGTCTTTATATGTATTTTTAGTGTTTCATTCAAGTATTTACTTTCTAGTTCTTTTAATTCAAGTCTTTACATTCCAGCTCTTTCAATTCAAGTATTTATTTTAGTTGGGAAGTTTAATTCCCTACTGGTCTTCATCTTCATTATAGTTGGGAAGTTTAATTCCCTACTTGTATTATTAAATTCATGCACTTTATGTTCTTGTTGTTACATTGATGCTCTTACTTTTTTGCTTTCAATTAAGTCTTGCACCTTCATTATTTGAGCTCATCTTCTTCTTAGAGGAGTGAAACTCTTCCACTTTTCTAGAGCTTTCCCAAAGCCAAGAAGGGTGGAACGCGATTCACTCATTCTTTGTTGAAGATCTAGCTTTCTTTTACTTTCTTTCACTTTCATTGCTTGAGCATCTTCTTCTTAGAGGAGTGAAACTCTTCCACTTTTCTAGAGCTTTTTTCAAAGCCAAGAAGGGTGGAATGCGATTCACTCATTCTTCTTTGAAGATCAACTTCGTAGTTCCTCTACTTGGAGGGATGAGTACCATTCACTTTTTTAGCTTTACCCAAGCCATGAAGAGTGAGTAGTCCTCATTCACTCTTTAGGGAGAGGTAAAAAATATGTAATGACCATCCGGATATTATACTTGTGCATTACTTTCACACTTCAAGGCTTTATTTACTTGCTTAGTGGGAGATGGGATGAGTTAAGCAAAGTTAGGGTAACTTTCACAACTAAAGGATATTTCTATGATCCGGATAACTCCTACATACAAAGATCCGTTGGTTCAAGGCAAATACCCTAGCTAATTCTTTGTGTAATCAATGTGTATTTCTATGGTTAATGGATGACTCCTTCTAGAAAGATTCATTGATTCAAAGCAAAGAATCCCGGCTAGTATTCTGTATAACCAAGGGATCTTTTCTATGGTAAATGGATGACTCCTTCTAGAAAGATCCATTGTGTGAGACAAATACTCCGGGATAGAACTTCAAGATAAACCCCTCAATTTCCACCACCATTACACTTCATAAAAAGGATGGAGCTTTAACCCAGTCTATCCTTATCTTCCGATTAACTCACTGTTGACACGAGAGTTAGTTGAATTATAAAAGCACAAGTGTAATACGCCGGATGACTAATTACATATCCTGAACCTCGAACTAAAGAGTGAATTTAGTTATATTGAAATCATATATTTTGTCTAGAAAATCTCTTGAAAAGAATTTAATATTCTGTTCAAGAAACCATCTACCTCTCACAAAAACTCAAAAAGGTTACAATTAATCGGTCTTCATCACAGCTTACTTTGAAAACACCACGACCTATTCCCTGTGGATTCGACTCCGGACTCAAACCGGATTATAACTACAACTTGACCACCTACACTTGGGTGTACACTTTTCGGATCAAGTCACTCAGCATCCTCACGTGTAAAAGCATATACTCGTCCATGAGTAATAGATCTTTGGCCTTGTCCTTGAGTCCCATCTCGAGTAATCTGTGCCTGCTTCTTGTGACTTGTAGGTTGCCTCTGAATCGGTCCGCTCCCACGCGCAAGCTGTCTATTAACCTCAGCTAGTCGTTGTGTTTGCTGTCCTCCAGATCCTTTGGTCGGGCAATTCGCGGATAGGTGCCCAGGTTGTCCACAAGAATAACACACTCGTGTTGTGCCATCACAACTATAGAGTGCGGAATGCGGTCGTTCACACTTGTAACATAGCCTTAATGCCTGTTGCTTCTCTTCTCCATTTGTTGGTGTCATAGTCTTCTTGTTGGGGTTGTTATCCCATTTGTTGTGACCAGTCTGACGGAAGTCTCTCGGTCTTTTGCTTAGTTGCTCTTTTCCTCCTGAGGTGGTGTCGAGAATCTTTTAACCTATGAGGGCCTTAGTCATAAGCTCTGATAGGGTTTTTGCCTCGAACAAAGAGACCCTCTTACGGATCTCATCTTGTAATCCATTCTCGAACAACAATACCTTATTGGCCTCCTCAGCAACATGATGTGGGGCAAACTTAGATAGCTCAGTAAACTTTGCCTCATACTCTGCTACTGTCTTGCCCCCTTGCTTTAGTGACAGAAATTCTACTTGTTTCTGCCTCCGTATAGTAGTCGGGTAGTATTTGTCCTTGAATTGTTGCATAAAAAACTTCCACCCTAGTTCGTGCTCTTTTCCTTCAAACTGGTGTTTCACCATACGCCACCAATTCTCGGTCGGCCCTTCCAACATATAAGTGGCGAATGATACCTTTTGCTCGTCTGTACAATCCAAACGTTCAAAGATCTTCTCCATTCGTTGCAGCCACGCCTCCGCCTTAGTTGGCTATGTAGTGCCCATGAAAGTCGGGGGAGAAGCCTTTAGAAATTTGTCAAAATTTATGCCTTTATCCAGCTTCATAGTCCCTTCGATAGTAGCACTAGCTGGCTGGAATTGTTGTCCGATGATTGCCCCCATTAAGTTTTGAAGGGCTTTACAAACTCTTTCAGCATTTGGAGTTGTTAGGGTCACTAGTGGGGCTGTTGCAGCATTCTAAACACTTGGAGCCATTGGAGTTGTACCAGCAGCTTGGGTCGTTGGAGTGGGTGAAGTAGCCACAGGAACTCCATTATTAATAGCCCCTTGGGTCATATACTTGGATTTTATGTTTCGTCGTGTCTGGTTTTCCATTCTTCAAAATAAGAAAAGACATAAGTATCCTAAGCACAAAAAAAATTGATACACTCTCCTTAGCCTACAGGACTCTGGGACTCGGACTTCCTCTAAAATGCAATGTAAAATAGTTTGGTGAAAACCTAGGCTCTGATACCACAATTGTCACTACCCGATTCGAGGAATATGACCGGCCATGGACCATGGGGCTTATCCCATGGAACATGTAAGCCTTTCATCAATATTACCATTATGAGAGAAAACAGACACCAAATGTCATTGTATTATTAAGTAACATGTCTACATAACCCGAACAAAAGAGGATTATCGCTCATACATATCGAGCGTCTACTCAAAAAGTACATATATACTTATCTACATAAAATGATGCACAAAACGTCCTATGGAGGTCCCAGCGCAATCAGATGCACAAAAGTCTCCAGAGTCTGCTAGCGACATTCCAGTCTCTCACCTGGAAAAAAAACATAATCTAACGGAATGAGCTTAAAGCCCAGTGAATGGTAAGGCACATATAGTAATATTAATTTTAAAAACAACGAATATAAAATAACTGATAGCAAGAAAATATGTATGGCATACGATAGATAATGAAAACCAGTCACTAAAAACGTTGTGATTATATCACATTCCTCATAATGGTAAGGACTTGTCCGATATCTGAGAACCATACCAAATGTCAGAAGATCTCAAGGTTGGATCCAACATCGTACTTAGGGTCACCACAGCCTCACCCGGGTCTGTTCCCTAAGGCTATCTGGTGAAGGTCACCAGGACGCACCAGGCACTGTTCCTTCAACCGTTGGGCACTAGGGTCACCTCAGCCTCTCCCGAGTCTATTCGCTAGTGGCCAGAGTCACCGCACACAGAGGAATAATTTCCCTGGACTTTTAGTTTTTGTTCCATTCACCATTACAAAGTCTCACCATATAAACTAGTGATCAAGTCACAATACTTCACAAAGAATTCATCGTATGCCACAAGTATGCACTTAGTAAAATATTTTGTAAATGTAGTAATGATGTATCGTGTTTAAAATATTTAGGGATATGGGGGATTTTCGAAAATACGTAGCATGCCAAACCACTCTCCTCAAGTTCAAATGGTATGTTCCTTGATGCCTTTCCTCTTTCTTTCACAATTTCCTTTCTCCTTTGATAGGATGCTCTCCCTTCCTTCTTCTCTCTTTTACTCTCTATTCTTTCTTGAAAATGCACTTGTATATTTAATCCAACCCCCAAATGCTCTATTTATAGGCCCTCTAAGATTATTCTAGAAAATATTGACATGTGTCATTTTAAGGAAGAATTCCTAGAATATTCTACCACCTCCCCTTTCCTAGATTCTTCTAGGCAATTCCACAAGTATCTAGACTCATCTAAAGTCTTCTCCAACCTTTTAAGTCCTTCCGGAACTTTCTACTTC
Source organism: Ilex asprella (assembly GCA_023539305.1). NCBI lineage: Eukaryota > Viridiplantae > Streptophyta > Magnoliopsida > Aquifoliales > Aquifoliaceae > Ilex > Ilex asprella. The sequence continues at coordinate 22,440,287 of CM042193.1, read as the reverse complement.
TCCCTAGAATTTTTTAGTTTTTCTTAGAATCTTCTAAAATATTCTAGACTTCTCTAGTTTTTTCTAGAACCTTCCGGATTCTTCTCAGTTGTTTTAAAACTTTCCTAATTCTTCTAGATTCTTCAAAACTCTCCTTTAAGAATTATTATTAATTTACATTAATATTTTATATTGAAGAGACTTTTCAACATTATAGTCCAAGTTTAAGAATATAAAACTCTATGTTATAACTACTAGACAGTCAAGGGTGGGTCAGGATGTTACATCCTTCCCTCCTTAAAATAATTTCGTCCTCGAAATTACGATTCTTACCTCAAGCGAACAGATATGGGTTCTTGTCACACATTTCCTCTTCCCGTTCCTAGTTATCCTCCTCTATTGCATGATTGCGCCGCAAGACCTTGACCAACTTGATTATTATGTTACGTAACACTTTCTCCTTCATATCTACAATTTCCACCGGCTGCTCTTCGTAGGTCATGTCCTCCCGGACATGAAGTGGCTCATAATTAATCACGTGTGACGGGCTACGCACGTATTTCCTTAGCATCGATACATAAAAGACGTTATGGACACCCGCAAGTTTAGGTGGTAAAGCTACTTAGTAGGCCACCTCTCCAATTCTTTCTAAGATCTCGAAGGGTCTAATGTAACGAGGACTTAACTTCCCTTCCTGGCCAAATCGGATAACCCCTTTCCATGGCGACACCTTTAAGAATACCATATCTCCAATCTGGAACTCTAAATCTCTTCTTCGGTTGTCGGTGTAGCTCTTTTGACGGCTTTGTGCAACCAGGAGCTTCTCCCGTATGGTAGCGATCTTCTGAGTTGCATCTTGAACCAAATCAGGCCCTAAAAGCTGTCTTTCTCCAACCTCGTACCAACACAAGGGAGATCTGCATTTTCTTCCATATAATGCATCATATGAAGCAACTCCCAGATTGGAATGGTAGTTGTTGTTGTACGCGAACTCTACTAACGGTAATTGGTCATCCCAATTTTCTTTCCATTCTAGCGCACAAGCCCTCAGCATATCCTCTAATGTCTAGATGGTCTTTTCAGATTGTCCATCAGTTTGTGGGTGATAAGTTGTACTAAAATTTAGGCGTGTGCCCATTGCGGCTTGTAGTGCACCCCAAAAATTCGAGACGAAGCGAGGCTCGCGATCCGAGATAATTGACACCGGTGCACCATGGAGTCTGACTATCTCTTTCACACACAGCTGGGCAAGTCGTTCAAGTGGATAAGTCATCTTGATGGCAATAAAATATGCTGACTTTGTAAGCCGATCTACTACTACCCAGACCGCATCATGACCACCACATGTGCGAGGAAGTCCTAATACAAAATCCATGGTGATGTGCTCCCATTTTCATTCTAGCAGCGGTAAAGGCTGAAGCTTTCCCGCAGGACTTTGGTGCTCCACCTTTATTTGCTGACAGGTGAGACATTGTGCTACATACTCTGCAATGTCTTTTTTCATGTCGTTCCACCCAAAATGATCTCGTACGTCACGGTACATCTTTGTACTGCCTGGATGGATGCTATATCCAGAGCTGTGTGCCTCGGCTAAGATTTCCTTCTTTAATTCAACACTGGCAGGTATACATAGTTGCCCTTTGTACTTGAGTGCTCCATCCTCATCTGTAGAGAAATCCGAACTCTTTCTTTTTTGCAGTTCTTCTCGAATCTTCACGTAATGTGGATCGCCTTGCTGCCCTTCTTTGACTTTGTCTAGTAGAGTTGGCTTGACAGTTAATGGACTATAAAGTACACCTTCCCCATGATGTACTATCTCTATTCCCAAACGTCGGATATCGTCCACTAATTGTGGTTGAACGGTTAATGTTGCCATACTGCCTTCAAAAAATTTCCTGCTTAATGCGTCTGCCACTATATTCCCTTTCCCGGGATGGTACAAGATATTGACATCATAGTCCTTAAGTAGCTCTAACCATCGCCTTTGTCTTAGGTTAAGTTCCTTTTGCGTGAAGATATATTTTAAGCTCTTATGGTCTATGTAGATGTTGCAAGACTCCCCATATAGATAATGTCTCCAAATCTTCAACGCGAAAATGACTGCCGCCAACTCCACGTCGTGGGTGGGATAGTTCATCTCGTGTGAATTTAATTGACGGGATGCATATGCTATCACCCTTCCATGCTGCATAAGAACACATCCCAATCCTTGGCGTGAAGCATCATTGTAGATAACATAATTACCACCCTCAGTTGGTAGTGCAAAGACGGGAGCTGTAGTTAATCTTCGCTTGAGCTCTTGAAAACTGTGCTCACAATTGTCTGACCACTCATACTTGACTCCCTTTCGCGTCAGATTAGTGAGTGGTAACGCGATGCGAGAAAAATCCTCTCCGAACCTCCTATAGTACCCAGCAAGTCCCAAAAAGCTGTGCACCTCCATCACAGAAGTCGGTTGTCGCCAATTAACTATTGCCTCCACTTTCTGATGGTCTACAGAAACTCCATCCTTGCTAATCACATGCCCTAGGAAAGACACACTGCCAAGCCAGAACTCACACTTTTTGAACTTTGCATACAACTTCTTCTCCCGGAGAGTGTGGAGAACTATCCTTAAATGCTCCTCATGTTCCTCCATACTCTCGGAGTAGATGAGGATATCATCAATGAACACCACCACAAAGCGATCTAGATAGGGTTTGAAAACCCTATTCATTAGGTCCATAAATGCTGCTGGGGCATTGGTGAGGCCAAAGGGCATTACGAGAAATGCATAGTGCCCATAACGAGTCCTGAAGGCTGTCTTTGGCATATCTTCTTCTCTAATCTTCAATTGGTGGTACCCCGACTGCAAGTCCACCTTTGAGAACACTTGAGCCCCTTGTAGCTGGTCAAATAGATCATCTATTCGTGGCAATGGGTACCTATTCTTGATTGTGACTTTATTTAATTCTCGATAATCAATGCATAAGTGCATTGATCCATCTTGTTTCTTCCCAAAGAGTACTGGGGCACCCCATGGGGAGACGCTGGGCCTAATAAAGCCCTTATCCAGTAGCTCTTGTAGTTGTACTTGTATCTCCTTCAACTCTACAGGAGCCATCCTGTAAGGTGCCTTGGAGATGGGCATAGTGCCTGGTATAAGGTCGATCGTGAATTCTATCTCTCGATCAAGAGGGAGACTAGGTAAGTCCCTGGTGAAGACATCCGCGAACTCTTTTACCACGGGCAGCTCCTCCAACTTCTGTTCTGTCTGCCCATGACTGACCACGTAGGCCAAATATCCCCTACACCCTTTTCTCAACAATTGGCTCGCTTGGAGTGTTGAGACGAAACCGATTGGAGAAACCCTTTGAGATCCGTGGAAAATAAATTCTGGTTGGCCTGGTATAGTGAAAACCACCCTCTTTTGATGACAATCCACGGTTGCATAGTATTTTGACAACCAGTCCATCCCAAGGATGACATCAAAATCTTGCATCTCTAATGAGATCAGATCCACTGGTAGGATCTGACCATCTATCTCTACAGCACAAGACCTACATACATCTTCTAAAACCATTGTCTTCCCTATCGGAGTGGACACTACCACATATACATCTAAGGGCTCGATTATATTAGGTAATTGTCGTTGATATCGAGGCGTAGCGAAAGAATGAGTAGAACCGGAATCAATAAGAACTCGAGCAGGTATAGAAGATAAGAAAAGAGTACCTTGCACCATAGTTGGCGATGCCTCAGCATCCTCACGTGTAAAAGCATATACTCGTCCATGAGTAATAGATCTTTGGCCTTGTCCTTGAGTCCCATCTCGAGTAATCTGTGCCTGCTCCTTGTGACTTGTAGGTTGCCTCTGAATCGGTCCGCTCCCACGTGCAAGATCTCTATGAACCTGAGCTAGTCGTTGTGTTTGACGTCCTCCAGATCCTTTGGTCGGGTAATTCGCGGATAGGTGCCCAGGTTGTCCACAAGAATAACACACTCGTGCTGTGCCATCACAACTATAGAGTGCGGAATGCGGTCGTCCACACTTGTAACATAGCCTTAATGCCTGTTGCTTCTCTTATCCATTTGTTGGTGTCATGGTCTTCTTGTTGGGGTTGTTACCCCATTTGTTGTGACCAGTCTAACGGAAGTCTCTCGGTCTTTTGCTTTGTTGCTCTTTTCCATCTGAGGTGGTGTCGAGAATCATTTCAACTATGAGGGCCTTAGTCACAAGCTTTGATAGGGTTTTTGCCTTGAACAAAGAGAGCCTCTTACGGATCTCAACTTGTAATCCATTCTCGAACAACAATACCTTATCGGCCTCCTCAGCAACATGATGTAGGGAAAACTTAGATAGCTCAGTAAACTATGCCTCAAACTTTGCAACTGTCATACCCCCTTGCTTTAGTGACAGAAATTCTACTTGTTTCTTCCTCTGTATGGTAGTCGGCTGTTGCAGCATTTGAAACACTCGGAGCCATTGGAGTTGTACCAGCAGCTTGGGCAGTTGGAGTTGGTGGAGTAGCTACAGGAACTTCATTATTAATAGCCCCTTGGGTCATATACTTGGATTTTATGTTACGTCATCTCCGGTTTGCCATTATTCAAAATAAGAAAAGACATAAGTATCCTAAGCACACAAAAATTCGGTACACTCTCCTAAGCCTAAAGGACTCTGGGACTCGGACCTCCTCTAAAATGCAATGTAAAATAGTTTGGTGAAAACCTAGGCTCTGATACCACAATTGTCTCACCCCGATTCGAGGGATATGACCCGCCATGGACCATGGGGCTTATCCAATGGAACATGTAAGACTTTCATCAATATCACCATTAAGAGAGAAAACAAACACCAAATGTCATTGTATTATTAGGTAACATGTCTACATAACCCGAACAAAAGAGGATTACCGCTCATACATACCGAGCGTCTACTCAAAAAGTACATATATACTTATCTACATAAAATGATGCACAAAACGTCCTGTGGAGGTCCCAGCGCAATAAGATGCACAAAAGTCTCCAGAGTCTGCTAGCGGCATTCCAATCTCTCACCTGGAAAAAAAAACATAATCTAACGGAATGAGCTTAAAGCCCAGTGAATGGTAAGGCACATATAGTAATATTAATTTTAAAAACAAGAAATATAAAATAACTGATAGCAAGAAAATATGTATGGCATACAATAGATAATCCAAACCAGTAACTAAAAACGCTGTGATTATATCACATTCCTCATAATGGTAAGGACTTGTCCGATATCTGGGAACCATACCAAATGTCAGAAGATCTCAAGGTTGGATCCAACATCGTACTTAGGGTCACCACAGCCACACCCAGGTCTGTTCCCTAAGACGATCCGGTGAAGGTCACCAGGACGCACCAGGCACTGTTCCTTCAACCGTTGAGCACTAGGGTCACCTCAGCCTCTCCCGGGTGTATTCCCTAGTGGCCAGAGTCACCGCATACAGAGAAATAATTTCCCTGGACTTTTAGTTTTGGTTCCATTCACCATTACAAAGTCTCACCATATAAACAAGTGATCAAGTCACAATACTTCACAAAGAATTCATCGTATGCCACAAGTATGCACTTAGTAAAATATTTTGTAAATTTAGTAATGATGTATCGTGTTTAAAATATTTAGGGATATGGGGGATTTTCGAAAATACGTAGCATGCCAAACCACTCTCCTCAAGTTCAAATGGTATGTTGCTTGATGCCTTTCCTCTTTCTTTCACAATTTCCTTTCTCCTTTGATAGGATGCTCTCCCTTCCTTCTTCTCTCTTTTACTCTCTATTCTTTCTTGAAAATGCACTTGTATATTTAATCCAATCCCCAAATGCTATATTTATAGGCCTCCTAAGATTATTCTAGAAAATATTGACATGTGTCATTTTAAGGAAGAATTCCTAAAATATTCTACCACCTCCCCTCTCCTAGTTTCTTCTAGGCAATTCCATAAGTATCTAGACTCATCTAAAGTCTTCTCCAACCTTCTAAGTCCTTTCGGAACTTTCTACTTCTCTCTAGATTTTTTTAGTATTTCTTAGAACCTTCTAAAATATTCTAGGCTTCTCTAGGTTTTTCTAGAACCTTCCGGATTCTTCTCAATTGTTTTAGAACTTTCCGAATTCTTCTAGATCCTTCAAAAATCTTCTTTAAGAATTATTATTTATTTATATTAATATTTTATATTGAAGAGACTTTTCAACATAATAGTCCAAGTTTAAGAATATAAAACTCTATGTTATAACTACTAGACACTCAAGGGTGGGTCAGTTTGTTACACTAGGAAATACCATTTTCCCCTTCCATTCCTTGATCAAGTTGTAGAAAGAATTACAGGCTATGAATTTTACTGTTTCTTAGATGGATATTCTGGGTATAATTAAATTGAGATTGCCTTAGATGATCAAGAGAAAACCACATTTTCACTTGCCCCTTTGGCACCTTTGCATTTAAAAGAATGCCTTTTGGACTTTGTAACGCTCCTGCAACATTTCAAAGGTGCATGCTAAGTTTGTTTAGTGACATGGTTGAAAATTTTTTGAAAATATTCATGGATGATTTCTCTGTCTATGGTGACTCATTTGATCTGTGTTTGAAAAACTTAGACAAAGTTTCAATAAGGTGTAAAGATGCTACTTTGGTGCTTAACTGGAAAAAATGTCATTTCATGGTAACACAAGGCACTGTTTTAGGTCACATTGTGTCGTCTGAGGGCATGAAAGTTGACAAGGAAAAAATTGATTTAATTGGAAATTTACCAGCACCCAAGACTGTAAAGGATGTCCTCTCATTTCTGGGACATATAGGTTTTTACAGGAGATTCATAAAAGACTCAGTACCATAGCCAAACCCATGTGTCATCTCCTGAGTCAGGATGTAATCTTTGACTAGAATAAGGCTTGCCAAAAAGCTTTCGAGAAGCTAAAGGACATTTTAATTTCTGCTCCAATAATGCAACCCCCTGACTGGACTCCACCCTTTGAACTAATGTGGATACAAGTGATTATGTTGTAGGTGCTGTATTGGGGCAAAAAAAAGATAAGAAACCCCATGTAATCTACTATGCATGCAAAACTTTGAAAGATGCTCAAATGAATTATTCAACAACTGAAAAAGAATTGCTTGCTGTAGTTTTTGCTTTGGAAAAATTTTGTTCTTATCTTATTGGGTCTTTTGTTACTGTATTTGCTGATCATGCAGCCCTAAAATACTCTTACTTCAAGAGTTTGATCTTGTCATTAAAGATAAGAAAGGAGTTAAAAATATGGTGACAGACCATCTGTCCAGATTAACTTATGAATTCTATGAGGATGGACTACCAATCAATGAAAAATTCCATGATGAACAACTGTTCATAATTGATGAAACTCCATGGTGTGCAAACATTGCTAATTTCCTAGCTACTGGAACACTCCCTTCGTCATTCACTCCCATGGATAAAAATAAATTTTTGAGGGAGGTTTGTAAATTTTTTTGGGAAGATCCCTATGTATTCAAATACTGTAAGGATCAGATCATAAGACGTTGAATTCCAGCTCAGGAAAGCAAACATGTAATATCATTTTGTCATTCTGAATCATGTGGTGGCCACTTTCATCAAGAAAAACTGCTACAAAAATGTCCATGCTTTTTGTTTAACATGTGATAGATGTCAAAGGTTAGGAAATAATTCAAAATTAAGCATGATGCCCTTAAACCTAATTCTGGTAATTGAATTTTTTTACTGATGGTGCATCGATTTTATGGGACCATTCCCACCTTCCTTTGGCTATCTATACATTTTAGTGGTAGTAGACTATATATCGAAATGGGTTGAGGCAATTCCATGCCGAAATAATGATCACCAAACTGTGATAAAAATTTTAAAAGAAAATATTATGTCCCGGTTTGGAATTCCTAAAGCAATCATAAGTGTAGGGGGTTCTCATTTTTGTAATCATCCTTTCTAGAATCTGATAAAAAAAATATCCGATTTTTCACAAAGTTACAACCCCTTATCACCCATAGACTAGTGGACAGGCCGAATTAGCTAATCGAGAGATCAAATTAATTTTAGAAAAAATGGTAAACCCAGATCACAAAGAATGGTCGCCAAAACTAACTGATGCACTCTGGGCATATCGTACTACTTTTAAAACCATTTTGGGCATGTCTCCTTAATGATTAGTCTATGAAAAACTTTGTCACCTACCTGTCGAATTGGAACATAGGGCATACTGGGCCATTAAAGCAATGAATTTTAACCTGGACAAAGCTGAAATTTCAAGAAAACTTCAGATAAATGAATTGGAAGAATTGAGAAATGAAGCTTATGAAAATGCTAAGATTGCAAAGAACAGGATAAAAGTTTTCCATGACAAGAACATTGTACGGAAATCTTTTGAACCTTCCCAGAAGGTCCTGTTGTTTAATTCAAGACTCCGCCTCTTCCCTGGTAAGTTAAAATCAAGATGGACTGGACCTTATATTGTCAAAAAGGTGTTTGATCATGGAGCAATAGAAGTGAAAAACCCATCAAACGGTAATATCTTTACTATTAATGGCCAGATGTTGAAACCATTTTTGGAGGACTTTGTAAAAAAAATGGAAACCATTGTTTTAATAGAACCCGAATCTCCCTACGAGAATCGTGCCTGCCGACACTCAAAAGGATCGGATCAGGTAAAAAACCGACCCGAGGAGACACCATCATGAGACCCCTACCATTTTTTTCTACCTTTCACATCTGTCTCCATTGAGCCCCCTACCACCGCCCTTTTTCTTTCTTTCCTTCTTCTTTTTATTCTTCTTTTTCATCCTCGCTTTCTGTCCCGCTTCGTTCTTTCCTCTTCTCCTTAGTTTTCTTCTCCCTTTGTCAGCAAAAATAGACCATACCTAAGCGAAATAATGTACCCCTAAGATCAAATCCCTATTCTCATGATGTATATTATTTTACTCCAGTTCTTTAAGGGTATATTACTGCTTTTCAAAATCTCATACAAGCCATACAACCCTAATCAAGGCCAAGATCTGAACCGAAAAGATTAATGGTTGCATTTGGCTTTGTAGATATCTGAAGAAGCATGGGTTACTGCAGTTCAACCTCATTTCCATGATCCATAATGGTAAATTCGAAACATTAGGGACAATGTTCAGTTCAGGTAGGGGGTGTGAGAACCTGTAGTTCATATTTTGCCGGTATTTTATTTTTGTGCCCGTACCATAAAATTTTTAAATTTTTTTTGTTGTGTTGTCTTGCTATATCTATAGGTCAGTTTAAACTGTCTTTGTGACTGGCAGACGTTAAAGAACTGGATAGTGAGTCTTAAAGCTTAGGAATCATGGATGTTATACTTTTTTGGTTTAGTCAAGGAGCTCTACTCACTTTTTCATTAGATGTGCATACTGTGATCATGAGAAAAGCAAGACTGGTAAGAAAAAATAAGATCCGAGAATAGTAAGCAAAACCCCTCTGTGACAGCAGAAGTTTTGCTAAACGTCGTCATGCTAAGAGACTTGGTGCCTGTAAATAGTGTGGCCGGGTATTTCATGATAAAAGACACATTCAGTGCTCTGAACTGATTTATGATCGCGCACTCGATCGATTAGACTAGAACGTGAATGAGCAGAGTAAGGATTATCCTCACACGTCATCCTATTCCGGTGCTATGATTAACTGGTTTGTGCGACAATAGATTGGAAGAGTCATTGGTAGTTCGAGCAACATATAGGATGAATCGGATTAAGATTGCTTTCTGATAAACTATGGAAAAATTTGTGTTATGAGGAATGAAAGCCAATGGTCTGAATTTTGATAAATAGTGTGCAATTCCTTTTTATTTTTTTGGTACATATTTTTCTATTTTTAAATTGCTACAATCAAAATATGGGCCGAGTAAGGAATGTCCCAAAATAGCAACCTCAAGCGTGGGTGGGGATTTATCTTGAGACGCCATGAATTTTTTGTTTTGAACTTGTGATGTTTAACCTTCTCTGAGGGTATGTAGTGTAATAGAGGAACTTTTTAGTTTGGGTTTAACATTCGAACGTTGAGTACTGTTCGAACGTATGATTCTTGCAGTACTTTGTGACTTATGACTTCTCTGATGAAAACACTATTCAGAACACAAAGTATTGGGAGCATTCACCGTTCGACCGCCATTTATCGTTCGAATGATAGTTTTAAATTCTTCATTTTACGTTTGAAACGCAGAGTATAAATACCTGAATGTCTGATTCATTTCAAAATTCCCAAAACCTCTCCAACCCTAGAGCTCGTTTCTCACTTCTCATACCTCAATCTACCCTCACACCCTAAGAAACACTAATTCGACTTACCCCAACCCATATCCAACTCAAGAGCATCTACCCTACACCAAGAAACCCAAAGTTTCAGAACCTCCTCCAGGCTGCCACCGTTCGAACGTCATGCCTCGGATGAAGATACCTGCTAGGCATGATCCACCAGTGAACCAAGAGCCTAACTGGGTTGAGGGGGTGATCCAAGAAGGACAAGGCAAGGAGAGGAGAAAAAGGTACGACTGTACCAGGTTTTCAAGCGCTTTAAAAGCATAAAGGTATGAACACTTCTTTAGAAATCAAGTTGTGGTGTGTGAGAGAGACATTGTAGTATTTGACTTCGCTGAGTTGGGTTTGTTGGAGGAGATGGAGAGAAGAGAATGGGTGTGGCATTTGAAGAATAGGGGGAGGGCCATTGTTGATTTGGTGCAAGAGTTTTACTCTAACGCTGAAATCATCAATGACACCATACAGATCTATGTACGGGAAAACCACATCAATGTGGATGAGGCGTATCTCAAGCAAATTAGACCAGAACTGCCTCAAGTGGAAAACCCCGAATACCCCCAAAGAAAAATGTTAAGTTGGATAAGGTAGGCAAGGAATTGACTGGGATTACATATTTTTCATGGGGAAGGAGAAAGTTTTGAAACAAGGGGAATTGACCGAAAAGTATAGGATGCTCAACTTAATTGTGGTCTCCAACTTAGCCCCACTAAAAAGAAAAAATAAGATTTTGCCAGAAATGGCTCGCCTCCTCTAAGCTATAGGGAAAAGACAGAGCATTGACCTCCATTCTTTTATCCTAAATGAAATCAAGAAAGGATTTAATGTGAAGAAAAGTGCATTACCTTTCGGCACTTTGGTGACTGAGATTTGTCTTGAAAATGGAGTATGGGAGAGGCTCGAGATGGAAATACAGTTGCCAATGGGCAACTTAACAACGGCTCATTCAAAAGAAGCAGGGGGCACAGTGATACCTTAGCAAGAAGGCAAGAAATGCCACCAGCCCAAGGAGGGGATGAAGTACAAGAAGAGCTTGACCGAGAGGAGGAGAGGGAGTTAGAGAGAAAGATGGAGGAGGGGAGAGCATAGCCTTATCAAGCAGGACCTAGCTCTAGTGCTTGGAGGTCCCTTAGGGATGTTATGATTAGGAATGAGATCAATCAAGCTGAGATTCTCTGACAGCAAGCAAAAATCTTCAAACAATAGGAGGAGATTCTTAGCTATCTTTGGGCTAGAGCTAGAGGAGATTGAGAGGAGATGTTTGTTTTTGTGGATTATCTGTTCTTTTGATTATTTGTTTAGTTTGTTTGGGTGTTTTGATGGATATTTTTAAGTTTTGTGTGTCTATGATGTTATCCTGTTACTCTTGTTGGATGGATTGAATCATTAAGGATTGATGTACCGAATGATCATATTTTGTGAATGGAATGATTCAATTTATCATTTTTATCTGGTTAAAAGCATTTGTAAAATTAGCACTTTAAGTAATTCTCATTGATAAAAGCACATGTGGATGTAAGACTGTTGGATGAAGTAACTAATCACATGATTAGTTTAACACACATCTTGACAATCTTGACCTTAGACCACAACTCTTCTAACTGATATTATCTCTTTACTTACATTATCAAATGAACATGAGTATTTGTTGTTCTCAAAGTACACAGTGGCCAAACTTGAAAATAGAATCGGTATATAACCAACGTTCCTTTGAAAACCTGACATGACCAGTGGAGATAACAAAGGATACAATAGTAAGTTTTGAACCTTGCGATACTTTAGAGAGAACACCCACATTTACTCAAGAAATGTTTTCTTTCATCACCCATCTTTCAATAATCTCATTAATTTTGTTTTGGTTGATACAACTAATGTGATCTATTGACATACGCTGTAATAAATACAGGAAAGACGACACATGCATATGCACATACTTGAAAAAGGATCTTAGGCCATCTTTGGATCAACTTTGAGCTTTAGTTAATCCTTTCACAAAAGCATGACCCTAGTCAGCCATGATTGAGCCTTCAGAGTATAAATTCTTTTCTAAAAAGCCCAGATAATGACCAAGCCACAAGGAAAAATACTTGACCTGCCCTGCTATTTAATTTTCTTGTACCCTCGTAAAAATCCGAATGATACAAGAAAAGCAAGGAAACTAGAAAAGATAATGGTGGCTACTGTTCCATGAAAGAAAAGAAAATCGGTGAAACAACCAAAAAAAGGAAAAGATGTAGAAAGGCAAGGGATTGCCAAGAAAGTGAAAAAGGGGAAAGATAAAAGAAAGAAATCCCATTCCCAGAAGAAATGTAGAAAAACCAACCAGAGGTGCTAAAATGCATAAAAAAAAATTGCATTTTTTTTTTGAAACTCCGTTGACGTCGTCTCGTTAGCCACTAACCTCTAGCTACATTACAACCTATTAAGCCCTAATTGATCTCAAGTCTGATGTGTATGCATGTTGTCAATCACAAGTTGGGGTATGTTATATAGCATTTCGTTATTTGCATCAATATTCTTCCATGAGGTTATGCCAATAACATGATTAGTCTATTCGCTAAAAAGTTTCACTCCTTTACTTTTTATGCATGCAATTTCTGATTGGGCATCTTCTAATTACATGCTCAGTGAGAAACAAGTCACCATAGTCGGAGTGAATCTTTTGCTGAGAGCATCCCTATGAGAGATTTGAGAAGTCAAAACTATCCATGGAGTGTGATAAAAGTGGAATGTTTGTTATACACCAATTCTTGTTTCTAGAATGATCATCTTACTATAAAGAAAATTTCAAATGATAATGTGCCAGATGCTAATTTTTGCATAGGGATGGTACCAATGGTGAAGAGCGTGCGGAATTTAATGTCAAAACTAAGGGATGGGTATCTCAATGACTATGATGATAATTTACTTTAATTAGCAATCCCACATTTACATTTGTTTGACCAAAAAATGTGGTTAGCTTCACTTGAAACCCTCCCGAGACAACACTAATCCTCTCGGGTAAACCTAGAGGTTTAATGGCTTGTTGCATAAGCTAAATACAACTGGATAACCTACGAAAAAGGTGTTAGCAATAGATTTACATCTAATTATAATTGTATTACTAGGGAATAGCAATATCAAGGTTGGGGTGTGAATAATACTGAAATATAGCATACTTTTACTCCCCGTTTTGGACTAATTGTGCTTTGATTGAGTTTAAGTGATGATGTTTCAGGTCTTAAAGTGAACAAGGGTTCAAAGGTAACAAAAAGTACCATTGAAGGCAACCACGGCACATTAGGGAATAAATTGTAAAAGCTTGAAATAAGGAAGCAACGTTCGAACGTTACGTATTGTTCAAACGTTAATGAAAAACCAGGCCAGCTATTATATTCGGTGTTGTAGGCAAAGACCCAAGGCTGTGGAGACTTGAGTACTACGTTCGAACGGTCCTCAACGTTCGAATGTCCACTAGGAGCAATGACAAGATTAGACTGATTGAAGACATGGCGTATTGTAGACTTGCAATCAGAAGGATCAAGCACTTGAGTGCCACGTTCGAACGGCTACTACCGTTCGAACACCCCTGGAATTATTGGAGAAAGCAGTCAGATTATGCAAGGACCTGGAGAGAGATATGCATAGAAGACTTGGGGGAAGATTTTCACAAAGGACCACGTGTCTTCGGACTTGAATGACAGGCACTAAATTCATCTGACGTTTGAACGGTGTAGAGCAAAGAGAGAAAGACCGTTCGAATGCCCTATACCGTTCGAACGGTATTGACAGACTGCCTGTAGAGTGGTTGGCGTGTCACTTTGACTTTGGCGCCCAGTCCTATTCTTTTACCCCTCTCACTGCCTTCCCTTTGCCTATAAATACACTTTGTTTTGTGGAGATAAGGGAGGTCTGAGGGTTGAAATCATTTGAGGAATTCATCACTTGGCATTTCATCACATATATCTATTTCAATTCTTGTCTTAGTCTTTCTCTTTTCTAGAAGAAGTGGGGAGTTTAGATTCCTACTCATTTTTCTTTACATTAATTTTTACATTTACACTTGCTTAAGAGTTGTAGTTTCTTTAATTAATTCAAGTCTTTACATTTATGTCTCTATTTACTTCTAGTCTTTGTATTTATGTTCTTACATACATGCTTTTATTTACGTCTTGCACTTTCATTATTTGAGCTCCCTTCTTGCTTAGAGGAGTGAAAGTCTTCCACCTTTTTAGAGCTTTACCAAAGCCATGAAGGGTGGAATGTGATTTACTCATTCTTCGTTGAAGATTAGCTCCTTGTTAATTATACCTTTACTTTGAGAAGTCCTCTACTTAGAGGGATGAGCATCACTCACTTTTCTAGCTTTACCAAAGCTATGAAGAGTGAGTAGTTTCTCATTCACTCTTTAGTAAGAGGTCAAGGACATGTATTAATTATTCGAAAGTTATATGATGCTTTGTTCTAATGCTTAACGTTTATATCCCCTTACTTATTGGATGATTGATTGCATCTAGCAAAGCTAAGGTACTTTGTATAATCGAAAGTCTTTCTGCGACACGGATAACTCTTGCATGGAAAGACTCCTCGTTTCAAGGCAAGAACCTCGGCTAGATCTTCATAACTACCCTTTAATAATCCCCATTGTGGTGCCTATTTAAAAGAATGGAATATTAAAGCCATGGTTAGATGTCACGTAGGAACACTTGCTTGTTTGTGGATGCGATAACTCTCGGTACAAACAATTCTTGTAAATTTCTATAAGTCATAGGAGCCATGATTTTAATTCTCACAATCCATTTCTATCTTCCAATTAACTTGCTGTTGACACGGGAGTTAATTGAGTTATCAAGCATAAATATAATGCAACGGATAATTGATCACATGTCCCGATCCTCGAACTAAAGAGTGACTTTCCTGCCATTTAAATTCATCTTATATTTTGTCTAGAAAACTTCTTGGAAAGAATTCAATATTCTGTTCCAGAAATCACCCACCATCCACAACTTAAAAAAATCTCAAAGGATACGATCAATTGGTCTCTATTACCGTCTACTTTGAAACACCAAACTACTAGTTCCCTATAGATTCGACTTCGGACTCAAATTGGATTATTACTATAACTTGACCGCCTGCACTTGGGTGTATACATTACGGATCAAGTCATTTATATAGGCAATCTATAGGTGTCATTGAGAGACACATAATTTAGGGACATGTCTGTTAATATTTAACAGACATGTATTTTGGGTAAAGGATACCTTTTGGTAAAAGATTCCTCTTGGTAAAGGATACCTCCAAAAATACATTCCCATTTGGGCATTCTTTAATTTGGGTCAACGCACCATGGGCACCCTGGTTTGGGTCCATGACCCAACAAATATGTAACACTTACATATCATATGAGAGTGATGGTTTCTTTTTATCCACAGCATGTATCATTTGATCTATGATTATGTTCGGAAGGTCAATTGTGTGTCCCATCCCAAATGCATAAAAAAATAAGCCTGCTCATTATAAATTTGATTCTTTTGGGGTCGGGGTAGCAAATTGTATAATGTTATCAATTTTCGAATGCGGTTTTTAGAATTTATAATGTTAGCATATTGTATAATATATCTGCCTGGAGGAGATATATATAAGTGCACTGCCGTCGAGACGCTAGTACCACCGTCCAGATGGTGCTATCTAACTGGTTTCTGGTTTGCAACTGTAGACTGCATCTCTGATTTTTTGCATTTATGCTCTTTTTTCCTTTAAATTCTTGCAGTTCACAAAATTAGATATAATTCTATATATTCTACAAAGCTTTATTAATCACTTTTTTTCTTTCCAAAAAATTGGGTTTATTATTTTTTACAATTTTTTATTTATTATCTACTGATTTTATTTTTTGTTCTATTGTTATTTTCATTTATTTATAACTATGTAAATTTATTTCCAAAACTATACATCTTGTTGATCATATCTAGTCAGCATCAGAATTGTTTAGATCAATAACACCACTGACACGGTTAACTTCATTTCTTACGTATCTTGTTAACATTGGGGTAGAATAGGATGGCGTCTTAGGATAATCCATACTCTGCCCACACCTAATCCGCACACTGATTATATTTTCCCAAATATTCTGTATGGCCACATCTTACACAAACACATAAACGACTTGCTCGTTGGTGTTTAGCATATGCACTTTTTTCACACAGAGGTTGTGCTTCACTTTCAAAAAATTTCAAATTTCTAACATATCTAGCCTTTTACATTATCAATGCATATATACCTTTTGGAAAGTGACGTAGTAAAATCAAACTTAACCAAAATATTTTTCGTCCATTTTTCAATTTTTTTAGAAAAAATTTAAAGATGACTCAAAAAGAAAAATTCAAAATTGACTCACTATCTGGTTCTTTAACGTGTGTCAGTCACAAAGACAAACAAAATTTTTAAATTAAACATACTATTCTAAACACAAAAAGTAATTTCACACCCATACCTCCCCAACTTAAATTAAACATTATTTACAATGTAAAAATAGTGATAACCAACATTGATAATAAAAACTAGTAATCTATTGTCTTTTATTAATTAGGATATTTGGCTTTCACTCAGGAGATTTAATCTGTTAAATAAATTACAAGTAGTTAGTAATATTACTTATAATCAAACAACAATATATTTCAGCGCACATAAACTGGATCAAAAAGTTGTACAAAAGTTACTCTTGACTAAATTCATCATAACATGGTTTAAGTCTTTGTCTGTTTACTTTAAAAATATTCTAAGTTACTAGATTTTCAATTTCAATTGACCCATAGTCAAAAACTTGCTTAACTATGTACGATCTTGTCCATCTAAATCTTAGCTTTCCAGGGAATAAACAAAGTTTTGCATTATTTAACAAAACTTTTTGAGATGGTTCAAAAAAAATTCTCATGATATTTTTATCATGAATTTTTTTTGTTCTTCAGTTAGCAATATTTTCATTTTCATAAGCTTTATTTCTTAACTTCTCTAATTCATTAATTTGAAGTTTGCAAGATATTCCAGCTTTATCCATATCAAAATTTATCATTTTGATTGCCCAATATGCTCTATGTTCTAATTTTATAGGCAAATGACATGGTTTACCATAAACTAACCGATAAGGAGGCATTCCCAGAATAGTCTTATATGCAGTATGATAAGCCCAAAGAGCATT
Organism: Ilex asprella; assembly: GCA_023539305.1. Lineage (NCBI taxonomy): Eukaryota > Viridiplantae > Streptophyta > Magnoliopsida > Aquifoliales > Aquifoliaceae > Ilex > Ilex asprella. Next base: position 22,422,849 of record CM042193.1, on the reverse strand, counting down.
AGTTAATCTTAAAGACGAATCCTTACAATCTAGATTTACTATTTTTTCTAAGATATATTTTATCTCCCTATTAGCATATTCAGCTTGCCCACTTATCTGTGGATGATACATAATGGATATTTTATGAGAAATAATATTTTTCCATTAGATTTACAAAAACTTTATTGCAAAAATATAATCTACCATCAATGATGATGGTTCGAGGAATCCCAAATCTGGATAAAATATTTTATTTTAAAATTTTGATCACTATTCTGTGATCATTATTTATACATGAAATTGCCTTTACCCATTTAGAAACATAGTTGACTGCAACAAAAATTTACAGATATCCAAAGGGATGGTGGAAATGGTCTCATAAAATTGATGCCCCAACAATCAAAATTTTAAATAATTAAAATAGAGTTTAAAGGCATCATATTTCTTTTTAAAATATTTCCCATTCATTGACAACTGTCACAATTTAAACAAAAGATATGAAAATCTTCAAAAAGAGTTAGCCAATAAAATCCACATTGCAAAATTTTAGCAGTGATTTTATTTTAAGCACAATGGCCTCCGCAAGTTTCAGAGTGACAAAACTGAATTACCTAACTAATTTCATCACTAGGTACACGGCGAATTATTATTTGGTCCTTACAATATTTAAACAAATAAGGATTTTCTCAAAAAAATTTACGTACCTCACTTAGAAACTTATTTCTATCAGACCATGTATAATTAGAGGTAATTGTACCAGTGGCTAAATCATTAGCTATATCTTCATACCATGATATTTCAGTTATTACTAAAATGTGTTCATCTGGAAAGGTTTCTTTGATCGGAATTGGTTCTTCCTTTTATATCATAAAACAACCTTGACAAGTGATTTGCTACAATATTTTCATCTTCTTACTTATCTTTAATTATAATATCAATTTCTTCAGGTAATAATATGCAGCGTAGGAGACGTAGTTTAGAATCTTTCTTAGTAAGCAAAAATTTTAAAGCTGCATGATCTCTAAACACAACAATTGACGATCCAACCAGATATGATTGTAAACCCCGACACTCATATCATTTTATATATCAAGTAATTATTTTTGAAAAGATAATATAGGTGATGAGCGCATAATATTGCATGTCTAACAGCCTCATTACATGCATTTCAACTCAACTTTTGCATTTAAGTACTTAGTGTCAGCCCAAAACTATAAGTAACGTCAAATTTTGATGTTGCGGGTAATTTTGGTCTAACTCATTCATTTTGGAACCTTGCAACTAAGTATGGATGTGTGGTGAAGGCATGAACACATTACATGAGGATTTGGAGGCCTAAGAGTAAGAAAATCAAGGAGGTATTAATGCTTGGTAACAAAGGCACCAGCAACCACACCATTGGGTTGCAGTGCCTCGATTTTACTTGTTTTTGACTATGATCCACTTCGAATCTGAAGAAGTTCAAAACTTGAACGTTGTAGATCTTGATGTCTTATGTATTGTGTCAAAATTTCAGCTCAATCATATGGTTGGATCAAAATTAATGCCAATTCTACGAAGAATGGTCTAGAGTAGAAAAAGTGTATCGTTATGCGTACCAGTATGCTTTAGTTAAAGTTTGCCAAAAAAGAAAAAAGTCAGAATTTTTGTGTTTTAAAACACCATTTTAAGCCCCATTTTTTCCATTCTTTCATTCCACTCTCATCACAAACTTCTTATAACCCTAGGAGAATATAAAGGGAAGAAGAAAAGGGAGAAAGAGAGTCTCTAAAGTTTGGGCTTTTGTTTGGAATTCTAGATTTCAAGGTAGGAGTTTCTTCCTATTCTCTTACATTGAGGCTAGAGTTTACTTATATGTATTATTTTGTCTCTAAATCTTATATATATGCTATGAAAACATTATTCCTTGACATTCTTGCAATTATTACCTTGTTTTAAATAATGTTATGGTTAGGTGACCATTAAATCCCCTTTTTTTGACTTCAAAACCTAGTTTTCAAGAGAAATGGATTTTTCTCTTGATTTTTCATTTATTATTGATTTCAAAACTCTAGTGTTTCATATTGAACAACAAAAATGGTATTAATGATAATCTCTTGCATTTTTCTTCAATAGATCTATTGAGATACTATATATGAAATTTGGGGATTTTGTATTTCCTTGGGAAATTGAGAAACTTGTTGAAAATTGTATCTCATATGGATGTTTGGATGACCATGGGTGGTCGTTGACCGGGTATCGTAGAGTTTAGAGATGCGTTCCTTACTCTGTTCGGGTTTGAATTTTTTCTACCACTTGTAGTGGGGTTGGTACTTTGTGAAGACCAAACCACTGTTTACTCACGGGTGCCAAGGAGAAGGGTTAGTATACTACATCTTGGGTTGGATTCGTCACTGTCATGAGTTGACTTACGCACTTCCTAAAGTTGATATCCTTGAGAGGATTTGGGTGTGTGTGTGTGGTCCCGGATATTCTCGATGCGTTTATTCATGCGACTCATGCATCATACTTGAGATACATATATACATTGTTGATTATTGTTTTTTGTGCAAATGGTGGATTGAGTTCCATGGTGGGTTGTGACCATGTAAAAATGTAGATGTAATATAGTTGCGAAATGAGACGGACTTATTTTATGTGTTTTCTAAACCTTGTTTGAGTTTGAGAGAATTTTTCTGTAGAGTTTCGTGCTCACCCCCTACAACAAAATACTTTTCAGATCATAGCTTATATGAGGAGCTCGGAGTTGATGAGCAGGTGAATTGGGAAGCTCTGCTAGACGGGTACGTGGATCCTGAGGTGGATGCTTAGGGCGATAGCCTCCAATGTGCTAGACTAGGAAATTCTTTTTGAGACTCGGTGGAGTTTAATATTTTTGTATTCTGCTGTAAGATTTAGTCTAATTCTTTTTGGGATGTATTTATCATAATTTGGCATATTCTTTTGATATTATGACCATGGTTGACATATTCTTTTGGGATGATGTTGTAGATATTATATATGATGAATGAAATTTTCTTTCTTGTGAGATTTTATTAGTTGCTCTTATGGTGTGAATGGTTTTAGATAGTAATGTCGTCCAAGGTGTATTTTAGGGCGTTACAGGTTTTGGTATTAGAGCTTAGGCTTTAGGTCTTACATGGGAGCTATAGGTTATGGATTACCACTAGAGATGTAGGATTAGTTTGAATGAAATGGTGATTTAAATTATACACGTGTCTTATGCTTTAGATTTGAGTGATGGTTAGGATGTCTTGCATATCAAGAAACTAAATTATAAATTGATGTGTAGGATGGACGGCGGACGAGGAAGTGGACGTGGGCATGGTCGTGGAGGTCTAGCAAATCCACCACCACCTCCCGATGCCATAAACGGTATATACCAATGCTTATAGGAGCTAACCACTTTGGTACAACACCAGAATGGAAACAACAACCACAATGGTGGGGCTTATCCATTGGCCTAATTACCCGGCAATGGGAACGAGAATCGACGGACGGTAGTCCTTCGAGAATTTGTTAGACAACACCCACCTAGTTTCTAAGGAAGTTCTAACCCCTTAGATGCGGATAAATGGATTCATCGGGTGAAGAAGATATGTGATGGCATGTGGGTTGGCTTGGCTACATACTTGTTAGAGGAGGAAGCAGATCGTTGGTGGGATTTAGTAAAGCGAAGATGGAACACGGATGCTCTTAAATGGGAGGAGTTAGATCAGATCTTCCACGACAAGTATTTTCCTAAATCGGGCCAAGACAAGATGAGTGGAGATTTCCTTGCTCTACGACAGGGTAGCATGACAGTAGCCCAGTACGAGAGGAAGTTTGATTAGCAATCCCGTTATGCCACATAGTTCATATCTACTGAGGCCAGGAGAGCCAAACGCTTTGAGTAGGGCTTGAGACTAGCCATCAGGGAAAAGCTTGTGGCTTTTAAGATCCATGACTATGGAGATTTGGTTGATAGAGCTGCATTGGTAAAGAGAGAAACAAAGGACAGCAAACGAGGACAAAACTTTATGAGGGGAGGTCCGATCCAGATAGGAGTTAGCGGCAGTGGAGTGTAGAGGGCAGCACCATACCGACGCCCAGATGATTAATCTTGATTAATGCATGATTTAATAAAGTTAATAGGTCAATTGTGTTAGTTAAACAAAGTTAAACTAATCAAAATTGACCTATTACGGTTAGTGTGTGAATTAGGGATAATGCATTAATTGTTGTTATTTTCAGGGTTTTATGCGTCAAAGCTACAAACTACCGGGGAGCAAATTGTGAATTCTAAGATGACAATTATTAAAGCCCTAAATAAAAAGAGATTAAAGTAATCCAAATGTAATCTTTTGGAAGCATGTAACTGACAACTTTTGGAAGCTTATGGAATGACAACTTTTGGAAGCTTGTGGAATGACAACTTTTGGAAGCTTGTGTGTGGAATGACAACTTTTGGAAGCTTGTGCATGACAACTTGTGAATGACAACATTTGGAAGATTGTGAATGGTATTTTTGGGGTTTGTAAATGTTATCCCTTGGGGTTTGTAAAGGCTTGGCCTATAAATACCACCCCTTTGTGGCTTGTAAGAGATAAGTTTTTTGCTTGATATAAGGATTTTTGGAGAGAACTCAAGAGCTCTCCTCTTGAAGAATACCTAGTTCTGTATTCATTTTAATTCAAGTTTTACATTCTAGTTCTTAAATTCAAGTTTTTTACATTATTGATCCTTTTAATTACTTCAAGTATTTATTATAGTTGGAAAATTTAATTCCCTACTTGTCTTCATCTTTATTATAGTTGGGAAGTTTAATTCCCTACTTGTCTTCATCTTTATTATAGTTGGGAAGATAAATTCCCTATTTTTGTGTTCTTTATGTTCTTAATTTACTTCTTGTCTTTACATTAATGCTTTTACTTTCATGCTTTCTTTTGACTTTCTTTCACTTCCATTGTCGAATATTGTTTATATTGATGCATTTCATTTATGCTTAGTTCTAACCTTTATTTATTTATAATGTCTTCCTATTTAATTGTTGTCTTTACTTTAACCATGAGTAGCTAGAATTTTAGTTGGCTAATCCAAGGGAGACCTCCTCTTGGGTATGTCATTTTAACTCATTGTCTTTCCTCCCTTTAGAGTCAAATGATTCGGTTTGACGGGGTTGAGAGTGGATGAGTTGGTGAGCCTTTGATATTCCGTAGGCCTAGTCACGGTTTATGCTTAGATACTCACCAATCTCATCCCTAGCTTCCCCCGAATCAATCGTTCATTCATGTTCAATCGGAGGAAGGCTTTGAGTTGATTTGGTATTCCCATTGGAATGAACCCTTTGGATTAGCCAACACTTGCTTTCATTTTATTATCACAACTTAAACCACCACCAAATTCCAAAACAAAAAAATGATTTTGCCATTTTTTTTAATAAAAATCACTTTCATGATGGTTCACTTCCTTCCTTGAGGAGACGACCTTGGAATACTTTTCCAAGTAAAACACGACCTACGAAAGTCTCCTTGCGATTGTGGAGAACTTTTGTTCACACACACAAATTTCATTCATTCCATTTCCCTTGCCTCATTGCCCTTTCTTTTGACACTATCCCTAGGGGAAGAAATCTTTTCTCCCCCAGCCATACATTGCATCATTTGAGGGAGAGTAATTAGGGGTTATTTGAGGTAAGGTTAATTGGACAATCATTTTTGGCGCCGTTGCCGGGGAGGGCAAGTGCTAATTCAAGGAAGTGATTTCCGAACAACGGAGTTAAGTCCCGTGATCTTCATCACGGGCTGAGGTACGTTATCTCATGTACATATTCTTGTATTATTTTTTTTTAATTTCAATTGTGCACATGTTGTTGCATGTGGGAGAGGGATACCCATCACCGACTAGTTAGACATAACCTAGCTCCCAACATGAACATAGATCAAAATCCACCCGAGGATGCGGGTGACAATTTTGACAATGTGGGTGTGAACCCAAACATCCAAGGGGGTGGAAATTTTGACTATGATGGTGCGAACCAAAATGACCAAAGAGGTGGGGGGTTGCCCGAACCTAGGATGCCTAACTAAAGAATGCAATATCCCCCTCCCGATCAATTCGATCATACGAATGTCAACCCTAACATGCAAGGGGGTGGGGGATTGCAACCACCGAGGATGCCCATCCCGCCTGTCCATTTTCCCCCACCTAGGAATGAAGGGGACGTCCTACTTGATCCTCCAGCTAGGACAATGCGGGAGTTTCTTCAACCAACTCGTAGCACCACACCATCATGCATACTCCTTCCCGTCCAAGCTCACCTCTTTGTTGTTAAACCATGGATGTTGCAACTAATCACCAAATTTCGTGGGATTGTGAATAAGAACCCATATAATCACATAAGGACTTATGAGGATGTGGTTGCAACATTTATCCCAAATTACAACATGGAGGAAATAGCTAGGATGAAATTGTTCCCTTTCTCATTGGGTGATAAGGCAAAGGATTGGCTTGATTCCATGCCGTCCCGGACCATGCTGTCTTGGGACCAAATTGTTTCAGCTTTTTTGAAAAAATTCTTTCCGGTTCATAGAACCACGACTTTAAAGAAACAAATCCAAAATTTTTCTGAAAACCCCAATGAGCAATTCTACCAGTGTTGGGATCGTTACAAAGAGTTGCTTCAATCCATTCCACATCATGGTTTCAAATCATGGCAATTGGTGAGTTTCTTCTATGAAGGAATTACACCAAGCCATAGGCAATTCATTGACATGATGTGTAATGGTGAATTCTTGAACAAAGATCCCGATGAGGCCCTTGACTACTTTGCTACCTTGGCCGAAAATGCACAATCTTGGGACATTAGGGACCCAAATGATGTTCCTAGGACATTGCCGGTAGTAGTCAAGCACAAAGAGGGGGGATTTATGACCTTAAGGACCGGGATGAGCTACTTTCACAAATTGCCAAATTGTCTAAGAAGGTAGATACCCTTGAGGTGGATAGGAGACGGGTGGTTTCTCAAGTGTCAAGAGCCGAGGAGGCTTTTTCTATTTGTAGCGATGTTGACCACTCCACGTCAGAGTGCCCAAGCATCCCGACACTTAAGGAAGCCTATCATGAACAAGTAAATGCCTTTAACCAACCAAGGCAATCATTTCCTTCAAATTCCAATCATTATAATGCGGGATTTCGTGATCACCCCAATTTTAGTTGGAGGAATGAAAACCCCATCCCGTATGGCTCAAACACATACTCACCTCCCGCACCT
>CM042193.1:22383409-22410618 GCA_023539305.1 Ilex asprella | reverse complement strand
GGAAGTTTAATTCCCTACTTGTCTTCATCTTTATTATAGTTGGGAAGATAAATTCCCTACTTTGGTGTTCTTTATGTTCTTAATTTACTTCTTGTCTTCACATTAATGCTTTTACTTTCTTGCTTTCTTTTGACTTTCTTTCACTTCCATTGTCGAATATTGTTTATATTGATGCATTTCATTTATGCTTAGTTCTAACCTTTATTTATTTATAATGTCTTCCTATTTAATTGTTGTCTTTACTTTAACCATGAGTAGCTAGGATTTTAGTTGGCTAATCCAAGGGATACCTCCTCTTGGGTATGTCATTTTAACTCATTGTCTTTCCTCCCTTTAGAGTCAAATGGTTCGGTTTGACGGGGTTGAGAGTGGATGAGTTGGTGAGCCTTTGATATTTCGTAGGCCTAGTAACGGTTTATGCTTAGATACTCATCAATCTCATCCCTAGCTTCCCCCGAATCAATCGTTCATTCATGTTCAATCGGAGGAAGGCTTTGAGTTGATTTGGTATTCCCATTGGAATGAACCATTTGGATTAGCCAACACTTGTTTTCATTTTATTATCACAACTTAAACCACCACCAAATTCCAAAACAAAAAAATGATTTTGCTATTTTCTTTAATAAAAATCACTTTCATGATTGTTCACTTTCTTCCTTGAGGAGACGACCTTGGAATACTTTTCCAAGTAAAACACGACCTACGAAAGTCTCCTTGCGATTGGGGAGAACTTTTGTTCACACACACACATTTCATTCATTCCATTTCCCTTGCCTTATTGCCCTTTCTTTTGACACTATCCCTAGGGGAAGAAATCTTTTCTCCCCCAGCCATACATTGCATCATTTGAGGGAGAGTAATTAGGGGTTATTTGAGGTAAGGTTAATTGGACAATCACCAGACCAGGAAGTTAGACAGCCATTCTAGAAAGCTCGAGGAGTTGGGGGTGTACCACAGAGAGTAGGCACTAACCCACATCAATGCTTCACATATGGAGGTTTCTGGCACTTCAAAAATGTCTGTCCATTGCTCTCAATAAAGATTAATCAAGGAATAGGGCAAGTGAATGCAAAAAAGCCACCACTACAGAGGCCACCATAGTAGAGACCGTTAGGACCTCTAGCCCCAGCAGGTGCAAATCAAGGAAGGGTATTTTCTTTGACCCAACCGAAGGAAGACGTTTCCAATGCTGTTGTGCGAGGTATCGTTCTTCTTTATATTTTTTGGGTTCAAATTTTATTTGACCTTGGTGCCACTCATTCCTTCATACGCACTACATATGCTCTTAATTTGGGATTGAAATTTGAAAAGTTAGAACATGCCTTGAGTATTGATTTGTCGATGGGAGAATGGTTGAATACTAGAAGGGTGTGTAGAGGTTGTGTGCTTCGAATTAGGGAACAAGAATTAATTATAGATTTGGTTGCATTAGACATGAAGGATTATTACGTAATATTTGGGATGAATTTGTTATCCATTTTCTGTGCGGTAGTGGATTGTTTCCGTAAACAAATTTCTTTTCAATTACCAAGAGGGGTGGTTTTGAGCTTCACGAATGATTGGAATTCTTCCCATCCATTTCCTACTACGGGTAGTAGATTCTTCAAAGCTAAGGCAGGGAGCCATTTGAGTTTCTTAGCTAGCTTGATGGGAGACGATAGGGATAAATGCTTTGCGAATGTGGTGTTGATAGGATCAGATTTAACGGATGTCCTCCCATATAAACTCCCAAGGTTACCCCCAAAGAGAGAGATTGAATTCAAGATTAATCTCTATCCAGGAACCAAACCCATATCCATTGCTCCATATTGGATGACACATTTGGAGTTGAAGGAGCTAAGGAAACAGTTGGACCATCTGTTGACTATTGTTTTTATCCGTTTGAGCACTTCACCTTGGGGAACCCTAATCCTCTTTGTGAAGAAGCATGATGAAACACTTCAGTTATGCACCGATTACCGAAGGTTGAATCGGGTGACAGTGAAGAATAAATATTCATTGCCACAAATTGATGATTTATTTGATCAGCTGAGGGGTTCTAAGTATTACTCCAAGATTGATCTTCGTACAGGTACCATCAACTGCGGATCAATGAGGAGGATATTCCTAAGACAACTTTTTGTACCCAATATGGTCATTTCAAGTATACGGTAATGTCGTTCGGACTGACTAATGCTCCTGCAGCCTTTATGGATTTGATGCACAGGGTATGCTGGCCGTATTAGATCAATTTGTTATCATTTTATTTATAAAAATATTGATTTATTCACGGACACACGAGGAACATGAACGCCATCTTTTGATTGTGCTACAAACATTGAGAGAGAATAAGTTGTATGCTAAGATGAGTAAATGCGAGTTTTGGATGATGGAATTAAAATTCCTTGGTCATGTTGTGTCAGAACAGGGGGTAGCTATTGACCCCGCAAAAATTGAAGTCGTGATGAAATGGGAACCACCAAAGAATGTGACCGAAGTATGTAATTTTCTAGGATTAGCGGGCTACTATCGAAGGTTTGTAGAACGATTTTCAAAACTAGAGATGCCCATGACCCGCCTTACAAAGAAGGGGGAAAGATTCTTATGGACTCAAGCATGTGAACTAGCCTTTTACACCTTGAAGGAGAGGTTGACAACAGCTCTTGTCCTCATTATTTCGAGTAGTGGGGAAGGATACGATGTTTATATCAATGCTTCGTTACAAGGGTTGGGATGTGTGCTAATGCTGGGAGGTAAGGTAGTTGTTTATGGCTCGAGACAACTCAAGATTCATGAGCAGAACTATCCCAATCATGACTTGGAGCTTTCCACTGTGGTTTTTATTCTTAAGTTGTGGAGATGTTACTTGTATGGAGAAAAGTTTCAATTGTTTTCTGATCATAAGAGCTTCAAGTATATATTCAACCAAAAAGACTTGAATATTCGGCAAAGAAGGTGGATTGAGTATTTAGAAGATTATGATTTTACACTCAACTACCTTCCAAGGAAGGTGAATGTAGTAGCAGATGTACCGAGCAGAAAGTCTCGAGTTGAAATCAATGTTCTTGCTGTTAATAGGTGGAATATGATTGATGCTTTGGAGGAATTTGATCTATGGGTGGATAGACAGGAGGAGCGACCATGCTTATTTAATCTTGTAGCTCAACTAATCCTCCGATAAAGGATGTAGAGTTGCAACGACTAGATACCGAGTTGGAAGCTATCTGGGGTAGATTGGAGAGAAATGAGATTGTTGAGAATTGGTCGATACATGAGAAGGAGTTACAGTTTCGTGGAAGACTATGTGTACCAAACAATGACAAAGTAAGGGAAGAAGTGTTGGGTGAGTGTCACCGTTCAAAATTCTCATTACATCCAAGTAGTACTAAGATGTATAGGGACATGAAACGTCAATATTGGTGGAAAGGGATGAAACAAGACGTGGCTAAGTACGTTGCAAAGTGCACGGTGTGTCGGTAGATTAAAATTGAGCATCAAAAACTCGGAGGATTACTACTGTCCTTGCCTATTCCATAGTGGAAGTGAGATCACATCACCATGGATTTCGTGTCGAGCTTTCCACGAACTTCACGAGGGGATAATGCCATATGGGTCATTGTCGATAGACTCACCAAGTCCTCTCATTTCTTGTGTACGAAGATCATTGACACTTTGGAGACTGATAAGCGCATAATATTGCATATGTAACGGCCTCATTACATGCAATCTAACTCAACTTTTGCATCTAACTACTTAGAGTTAGTCAATTTTATGAATAATGTTAAAATTTTGATGTTGTATGTTTTTATAGCTTAAATCATTGATTTTAGGACCTTGCAACTATGATGGATGTGTGGTGAATGCATGAACATAATACATGAAGATTTGGAGGCTTAAAAGTGAAGAAATCAAGGAGGTATTGGTGCTTGGGAACAAAGGCACCAGCTGTCACATCATTCAGAAGTAGAGCCTCGGTTTTCCTCTATTTTGGCCATGATCCATTTCGAATCTAAATAATTTTAAAGAACGAAAGTTGTAGATCTGGATGTCTTCTGTATTGTGTCAAAATTTTAGCTCAATCCAATGGTTGGATCAAAAGTTATGCCGATTCTACGAAAAGTGATCCAGACCAAAAAAATAGTACCGGTACCCCCAAACTCCGGAAGATGTGGAGTAGCAGTACACAATACCGGTACGCTCCTCTGAACATGTCTGGACGCCTCCAAATCACTTCCCACTTGCTTGGGAGTCCCACCAATGATTCTCCCACTTGCCCTCAACATTTCCTTACACATCTACATGCCTCCTATACCATATTTGAAGACTTTTGAGGCTTGGCATTTATGGAGGATGCGAGAAAAGTGGGCTGCCATGTAAGTTCTAGGCTAAGTTTGTGCTAGCCTGTGTAACCCATCAATTCAACCTCTCATTGATGGGAGGCCTACACACACATATTAGGGACCACCATGCACAAAAATTGAAGACTTACACTTCATTATATTCAGCATTCACAAGCCATTCAAAGAGGTGGCTACCTAAGCTTAGTTTTAGCTCAATGTACAAGAAGATGAATAGTGCCAGAAGTTAATATTTTTTCATTTCCTTCATTCCATTGTCTTGTAATCTCTTGTAAGGATATTCTAAGCTTTGTTTAACATCTTTAATGTTATTTACTGCAAGTTCATTTCAAGTTTAATCCTTTACTCTAGCTTTCACCATTGTTGCATTTAAGATCTTCATTTCAAGCTTAAAATGGGTATTGAATGTTTTTCTTCATAGTTTAAGATTTCTTCCTTTAAGTTAAGTTTCATGCTCCATTTTCTTTACATGTCTCTTTACATTATGCATTTATTTCCTTTAAGTATGATTAGCTAGATTTTTAGTTGGCTAATCCAAGGGAGACTTCCTCTTAGGTTTTCCATTTCAACTCTTTTTATTTCCTCTCTTGGTGTAAGATGGTTCAGTTTGACTGGGTTGAGAGTGGATGAGATAGTGAGTCTTTGATGTTCTATAGGCCTAGTCACGGTTTATGCTTGGGTCCTCACCATCTCATCCCTAGCTTCCCACAAATCAATCGTTCATCTATAAACCCTCAGGATATTCTCGATGTGTTTATTCATGTGAATCATGCATCATACTTGAGATACAGATATACATTGTTGATTATTATTTATTGTGAAAACGGTGGATTGAGATCCATGATGGACAGCCTTGTACAAATGTTGGAAATAGTTTATTGTTGAAATGGCTCATTGTTGGAGCGGTTTAATTTGGAAATGGTTTATTGTTGGGAAATTAGTCTACTGTTCATTCAACTATTGTTATTATTTAAACTTAAGATCTATTGAAATGTCCCTGTTTTCTTTCCAAATGGATGTATGATATTTTTAAAATGAGATCGACTTATTTTATATGTTTTTAAACCTTGTTTAAGTTTGGGAGGATTTTCCTACAGAGCTTCGTGCTCACCCCTACAACAAAATACTTTTCAGATCATAGCTTAGATGAGGAGCTCGGAGTCGTTGAGCAGGTGAATTGGGAAGCTCTGCTAGACGGGCACATGGATCCTGAGGTGGATGCTTAGTGCGATAGTCTCCTATGTGCTAGACTAGGAAATTCTTTTTAAGACTCGGTGGAGTTCAAAAGGTAAAGACTAGTAAGGAGGTTGTATTATAGGTGTAGAAATAAGCATGTTTGTTAATTTATCAAATGCTAATTGACATGCATCATTCCATTCAAATAATATAACCTGACAAAAAAGATTACAAATAGGTCTTGATATTGAACTTAAGTTTTTTATAAATCTTCTATAAAATCTAGCATGACCTAAAAAAAATCAAACATCTTTTATTGTTTTTGGTGAAGGAAGATTAGCTATTAAGTCAATTTTAGATTTATCAACTTCAATTCCTCTTTCAGAATTTTTGTGACCTAAAACAATACCTTGTGTAACCATGAAATGACATTTTTTCTAATTTAAGACAAGGTTTGTTTCTTCACATCGAATAAGCACTTTTTTTAGATTTTCTAAAGATACATGAAATGAATCTCCATATACTGAAAAATTGGCCATAAATACCTCTATAGCACTCCTTACACATGGCATAAATTTGTCCGCTTTGGGCCCACTGAACCTCATGGTTTTGTTCCTCCCAATACCCCTAGGAAAAGGTCTTATGCCATGTAAGGCGAAGAGCTTACTTATAAGCCCAATAACTTTTCCCTCCCTAATTGATGTGGAAAACCAGGATCTCACAATCCACCCCCTTAGGGCTACACGTCTCCATGCAGCAGCTCGCCAGCTACCTGCCCGCTCACTACATACGAGTACGACAGGGCCCCACACCCTATTCAGGAGAGAGACGGCTCTGATACCAACTTGTAACACCCTCTCAACATGACATAATATTGTCCACTTTGGGCCCATTGGCCCTCACAATTTTGTTCCTCTGAGTACCCATCGGAAAAGGCCTTAAGCCATGTAAGGCGAGGGGCTGACTTATAAACCTAGCAACTTTTTCCTCCCTATCCGATGTGGGATACCAGGATCTCACAACTTTTAGATGTCATTCTACCGTATCATTTAATATACTTAGCATGCAACGTTGAAAAGTAGCTGGGGAATTACATAACCCAAAAGGAATCCTTTTATAAGCAAAAGTACCAAAAGGACATGTAAATGTAGTTTTTTCTAGATCATCTATTGTAATTTTAATCTGATTATAACCAGAATATCCATCTAGAAACCAATAATATGCATGACAAGCTATTCTTTCTAATACTTGATCTAGGAAAGGTAATGGAGAGTGACCCTTTCTGGTGAGAGAATTTAACTTTCGATAGTTAATACATTCACTCCAACCTGTGATTGTACACATGAGGACTAATTCATTTTCTTCATTTTTTATTACAGTAACACCAGATTTTTTTGGAACTCCTTATGTAGGACTAACCCATTTACTATTAGGTATAGGATAAATTATATTAGCATCTAATAGTTTAAGTACTTTAGCGCGAGCTACTTATTTTAAATGTGGATTCAATTTTCTTTGCATTTGACGAGATAGTTTAACATCTTCTTCTGAATATATACAATGAGTACACATAAGTGGACTTATACCTTTTATATCTGCTATGGTCCATCTAATAACACTTTGGTGATTTTTCAAAACTTTTGTCAGTTCTTTTTCCTAAATTTCAGATAAATTTGATGATATTATCACTAGATAGATCTCATTTTCTCCTAAAAAGACATTTTAGATTGGTTGGTAAATGTTTTAATTCTGGCTTAAAAACTTTGACATTAGATTTTGCAAGTTTTAGTAACAATTTTTCACATTATAGATTCTTTGCGAATATATTTTCAGATTCAGTATCAGGTATAGATTCCAATGCTAATAACTCTTTTTCCAGGAAAATCTTTTCAAAATAACTTTGAGTTAGTGTCTCAATACAATTTACTTCGTGTATTTTTTTCTTCTTCTCTAGGTTGTTTTGCACTGTTAAAAATATTTAATTCCAAGGTCATGTTTTCAAATGAAAGTTTCATGACTCCATTCCTACAATTAATCAACACATTTTATGTAGCTCAGAATGGTCGTCCCAAAATAATAGGTACATATGCACATGCCTGACAATTTGGTTTCGTGTCTATAACAATAAAATATGCTGAAAAATAGAATGGATCAACTTGGACAATAACATCTTCCACAGTTTCGTGTGGATTTTTCATTGAACGGTATGCTAGTTGTACTGTAATATTGGTAGGTTTTAACTCATTTAACCTTAGTTATGTACATATTGAATATGTAAAACCCAGATAAATTACATCTTTTTTCTGAAAAAGGGAAAATCGGTAATATGCCACTATAATGAGGATTTAAAATATGTATTTCTCTAGAGCTCGGATGATGCTACAAACTTCATTGTTGTATTCTTTCACAAAATCGAGTTGCCCAGAAAATTTTTTATCGAATTCTAATATAGTCAAAATTTTCACGTTTTTTGATATAGTCAAAGTCGATTTTGGAAAATCAAGAGTTTAGAGTTGTGGTTGGTGTTCTTGAAGGTTATATCCTTAATTTTACACTTCAAAATGTATGGTTCCCTCCTACTTTGGTTTATTTCCATCCTATGGTGTCCATAGGAAAGGGTTAGGTGTATAGAAATGGATTTAATCAATTCCTAGATTGGGTTTGATGCATAGAAGTTACTTGTGTAATTTCTTGGAATTAGATATTGGTGGACATGCTATGTGTTTATATTATGCCTTTGTGAATAAGGAGTGTTTATTGACATAGATGATGTAATAACATGCTTATATTTGGTTGTTAAGTATTAAATATTGATATATGTTCATTGATATATTGCCATTGTGATGCATAAAGGTAATTATATGCACAAGATATAATTCACCTTGGTATATTGATAGACGGTTAAGTTACTCATTTGACATTCATTGCTTCTTGAGCATGATATTGACATCACATTCATTGGCATAAGACATAAGTGTAGTTGTGAGTGCATGGTTGATTAAACACCATCCTTGGTGTTTGATAAGTGGACTCGGGAAGGTTGGAACAAAGATCTGGTTGAGTTGCATGGTTGCATGAAAAACTTGTGTCGAGTATAGCAAGAAGGGCTAGATTCTCCTTTGGGTGCAAGACCCGACTACTTGGTTCATACACTCCCCTGAGATGAAATACTAGAAAAGTGTAATAGTGTACGAAACCAGCAGTGTGATACCAAAATCCATTGCCCAACAAAAGCACAAGATTTTGTTTTATAAAAAATACTCATTTGATATGTAACATCCAAAAATGACTTGGTTTTATAAACACATAACTTTTATTTCAAATAATCATTGGATGTATTTCGTCAATGACAAATGTATTACAAACAAACATTGCATTGTATTGTATTGTGGGAGTCAGTGAGGACTTGGGTTAAAGTGCATGAGTGAGTATCATCTCACGTCATGACATGACATGGTAGAATTCTAATCTTGAATTACATGTTCTTGTTCAGAATGGATAATGGTTGTTGATTGTTGCATGTGCACATTTCACATGCAGCTAGGTTTGGGAGTAGCCTGTGTAGGAGATACTCTGTTGAGCATAGCTTACCATATACGGGAAAATGTTTTTAGGTGGGGGATACACGCCGTTGAACGGTGCCTATTTGGAGCCCCAGTGACAAAGAAAGGCCAACTTGTGGCTTTTAGTCCATTTTTGTATGTAAAATAATTGTAATTTTGAACTTGTATTGAATATGTTTAATGCATAAAATCATGATGTGGGAGTATGAATTGATGTACATTGGACCTCAGATGGGTCATGTGATTGAATGTTGTTACATGAGTATGGATATATGGACTCATTGTTGTCAATGTTGTATATTGGACCTCAGATGGGTCATGTGATTGTATGATGCACATGTTGTGTTTTGGGTAGAGCTCCCTATATAAAGGAGACTTTGGCCGTATTTTGTTAAATTATAAATTTCGATAAATGGGGCATGACGTGTGATATCAAGTTACACGGTATCCATGAGTATTTTCACGGGTTGATGGGTGATCAACCGGTTGACAAAGGACCCCTGATTTTTGGTGCGTCACAGCTTGGTATCAAAGCCTAGGTATATGATTTACGTAGGGTTTGATGGGCATGGGTCTAGACCATTACATTCATTGGGCATTTCATGTTATGTGTTATGTGTTATATGAAGATTATGCATGGTTAAATGTATATGGAAAGGGAAACATTAGGGTTAGAAAACATAACCTTGGGGTTCAATAAAAGGGATGAACATGATAGTTCAAGGTGTAAATGTCTACTAGTGGTGGCACACAATCTACTAGTGAGACAATAAGAGAAATCTCAATTGTTCAACTTTGATTCCTACTTTGTGATACTAAGTTAGCGCTATATTATTATTTGACTTGTGTGAGAGATTTGGGCTTAGTGGTTGGAACCTTTGAAGAGCCAATGCATGTGAATTCTCCCCTAGGAGCTAGGGTGAATATTAATTAGATATGTCGGGGTTGTGAGTTAGAGATCTAGAGGATTCTACTCACTGTGGACCTTAGGGTCATGAACATGTCAGAATTTGATGTCATCCTTGGAATGGATTGGTTGGCGGCGCACCGGGTCGTCATTGATTGGGATCGTAAGAGGGTCACTCCCTACTCACTAGAGGGTGTTTGTTTCAATTTCCAGGGGAAAAACTTGATGCTTTACCCCAAGTAGTGTATGACTCCCGTTGGCATGCGCAGTTGATGGGTTGGCTAGCAAGCCTTACCCTAGAGGACGAGACAAGACAGAAGTTGGGTCTACATCGGGTGGTTTACGAGTACGAGGATGTTTTTTTGGAAGAACTACTGGATTATCTCCACATAGAGATGTAGCCTTCACCATTGAGTTGAACCTCGGTACATCGCCTATTTCTATGACTCCACATAGGATAACGTCTACTGAGTTGCAAGAACTCAAGGTCCAATTATAGGAATTGTAGGACATGGGCTTTATTAGACTGCGCACTTCACCTTGGGGCGCTTCGATATTGTTTGCCAAGTAGAAAGATAAGACTCTTCGACTATGTATAGATTATCGATAGTTAAATAGGGTTACTATCAAGAATAGATACCCTTTGTCGAGGATTGATGATTTATTTGATCAACTGAGAGGGGCGCGGATCTACTCCAAGATAGATCTATGCACGGGTTACTATCAATTGAAGGTTAGCGAGGCGGATATCCCTAAGACGGCGTTTAGGATGCGATATGGACATTTTGAGTTCGTAGTGATGCCATTCGGGTTGACGAATGCTTCGGCGGCATTCATGGATCTCATGCATAGGGTGTTCTAACCCTACCTAGATCAGTTCGTCGTGGTCTTTGTTGACGACATCTTGATCTACTCCAAGTCTAAGGAGGAGCATGAAGGTCACTTAAGGGTTGTTCTCCAGACCTTGAGAGACCATCAGTTGTGCGCCAAAATTAGCAAGTGTAAATTTTGGCTAACAAAGGTGAAATTTTTAGGACACGTGGTGTTGGCTTTGGGTGTATTCGTAGACCTGAAGAAGGTTGAGGCAGTCATGAATTGGGAGAGGCCAAAGTCAGTCTTTGAGATACGTAGTTATAGAGGGTACTACTGGGGCTTCATTGACTACTGCTAATCCCAGACTGACTTTGGCCGAACTCAAGGTCCAATCATAGAGGCCATAGTCTTTGCCTTGAAGACTTGGCACAACTATCTATACGGTGAGCAGTTCAAGGTATTTTCGGACCACAAAATTCTAAAGTACATCTTTACGTAGCGAGACCTCAACATGAGGCAATGCAGGTGGATCGAGTATCTGAAGGACTATGACTTCACTTTGCATTACCATCCCGGTAAGGCGAATGTGGTGGTTGATGCACTCAGTAGGAAGTCACACAAAGTCTTGGCTAGTGTGGCTTCCTACGAGTTGCATATGCTCGAGATTGTGGAATATTTCAGGCTTTGCTACATGGGTCAGACTTAGGGCACTTTGGGGAGTTTGGTGGCTATGCCTTCCCCACTGAGCAGAGTGATTGAATTTCAGGGGCAAGATACAGATATTTTGTCCATTAGAGATCAAGTATAGTTAGGTATTGGTGACAAGGGTTGGACCATTCATACGGATGGTAGTCTTTATTTTAGGGGAAGGATTGTGGTTCCCTAGTCTGTGGAGTTGAGAGAGGAGATCCTTAGAGAGTTCCATTACTTCCATTTTTCCGTGCATTTAGGTGGCACGAAGATGTACCATGATCTTCGTTGCCATTATTATTAGAGCAGAATGAAGAAACACGTTGAAAATTTTGTTCGTCGATGTCTCATGTGTCAACAAATGAAGGCTGAACACTAGAGACCAGCAGGATTACTTCAGCCTTTCGAGGTAGTTGAGTGGAAGTGGGAGCATGTCATGGTGAATTTTGTGACCCACTTGCCATGATCATCGCGAGGGCATGTCGCTGTATGGCTGATAGTTGACCGGCTTACAAAGTCGTACACTTTTTTGGCTATGCGGATGACCCTCATAGTAGAGAAATTCTGCAGGTTGCATATACGGGAGATAGTCTAGTTGCATGCAGTGCACATAACTATAGTATTAGATCGGAATCCTAATTTTACAGCTCATTTTTAGGAGAGTTTCCAGCGAGCTAGGGGGACACAGTTGATGAAGAGCACTACTTTTCATCCTGAGATAGATGGTTAGTAAGAGATGACCATCCAGATTGTAGAGGACATGCTATGTGCATGCGTCATAGATCTCAAACGTAGCTGGAAAAATCACCTACTCTTAGTGGAGTTCGCCAACAACAAAAATTGTCAGGCGAGCATACAGATGGCAACCTATGAGGCACTATATAGGAGACCTTGTCGTTCTTTGGATTTTTAGATAGAGGTAGGAAAAAGATCCTCTATGGGTCCAAAATTGGTTAGAGACACCTCGGAGAAGGTGGACTTGATACGAAAGCGTCTTCTGACGATTCAAAGCCGACAGAAGAGCTACTCCAACAAACGGCGGTGACCTCTAGAGTTTGAGGTGAGAGATCATGTCATTTTGAAGGTGATGCCTAAAAGAGAATCAGTCAGGTTTGGCAAGCAAGGAAAGTTGTCACCGAGGTATAACGAACCCTTCAAAGTGCTTGAGAGGGTGGATACAGTTGCTTACCAGTTAGCATTACTGCCAAATCTATCGGGTGTTCACGCAGTATTCTATGTCTCCATGCTCCAGAAATACACCACAAATTCGACTCATGTGGTGGATTGGGGTGAGCTTGTTGTTGATGCGGATGGGACCTTCGAGGAGGGATCGGTGCATATCATAGATAGCTGGGATCAAGTTTTACGAGGCAAGACCGTGAGGCTAGTGAAGGTGCTCTGCCAGCACTGAGGAGTGAAGGAGGCGACATGGGAACGCGAGCACACTATGCGTACCAGTTATCCTTTCTTATTTGAGGATGGAGGTACATTTTTGTAGTTATGAGTATGATATACTACTCGCATATACATGTGGCTAAAGGTGTATGTGTGTGTGAATTTCGGAGATGTAATTCTTTTAAAGGGGAAAAATGTAAAGCCCGGATAAATTTGAACATTTTCGGAAAAAAGGCTAAACGATAATTTACCACTATAATACAGATTTAAAATATGTATTTCTCTAGAACTCGGATGATGCAACAGACTTCACCATTGGATTCGCATCGCGAAACTGAGTTGTCAAGAAAATTTTCGTAGAATTCTAAAATAGTCGAATTTTTCACATTTTATGAGACAACTGGGTGTCAGATGACCTCACAAACGTCTCCAAAAATAAAATTTATAAAATTTCCTTATAATTGAAGGAAAGTTCAAATAAAAAAAATGAACTTAAAAATCGGGATGAAATTAATCGTTTCGGGACGAAAACAGACCCAGATAAGGGGACGTGTGGCGTGTCGTGCACCAAGCATCAAGGAATATAAATGTCGGTAAAAAAGTGATTTTTTTGAAGAAATATCTTTTGAATTCAATGTGTAAACGTTTCAGGAAGAGGAGAGGAAAAAGAGGAAAAAAAGTGAGATTTCAAAACTTCTAGCTATGATCTACGAAGCTCCGCCACTCGAATCAACTCGAGCCAAGTATCATAGTCAATTTCCTCGACGAGGGCTACATTTACGTACCAAAAATGAAGGAATTCACCGATGATCCATAGAAGAGATTTTGGAAAATCATGAGTTTAGAGTTGTGGTTGGTGTTCTTGAAGGTTCTACCCTTCACGAGGTAGGGTTCCCTCCTACTTTGGTTTATTTCCATCCTATGGTGTCCATAGGAAAGGGTTAGGTGTATTGAATTGGCTTTAATCAATTCCTAACTAGGGTTTGATGTATAGAAGTTACTTGCGCAATTTCTTTGAATTGGTTATTGGTTGGCATGCTATGTGTTTATATTGTGGCTTTATGAATAAGGAGTGTTATTGACTTAGATGATGTAATAACATGCTTATGTTTGGTTGTTAAGTATAAAATGTTGATATCATTTCATGGATATATTGTCATTGTGATGAATAGAGATAATTATATGCACATGACATAATTGGCCTTGGTATATTGATATACGATTAAACTACTCATTTGACATTCATTGCATCTTTGGCATGATATTCGGATCATATTCAAGGGCACAAGGCATGAGTGTAGTTATGGGTGCATGGATTATCAAACACCATCCTTGGTGTTGGATAAGTGGACTCGGGAAGGTTGGATCGCAGATCCGGCTGAGTTGCATGGTTGCATGAAAAACTTGTGTCGGGTATAGCAAGAAGGGCTAAATTCTCCTTCGGGTGCAAGACCCTGCTACATGGCTCATACACTTCCCTAAGGTGAAATTCAAGAAAAATGTAATGGTGTACGGAACCGGTGGTGTGATAACAAAATCCGTTGCCCAACAAAGACACAAGATTTTATTTTATAAAAAATACTCATTTGATATGTAACATTCAAAAATGACTTGGTTTTATAAACATGTGACTTTTATTTCAAACAATCATTGAATGTATTTCATCAATGACAAATGTATTACACACGTGTATTGGATTGTATTGTGGGAGTCGATGAGGACTCGGGTTAAAGTGCATGAGTGAGTATCATCTCATATCATGACATGACATGGTAGAATTCCAATCTTGAATTACATATTCTTGTTCGGAAAGGATAATAGTAGTTGATTGTTGCATATTCACATTTCATATGCATCTAGGCTGGATTGTAGCCTCTGTAGGAGATATTCCGTTGAGTGTAGCTCACCCTATATGAAAAAATATTTCAGGTTGGGGATACACGCCGTTGGACAGTGCCTATACGGGGCGCTAGTGACGAAGATAGGCCGACTTGTGGGTTTTAGTCCATTTTTGTAAAACTTTTGCAAAGTTAGTTTTTGGTCATATAATGTATGTAAAAGAATTGCAATTTTGAACTTGTATTAACTATTTTAATGCATAAAATCATGATGTGGGAGTGTGAATTGATGCACATTGGACTTCGGATCGGTCATGTGATTAAATGTTGTTATATGAGTGTGGCTAAATGGACTCGGTGTGGTCAATGTTGTATATTGGACCTCGGATTGGTCGTGATTGTATGATGCACATGTTGTGTTTTGGGTAGGGCTCCCCGTACAAAGGAGACTCTGGCCGAATTTTTTTAAATTGTGGATTCCGGTAAATTGAGCATGATGTGTGATATCGAGTTACACGGTATCCATGAGTATTTCCGCGGGTTGATGGGTGATCAACTGGTTGACAAAGGATCTCCGATTTTTTGGGCATCGTAGAATATGACATTAAATTACAACTGGATCCAAGATCTAGCAGAGCTTGTTCAATTCGAAAATTTCCAATATGGCATGAGATTGTAGGATTACTCGGATCTATGTACTTAAGAAGCATATCATGTTGTATTAACTTGTTCAGTTAAAAATACTTTGTTTGGTACATTAGTTCTTTTTATCGTGCAAAGATCTTTTAAGAATTTAGCATAAGATGGAACTCTTTTTATTGCATCTAACAAAGGAATATTAATTTTTACCTTGTTTAAATAGCTCAAGAATGTCATACTGATCTTTTTCAGATGAAGGCTTTCTAAACCTTTGAGGAAAAGGTAACGGAATAGGACATGGAGGATCTTTTTCACTTTGTATTTCTGATTGCTTTTTGACTAAAGGTTCAAATTCAAGTGGTTTATTTACAGGAATTGACTTATTTTCTTTGGAATCTTGGGTTTAATAGTTTTATCAATTATCTTACCACTTCTCAGTGTTATAATTGCTTGTACTTGACTTGGAAAAGCTTCAAAGGACACACCATTAGCTTGACTCTGACTTTGTGGAGGTTTAGGTTGAGATGAGAATTTTCCTTTTTTCGAGATACTTAAGGACTAGTTTAACTTAGCAAGAAGACTCTTGATATTTTCAATACTCTTTGAAGTTTGAGTTTTAAAATCATAATTGAGGAGTTGAGGTGCAACAGCAAAGTAGAGTCAATGATTCTGAGAAGCTATGATTAAGGGAGCGTTAGAGAGATTTCTACAATCCCAAACAAATATTCCCAAATAAAGGGAGATGTGCCATCTCCCACACCAGTAAAGAGACTCCTACAAGCAAAGTAGAGTCCATATAAAGCAATAAGGATGCACGACAGGAGGTAAGTTGAAATCCTTTTTGCACACATTTTCTTCATATACATTTACTAACTTAAGCATTGAAGTTCCTTCGACTAAAGCACTTTGATCCAAGGCAGTTTGTTCATTTTTGCAGGGAGCACTTTCATAGAGGAATAATGTTTCATCATAAAACTTAAGACGTATAAAGATTTTCCCTCTTATATTTAGGAGGTTTGGAGATTTTACCTCCTATATTTGGCCCCGTCTATGGGAATGTTTCCCAAAAAAAAAAAACAATTTCAAGGTTGAAAAGCACAATTAGATCACTAGTAGGTTCCGATACACATCAAGAAGACTCAGATCCAAACTACCATGTGTCGTTCTCCTTTGATAGAGATATTAGGGTAAACATCTACGGAAACTAGGATGGACAATACGAGGACCTAATTTCCTCAGCCAGCTTCAAACCTGACAAAAATGAAAATTAGAATGATAGTATGTGGGGAGAATCCCTCCTTGCCGAGGTGGATAATCTCTCCCTAACAAGGTTGGTCAAATCTTTACAAGATCGGTTACACGCATATGAAGAGATGTTCAAGAATTCATACACAAGAGAGAACGCCATGTTTCTGAAACATGAAAATGAAGATTTAAAGGAAAAGCTCAGGAGCGTTAGTGCAAGAGGTGACGCCGATGAAGATGTTTGACACTCCCGAAGGCGACAACAAAGGAAACCAGACCGTCAAAGGTAGTGGAGTGGCGACGACTCACTAGAAGCTAGAGACCAAAGAAAGTCACGTCTAACTGAAAACCAGGAAGGAAATTGGAAGTGCTTCATCATTGAGGAGTTCGATTGCCGGCTAAGGAGGCCTAAGTAGAAATCGGAAAGAGATTTGGCCCGAAGGGCCACGAGAGAGTACATTGGAGGAATAGAAGTCTCTCCATTCACCAGATGGATAAAACAAGCAAGTATCCTGAGCAAGTTTGTTGTCCCAAACTTTAAACTGTATCATGGGAAAACAAATCCAATCACACATATTCGTCATTATAGACAATTAATAAAGGTGGATAGGAAGAATGAGTGCTTATTATGTACTATATTCCCTAGTAGTCTTAGGGAATCGGCCATGAAATGGTTCGATGGACTTGCCAAGGAATCAGTGGATAGTTGGGGCCAGCTTGCCAAGCAATTTACGTCTAAGTACATAACTAGCAATTGGAAGCCTAAAGATGTTGTAGCACTGCTGACACTGAAAAAATGGTGGTTTCTTTTCTACCCATTCATTTAAAATTATTTATTTTCAAACTCGTGTGCTTTGAAATTAAGCTACTTGACTAAGTTATTGATGCTCACCTACACTATTTCCCTCTTTTCTTTTATATTGGATCGAGCCTCATTGACGCGGAGCCTAGCTTGAATAGTGTTATCTGTTGAGTTTGTAAAGCATGTAAAGTGTAATAGGTGTCATGTGTGTATGGGAATGTAATGACCAATATGACTATGTAGCCATTAGTTGTGCGTGTAATGTAAACTAAGTTATGCATTTTGGTAAAACATTAGCTATTGTATGGGGGTTTGAACTGAGTTATATATAGCTGAGGTGAGTTAATTGCATAGTGTGCTCATGTGACGCGAGGCGTCATACGTTAAATTCCTAAGCAATCTAGGGTGTGACAAGTTGGTATTAGAGCGAAGGTTATAGATCTTATATAGGTCCTTTTTGTATAATTAACTATTTATGGATTAACATAGATTTAATAGAAACCATCATGTTCTAGGATGAATTAGATACGAACTTCCTAGATCTTGCCTATACCAATCCGTTGAAAACATCTGAGGATCGAGTCAACATGGAGGCTATCAGGTTACTGAGGGAGAACATACTAGGTGTGGATGACACATCATCGTTCTTATCACCCCAGAATCAACAAACACTAGTGCACCACCATGGTGCAATATGGTGTAAGTATTTCAGTGAAAGTGTTAGAGATAACTTACACTTGGATTTCTTGAATCTACAGCAGCACAAATGAACATGGTGCAATATGAATCTCGCTTTACGAAGTTATCACGTCATGCAGGCGAGTGTGTCAAATGTGATAAAGAAGTATAAATGCTTTGACCATGGATTAAATCCAATGATCAAAGAGAGGATCCTACCTTTAAGGATTTAAAATTTTAGAGAGTTGGTTGAGTGTGGTAACTTACATTAATAAAAAGGAAATGAAGTCAAGAGAGGCTAGGAATGAGCAAGCTCCATAACAAACAAATCATTCGTGTGGTTATGAGGGTGGTCAACAAAATCATCCTTACGCACGACCTAGTTTTAATGACAATGGAAAGAGCAAGGTTAATAATGGAGCAAAGGGTGAAGGTAATGCACGGGATTGGCATACTTGCTTGAATTGGGGAAAGGAAGCACACATAAGAAATATATATTTGCAATTGCAACAAGGGGATAAAAGGACTTACCCAAAGTTCCAGTAGGGCAAAGGGTCGCAACCACCACCAGTGCAAGGACAGGCTACACCTTAGAATCAGACAGGTGGTGACCAATGGAACTTGGGAACTAGGAGAGTATATATGATGCCCACGAACCAAAAGGCCTAAGGACAATGTAGATTTTTTTGTGATTATATATCGAGTATTGATATGTTTAGCTAGGGTGCAGGTGTGACGTAATGGTAAAATTTCGATGACAAATTTTTTTAAGGTGGGTGGATTGTGACAACTAAGGTCATGAGAGCCAATTTTGGGAACTAAACTCTATCACTCGTGGTCACAAAGTGTGTGTGAATGGTGTCAAAGTGATTTTTAGGGTTTAAAACCACGGTGGTTTTGGGGGTGGCAAAAGAAATCGAGCTACAATGAGGATTTGAACGATTGAGGGAAAACACAATCCAATATAAAAGGGCCTCAAACTCGCTGTGAGGGTAAATTGTAGGTCAATTTGGATGCAGGAGATTTACTTTGTATTTTTCTATGGTTTATTTTAAAGTGATTGATTTTTAAATAATAATAATAATAGAAAAAAAAATCGAATTTTGACGTGATGATGGAAACACTGCTCCATGCACCACACATGGTGCAAAGAGAAGGTATCATCTTGGGAGGCAAAACATAAATCATTTGGAGGATATATATATATGTAGAGAGAGAGAGATTTAGATATAGGGTGACTCAAAGTGCAAGGAATACACCAAAAGCTTTGTTTCAACTCCCCGATTTTCGTGTTAAGCTTGGATTTTGTATTAATATGGTGTGTGACCTTTTATTTGAGTTTAAAGTTGTAGGTGAGTTTTGATTTTTCAAACGGGTCTTGTATGTAGCTTGTTTTACTATCAAATTAATGGTTATGCTTGTGTTCTTGGGTGGTTTTGGAGTAGTTTGTTGGTGGTGTGGAGGTTGGTCATAGTCTTTGGCGGTAGAACACAATTTGGATAGGCTTTGAAAAGCCTTAAATTTTGATATTTTGAAATACTAGTTAAGCTTGGATAGCAGAATGAGGTCTAGCTAATTGGGGTCAAGGAACACTATTTTGGGGTTGAAAAGTGGATTCAAGTTTTGGGGTCGTTCGGGGTTGAAAAATAGATTTTCAGGTATGGCCGTGCGTTTAAAGTCAATTATTGAGCCTACTTTAACCACAAATTCATGGTGCATGAGAGGATTTGAAGGGGATTACTTATCAAGTGTAAAACTAAGTAGTATTGGGAGTGTAAGGGCCTTGTAATCAGTTAAAAGTTGGAGTATGAAGTGTAAAAGAGGGTAAAATTGATGGAAGTTTAGTCTTAAAATCTTAAGTAGGGCAACAAGGTCAAATGGTTCAAGGAGAAAGAAGAAGAGAGCAGGAGGAGGGGGTCACACCAGGCCACCCCGACTGCACGTGGGGGTAATTGGTGGATCCTCAGTTTGTAAACCCCCATATTCTTCTCGTTATATAGTAATGTAATTAAGCTATTGAACTGCTAATATATGTAATGATGTATGTATGAATTATGTGGATTGTAAGATTAGAGATAAAAATGTTAGTTGAGGTAATAAGGTATGTTGTAGACGTTGGAAGCATTCCGGAGTGAAAGCACACTTAGGAAGAATTTGGATAGGAATGAGTTTTGATACTGCCCCAATGTTTGGATCATAACTTTCAATTTTGATGACCATTTGATTTGAAATTTTGACAGTATATAGTAAACTTTTAGGGATACAAAAGATTATTTCACAAAAAATTTTCAAATCGACTTCTTAATAGGTCAAAAATTAATTGGAACTTACAGCCGAAACTAGGTTGACGTTCAAACGTGAAAGTACGTTCGAATGACTAACGTTCAAACGTGAAAGTCCATTCGAATGATCATTTGTTACATTACTCTGTCTGATGGAAAAAAAAAGTACTGGGAGCTTGTCTGATAGAAACGAAAAGTACTGAGAGCAACCAACGTTCAAAAGTCAAAGGACATTCGAACGTAAAACCGCAATTTGCACTAGTGACGTTCGAACGCCTAATGATGTTCGAACGTGATCGATGAATCAGAACATCAGATTAAGGTCGACTGAGATATTTTCTTCCTCTATAAATACATAAGGCCACCTCCTTCAGCCTTCATACACCATTTACAACCCTAAAAAATCTTGAGAAACAAGAAAGAATGGGGGGAAACAAAAGATCAAAGGGATTTCTCATCTTGAAGTGAATCAAAATCTTAAGTTCTTCAAGAATTTGAAGGAAGAAGAATGTAGGGGATTTCTTCCACTCTTGTTCATTGATACTTAGGCTTATATATATACACGTTTTGACTTTAATTATAAATATTTATTATGTAATCCTTGTTTCTTGATTGTTCTTGCAAATCTTACCATGTTAGATGGAAGTTACAGCTTGATATCCATTAAACCTTTGTTCTTCACATCCAAATTTAGTTTTGCAAGAAGTATGGATTTTTCTTTTTGATATTCATTTATTCTTGATATCTCAGACTTGATATTCATTTGTTCTTGATTTCAAAACTTGATATTCCTTGGTTCTTGATTCTAAAGTTTGATATTCATTTATTATTGATTTCAAAACTTGAGGACATTATTTGGAACAATAAAAGTATATATTTTGATGATCTCTTGCCTATTTTCTTGAGATGAGATATTGGAAAATACCTATGAAATTATGGGTTTTTGAATTTAATTGTGATTTGAGAAAAATGGTTGGTGCTACATCTCTTGTATGGTTTGTTGTGATGGACTTGAATTGACTTCGAGAGCTATCGTAGAGTGTTAGAGGTTAGTCTATCCTAGTGGGGGTGAGATAGTTCCTAACACTTGCAGTGGAATATTGTTGTGACAGTAATCACTATTGTTCACGTAAGTTTGTGTCTAGGGGATGGTATACCTTTCCTGAGAAGGATTTTGTCAGTGTCGTGAGAGACGGCCTACATCCTTCATAAAGTATTTGTGATTTGGCTCTACGGGGAATGATTGTGATGGGTGAACGAGGTAGAATAGTCGTGTAGATTTATGGAAAACAACTAACATACATGACAATGGAAAGCAATCAACATACAAATACGGATATGGATACATATTGTGGGATATGGATACATATTATGAGATATCGATACATATTATGTGTTATTGTTTATCATTGTTTGAAAATGGTTTATTGTGGCTAATGGTAAATGGTTTCTACAAGAATTTATTGGAAGTATAGGATTCCCCCAGAACTTGTTGGAAATGGTTTATGATTAGAATTGGCTTATTATGTGGAAATTGGTTTTACTCCATATTCAATTTATTACTATTGCGTTAACTTGAGATCTATTGAATTGTCACTGTTTTATTTCAAATTTATATACGATAATTTGGAAAATGAGACAGTGATATGTTTCAAAGTTATATACATATTATGGGATATGTCTATAAACCTTGTTCGAGTTGAGGAGATTGTTGCTACAAAGCTTACTGCTCACCCTCTACAAACAATATTTATTCTCATATTTCGGTTTAGAGGAAGAGCTCGGAGTTGACGAGCAGGTAAATTGGGAAGC
This sequence comes from Ilex asprella, assembly GCA_023539305.1. NCBI lineage: Eukaryota > Viridiplantae > Streptophyta > Magnoliopsida > Aquifoliales > Aquifoliaceae > Ilex > Ilex asprella. The sequence continues at coordinate 22,388,441 of CM042193.1, read as the reverse complement.
GCAACTGGATGGGAGCATAGGTCTAGAGAGAGATGTGTAGGGTTATTCTCTTTATGTCCTAGACTAGGGGATGCCTTTTTGAGATAATGTATGAATAGTATTTTGTTTATTTCGTTGCGAGAAAAAGTACTCTCTCTTTGAATGTAATGGCCATAGATTGACATATTCTTTTGGATAATACTTTAGATATTATGTATGATGAATTGAATATCCGTAATACTTATGGATATTATTAGTTGCTCTCATGATGTGAATGGTTTGATAGTAATGTCGTTCATGGTGGATTTTGGGGTTACAGGTTTGGTATCAGAGCTTAGGCTTTAGGTCTTACATGGGAGCTGTAGGTTATGGATTACCACAAGAGAAGTAGGACTAGGTCGAATGACTTGTGACTTAAGGCTTATACAAGCCTTATGTTTTTGATTAAAGTGATAGTTAAGATGTCTTGTACATCAAGGAAACTAATTTTTAATTGATGTGCAAGATAGATAGTAGACGTGGACATGGACGTGGGCGTGGAGGTCAAGCACAACCCCCACCACCTCATGATGAAATGAATGGCATTTATCAATGCCTATGGGAGCTAACCACTCTGATACAACACCAGAATGGAAACAACAACCACCACTGGGGGTTTTGACCATTAGCTCCAGTACCGGGCAACGGAGACGACAATAGAAGGATGATCGTGCTTAGAGAATTCTTGAGGCAACACCCACCTACTTTCTAAGGAAGCTCTCACCCTTTGGAGGCGGATAAGTGGATTCGTAGGGTGAAGAAAACGTGTAACATCATGGGAGTTGCCGAGGATCTATGGGTCGGCCTCGCTACATATCTACTGAAAAGAGAGGCAAATCATTAGTGGGATTCAGTGAAAAGAAGGAGGAACACCGATGATTTTACTTGGGAGGATTTTGATCAAATCTTCTAAGACAAGTATTTTCCTGAATCGGTCAGAGATAGAATAAGTATGGATTTCCTCGCTCTAAGACAGGGTAGTATGACGGTAGCAGAGTATGAGAGAAGGTTCAATGAGCTATCCCGCTATGCCACAGAGTTTATCTCTTCTGAGGCTAGGAGGGCTAAACGAATTGAGTAGGGATTTAGGCCTGCCATTAAGGAGAAGCTTATGGCTCACAAAATTCGAGACTATGGGGATCTTGCTGACAGAGTTGCATTGGTAGAGAGAGACACTATGGACAACCAGAGACAGTAGAACTTCATGAGGGGAGGTTCGATTAGGACTGGTGCTAGCAGTAGTGGAGTCACACAAAGGGCAGCTCTGTATCGCCGACCTGACCAAGCTTCGAGGCAAAGGAATCAAGTCGTTCGAGGGACTAGGGTTACCCAGAATAGAGCTGGCACCGACTTGCATCAATGCTTCGCTTGTGGAGGGTTTGGGCACTTCCGAAATAACTGCCCATCGTTTCCACCAATGACCAATCAAGCGGCTGGACAAGTAAATGCCAATAAGCCACCACTACAGCAGAGACCGTCAGCAGCTGTAGCCCCAGGTAGTACCAATCAAGGAAGAATTTTTGCCTTGAGCCAACCGAATGAAGACATTTCCAATGCAGTTGTGGAAGGTATTGTCCTTCTCTATAATTCTTGAGCACGTATTTTATTTGATCCTGGTGCTACTCATTCCTTCTTACGCACTAAATATGCTACTGAGTTGGGATTAGAACTTGAGAATCTAGAAAACGCTTTGAGTATTGACTTGCTTATAGGAGAAATGTTGGATACTAAAGGGGTGTGTCGAGGTTGTATGCTTCAAATAGGGGAACATGAATTGATTGTAGACTTGGTGGCATTAGACATGAACGATTATGACATAATCTTTGGGATGGACTTGTTGTCCACTTTTCATGCGGTAATGGATTGTTTCTGCAAACGGATTTCATTTCAATTACCGGGAGGGGTAGTTTTCAATTTCATGAAGGATCAAAATTCTTCCCATCTGTTTCCCACTACGGGAAATAAATTCTTGAAAGCTAAGGCGGGGAGCAATCACTACAACAAAAATTGTTTTTTGCGACGATTTTTTTCGTCGCTAAATGCAAAAAAATCGTCGCAAATTATTTTTTGCGACGTTTTTTTTTCGTCATGTGTTCGTCGCAGTAGCCCCGTCGCAGAAAGTATTTTGCGACGCAATTTTATTTTCAACGCAAAAAAAACGTCGCAAAAAATTAAAAAAAAACGTAGCTAAAATCTATTCCACCAACAAAAAAAATTATAAAAAAATAATTAAATTAATTTTTAGCGACATAAAAAAATCGTCGCAAATAAATTTTTTCATAAATAAAAAATTTTAAAAATGATAATTAAATTAATTTTTAGCGACGTAAAAAAATCGTATCAAATATATTTTTCATAAATTAAAAATTTTAAAAATAATAAATTAATTAATTTTTAGTGGCGTAAAAAAATCGTAGCAAATAAATTTTTTCAAATAAAAATTTTTAAAAATGATAAGTAAATTAATTTTTAGCGACGTAAAAAAATCGTCGCAAATATATTTTTCATAAATAAAAAATTTTAAAAATAATAATTTAATTAATTTTTGGCGACGTAAAAAAATCGTCGCAAATAATTTTTTAAATAAAAAATATATAAAATAATTACTTAAATAGGACTGTAAATATAAAAAAATAATTAATTAAATAGGACTGTAGATGCGTACACAACTGTATTTGAGCCATGAAGCAGCAAAAAAAAAATTATTTCATCTATATTGAGTTATAATCACACCATTCAAATACTTAATAAGACTAAGAAAAAGAAAATTTTATTGATAAAAGAAAAAATTACAAGAATCAAAGAACAAATTTGTTTGAAAGAATACAAGAAATGACTTTAATCCTTCAAAATGATTAAACATTTTTAACTACTTTACTGCATTTCTTATCGTCACATTCAGCTCTTGGAATCTGTTTGGCTATTCTGCAACAACAAATAATCACAAGTCATCAAATGTACGGTGATTAACTATAAGAAAATGTAGACAAACACCACATTGAAAGAAGCTTTAATTAAGCATCAAAATACCACCCCCACTAGATTTAAATAATAAAGAAATTAAGTTAGGAACTAGTCCAGGAATCAAACAATAAGTAGTAAAGAAACAATGAGACTGCTTTGGTAGTATCAAATGCAAGGGCAGTAAATTTCATATTCCTTATCTATAATTAGCCTCAAATATCAAAATTATTCAGTTTTTGGTATTTAGTCATCCTTAATACTTTGTATTTTGTAAGGACTGGGAGAACAACATCGCTGCTTGATTTGAGAGTTCATTTTCACATTTTCTTATACCAGGCAATTTCATACAAAATGTTAAAGGGAGTTGCAAAACCGTAATGTTGTTGGCACACCTTAAATTTGAATGCAAATTAAATATCTGAAATTAAATCCTACAATATTGACATATGTCCTATTTATGAATTATATACCTGGTGCTTTTTTCCCATTTTTATAGTACTTTTCATCTATTGTTTCTCTATGTAGGCGTCTTGCTAAAGTTAACCATTTCTAATGCACTTTTCGTCTTTGTTCGGGACATATCAGTCAACTAATATTTTTATAGATTTCCAAAACAACAATTGTCTGTTTCAATCAGTAGAGGTGGAAAACTCACATGATACTTATTCTATAACATTGTCAGTTCAACCTAACCATCACATTTCATAATATAGCTAAGGTTTAAAGAAACTTACCGGATTTGAGATACCGAGCAACTCTTCTCCCATCAATATTAGCAGCAATAAATGATACTTTTCCATTTAACTTCCACATAAGGATAAAAGCAATTAGATATCTAAAATGAAAAATAACACAAGAAACCCCATAAGGAGAAGAACAAATGACTGTTTGTAATGGATTTTCAAGAATATTTTATGCATTAGTTTTACCACATCATTGACGTACTCAGAAATCACAGTAGCAATTGTAGCACCACCAATTCCAAGACCACAGAGAAATATCAAAAATAGATCCAGTATTGCATTCAATAGATATTTAGCACAAAACGCCATACCAAAATCCCTGAAATTATCATTTAGTGGGTAATTAAAGTGTAACACCCCAAAATACACCCTGGACGGCATTACATTCTAATAACCATTTAAGCATGAGAGCACTAAGTAATCCATCAACATTACATCAACAATTTATATTGTAACAAAATTCGGGTAGAGTCTCCCTTGTACGGGGAGCTCTATCACAAAACTCAACCTGTGCAATTCTACTATAATGACCACACTGGGTCTATTTACTTATCATAAAATTAATTCATCAAATTTACAAGTTATCCCAAAAGAATAGGCCAAGCTATGGCCTTTACATCCCCATAATCAAATAACTATGATAATGCAGCGGAATTACAAAATATGGCTAGACTTTACATTGTTTCCAAGTAATACCCTAGTCTAGAACAAAATATAGGGTCCAGCTAAGAGTCTTCCCCGGGATCCACACTCCCGTCTTGCTGAATCTCCAAGTGTACGGGCTCCTCGAGTCCTAACTCCTCCTCATGAGTACAATCTGAAATAGTTGTAGGTAGGGGGTGAGTACAAGACTCTGTAGGAAAATCCTTCCAAACCCATTCAAGGTTTTGAAATACAGTAAAACAGGTAGGTCTTATTTCGCACATACATATCAATGAATTTTGAAAGAAAATAAGGACATTTTAAAAGAGATCTCAAGTTTGTACAATAATAAAGAATTAAAAGAGAATAAAATTGACTTTAATTGACAAACAATTTCTAATATAATCCAATCCACCATATACCATTTCCACAAGTTATCGCGGCATCCCATACTACCCGAAACTTTTGGAGAAATAATATGTGGTACAATGAACAATAATTTCTATTTGGTACCACTCAAGTAGGCTGTCGCTTCTCATGAATCTACCCAACGATTCTACCTCGTTCACCCATTTATCATAACAATCACATACCAATTTAGGAAGGGCGTGTACCGTCTCATACAGCATTGACGACATCCTTCCAAGGTGTCTAGTATACTAACC
>CM042193.1:22347312-22368409 GCA_023539305.1 Ilex asprella | reverse complement strand
AAGAAACAATGAACCCATAACAAATACATACTATTTAGAGTCAAAATGTACATGTATAATAACCCTAACATCATTGGATGAAAATGGAAGAAAATCTCTACCTTGTGTTCTTGGAAACTAGGTTTTTGATCTTGGATAACCCTTTTTTGACTCTTGTTTTTCTCTTCCTTCCTTCCTCTTTTCTCTTCCTTTCTTTCTTTCTTAGGGTTTCTAATGTTGGAGTGGCCGAAATAGGGCCAAAATAGACGACCTTGGGTATTTTTAAGGCTAAAATTGGACCAAGGTCGCGACATTAAATGTCCAAATTTTTATCGGGTGTACCGGTGCCCGGTACCGGTACCATTTGGTACCGATACCCAGTACCGGTACTAAAAACCTTCTGGAGTCGGGGTACCGGTACTCAGTACCGGTACCATTCGGTACCGGTATCCGGTACCGGTACTACTCAGCAGACTGATTCTTCCTCCGTCTTCCAAGTTTCCAATGCACCTCAAATTACCTCTCCCAAGGTTTTTCGACCTTTCGAATTCAATGAAAATATTATTTTGACCTAGAAACATTTAGATACTTATCTAATAACTAATTCCAATCTCAAACGTCTTTGAAACTTACACTTCCCAAATCTATTTGTCTCCCAATTATTCCTTTCTAATGTTTTACCCTATGTGATTCATTCTTACATCATTATAACTATCCTTATTTTCACAATAATTATCTATCATATAACTATATACATTTATAAAAGAAAATGCGGGGTGTTACATAAAGGGATTCCTTGGATGTATTTTCAAGATGTGTAGTTTTATGTTGGTTAGGCCTACTACTAGCCTTCCACTATCGGAAGGAGAATTGATTTCTGACTCCCAGAACTTGGACATACCACTCACCAAGAAAAGTTCTATCATTACACAAGTTAGTCATTCCAAAATTAGATCAGTTATAACATGACCAGATTAACTATTATCAAATTTCTTGAACATAATCTGGACCCTTTATTACATGGGAACACAATTTGAAAAATACAAACATATCAATAATGTAACTAGAAAACACAGGTTAGATGTGTTTCACAGTTTTGGCACACTCTGTCAAAAACCAACCACTGCCCTTTGTTCAAGCACCTTGCTACACCCCAACCTTGACAAGACTCAAATCACCGTGTTACTGTCAAATGACTCAAACCCAAGTGACCTACAGAACTGAACAAGAATAATTGAATCAATCAACATATCAAAATTAAATAACACCCCAATTTTATGCATTATACAACCAAAAAACTATTTAAAAGATGAAAATACTCAATTCCTCGTTGTTCATTCCCACAAGATCAACACAAACAAGATAGGCCACAATACCTTTAAAAATAAGAAGAAACAAACTTGGTTTCAACGGTCCTGCAAATCCAAGTGGCCCACAAAATTGAATAACAAGAATAATCGTATAAAATACATAACAAAATCAATAACTGCCCAAATTTAGGTATTAGAGGACAAAACAAGGCAAAGAACCCAGTATATTTTTCCATTCACGGAATTGAAGTAAGTGGTGTTTTACTAGTTTTCTATTTCACCTCTTTCAAGCAGTGAAATAAACTACATGAAAACTATAAATTATAATTAGATTCAATACATAGAAAGAGAATATGGTTTCAACAAATTGACAGCCAATCCATGAAAAAACACCCAAACATCACAATAATCAAGCTTTTAGACATGTCCGGTGAAACAACAATATCCCCATTTCAAATTTCCCATCCACTAACCATATCATCTCAAACCTTAAAATGGTCCTTCTAGAAAACTCTCTTTTTCCTTTATATTAGCAATAAAAGCAACCAAAATCAAATACCCATTTTAGATTTCCAATGACAAATAAAATACAAAAAAGAAGACGGAAGAAGAAGGGACTAAGATTCATGAATCCCGGCTATGTGTGTGTGTGAGAGCGAGAGAGGAGAAGAGGTGAGAAGAGAAGAGGAGATAAGAGAAGACTTACAGTCCAAAAACAAATGCTTGTGCGTATGGACTAGAGACTTCGAGATCCAAGTAGAGGAGTTGCTGGTTGTGCTTGTGCGTCGATAGAGAGGCAGAGATCCAACGTTTACTCAATCGATGGAGAGGCAGAGAGAGGCGAGAGTCGAAGAGGAGGAGGCGACGAAGATCCGAGAAGATTGGCTTTTGTGTTCACCATAGAGAGAGAAAGAGAGAGAGAGTGTGTGTGTGTGTGTCGACTGAAAACGAAGAGGGAAATAGTGGGAAAGAGGAAACCAGGGTTGGGTAAAGGGCAAAAATGACCAAAACGACATCGTTTTGTTTTATTAAAAAATTATATTCAGCGACGTAAATAAAAAATACGTCACAATTTACTATTTTTATTTATTTTAACTTTAACTTTTGTTATAATTTATATTCTGTGACAAAAATAAAAACGTCGCAAATTAATATTAATATTTTATTTGCTTTTATAACTAAAATTTATCAATTCCCGCTATCTTTCAGGCCAAAAAAAATTGGGAGGGAATCACCTTTTCGCGACGTTTTTTATAAAACGTTGCAAATAAAATTGCCAAAAAATTAAATTTGCGACAAAATTCAAAAAACGTCGCAGATAATAAACATTTAAATTAATAAAATAAACTTTCAATTTCATTCAATTAACACTCAATTCATCAAATTAACATTCAAATTATCAAATTAACAGTCATATTTATCAAATTGACATACAATTTCATCAAATTAACATGTAATTTCATCAAATTAAAATATAATTTAATCAAATTAATATGTAATTTCATCTAATTATAATTTAATTTATCAAATTAAAACCAAATTAACATTCAATTCCTAATTAATATTCAATTAATCGAATTAACACCAAATTAACACTCATTTTTTTCTAATTAACGTTCAATTTTTTCTAATAAGCATTTAATTCACTAAATTAATATTTAGATTTAACTAGTTAATATTAAATTATTCAAATAAACTTTTAATTTCATTCAATGAACAATCAATTCATCAAATTAACATTCAAATTATCAAATTAACCTTCAGATTCAACTAGTTAAAATTAAATTAATCAAATAAACTTTTAATTTCTTTCAATGAACAATCAATTCATCAAATTAACGTTTAAATTATCAAATTAACATTCATATTCAACTAGTTAACATTAAATTAATCAAATAAACTTTCAATTTCAATGAACACTTAATTCAATAAATTAACATTCAAATTATCAAATTAACATTCTAATTATCAAACTAACATTAAAATTTATCAAACTAACATTCAAATAATTTTTTAAATCTGAATGTTAATTTGATGAATTGAGTGTTAATTGAATGAATGAAGAAGAGTGTTAATTGAATGAAATTAAAAATTTATTTGATTAATTTAACGTTAACTAGTTGAATTTAAATGTTAATTTAGTGAATTAAATGTCTATTAGAAAAAATTGAATGTTAATTACATGAAAGTGATTGTTAATTTGGTGTTAATTTTATAAATTAAATTTTAATTGGATGAAATTACATATTAATTAAATGCTTTTTGATGAAATTACATGTTAGTTTGATAAAATTGAATGTTACTTAAATAAAATTGAAAGTTTGTTTGAATAATTTAGCATTAACTAGCTGAATTTGAATGTCAATTTAGTGAAATAAATGTTCATTAAAAAAAATTTAATTTTAATTACATGAAAGTGATTGTTAATTTGGTGATAATTTAATCAATTGAATGTTAATTTGGTGTTTATTCGACAAATTAAATTTTAATTGGATGAAATTAATTAAAAAAACTTATTTTCGACATTTTAAAAAAAGGTCACTAAAAATAAATCAACTTATTAATTTTTAAATCTTTTATTTCCGATAAAAGCTTATTTGCGACATTTTTAAAAAACATCGCTAAAAATTAATAAACATGTTATTTTTTTAATATTTTATTTCCGTAAAAAAACTTATTTGCGACATTTTTATAAAGCGTCGCTAAAAATCAATAAACTTGTTATTTTTTAAATATTTCATTTTTTGTAAAAAAAAACTTATTTGCGACGTTTTTAAAAAACGTCTCTAAAAATCAATAACTTGTTATTTTTAAAATATTTTATTTCTGTAAAAAAACTTTTTTGCGACGTTTTTAAAAAACGTCCCTAAAAAATAATAAACTTGTTATTTTTCAAATATTTTATTTATGTAAAAAATCTTATTTGTGACGTTTTTAAAAAACGTCGCTAAAAATCAATAAACTTGTTATTTTTTAAATATTTTATTTTTGTAAAAAAACTTATTTGGGATGTTTTTAAAAAACGTTGCTAAAAATAAATAAACTTGTTATTTTTAAATATTTTATTTGTGTAAAAGAATTTCTTTGCAACGTTTTTAAAAATGTCGCTGAAAATCGATCAACTTGTTATTTTTGAAATATTTTATTTCTTTAAAAAGCTTATTTGCGACGTTTTATAATAACGTCTCTACAAATCAATGAACTTGTTATTTTTTAAATCTTTTACTTTTGTAAAAAAACTTATTTGCGACGTTTTTAAAAAACGTCGCTAAAAAATTACCAAATTTGTGAATTTGCGACAACATTATAATATCGTCGCTAATAGTAAACTTTTTGCAACGAATTTAAAATCCTCGCAAAAAATACTTTTTGTTGTGGTGAACTTAAGTCTCTTAGCTAGTTTAATGGGAGATGGTCGGGATAAATCCCATTCGGGTGTGGTGTTGATTGTGTCAGATTTTTCAGATGTCTTCCTAGATGAACTTCCCGAGTTACCTCCAAAGAGAGAGATTGGGTTTCGGATTGATCTATATCCGGGAACCGAACCCATTTTCATTGCTCCCTATAGAATGACACCTTTGGAGTTAAAGGAGCTAAGGAAGGAGTTACATCAATTGTTGGCTATTGGGTTTATCCGTTTAAGCACTTCACCTTGGCAAGCTCCAGTTCTCTTTGTGAAAAAGCAAGATGAAACACTTAGGTTATGCATGGACTACCGAAGGTTGAATCGGGTTATAGTGAAGAATAAATATTCATTGCCATGAATTGATGATTTATTTAATCATCTGAGGGGTTCTAAGTATTACTCCAAGATTGATCTTCGCACAGGATACCATCAACTGCGGATCAAGGAGGAGGATATTCCGAAGACTACTTTTCGTACCCAGTATGGTCATTTCGAATATACGGTCATGCCGTTTGGATTGACTAATGCTCCTACAACCTTCATGAATTTGATGCACAGGGTATTTCGGCTGTAACTAGATCAATTTGTCATTGTATTTATTGATAACATATTAATCTTTTCACAGATACAAGGGGAACATGAACACCATCTTTCGGTAGTTTTACAGACCTTAAGAGAGCAAGGGTTGTATGCTAAGATGAGCAAATACGAGTTTTGGATGAAGGAAGTGAAATTCCTTAGCCATGTGGTGTCAAAATAGGGTGTAGCTGTTGACCCCGCAAAGATTCAAGTCGTGACAAAATGGGAACTGCCGAGGAATGTGACCGAAGTACGTGTAGTTTTCTGGGATTAGCAAGCTACTACCAGAGGTTTGTGGAAGGGTTCTCAAAGCTCGCAATGCTGCTGACTCGCCTTACGAAGAAGGGGGAAAGATTTTTGTGGACTCAAGAGTGTGAACTAGCCTTTTGCACCTTTAAGAAAATGTTGATAACCGCTCCTGTCCTCATTATTCTGACCAGTGGGGAAGGATACGATGTTTATACAGATGCCACGTTACGAGGATTGGGATGTGTGCTCATGCAGGGAGGTAAGGTAATTAGTTATGGCTCGAGACAACTAAAGATTCATGAGCCGAACTATCCCACTCAAGACTTGGAGCTTGCGGTTGTGGTTTTTGCTCTTAAGTTGTGGAGGTGTTACCTACATAGAGAAAAGTTTCAAATGTTTTCCGATCATAACAGTCTCAAGTATATCTTTACTCAAAAAGACTTGATTTTTTGGCCAAAAAGGTGGATTGAATATCTAGAAGACTATGATTTCACACTCAACTACCATCCAGGGAAGGCTAATGTAGTAGCAGATGTACTTAGTAGGAAGTCTTGGGGTGAAATCAATGTACTTCTGGTGAATACATGGAAGATGATTGATGCTTTGGAGGAATTTGATCTACGAGTGGATAGACAGAAGACTCGACCATGCTTAGTTAATGTTGTAGCTCAATTATTTCTCTGACAAAGGATTGTGGAGTTACAACAATTAGTTACAAAGTAGGAATGATGTTGTTGAGAACTGGTCTATACATGATGATGAGTTACAATTTCGTGGAAGTGGTGTTGAGTGAGTGCCATCACTCAAATTTTTCCATACATCCTGGTGGTACTAAGATGTATAGAGACATGAAGCATCACTATTGGTGGAAAGGGATGAAACAAGACGTGGCTAAGTATGTCGCTAAGTGCGCGATGTGTCAGCAGGTAAAGGTGGAGCATAAAAAACTTAGAGGATTACTGCAGTCCTTGCCAATCCCAGAGTGGAAGTGGGATCACATCACCATGGACTTTGTGTCTAGCTTTCCATGGACTTCAAGAGGGCATAATGTCGTATGGGTCATTGCAGATAGACTCACCAAGTTTGCTCAGTTGTTGAATATGAAGACCACTGACACTCTAGAGACTTTGAGCAAGTTGTACATCCGTGAGATTGTTAGATTGCATGAGGTTCCACTCTTTATTGTGTTAGATCGTGATTCTCGTTTGGTGGCACAATTTTGGCAAAGTCTAAAGCGAGCTATGGGGATAGAGTTACACTTCAGCACCGCCTTCCATCCTCAAACAGAAGGCTAATCCGAGAGGGTGATACAAGTTTTGGAGGACATGTTATTAGCTTGTGTGTTGGATTTCAATGGAAGTTGGAGTGAACATCTTCCATTGGTAGAATTTTCCAACAACAACAGCTATAAGGCAAGTATTTGAATGGGACCTTATAAGGCATTGTATGGGAGACCATGTAGGCCACCGACTTGTTGGATAGAATCTGGAGAGAGTAGCTTGTTTGAGCCAGAAATTGTTTGAGAGACTACAGAGAAAATTCAACTTATCCGGGAAAGACTACGCACGGCACAGATTAGAAAGAAAAGCTATGCTGATAGAAGATGAAGGCCATTGGAATTTCTAGAGGGGGACTATGTGTTCCTTAAAGTGTCACCCAAGAAGAGAGTATTGAGATTTGACAAGAAGGGAAAATTAGCGCCAAGGTACATCGGACCATTTGAAGTTATCAAAGTGGTGGACAAAGTGGCGTTCAACTTCGATTACCAGCCCAGTTGTCCGCAGTATATGACGTGTTCCATGCGTCAATGTTGCGAAAGTGTCAATCGCATATAACACATGTCGTGGATTTGGAGGATATCGAAGTTCAATATCGTTCAATATATGAAGAATAACCGGTGAACATTCCTGATACCAAGGAGAAGCTGCTTCGCAATAAAGTCATCTAACTGGTGAAAGTCTTATGGCTACATCATGGAGTGGAGGAAGGTACCTAGGAACCAGAGATGGAGGTGCGAGAGAAGTACCCTCATTTGTTCCCTACTTAATGTTAGTTTCGAGGATGAAACTTTCTTTAAGGGGGGTGGATTGTAAACCCCCATATTCTTATTGTTATATAGTAACGTAATTATGCTATTGAACTGTTAATATATATAATAATGTTTGTATGAATTATGTGGATTGTAAGATTAGAGATAAAAATGTAAGTTGAGGTAATAAGGTATGTTGTAGAAGTTGGAAGCATTCCAGAGTGAAAGCAGACTTAGGGAGAATTTGAATAGGAAGGAGTTTTAATACTGCCCCAACGCTTGGATCATAAGTTTTTATTTAGATGTCCATTTGATATGAAATTTTGAGAATAGATAGCAGACTTTTAGAGATACAAAAGAGTATTTCACGAAAAATTTTCAAATCGACCTCTAAATAGCTTAAAACTTCATTGAAAGTTATAGCCAAAACTAGGATGATGTTTGAACGTGAAAGTACGTTCGAAGGACTAATGTTCGAAAGTGAAAGTCTGTTCGAACAAATGTTCATTTTAGTACTCTGTTTGATGGAGAAAAAATACTGGGAGATTTTCTGATGGAAATGAAATGTATTGGGAGCAACCAACGTTCGAAAGCCAAAGGACGTTCGAACGTAAAGCCACAATTTGCACTAGTGACGTTCGAACGCCAAATGACGTTCGAACGTGATCGACGAATCGAAACATCAGATTTAGGTCGGCTGAGTGTCTAAATAAATCAGGCTGCTTCCTTCAGCCTTGGTACACCATTTACAACCCTAGAAAGTCTTGAGAAACAAGAAAGAAAGGGGGGAAACCTAAGATCTAAGGGAATTCTCATCTTGAAGTAAGTTCTTCAAGAATTCTAAGGAAGAAGAAGGTAGAGGATTTCTTTCACTCTTGTTCATTGATACTTAGGTTTATATATATACATGTTTTGACTTTAAATCATAAATATTTGTTATGTAATCCTTGTTTCTTGATTGTTCTTGCAATCTTACCATGTTAGATGGAAGTTATAGCTTGATATCCATTAAACCTTTGTTCTTAACATCCAAACTTTAGTTTTTCAAGAAGTATGGATTTTTCTTTTTGATATTCATTTATTCTTGATATCTAAGACTTGATATTCATTTGTTCTTGATTTCAATACTTGATATTCCTTGGTTCTTGATTCTAAAGCTTGATATTCATTTGTTATTGATTTCAAAACTTTAGTACTTTATTTGAAACAATAAAAGTATATATTTTGATGATCTCTTGCCTATTTTTCTTGAGATGTAATATTGGAAAATACCTATGAAATTGGGGTTTTTGAATTTAATTGTGATTTGAGAAAAATGGTTGATATTACATCACTTGTATGGTTTGTTGTGATGGACTTGAATTGACTTCGAGAGCTATCGTAGAGTGTTAGTGGTTAGTCTATCCTAGTGGGGGGGTGAGATAGTTCCTAACACTTTATGTGGGTTGTTGTTGTGACATCAATCACTATTGTTCACGTAAGTTTGTGTCTGGGGGATGGTATACCTTTCCTGGAAAAGATTTTTTCAATGCTGTGAGAGATGGCATACGCCCTTCCTAAGGTATTTGTGTTTTGGCCCTACAGGGAATGATTGTGATGGGTGATTGAGGTAGAATCGCCGTGTAGATTCATGGGAAGCAACTAACATACATGACAACGGAAAGCAACCAACATACAAGTACGGATATGGATACATATTGTGGGATATGGATACATATTATATTTTATTGTTTATCATTGTTTGAAAATGGTTTATTGTGGCTAATGGTAAATGGTTTCTACAAGAATTTGTTGGAAGTATGGGATTCCCCCAGAACTTGTTGGAAATGGTTTATGATTAGAAATGACTTATTATGTGGAAATTGGTTTTACTCCTTATTCAATTTATTACTATTGTGTTAACTTGAGATCTGTTGAATTGTCACTGTTTTATTTCAAGGTTATATACAATATTTTGGAAAGTGAGACCACACTATTTTATATATTTGTAAACCTTGTTCGAGTTTGGGAGATTGTTACTACAGAGCTTAGTGCTCACCCCCTACAAACAATATTTATTCTCATATTTTGGTTTAGAGGAAGAGCTCAGAGTTGACGAGCAGGTAAATTGGGAAGCGCAACTGGATGGGAGCATGGATCCAGAGAGAGATATTTAGGGTTATTCTCTTTATCTCCTAGAATATGGGATGCCATTTTGAGATAATGTATGAATGGTATTTTATTTATTCCTCTGCGAGATAAAGTACTATCGCATATTCTTTTGGACGACACTTTAGATATCATGTATTATGAATTGAATATCCATTTAATTATGGAAATTATTAGTTGCTCTCATAATATAATTGGTTTGAGATAGTAATGCCGTCCAGGGTGGATTTTGGGGCATTACACAGTTGGTCCCATTTGCTTCCTAACATCCCTTCGGAAGTCCGCATAGCTCCGTTTTTTGATCAGAGGTTTTGGTCTAATTGAGATCTGAAATGTCCGATATACCCTCCAAGTCTAATTTGACATACTTATTTTGGGGAAATTGACCAAACTAATTTGATATTCAATTTTTAAGTAGTTAAAATGAGTATGCGTTTGAAATTTTCTCGAAAATAACACTATTATATTTTTGGTAATTTCAAACTATTATGCATAATGAGGTAGGATTTCTCAATTCTGGAATGGGAGAGACTCTCTGAACTTCTTCAAACTTATTGAATATGTTATTTATGATACCTAACATTTTTTTAAACAATTGATTGGGTGATTTTGCACTGGGTGGGAATCCAAACCTAGTTAGGGTTTTGATGTGTAGTTCACACAAACGACTGTATGGCATATATTGAAATGAAACTTGTGGCAAAGAGTTTATATTAAAGGTTGAAACCGTAGTATGTTTCATTATGTTCATAAATGTTTGTGTGGCCTAGTAGATCTTCGGGCTTGGGTGCCGAATTGTGATTTGGGTGTGTGTCTTTCTTGGGGTGCAAGTCTCCTAAAATGTAAGATCGTCTACAAGGATGATTGATCTCCAGTGTGGCACTATATCTGCATTTCTAAATTCTCTTTACTTACTGTTTTAGATAATTGCTATTTATTTCACATGAAATAACAATATTGTAGTTATGTACGTATCAAATGATGGTTTATTTAATGCCCAATCATATAAAATTATTTATTTTGAAACTCTTGTGGTTTGGGATTGAGCTACTCTTCTATGTTTTGATGCTTACCCTACCCTATTTCCCTATTTTCTTTTAGGTTGGCTCGAGTCAAATGGACACAGAGCCTAGCTGGAGCAATGTAATGTGTTTAGTTTGTAATAATCTGTTCAAGTTAAGCATGTAAAGTGTAATGAGTGTCATGTGTGTGCATGAATGTAATGACCAGTGTGACTGTGTAGCTATTAGTTGTGCATGTAATGTAAACTAAGTTATGTGATTTGATAAAACATGAATTATTATTGTATGTGGGTTTGGGATGAGTTATGTATCTGTGCTAGGTTGATTGAATAGAGTGCTCGGGTAACTCAAGGAGTTAGTGACTGCTCAAGCGACCCCAGAACGCGAGCTATGACTCTTCTAAAACCGGGGGTTCTTTCTCAACCCGTGGAAATATCTTTGCATGTCGTATAACCCGACACCACGTCATCATACGACCATTCCAAAGCCCAACATCCATCAATTTTCCATCAATATTACTCTATTTACATCCTTTGAACAAAAGGGCTCAAGGCTAGAAGGCTTGGCAAAGTTATGTTAAATTTCGGAAAATTTTGGAGGAGTTATTGATGGCTCATGTACTTGGTATCGGTAGCTAAGTCCTCTATCAGCAAGATACCGGTAGCTGTGAACCTAGATACTGGTAGTTGAGCCCACTGTCAGCAAGCTACTAGTAGTTGTGAACCTAGCTACCAATAGCTACCCACTACAATTGTGCTACTGGTAGCTAATCAATGTGCTAGTGGTAGCAGGGCCCAGTTTTTCCCCAATTCAATCATTTTTCAATTTCAACTCACCCAATCTCACACAACACTTACCCAAACTCATACAACATCTAATTTTACACAAAATATAGTCCATGTGAGTTCATTATACAATCCTTTATACAACACACAAGTCCAAAACAAATTATAATTGGAAGCCACAACTCAGCTTTCTTCATCTAAAAGGGCCCAAGTGAGAGTCGTCCACCGACATTTATCCCGAACCTGAAATATTTTTCTTACAAAGGGTGAGTCACGCTCAATAGGGTATCTCCTAAAGAGACTATCTCCCAACCCAGATGCATATAAAATATTCACATACAATTCAAAAATCAAACTAGCATTCATCCAAGAACATACAACTTCAAGAAATGAATGTCACAAAGTTATGCCATGTTATGAGATGAGACTCACACATGCTATACAACTCGAGCCCTCAATCGGCTCTCATAATACATGCGATGTCATGCATATGTATATGGGCATTCCAAAACCCCTGTCATTAATGTTACACATCCAATTACTATTTTCTAAAATGAATCACGTGTCTTGGTTGGGTAGGTGATTTCCTGGACTAGCACCATCAGTCCACCACACCGACACAGATTTTGGAATCCCACCTTCAGTTCCACTCACACCGATAAACCAGTAACCGAATTTTTCACCCGAGGGAGAGTCTAGCCCTTCTTGCTGTACCTGACACAAGTATTCGATGCAACACATGCAACTCAGTCGAACTTAGGTCCAACCTTCCTGAGTCCACGCCTAAACCACCAACAATGGTGTTTTAATCCAAAAAACATGCACACACACCCATAATCATGTCAAATGCCGACAAATGTGATGCTACCCATGCATATGGAATGTAATCAACAATTTCATGTCATATCACTATGCAACCAAGTTTACAACATCATGTTCAACATGTCATGAGCACATTGTGAACAACTTCATATCCTCAATGTAAATTATATCATCAAGCATATAATTATATTCTAACATCATCACAAAACATGTTATATCAATTTTATTCAAATAACATACTTAATCAATCATAGGTATTTTATCAAACACCCAAAAGGCACAAAATCATGTAAACATATAATCATGCCCAATTTATCACATTCTCATTAAAACACACAATGAGCAATCTTCAACAAACCCAATTCATTCAAAATTGGTTTTATACATTCTTATACCATTTCTCATACTCTATTTACACTATGAGTATATTTAAATAAGAGATTGCATCTCTAATCAAGCTACCCATTTCATACGCAAACCCTAGGTTGAAAATAAACCTAGCTAGGAGAAGAATCCTATCTTTTGAAGCATAATACGAGTGGTAGAAACTCCAAGAAGCCCAAATCAAGCTTCAATCCTTAATTTTCAAAAATTCCACCTTTGAAACTTTGGCGAAACCCTTATTTTTGGTACGTAGTCATAGCTCTCGTCACATTAAACAACTTTTGTTCTTGACCCGAAGCAATCAAATGAAAGGTTGGCCCTAGAACACAAGAAGAAGATGGAAGAAACCCTCTTTTCTACCTCCCAAAAATCTGGTGTAAAATGGCGAGAAAATCTGATTTTCTTGGCCCTTACTACTTTGACCTTGTTGTGCCACACGTTTTGTCTTTTCCTGATCTGATTTCATCGCGAATCAATTAAATCTCTTTCCGTGTTAGGTTCAATATATTTTATTTTAAATAAATTTAAATTATTTTTCATGTTTTGGAATTAAATCTCAATCGCATTTATTTTAATCGCACGATGCCCAATCGCATCATAAAATGCAAAAATCATATTGTCTTGTAATTTACCAAAATTGACTGGGTAACTAGATTTTGCATGACGAATCCAATGGTGATGTCCATTTTATCATCTGAGTTCTAGAACAATTTGGGTTTTCAACCTGTATCATAGAAGCTAATTACCGTTTTTTTCTTTTTTCATAAAAGTTTAAAATTTTTCAGGTTTTGCATGAGCTATGTTCTCTTCCATTTGGCCTTTTCCATTAATCTCCACTAAGTTATCAAGAGACTGCTCTAGCAAAGGCTAGTAATCGTAGGGCGTCCCCAGTGATTTTTTAAGCATAAAATCAAGTAAAAAAACTTGCCCTATTGAGCACTAAAGGATGTTGCTTAAGAGGGGTTGATAATGGCTCAAACTATATTTTCAAAAACACAAAATTGTTTTAGAAAATCTTTTTGTTGAAAAACACATAGGAGTGGTACACAAATTGCTTTCGATTTTATTTAACCCTAATAGTTCTAAGTTAGCTACCAAGGGATCATCTTAGGTATCTAGGTCATTGCCTTTGTCCTAACCAAACTTTATAGTGTCATGATCATGGAATATATTGAAATTTATAATGGACTCCATGAAATTAACCAATTATAAATGTGATGTCACTAAAATTGGGGGTCCTTTGTCAACCTGTTGATCTCGCATCAACTCGCGATATACTCGTGGATACCGTGTAACTTGATATCACGTCGTTATGCCCCATTTATCGGGATCTATAATTTAACAAAATCCAAGCATAGTCTTTTTTGTACGGGGAACTCTATCCAAAAACACAACCTATGCAATTATACAACATTAACCACACCGGGTACATTTATGAGTAAACATTGACCACATCGGGTCTATTTATACATACCCATATAACAACATACATTGTTACATTAAAATAGTCCATATTAGTTCGATTACAATCCTTTTACATACATTACATGCCCAAAAACTAACTTAGCGGATGTTTTACAAAAAAACCTAGTTTTTCGCAATAGTTTTACAAAATGTGAAGTAAAAGCCACAAGTCGGCCTTTCTTCGTTCTTGAGGCCCCAAGTGAGAGTCTTCCACTGGTGTGTACCCTGCACCTTTAATGTTATCCCCAAAAACGGTGCGCCACGCTCAATAGGGTAACTCCTAATGAGGCTACTTCCCAAGCTAGATGCATATGAAATGTCACATGCAACATTCAGCAAGTTACAACCATCCCAAATAAGAATATGCAATTCAATGTTGGAATTCTACCATGCTATGCCATGAAATGAGATGAAACTCACTCATACACTTTAACCCGAACCCCCATCAGCTCTCACAACATAATGCAATGTCAATGTTTAATAAACCCACCACTGATGTTATGCATCCGATGGCATTTTTGTATGAAATGCAATCATGTGTCTTTGTTGGGTAGCAGAGTTTTGGTGTAGCACCGCCTGTTCTGCACACCGATACACTTTTTTGGACTTGCACAGACGAAAGTGTATAAACTAGTAATCGGGTCTAGCACCCGAGGGAGTATCTAGCCTTTCTTGCTATACCAGACACAAGTTTTTCATGCAACCCATGCGACTCTGTTGAACCTTGGTCCAACTATACTGAGCCCACTTGTCAACCACCAAGGATGGTGTTGGACCTAACAACAAGCACACACACCCACACTCATGTCTCATGCCCATGAATGTGATGTCTCCGTGCATATGCAATGTAATAAGCAATTGCAATATCAATATCATATCCATATGTAATGAATTTCATATGAATTATTTTTACCACATTTCAACAGATGTCATGGATAATTACATCCTAAACAAATAATTCTAATAATTCACCCTAATGCCAATATATCATAAACACATATCAGCATTTGCATTTCCAATTGTAATTCATATCATAAGCATATGATTTCACTATACCACATCATCCATGCATGTTATCACATAATCTCGTACAATTAACGCACTTTATTTCATATAGTCATTTTACCAAACACCTTCAAGGCACCAAATCATGTGATCACATAAAATGTCCAAATTTATTACATAACTAAAAAAATCAAATGAAGTGATTTCCACATACCCAATTATCAAAATTTTCAAGCAATTACAAACTAGCAATTTCTAATTACCAATTCACACTAGAATTAAGTCTATTCATTTCCATTAAACCAACTACAATAGGCAAGTGTTAAAATACACAAAACAGCCCACCCATTTCATATAGTCATCCTAGGTTGGAAATAAACCTAGTTAGGATAAAAAAACCTACCTCTTGAAGCGTAAAACAAAGCTAGGAAGCTCCAAGAATCCAAACCTTGCCCAAAAATGAAATTTTCGCAAAATCCCGTCTTTGAATCTTAGGTAAAATCCTTTGTTTTTGGTATCGTTGTGTAGCGCTCGTCGCGTAGATCGACTTTAATGCTTGGCTCGAAAAATTTTGACAAGCATAACGTCATAGATTTGAGAAAAAAGTCTTGAATCTTCACTTTTTCCTCTTCTCTTCTCTCCAACATTAAACCCAACAAACCAGCAGAACAGAATGAAAAAAAATCAGATTTTTTGACTCCTATTTATACATTTTAACGCTTGACCCACGTCGCGCCACATGCCCCACTTTCCAAGGTCCATTTTCGCCCCGAAACAATTAAATTTCGCTTCAGTTCAAGTTCAAATATTTTTATTTCAACTTGCTTTAAATTTCACTTCTTTTTTGGGTCACCTCAGACCTGACCACCTCGTAAAACGCGAAAAAATATAATTATCTCAGAATTTAACGAAATTTGTCTAGGTAACTAGATTTTGCGAGATGAATCTAACAGTGAGGTTCGTTTAATTATCCAAGTTCTAGAGAAATATGGGTTCATTTTATCTGATTTTTAGCCCTATTTATAATTTCTGATACTCGGCCCACATCGTGCCACACACCCCTCACTTGTTCGTGTCCATTTTCTCCCCGAAACGATTTATTATATCCTGATTTAAGTTTAAATTAATTTTATTTAAAATTTTATTCAATTATAAGAAATTTTAATATTTTCTATTTTTGGGGACCTTTGTGAGGTCATCAGCCATCCAGTCACCTCGAACGACGTGTAAAATCCAACTATCTTGGAATTTGACGAAATTCGATAGGATGACTAGATTTCGTGATTCGAATCTAACGGCGAAGTTCGTTGTGTCATACGAGGTCTATAGAACACGTATTTTAATTCTGCATTATAGGGGCAAAATGATCATTTCTCCATTTTTTTGAAAAAAAATCAAATTTTCCTGGGTTTTACATTATTCGCCCCTTAAAAGAATTTCGTCCCCGAAATTCAGACACTCATGTACACGCAATCACATGCATATGCAACAGCCATTTAATGCCAAATGACTATAAGAATGTACCTCCATCCTTGAATAAGAAAGGATAATTAGTACGAATAGTGTCCTCGCGCTCCCATGTTGCCTTCTCCACACCTCAGTGTTGCCACAACACCTTCACTAGCCTCACAATCTTGCCCCGCAAAACCTGATCCCAGCTATCTATGATACGTACCGGTCCCTCCTCGAAGGTACCATCTACATCAATAACAAGCTCGCCCCAATCCACCACATGAGTAGGATCTAGGGTGTACTTCCGGAGCATAAAGACATAGAATACAACATGAACACCCAATAAGTTTGGCTGTAATGCCAACCAATAAGCAACTGCACCTACCCTTTTGAGTACCTTGAAGGGCCCAATATACCTCGGGGATAGCTTTCCCCGCTTGGCGAACCTGACCACTCATCTCTTAGGCATCACCTTTAAGAAGACATGATCTCCCACTTCAAACTCTAGAGGTCGTCGCCGCCTGTCGGTGTAGTTCTTCTGCCGGCTCTGCGACGTAAGAAGATGTTTTAGTATCAAGTCCACCTTCTCTGAGGTGTCTCTCACTAGTTCTTGACCCGTAGAGGGTCTCTCCTACCTCCGTCCAACAAATCGGAGATCGACGAGTCCTCCTATATAGTGCCTCATAGGGAGCCATCTATATAGTCGCATGATAACTATTGTTATATGCAAACTCCACAAAATATAAATGATCTTCTCAGTTACCCTTGAGATCTAGGACGCATGCCCGTAGCATGTCCTCTAATATCTGGATAGTCCTCTCAGACGGACCGTCTTTCTGGGGATGAAAAACAGTGCTCATTATCAGCTGCGTCCCCATGGTTAGTTCGTAACTCTCCCAGAAATGAGCTATAAATCTGGGATCCCGATCCGATACTATAAATATGGGCACCCCATGCAGCCAAATGATCTCTCGTATATACAACCTACAGAATTCCTCCAGTGTGAAGTGTGCAGACTTAGTAAGTCGATCCACTATCACCCACACCGCATCATGTCCCCGAGATGTCCATGACGAGTGGGTCACAAAATTCATCATGACATGCTCCCACTTCTACTCAGCTACCTCCAAGGGCTGGAGTAAGCCTTCTTGTCTCTGGTGCTCAACCTTTACTTGTAGACATGTGAGACATCGGCTGACAAAGTCACTAACTTGTCTCTTCATTCCACTCCAGTAATATTGGTGATGAAGATCTTGATACATCTTCATGCCATCTGGATGTACAACAAAACGAGCAATGGAACTCCCAAATGATCTCCTCTCTCAGCTTCGTAGACTAGGGAACCACAATCCATCCCCTATACCGAAGACTACCATCCGAGTGAATGGTCCAGCCCTCATCACATGTTCCCGACCATACTCGATTCTTAATGGACAATATCTCTGGGTCCTGCCCCTAGGACTCAATCACTCTGCTCAATAGGGAAGGCGTAGCCACCAAACTCTCCAAAGTACCTTGAGCCTGCCCCATGTAGTATAGCTCGAACTATCCCACAGTCTAGAGCATCTGTCATTCCTGGGAAACCACACTAGCCAAGACTTCACGTGACTTCTGGCTAAGTGCATCAGCCACCACGTTTACCTTACTGGGATGGTAATACAAAGTGAAGTTATAGTCTTTCAGGTACTCTATCCACCTGCGTTGCCTCATGTTGAGGTCCCGCTGTGTAAAAATGTACTTCAGACTTTTATGGTCCGAAAACACCTAGAACTGCTCACCATATAGGTAGTGGCGCCAAACCTTCAGGCAAAGACAATGGCTGCCAACTCCATGCCATGCGTAACGTAGTTCTGCTCGTGGTTCTTTAACTGCCGAGAAGCATAAGCTACTACTCTCCTGGACTGCATCAAAACAAAACCAAGTCTGTCCTAGGAGGCATTACAATATACTATGTACCTTTATCCCCTTTTCGTGACAATCAAAATTGGAGCTAAAGTAAGCCTCCTCTTAAACTCTTGGAATGCTTTCTCGCACAAATCGTTCCACTCAAACTTGACCTCTTTCCAAGTCAACTTTGTCATAGGTGCAGCTAATCTGGAGAAGTCCTCAACAAACCTCCAAATAGTACCCCGCCAATCCCAAGAAACTACGTATCTCGAAGACTAACCTCGGTCTCTCCTAATTCATAATTGCCTAAACCTTTTCCAGGTCCACAATTACATCCAAAATCGACACCACATGCCCCAAGAATTTTCCCTCAGTCAACCAAAATTCACACTTGCTAAACTTGGCATACAACTGATGGTCTCTCAGGGTTTGGAGAACAACCCTCAAGTGACCCTCATGATCCTCCTCAGACTTTGAGTAGATCAAGATGTCGTTAACAAAGACCACGATAAACTAATCTAAGTAGGGTTGGAACACCCTATGCATCAGATCCATGAATACCGCCGAGGCATTCGTCAATCCAGAAGGCATAATCGTAAACTCAAAATGCCCATATCGCATTCTAAATGCCCTCTTAGGGATATCCGCCTCCCTAACCCTCAGCTGATGGTAACCGGTGTGGAGATCTATCTTGGAGTAGACCCGCGCCCCTCTTA
The DNA here is from genome assembly GCA_023539305.1 of Ilex asprella. Taxonomy (NCBI): domain Eukaryota; kingdom Viridiplantae; phylum Streptophyta; class Magnoliopsida; order Aquifoliales; family Aquifoliaceae; genus Ilex; species Ilex asprella. The sequence continues at coordinate 22,349,172 of CM042193.1, read as the reverse complement.
ATTGATCAAAAAAATCATCAATCCTCGGCAAAGGGTATCTATTCTTGATAGTAACCCTATTCAACTGCCAGTAATCTATACACAGACGAAGGATCTTGTCCTTCTTCTTGGCGAACAGCACCGGAGCGCCCCAAGGTGAGGTACTCGGTCTAACAAAACTCCTATCCAATAATTTCTGTAATTGGACCTTGAGTTCTTGCAAATCAGCATACATCATTCTATGTGGAATCATAAAAATGGGCAATGTACTAGGATGCAACTCTATGGTGAAGTCTACATCCCTATGGGGAGGTAATCTTGGTAGTTCATCCAGAAAAACATCCTCATAGTCACAAACCACCCATGGTAGACCAAACTTATGTCTCACTTCGTACTCACAAACGCTTGCTAGCCAACACATCAAAACCCATGCCATCTTGTATCATTCATATCTTGGGGTAAAACACCGTGTTTTCCCCTTGGAACTTGAAACAAACACCCTCAGGCACATAAGAAGTGACCTTTTTACGATCACAATCAATAACAACACGGTGTGCCGTCAACTAATCCAAGGATAACATAAAACTCTGACATGTTCATGACCCTAAGGTCCACGGTGAGTAGAATCCTCGAGATCTCTAACTTACAACTCTGATGTATCTGATCAACCCTCACCTTAGTTCCTAGAGGAGAACTCACATGCAATGTGTGAAACCCGGAGAATTTTGAACTTTTTTGAATAAGGGTAAAATCATAATTTGCCACTATGATGAGGTTTACAATACTCATGTTCTAGACCTCGGATGAAGAAAAGGAGTGCGCCATTGGATTTGCAACGCGAAATCTAGTAACCACCAGAAAATTTGTCAAATTCTGAGATAGTCGGGTTTTTGCACGTAAATCGAGATGACTGTGTGGCGATTGACCTTTTAAAGGTCCCCAAAAATAAATTTTTGAAATTTTCCTTAAAATTAAATTAAAGTTCAATTAAAATTTATTTGAACTCAATCCGAGACTTAATGAATCATTTTTGGACGAAAAACGAACCCGGAAGTCGGTAATATGCGGTGCAACGAGGACCGCACATTTAAAATTATAAATAGGGGCTAAAATATCTCAAAATGAGATATTTTCATTATGTTCAACAAGGGTGGCCGGCCATAGGGGAGAGAAAACAACAGAGAAAAGAGAAAATTGATTCTTAGAGCTTTACTCCAAGATTCCCGGAGTACCGTCGGTCGAAATTTGTCGATTCAAGAGGCAAAGTTCATCTCCTCGACGAGGGCTACGTGTACATACCAAGAACAAGGGATTCCACCGAAGATTCAAGTGGTGTTCTTGGTGTTCTTGGGGTGTTTTTGAAGTTTTGAAGGTCTAATCTTCATTTCTACGCTCCAAGAGGTAGGGTTCTTCCTACTTGGGTTCATTCTAAACCAAAAGATGCTGTTTTTATATGGCTTTATTTGGACAGAATGTGGGCTGTAATTGGGCCATTTTGTGGGTTGTATTTGAGCTTTAACTGTGCTAAATTGTGGGCTGTTTTGGTGGCCTATGTTGAGGCGATTTTGTGGCTGTTTTGTAGGCTGTACATAAGCTGTTTTGTGGGCTGTACATGGACTGAATTGTGGGCTGTTTTGGTGGCCTATTAAGGGGCTGCTATGTGGCTATTTAGTGGCCAAATTGCGGGCTGTTTTATGGTTAAAATGTGGACTGTTTTGTGCCGAAACGTGTACTGTTTTGTGCACTAATAATAAACTGATTTTGTGGGTAGCTTTGTGGCTGAATTGTGTGCTGTCTAGTGTCCATTTAGGGGCTGCTTAGTGGCTGATTTCGTGGGCTGCTTAGTGGCTGGTTTAGGGGCTGTTTTATGGCTGTTTAGGG
>CM042193.1:22267863-22347302 GCA_023539305.1 Ilex asprella | reverse complement strand
GGATAAATGGGCCCTGTGTGGCCAAGTTTTACTTATAAATGGACCCGTCGTGGTCAATATTTCATATTGGGCCTCGGATGGGCCTTGTAAAATATATTGCATAGGTTGAGTATTGGGTTGAGCTCCCCGTACAAAGGAGACTCTGCCCGAATTTTTTGTTAAATTATGGACCCCGGTAAATGGGACATAACAGTGTGATATCGGCTTACACGATATCCACATGCATTCCGCGGGCTGATGGGTTATCAACGGACTCCCGAATTTTGGGGCGTCACACAATGGCTCTTCCAAGGTTTGAACCTCTAAGCCCAAATCATTCACACATGATACAACAATAAAAGAATGAGATGTACCAGAGTCAAATAATACCCTTGCCCATAAGCGAGAGAGTAAAAATGTACCCTGAATGACCGGCTGATCCACTGGCTCAGTTTGAGGTGTAATTGTGTAGACACACCCCAGGGTCCCCGAAATCCCAGCCTGACAGCCTTGTCCTCAGCCTCGACCCATGCTCTGGCCCATCTGACCTGATTGCGGAGTCCCCGCTCAAAAAGTGGTAGGCGCTTGTGGAGCACCCTAGAACTGGTACAGGCTTCCCTGGCCTATGGTGGGGTAGGGAGGAACAAAATGTGTATGTGGTTGCCCCACTGAAAACTAGGACTAAGAAGCCCCATAACTCTACGATCCCTCCCTCTGAGGACAATCCCTCTTCATGTGGCCCAACTGGTGGCAATGGAAACAAGTCTTCTGACCTGCCTAGTTGGTGGTCCTGAAGTTTCCACCGCTTTCATAGTATCGATCTTGGCCTTGGCCTTGATAGCCGCGATCCTGTCCTTGTTATCCTTACAGAGTAGAAGTCTGTTGCTTCTTCCCCGCACTAGAAGTAAAGGATTGACCCTCCTTCTTCTTATCATTACCACTCGCTCCCCAAATGTTCCTTGCATCATCAACCTCTCTCTCAATGGCCATAGTAGTCTCGACCATCAAGTCTAAGTCTTGCAGAAGAAGACCTACAATTTTGCCCCGGATGGACAATTTCAGCCCATCCTCAAACTTCCTCACTTTGGCCATGTCGGTGGCCATATAATCGTCAGCGAAACAGGCTAATTCCGTGAATTTAGCCACTTATTCTATCACAGTAATGGTTCCTTACTTCAAGCCTTGGAACTCCCGAGCCTTAGCTTGCCGGATAGACGCCAGAAAATACTTGCCCATAAAGAGCTTTCAGAATTCTCCCCAAGTCATAGCCTTCAAGTTCCTTGAGGCTTTAACCCAATCCCACCATAACTGGGATTCTTCCTCTAGTTGAAAAGTTGCTAGAGTTATCTTAGTGGCATCAGAGGTGATCTCCATAGCCCCTAAGACCTTATCCACTTGTCGGAACCAACGATCAGCTACCATCGGGTCAGCCCTCCCTTGAAGGTCGGAGGATAGTGTGTCTTGAACTTCTGGAGGTTACTCGAGCCCCCTTGTCCCATGTTTGCACCAGTCTGTGCAATAGTAGCGACTGTAGCACTGGCCTATGCAATAGTTAGGTCACTTCACCAATAGCTTCTATAAAGGCTTGGTGATCAAAGGCTGGTGGTGGTTGGTTATTCTACCCACTGCCTTGACATCCTTTCTCTCTATTTGTCATCTACACACAAGTAAGATAACAATAGAGCCTCACAAAGTATCCCAAAATAGGGATCAACATGTTAAACGTTGAGAATTTTATCATTATGTCAATAATAGAGCGTATGTCACCCACTAGTAGACATTTACACCCTAAACTATCCCGTTCAACCCTTTTCCTGAATATAAGGTTTTGTTTTCTAAACCTAGTGTTCCTCTTTTCATATACATAGCACCATGCATATAGTTCACATATCACATAGCACATAATCATGTAGCAAGTAAAACACATAACATAAAATGCACAATGAATGTAATGGTCTAGACCCAATGCCCATCACACCCTAGGTAATTCGTATTCCTAGGCTCTGATACCAAATTGTGACACCCCAAAATCCGGGGGTCCTTTGTTAACTATTGATAGCCCATCAACCCGCGGAAATAACCGTAGATGTCGCTTTACCCAACACCACGTCAATAACATCCCTTTAACTGAGATTTTAACCCACAATTATAATTCGGGTTTACTCATACACTGAGTTCAACCCAAGTCCAATAGACCATGATTTGTACTCCATTAGAGTCCATTTAGATCATTAAAGGAAAGAAATTCAAAGCCCAAAGCTTGGCAAAATAGTTTTAAATTTTGAAAAATTTGGAAAAGTGTACCGGTACTGCGAAAATTTTTGGAAAAGTCTGTTGCTCTCTAGAGTTGACTGTACCGGTACACAGTACTGGTACTGTCTGTCCAGTTTTACCTTTTTAGACTATTTTTCACTTCAAACTCATTCCAAACCTTTCCAAATTCATCCCAACATATGTATAATGAAGTTTTCTACGTTATACATGATCCATACAAGTTCTTTTACAAGCATTCAAATATAATTACAAAATTTACATGCGTAAAACCATTTTTGACCAAAGTTTTACAAAACTTCAAGGTTAAAGACCACATGTTGGTCTCTCTTCACCCTTGAGGCCCCGAGTGAGAGCCATCCTCTGGCATGTATCCTCCACCTGAAATGTGTCCTGTACAGGGTGATCCACGCTCAATAGAATAATCCATACAGAGGCTACTCCCCACCTAGATGCACATGGAATGCACACATGCAACGTTCAACAATCTATCACATTCCAAACAAGAATATGCATTCAAATGTTAGAATTTTTCATGTCATGCCATGAAATGAGATGTGACTTAATCATATAATTTACCCCGAACCCTTCTCGACTCCTCAACACATGCAAGTGTCAATTTGCATGAATCCGTCATTCATGCTGCACATCGAATGACATTAACAATTCTAGGGTCTTCCTTGAGGTGGATGTTTAAGGACTTACACCAATGGTACCCAACCGACACGAAATTCATGGACTTTCACCAACGGTTATGTGTACACCGACACACTTTATGGACTCTTATAGCAACGGAGTGCATATCCACTCACTAGGTCTCTCACCTGAGGGATCTTCTAGTCCCTTCTTGCTAACCCCAAACTCCTTTATCATGCAATCATGTGACTCAACGAGATCTTCAACCCCCTTCTTCTGAGTCCATTAATCAAATACCAAGAGTGACATTTGATTAACCATGCACACTCACACCCACACCCATGACTTATGCCCTTGAATATGACACCATTATCATGCTCAACATGTAATGAATGCCAATTGAGCAATATCAACCATATACCATCATACTTCATGGAAATTTTATATAATATGCATATAACTTCCATAAGTAATTATCATGCCAACATATCGTAAAGATTATTTTCACATATTATCAACAAAGCAACCCACCATATTATTTCAATTACATCAAAACAACCATTTCACTAATTCAAGACATTTAATCAAACGCCTTCTAGGCACCAATCATGTTATCACATAATAATACCCACACAACATCAAATATCATCATTCAAGGAATTTCATGAAATACCTTTAATGCAATATTCATGTAAAAACACAAATTTGTTCACATAGCCCCAAGTTTCAAGAAAGTACTCAAGAAACTCCCATTTATCAATTTTTAGCTAGAAGTTGGTCTAAGCCCTTTCTATGCTCACTTTCTCATTTCCATATTAATAGGCAAATGATGTACAAAGATAAAAACATGCACCCAACCATTCCTATAGACATCTAAATTAGAAATCAACCTAAGTAAGAGAAACCCTACCTCTTGTAGCGTGAAGGAAATGTTAGAACTTCCAAAAACACCAAGTCCCAAAAACCTTGATTTCCCAAATTTTCTTATTTGGATCATCTATGAAATCCCTTATTTTTTGTCTTGTTGTGTAGCCCTCGTCACGTAGAAGAAGTTTAGTTGTTGGCTTGACGGATTTCGACCGACGGAACTCCATGAATCAAAGAAGAAAGGTAGAAAAATTGATTTTTCCTTCTTTTATCTATTTTCTCTCTTCAACGTGCGAGACCAGCTGATGATGGGAGATATTTTGTGCTAAAAAACTGATTTTTAGCCCTATTTATAATTTTTGATACTTGGCTCACATCTTGCCACACGCTCCTCATTTGTTTGGGTCCGTTTTCGCCCTGAAACGATTTATTATATTCTAGTTTAAGTTCAAATTAATTTTATTTAAAATTTTATTCAATTATAAAGAATTTTCATATTTTCTATTTTTGGGGACCTTTGTGAGGTCATCCGCCACTCAATCACCTCGAACGACGTGTAAAATCTGACTATCTCATAATTTGATAAAATTCGATAGTATGACCACATTTCGCGATACAAATCCAACGGCGAAGTCCGTTGTGTCATACGAGGTCTATAAAACACATATTTTAATTCCACATTATAGTGGCAAAATGACCATTTTACCCTTTTTCTGAAAAATTCAAATTTTTCCTGGTTTTACAAATGCACATGACCAAAACAAGCAGAATGAGATTATTGAACACATTTAGAAATTTAAAAATTTTTCTTTGAGTAAATATTAGTTTCCTCCAACAACGATTGACCCTAAAGCTCACATGGGTTCTTACTCCTCTCTATTATTCTTGTCAAGCACTAAACGTGCACTTCATCGGTAAATTGTCAAAATTACAAGTTCATGGTGCACTGTGGTTGAGTTTGAAAGAAAACACATATGTGATACCCCAGCATAGGATAAATTTCAATGATGCGCTATGATATTCAAAGTTCAAAATGAAGATCAAACTATCGCTAAACCCATAACAATTAGGATAGGAGAATATTGTTCAATATTTTTGCAGAAAAAAGAGTCTAAAATTTTTCAAAATTTTCACATTTCCAATTTATTCTATACAAAAAATAGTGGAACATGTAAATGGTGCACCTCACCTCCCATCTTGAACCATGCATTGTCCTCAATGCACAAGGAATCATGTAATGAGAAAAATGAAAGTAATATGGGAAATAAGGTACTCCATTTTTTTCTTTTTCTTCTTTTTTTTAAGACATATTAAGGAAATGTTTTGAAGATTTGAAAAGAGTAGGAGAGGAAATGTGAAGGGTTTTTCAAAAATTTCAACATAAGACCATCATTTTTATGTTTCTGGGCAAAATCTTCCGGAAGGTTTTGCTTATTGCTTGAGGCAAAAAATTTGAGTAGGCAAAACCTTCCGGAAGGTGGATCAAAACCTTTTGAGACTATAGAGGGAACATTTTTAAGGAGAACCTTCTACTTCTTAAACAAACTAGAGATTTTACAAAAAATTTATTATCTTTCACTCATCTTTTACATTATGCATTTAAAAGTTACTTTGTGTATTGAACTTGCTTGTGTTTAAACTAGTTGTTAATAATTAATATGATACTAATGCTTGTTAACTTAGGAGAATTAATTCAGATTTAACTTAGATTAATATTCTTATGCTTTGCAAAAAATATCCTTAATCTGATCACGAGGGAATTTCATATTGTAGTTATATATGATCTTAATATTTTTGTTGAAACTTATTCTTGTAGGCATAAATATATTTTTTTATTTTAGAAATCTTGTGAAATATTACATTCTTTGCATCTTTAGTGGAGATGTATAACCAATTGAATAATTTGAGCCAATTCTACATCTACTCGAGTAAACATCTTCTCTTCTACGGTAATTTTTTTTGAATAATCTCATTAATTTTGTTTTGATTAACACTTGTTAGATTATATTATTCGCATTATCCTAGAAATTATTTTATAGGAATTATATCGATATCTGATTTTGAAAAAATGATCTTAGGCCCTTTTTCATTATCCTTGAGCCTTTACCATTTCTTTTACAAAATTATATCCTTAGTTAGCCATGTTTGAGCCTGAAAAAAAAATATCAATTCTTTTCATGAAACCCAAAAAAAATACCCAAGCAAGAAAATGAAAAAGATATTGGCCATGAAAAGAATTTACTGAAAACTTTTCGTGGGATCGATACTTGAACTTAAAATCGAAAAAACTATAATTCGACCACTTATACTTGAGTGTATAATATAATATAATTCAGACACACTATAAAGTGAGAATCAAGATACTCTATTGAGCATAGCTCACCCTATACCGGAAAACATTTCAGGTGCGGGACATACACCGATGGACGACTCTCATTTGGAGCCTTAAGAGTGAAGAGAGGCTAACTTGTCGCCTTTAACCTTGGTTTTTGTAAAACTTTTGTTAAAACTATGTTATGGGCATGTAATGTATGTAAAATAATTGTAATCGAATTTATATGGACTATTCTTAATATAACATTGCATGTTTTATACGAGAATGAATAAATGGACCCGGTATGGTCAATGTTTACTTATAAATGCACCCGTTGTGGTCAATATTGAATATTGGACCTCGGATGGGTCTTGTAATTATATGATGCAGAAGTTGTGTTTTTGGATAGAACTCCCCGTAAAAAGGAAACTCTGTCCGAATTTTATTAAATTATGGATCTCGATAAATGGGACATAACGGTGTGATATCGAGTTACATGTTATCCCCAAGTATTCTGCGGGTTGATGGATGACCAACAGACCCCTGGATTTTGGGGTGTCACGATTTTTCCCTTTACACCATACCAATGGACTTAAAAGGAAAATCATGAACTTTTCAGTTACAGAGGGAGAAACATTTTACCAGTGTTAAGAGAGATTTAAGGATCTTATCCAAGCCGGCCCACACCATACATTTGATTTGGACTTTGGTAGGGTTTTTCTATGATGCCCTTCCCCCTCTACTATGTCAATTTGTAGAGATGATGGCTCAAATGGAGTTCATGGGGAAAAATCTAGAGGAAATGTTTGAGTTTTTTGATACCATCTCCGAGAGTTCGCAAATGTAGGACTCGGCCTCTCCATCCACTATTGAAGCTAAATCGTCGACTTCCCAAGGGGGAAAGTATGTTTTGAAAAAGGGTGATGACCTTAGGGCCAAGATGGCTCGAAAGCTCAAAGCTCTAGAGATGACGCAGGTAAACCAAGTTGTTGTTGGACCTTGGAATAAATCAATGCAATCTTCAATTTTAACAAGCCATATTCCAACCCTTATGAGATCTACAATCTAGGGTGGCAAAACCACCCGAATATCAGTTGGGGGAAGACATGTCAATCTCTCATTAATCCATAACAAGGACCTCCTGCTTATCAACCATATAAACCACCACACAAAAGGAGCCTTGAGGACATTCTGAACTGAACTAGTTCATGCAAAGCCAAATAAACTGTAACAATCAATCTACATAGACCTTCAATGAATTCAAAATCCAAAACACCCAATCATTCGAGGATTTTAAAAGTTATATCCAAAAGTTAACCTAGTCTATAACTACATATGAAAATGGCAAGTTTCCTGCCCAACCTAAATAGCCACAGGGTCAATACCATGTGGCTAACACTTCTACCATGGAACCTCAAAAAGAGCATGTTCAATCCATCACCACTTTTAGAAGTGGTAAAGTCATTGGCAAGTTCATCAAACCTTTAACACACACAGATACCACACTAGTGGTGCAGCCTGTGCCAGTCTCCCTAGATGAGACTGAGTTTATGGAAGCTGAGGTCACAACCACCATGTCCTATTCCTGATCCCTTTCTCCAAAGACTCAAGAAAATACAGAATTTAAACAACCATGCTAATATTTACGAGCTTTGTAAGCAGGTAAAAATCAGTATACCACTTCTATATGCAATTAAGTAGGTTTTTCTTATGCTAAGTTTCTAAAGGACTTGTGAACAATTTATAGAAGCCAAGTGTTCAAAAAGGGTTTTATTAACTAAAAAAACTAGTGCTATAATCCAATACAAAGCTACTCCAAAGTATAGGGATCTGGGGTGTCCCATAGTTTCATGTGTCATCGAGAACTTCAGGATTGAGTAAGCATTACTTGATCATAGTGCCAGTGTCAACCTACTCCTTTTTTTAGTCTACCAACAACTATGTCTAGGCAAGCTTGAGCCTACATGCATCACACTTCAGTTGGCAAATAGGTCTATGAATTGATTCGAAATGTGTACACCCAAGTGCAGGCGGTCAAGTTGTAATAATAATTCGGTTTGAGTCCGGAGTCGAATCCACAGGGATCTTGTTGTGTTGGTGTTTCAAAGTAATCAGTAAAGGAGACCAATTAATTGTAACCTTGAGATTTTAGGATTGTGAGATGTGGGTGATTTCCTGAACAGAATATTGAATTATCTTCAAGAAAGTTTACAAGATGAATGGAAATAAAGTCATTCTTTAGTTCAAGGATTGAGACATGTATTTAATTATCTGGTTCATTATAATTATGCTTGATAACTCAACTAACTCTTGTGTCCACGGCGAGTTAATCGGAAGATAAAGATGGCATGTTAAGGTCATGGTTCCGATGTCTTACTAGAAGTTTACAAGAATTATTTGTACTGAGAGTTATTGCGCCCACAAACAAGCAAATATTTCTTCATGACATCCAAACATGGCTTTAATATTCCATCCTTTTAAATGAAGCTTGATAATGGGGTGATTAAAGGGTAGTCATGAAGATCTAGCCAGGGTACTTGCCTTGAAACGAGGAGTCTTTCCATGCAAGAGTCATCCTTGTCATAGAAAGACTATCGATTATATAAAGTACCTTAGCTTGGCTAGATGCAATCGATCATCCAATAAAGAAGGGGATATAAACGTTAAGCATTAGAACAAAACATAATATAACCTCCAGATAATCAATACATCCCCTTCACCTCTTACTAAAGAGTGAATGAGAAACTACTCACTCTTCATAGCTTTGGTAAAGCTGGAAAAGTGAGTGATGCTCATCCCACTAAGTAGAGAACTTTGCAAAGTAAAAGTACAAGTAACGATGAGCTAATCTTTAACAAAGAATGACTGAATCACGTTCCACCCTGCACAGCTTTGGTAAAGCTTTAGAAAAGTGCAAGAGTTTCACTCCTCTAAGCAAGAAGGGAGCTCAAATAATGAAAGGGCAAGACATAATTAAAAACATGTATGTAAGAGCATAAATGTAAAGACTAGAAGTAAATAGAGACATAAATGTAAATCAAGAACATAAATGTAAAGACTTAAAGTAAATAAAGGAATTACAACTCTTAAGCAAATGTAAATGTAAACATTAATGGAAAGAAAAGGAATGGGGATTTAAACTTCCCCACTCTCTAGCAAAGAGACAATTAGAAGAACTACAAATGAGAAGTGTTGGCTACTAAGTGTTGAGAGCCAAGTCCTCTCCCTTTTGATCTACAAACTAAGGGTATATATAGGCAAGCAGAAGACAAAGGAAGGGGTAAAAGAATAGAGTTGGGCGTCAAAGTCAAAGTGAAAAGCCAACCATTTTGCAGGCAGTTTGTCAATACCGTCCGAACAGTAAATGGTGTTCAAACGGTTTCTCTGTCTTTGCTCTCTACCATTCAAACGTCAAATGGAATCAGTGTCTGCCAATTATGTTAGAAGACACGTGGTTCTCTGTAGAAAATCTTCCTCCATTTCTTTGTGCAAATCTGCCTCCAGGTCCTTGCAAAATCTTGACAGGTCTTTCCAATAATTCTAGGGGCGTTCGAATGGTTGTTGTCATTCGAACGTGACACTCAAGTGCCTAGACCTTCTGACTGCAAGTCTGCAACACGCCATGTCTTTAGTCATTCTGATTTTGTCATTGCTCCAGTGGACATTCGAACGTTGACGATCGTTCGAACGTAGTACTCAAGTCTCTAGGGCCTTGGGTCTTGCATGCAACACAGATTATAACAGCTGACTTGGTTTTCCATGACCGTTTGAATGGTATTTAACGTTCGAATCTTGCTTCCTTAGTCCAAGCTTCTACAATTTGTTCCTTAATATGTTGTGATTGCCTTTAAAGGTACTTTTTGGTGCCTTTGAACCCTTGTTCACTTTAAGACTTGAAACATCATCACTTAAACTCCATCAAAGCACAATTAGTCCAAAACGGGCAAAATAAAATGCTATATTTGAGTATTAATGTAATGTAAGAATAGATGTAATATCAGTTAAAAGAGATTTGGTTTTAGGTCAAGATTGCCGAGTCGTGTGTCAAACGGATCATGTGATTAGTTACTTTAACAAACAATCTCAACATCCACATGTGTTTTTATCAACAAGAGTTACTAAAGTGCTAATTTTACAAATGCCTTTAACTAGATAAGAATGATAAACTGAATCATTCCATTCGCAAAATATGATCATTCGATACATCAATCATTAATGATTCAATCTATCCGAAAAGAGTAACAGGATAACATCATAGACACACAAAACTTAGAAATATCTATCAAAACACCCAAACAAACTAATCAAACAATCAACAAAACAGATAATCCACAAAAAAACATCTCCTCCCAATCTCCTCTAGCTCTAGCCCTAAGATAGCTATGAATCTCCTACTGTTGTTTAAAGATCTCTGCTTGCTTTCGGAGAATCTCAGTTTGATTGATCTCAATCCCAATCATAACATCCCTAAGGGACCTCCGAGCACTGGAGCTAGGTCCTACTTGATCAGGCTGTGCTTCTGCTCCTCCATATTTCTCTCTAACTCCCTCTCTTCTTCTCGGTCAAGCTCTTCTTGTACTTCATCCCCTCCTTGGGCTGGAGGCATTTCTTGCCTTCTTGCCGAGGTATAACTGTGCCCCTTGCCCCTTTTGAACGAGCCTTTGTTAAGTTGCCCCATTGGCAATTGTATCTCCATATCGGGCCTCTCCTACACTCCATTTTCAAGACAAATCTTTGTCGCCCAAGTGCCGAAGGGTAATGCACTTTTCTTCACATTGCATCCTTTCTTCATTTCATTTAGGATGAGAGAAGGGGGGTCAATGCTATGTCTTTTTCCTATAGCATAGAGGAGGCGAGCCATATCTAGGAAAATCTCATTTTTTCTTTTTAGAGGGGCTAGGTTGGAAACTGCAATCAAGTTGAGCATTCTATACTTGTCGGTCAATCCCCCTAGTTTCAGAAAATTTCTCCCTCCCCATGAAAAGTTCACATCCCCGGTCAACTCTTTTTCTATCCTATCCAACTCAACATTTTTCTTTGGGGGGTATTTGGGGTTTTTCACTCGAGGCAGTTCTGGTCTAATCTCCTTGAGATACTCCTCGTCCACATTGATGTGGTTTTCCCATAGATATGTCTGTATAGTGTCATTGATGATTTCGGCGTTGGAGTAAAATTCCTGCACCAAATCAACAATGGCCCTCCCCCCATTCTTCAAATGCCACCCCATTCTTTTTTCTCTCTTTTCCAGCAAAATCAGAGACTACAATGTCTCTCTCACACACCACAGCTTGATTTCTAAAGAAATTTTCATACCTTTCTGCTTTCAGAGCATTTGAAAACTTGGTACGGTCGTACCTCTTTCTCTTTTCTTTGCCTTGTCCTTCTTGGATCACCTCCTCAACCCATTCGGGCTCTTGGTTCACTGGTGGTTGACGCCTAGCAGGTATCTTCATCCGAGGCAAGGCGTTCGAATGTTGGGGAGCTTGAGGGAGGACTGAAAGGCTTCTGAAACTTATTGGTATGGGATTTAAAGTTTTGATGTGGGGAAGAGTTATTGAGGGTCAATTTTAGGTTTTCTTGGGGTCTGAGGGTGGAATGAGGTTTGTGGAGTGAAGGACGGCTCTAGGGTTTTGAGAGTTTTAGAGTGATTTGAGGCTTTCTAAAATGTAAAAGACGATCAGGTTTTTATAGTTCGCGTCGCACCGTCCGAACGATGGAAGCGTTCGAACGTGTGATGAAGAATTTAAAATGTCGTTCGTATGGTTAAGGGACATTCGAACGGTGCTAGCTCCCAGTACTTTGTGTTTTCAACAGTGTTTTCAGCAAAGAGTTCATCAGAGGCAAAGTACTGCAAGCAGCAACCGTTCGAACGGAACTAACGTTCGAACAGTGGATCAAAATTGAAATTTTCTCTGTTACACTATACACAATCAGAGAAGGCTAAACACACAAGTTCAAAAATAAAATTTCATGGCATCTTAGGATAAGTCCCCACCCACGCTTGAGGTTGGTATTTTGGGACATTCCTTACTCGGCCCATATTTTCATTATAGCAATTAAAAACAGAAAAATATGTTCCAAAATAAAATGCAATTGCACACTATTTACCAAAATTCGGACCATTGGCTTTCATTCCTCAAAACACAATTTTTTCACAGTTTGTCAGAGAGCAATCTTAGTCCGAGTCATCCTCTATGTAGCTCGAACTACCAGTGACTCTTCCAATCTCTTGTCGCACAAACTGGTTAAGCATAGCACCAAAATAGGATGACGTGTCAGGATAATCTTTACTCTGCCCATTCACTATCCAGTCTAATCGATCAAGTGCACGACCAGAAATCAGTTCAGAGCATTGATTGTATCTTTTATCATGAAATACCCGACCACACTGTTTACAGGCACCAAGTCTCTTGGCACGACGGTGTTTAGCAAAAGTGCTTCTGCCACAAAGAGGTTTTGCTTGCTGTTCTCGGATCTCAGTTTTCCTTACTAATCTTGCTTTTCTCATGATCACAATATGCACATTTGATGGAAAATTTCGTAGATCTCCTAGACTAAACCAAAAAAGTTTAACATCCATGAGTCCTAAGCTTTAAGACTCACTATCCGGTTCTTTAACGCCTGCCAGTCACAAAGACAATTTAAACTGACCCACAGATATAGCAAGACAACAACAACTAACAACAAAAATTAAAAAAATTTATGGCACGGGTACAAAAACAAAATACAAGCAAAATATGAACTACAGGTTTTCACACCCCCAACCTAAACTGAGCATTGTCCTCAATGTTTCGAATTTACCAGTATGAATCTTGGAAATGAGGTTGAACTGCAGTGACCCGTGCTTCTTCAGATACCTACAAATCGAAATGCAACCATTAATCCTTTCGGTTCAGATCTTGGCCAAGGTTAGGCTTGTAAGGCTTGTATGTGATTGCCAAAAGTAGCAATATACCCATACACAACTGGAGTAAAATAATATACAACATCAGAATAGGGATCTGGTCTTCGGGGTACATGGACATGATTTTACTTGGTTATGGTCGCTTTCGTAGATAAAGGAGGAAGAAAATTAAGAAGGAGAAGAAAGAACGAAGCGGGACAGAAAGCAAGGAAGAAGAAGAAGAAGAATAAAAAGAAGAAGGAAAGAAAGAAAAAGGCAGTGGTGGGGGGCTCAATGGAGACAGATGGGAAAGGTAGAAAAAAATTGGTGGGGGTCTCATGATGGTGTCTCCTCGGGTCGAGTTTTTACCTGATCCGATCTTTTGGAGTGTCGCCAGGCATGATTCTTGGAGGGATATTCGGGTTCCATTAAAATAATGGTTTTCACATTTTTAACAAAGTCCTCCAAAAATGGTTTCAATCTCTGGCCGTTAACAGTAAAGATGTTACCGTTTGATGGGTTTTCCACTTCTACTACTTCATGTTCAAACACTTTTTTGACAATGTAAGATCTAGTCCATCTTGATTTTAACTTACCAGGGAAGAGGCAGAGTCTTGAATTAAACAACAGGACCTTTTGGGAATGTTCAAAAGATTTTCATACAATGTCCTTATCATGGAAAACTTTCATCCTGTTCTTTGCAATTTTAGCATTTTTATAAGCTTCATTTCTCAGTTCTTCTAATTCATTTATCTGAAGTTTTCTTGAAAGTCCAGCCTTGTCCAGGTCAAAATTCATTGCTTTAATGGCCCAGTATGCCCTATGGAATTGTCTCAACCCATTTAGATACATAGTCTACTCTAACTAAAATGTATAGATAGCCAAAGAAAGATGGGAATGGTCCCATAAAATCGATGCCCCAGTAGTCAAAAGTTTTAATCACCAGAATTGGGTTTAATGGCCTGACGTTTCTTTTTGAAATATTTCCTAATCTTGTTAAACAAAAGGTGTGGACGTCTTTAAAAAGTGTGGGCCAATAAAAATCACACTGCAGAATTTTTGCAGTGGTTTTACTTGATGAAAAGTGGCCACCACATGCTTCAGAATGACAAAATGATATTACCTGTTTGCTTTCCTGAGATGGGATGCAACGTCATATGATCTGATCCTTACAATATTTGAATACACAGGGATCTTCCCAAAAGAAGGTTCGAACCTCCCTCAAAAATTTCTTTTTGTCCATGGGAGTGAATGATGAAAGGAGTGTTCCAGTAGCTAGGAAATTAGCAATGTCTGCATATCATAGGGTCACATTAATTATGAACAGCCGTTCATCAGGGAATTTCTCATTGATTGACAGTCCATCCTCATGGAATTCATAACTTAATCTGGACAGATGGTCTGCCACCACATTTTTAACCCCTTTTTTATCTTTAATGACAAGATCAATTTCTTGAAGTAAGAGTATCCATCTTAAGAGCCTCTGTTTGACATCTTTCTTTGTGAGCATGAATTTTAGGGCTGTATGATCAATGAATACAGTATCAGAAGACCCAACAAGATAAAAACGCAATTTTTTCAAAGCAAAATTTACAGCCAACAATTCTTTTTCAGTTGTTGAATATTTCATTTGAGCATCATTCAAAGTTTTGCTTGCATAGTAAATTACATGTGGTTTCTTATCTTTTCTTTGCCCTAATACAACATCTACAGCATAATCACTTGCATCACACATTAGTTCAAAGGGTAGAGTCCAGTCAGGGGGTTGCATTATCGGGGCAGAAATTAACATGCCCTTTAGCTTCTCCAAAACTTTCTGGCACACTTCATTCCAGTCAAAGGTTACATCCTGACTTAGGAGATGACACATGGGTTTGGCTATAGTACTAAAGTCTTTTATGAATCTCCTGTAAAAACCTGCATGTCCCAGAAATGATCGGACATCCTTTACAGTCTTGGGTGCAGGCAGATTTCTAATTAGATCAATTTTTACCTTGTCAACTTTCATGCCCTCAGACGACACAATGTTACCTAAGAGAATGCCTTGTATTACCATGAAATGACATTTTTCTCAATTAAGCACCAAATTAGCTTCTTTATACCTTATTAAAACTTTGTCTAAGTTTGCTAGACATAGATCAAATGAGTCACCATAGACAGAGAAATCGTCCATAAATATTTCTAAAAAAATTTCAACCATGTCACTAAACAAACTTAGCATGCACCTTTGAAATGTTGCAGGAGCGTTACAAAGTCCAAAAGGCATTCTTTTAAATGCAAAGGTGCCAAAGGGACATGTGAATATGATTTTTTCCTGATCATCTAAGGCAATCTCAATTTGATTATACCCGGAATATCCATCCAAGAAACAGTAAAATTCATGGCCTACAATTCTTTCTAGAACTTGGTCAAGGAATGGGAAGGGAAAATGGTATTTCCTAGTTACCAAATTTAATTTTTGGTAATCAATACACATTCGCCATCCTGTGACGACTCGAGTTGGCACTAGTTCATTGGCATTGTTTTTTACCACTGTGACCCCAGACTTTTTGGGTACAACTTGGGTTGGACTTACCCATTTGCTATCGGAGATGGGAAAGATTATTCATGCAACTAAGAGTTTGAGTACCTCCGTTCTCACGACTTCCTTCATGTGAGGGTTCAGTCGTCTCTGTATTTGAATGGAGGGTTTTGAGTCCTCTTCAAGATATATTGCATGATTGCAGATTAATGAACTTATCCCTTTCAAGCCAGAGATGGTCCACCCAATGGTGCTTTTATGATTTTTAAGAACTTTAATTAGTTGTAATAATATCCAAAGGCAAGCGGTCAAGTTGTAATAATAATCCGATTTGAGTCCGGAGTCGAATCCACAGGGAACTTGTTGTGTTTGTGTTTCAAAGTAATCAGTAAAGGAGACCAATTAATTGTAACCTTGAGATTTTAGGATTGTGAGATATGGGTGATTTCCTGAACAGAATATTGAATTATCTTCAAGAAAGTTTACAAGATAAATGGAAATAAAGTCACTCTTTAGTTCAAGGATTGGGACATGTATTTAATTATCCGGTTCTTTATAATTATGCTTGATAACTCAACTAACTCCTGTGCCAATGGCGAGTTAATTGGAAGATAAAGATGGTCTGTTAAGGTCATGGTTCAAATGTCTTACTAGAAGTTTACAAGAATTATTTGTACCGAGAGTTATCGCTCCCACAAACAAGCAAGTATTTCTTCATGACATCCAACCATGGTTTTAATATTTCATCCTTTTAAATGAAGCTTGATAATGGGGATGATTAAAGGGTAGTCATGAAGATCTAGCCAGGGTACTTGCCTTGAAACGAGGAGTCTTTTCATGCAAGAGTCATCCGTATCATAGAAAAACTATCGATTATACAAAGTACCTTAGCTTTGCTAGATACAATCAATCATCCAGTAAAGAAGGGGATATGAACGTTAAACATTAGAACAAAACACAATATAGCCTCCGGATAATCAATACATGCCCTTCACCTCTTACAAAAGAGTGAATGAGAAACTACTCACTCTTCATAGCTTTGGTAAAACTAGAAAAGTGAGTGATGCTCATCCCTCTAAGTAGAAGACTTCGCAAAGTAAAAGTACAAGTAACGAGGAGCTAATCTTCAACAAAGAATGAGTGAATTACGTTCCACCCTTCACGGCTTTGGTAAAGCTTTAGAAAAGTACAAGAGTTTCACTCCTCTAAGCAAGAAGGGAGCTCAAATAATGAAAATGCAAGACATAATTAAAAGCATGTATGTAAGAGCCTAAATGTAAAGGCTAGAAGTAAATAAAGACATAAATGTAAATCAAGAACATAAATGTAAAGACTTAAAGTAAATAAAGAATTACAACTCTTAAGCAAATGTAAATGTAAACATTAATGGAAAGAAAAGGAATGAAAATTTAAAATTCCTCACTCTCTAGCAAAGAGACAATATCAAGACAATTAGAAGAACTACAAATGAGAAGTGTTGACTACTAAGTGTTGAGTGCCAAGTCCTGGCCCTTTTGATCGACAAAGTAAGGGTATATATTGGCAAGGAGAAGGCAGGGGAGGGCGTAAAAGAATAGAGCTGGGCGTCAAAGTCAAAGTGAAAAGCCAACCACTCTGCAGGCAGTCTATCATTACCGTTTGAATGGTAAATGGCGTTCGAACGGTTTCTCTGTCTTTGGTTTGTACCGTTTAAACGTCAAATGGAATCAGCGTCTGTCAATTATGTTAGAAGACATGTGGTTCTCTGCAGAAAATCTTCCTCTAAGTCTTTGTGCAAATCTGCCTCCAGGTCCTTGCAGAATCTTGACCGGTCTTTCTAATAATTCTAGGGGCGTTCGAATGGTTGTTGCCATTCAAACGTGGCACTCAAGTGCCTGGGTCTTCTGACTGCAAGTCTGCAACACCCCATGTCTTCAGTCAATCTGATCTTGTCATTGCTCCAGTGAACGTTCGAAAGTTGATGATCGTTTGAACGTAGTACTCAAGTCTCCAGGGCCTTGGGTCTTGCCTGCAACACAGATTATAACAGTTGGCTTGGTTTTCCATGACCGTTCGAACGGTATTTAACGTTCGAACGTTGCTTCCTTAGTCCAAGCTTCTACAATTTGTTCCTTAATATGTTGTGATTGCCTTCAAAGGTACTTTTTGGTGCCTTTGAACCCTTGTTCACTTTAAGACCTGAAACATCATCACTTAAACTCCACCAAAGCACAATTAGTCCATAACAGGGCATAAGAATATGCTATATTAGAGTATTAATCAGTTTATCAAAATTTCAAGGGGTATTGTTGGATTTCCTTGTCCAAAGTGGCAAATTATTTTTCCCAGTTGACTTCATTGTCTTGGATACTTAGTCGATTATGCATTCAAGGAATCAAATTCTTGTCATCCTTGGTCAACCCTTCCTAGTAACTTCGAATGCTAATCAATTTTCAGGAATGAGGTCATGAAATTGACTTTTGGGAATATGAATTTGCATCTTAAAATTTTTAACATTTCTAAGCAATAGGGTGAAGAAGAATAAGTGAGAGAAGTGAACCTCATTGAGTCTTTGGCACTTGAGCATTTGAACCAAGCATTTCTTGAGGACTCAATAGAGACTTGTTTGTTGGACTCTATCACATCTGAGTTACAATCAAAGTTGGAGGGTGATTGGTTGACTTAGCTAAGGAGCTAAAGGTCTACCTAATTCATATTGTTGGCTTATGGGTACCAAAGTTTGAAGAGTTGGCCCTGAGTGGTAGCAAGCCACTCTTATCCAGTGTCAAACCAACAAAGTTTGAATTGAAACCCCTCCCATATTATTTAAAGTAAGCTTTTCTAGGGGTGATAAGTTCGGTGGTCATTTCATTAAAGCTTTGCAAGTTACCAAGAGTCTAAGTAGTTAGAAGGCATTAGAGATCATAAAAGTGCAATTGGGTGACCATTGCTGATTTGAAGAGTATTAGTACATTAATTTGTAATCATGTCATATACCTTGATGAGGATTGAAAATCTTCTCATGGAATCAACTGAGGTTGAACCCACACAGGAAAGATGTTGTACGAGCTGAGGTGCTCAAATTGTTGGTGTGGGAATAATTTTACCCATCTTTGATAGTAAATGGGGTAGTCCAACCCAAGTTGTGCCTAAAAAGTCTAGGTCATAGTCATAAAAATGATGTCAATGAATTGGTGCCTACTCGAGTTTTTACGAGACGATGCATGTGCAAAGACTACTAGACACACAATTATGTGACTATGAAAGACTAGTTCCCCCTCTCCTTTCTTGGTCAAGTCTTAGAGAGGTTTGCGGGTCATGTATTTTACTGTTTCCTTGATGGCCACTCAGGGTACATTTTGATAGAGATAACACTTTATGACCAAGAGAAAATGACATTCACATACCCATTTGGTACATTTGCATTTAGACGAATGTTGTTTGGTTTATGTAATGCCCTTACCACATTTCAGAGATACATGCTTAGTTTGTTTAGCAACATGGTTGAGAATTTTTAGAAGTGTTCGTGGATGATTTTTTTATTTATGGAGATTCTTTTGATTTGTGTTTGAATAATCTGAAAAATGTATTGATAAGATGTGAGAACAATCTTGATCTCAATTGGAAGAAGTGTCATTTTATGGTGACACAAGGCATAGTGTTAGGACACATTCTTTTAGTAGAGGGAATAAAAAGTTGACAAAGCATGGTAGATATGAGAGGCAATTTATCCACACCTAAAATTGTTGAGGATATGCAATCATTCTTAGGGCATGCGGGATTCTACAGGAGATTCATTAAATATTTTACTACCATATCTAAACCCATGTTTCATATCCTTAGTCAGGATGTATCTTTTGTGTGTGATCATGTGTTCCAGAAAGCTTTTGATAAGCTTAAAGGTAAACTAATCTCTGCTCGAATAATGCAACCCCCTGATTGGTCCCTACTCTTTGAATTGATATGCGATGCAAGTGCTTACGTTATAGGAAAAGCATTGGAACACAGAAAGGATAAAAAGTCTTGTGTGATCTATTATGAAAGCAAGACTCTCAATGATACTCAAATGAACTATTCCACCGTTGAGAAGGAGTTGCACCCTTTTTTTACTGATCATGCAACTTTGAAGTTTTTGCTCAGAAATAAAGATGTCAATCTACGATTGTTGAGATGCATATTCCTATTAGAGGAAATTGACCTAAAAATCAAGGATAATAATGTAGTTGAAAATTTTGTGGTAGATCATCTCTCAAGGCTGAAATATGAGTTGCATATGGTACCTCCTATCAATGAAAATTTCATGGGCGAGCAGCTGTTCACATTCTCAAAGTTACCATGGTATGTTGATATTGCTAATTTCTTAGCCACTAGTACGCTATTTTGTTCCGTTACCTCTTATATTGAATGAAGTTTTTGAGAGAGGTACACAAACCATGAAATGCAAAGTGTAATAAATTTTTGTAATTTTAAAGTATGTAGAGGCCACATTTCCTCCAAGAAAACTGCTGCAAAAATTTTGCAATGTGGATTTTATTGGCCCATATTGTTCCAAGACACCCAAGCTTTTTGTTTATCTTGTGATAGATGCCAACGGTTGGGGGTATTGCTAAAAGAAACATGATGTCTACTTAAGCCTAAAATAGTACATATTTTTTCCTATCATTTATGGGATAATTGTCACGAGTATGAACTTATTTGTTTATGTTTATTGTCATATTTGAATCTATCATGATTTAATTGGTTTTTGTATATTTTGCAGGTAAAATGGCAAGACTTGGAGGCTAATAGGTAAATGTGGGAAATGGAGCACACAAAGGAAGGCGAAAAAAAATGGAGTTTAAGCTTCACAAGGTCACGTTCGAACTTCATTTACCCATATCCGGATGTGAGGTGCTACAATAGAGGTAGAAACATGCTATACCTATAGAAAGTCGCATCCAGACGACACTTTTATCACATTTGAACGTCATCAAATCCACTTCCAGACGTGTGTTCGCACTCCCACCCAATCAAAATAGCTTGTTTGGAGGAGAATGCATCATCTTCCCAGTTTTGGGAAAGTACCCACTATATTTTTTCTTCTTCGTTTGGAGAGTTTTCCAGATATGGAAGCTTTCTTTTAATTTCTTCTTTAATCTTAGTTTAATTTAGTGTTTTAGCCCCCATTAATGGCTAGCTAATTTGTTGATTTGTATGAATTTAGATATTTGATTGGTTAATTGCTTGATTTATCAGACTCCGGGAATGTTAAATGCATGTGAATAACAATTAGATGTTTGGATTCATTTAGATTAGCTTATTGACTATATCTTCGAGAATTTGCTCATTATTCATTGATAAATCCTCCAATTGAGTTCACTCCATAGTTATTTCTCAATTGAAATTGGAAATTAGGATTTATTTATTACCCAATTTTTATTAAAGACTATCCAATGCCTTAGTATTTTCCCACATCATTTTCTCATAGTATTTACATTTATTTGTTTAGGATTCAATTAACAAACCAATTTCTCCCAAATACAACATATTTTCTTTTATTTACTCTTTTTCACTCTAAAATATCCATCTCCCTGTGGTTCAACCTTGGAATCCACCAAGAAATTACTACTTCCTTGATACCTACACTTGGGTTATGACTTTCAATGCGAAGCAATGCTCCTACATACCACTTTTGGAAATTAAAGATTTTTATTGTTGGGGTATTGATTTTATGGGCCCTTTCCCTCATCATTTGGATATCTTTATATTTTGGTTGATGTGAATTATGTTTCTAATTGAGTAGAGGTCATTCCATGCCACAATAATGATCATCACACTATGGTGAAATTTTTGAAAGAGAACATTATCATAGTTTGGAATACCTCGACCCATTATTAGTGATGGAGGCTTGCACCTATGTAACCGATATTTTTGCAAATTTGATGAGAAAATATTTTATAAACATTCAGGCTGCAACTCCTTACCAATCATAGACAAGTGGTCAAGCAGAATTAGCTAATAAGGAGATAAAATAGGTTTTGGAAAAAATAGTGAATCTCTACCGCAATGATTGGTCTTCACAACTAATTGATGTATTATGGGCTTATCAGACAACTTTTAAAACCATTTTTGGCGTGTTTCCCTCTAGGTTTTTTTATGGAAAGCCATGCCATTTGCCTATTGACCTTGAACATAGAGCATACTGGGCAACAAAGACAATGAACTTTGATTTGAAAAAAGTAGGGATGTCTAGGAAGCTTCAAATTAGAGAACTCAAAGAATTGAGGAATGAGGCAAATGGTAATGCATAAATTGCAAAATCAAGGATGAAAATATTCCATGACAAGTACGTTGTGCGAAAGACATTAGAGCCCTCTTAAAAAGTGTTACTTTACAATTCCAGACTCCACCTATTTCCTGGTAAGTTGAGGTCAAGGTGGACATGACCTTATATTGTGAAGGCAAGTGTTTGACATGGAGTGGTGGAGATTAAGAATCCGTCCAATGATAATGTTTTTAAGTGAACAATCGCCATAGTTTTAGTGAGGAAGATGATGAATAGTGCTAGAAGTTAATATTTTTGCATTGTCTTCACCCATTTCTCTTGTAATCTTTAGTAAGACTTTTGTAAGCTTCCTTTATTACTTTGAATGTCATTTATTTCAAGTTTAATTACATGTTCTAGTTTCTACCATTGTTGTTTAAAGTTTTACACTTCAAGCTTTTCAATTGGGTATTGCATATTTTTCTTTGTAGTTCAAGTTTTCTTGCTTTAAGTTAAGTTTTAAGCTCCATTTCCTTTACAAGTCTCTTTACATTA
Organism: Ilex asprella; assembly: GCA_023539305.1. Lineage (NCBI taxonomy): Eukaryota > Viridiplantae > Streptophyta > Magnoliopsida > Aquifoliales > Aquifoliaceae > Ilex > Ilex asprella. Next base: position 22,325,053 of record CM042193.1, on the reverse strand, counting down.
TGCATGTCTTTCCTTTTAGTATGAGTAGCTAGATTTCTAGTTGGCTAATTCAAGGGAGACTTCTTCTTGGGTTTTCCATTTCAACTCATTTTCTTTCTTCTCTTAGTGTACGATGGTTCAATTTGACTGGGTTGAGAGTGGATGTAGTGGTGAGTCTTTGATATTCTGTAGGCCTAGTCACGATTTATGCTTGGATCCTCACTACTTCATCCCTAGCTTCCCATGAATCAATCGTTCATCTATAAGCCTTCGGAGGAAAGTTTCGAGTTGATTGGACATTCTCATTGGAGTGAATCTTTGGATTAGCCAACACTTATTTTCATTACATTTTTAGCAACAACTTCACTCACAAAAACACAAACTAAAATATTTTACACTTTCTTTACCTTTTGCAAAATCACCTTCACACACTTGAACTTTCATTCCCTGAGGAGACAATCTTGGAATACTCTTCAAAGTAAAACACGACAAAAAAAAGACTCCTTGCGCTTGGGGAGTACTTTTGTTCACACGTATTTCATACATTTTGTACATACCATTTTTCCCGTCTCCTTGCCCTTCCTTTTGACACTATCCCAAGGGAGAATGACAGTCCCCTTCATCCATACACTACACATTTTAAGGGATGGTTTTTAGAGGTTAGAAAACAACAAGGTTTTACACCAAGCAGCATGGTTTGAACAAACACCATTTTTGGGGGATGATGCGTGGACTTGAGAAAGTTGGAATAAGGTTCGACTGAGCCACACGGTTTGCATTGAAAACAAGTTTTAGGTATAGTAAGCAGGGAAAGATTCTCCCTCTAGTACATGACCTGGTTACTTGGTTCGCTTCCTTGGCCGAAGGTAAAATTCTAGAAAAGTGTGTCTGTGTACTCGAAACCTTAAATGTCATGTCGATATTGTAGAAGGTTGGTGTGAGACCATGAATGTACCTACCCAAAAAAGACCCGGGATTTATAAATGAACATTGGATGTGTAATATCAATGGCAGGGGTTTGGAATGCCCAGGATGCATAAGTGATTAGTACTCAAATATAGAATAATATTATGGCTTTTTGGACAAATTATACTTTGATGAAGTTTAAATGATGACATTTCAGGTTCTAAAGTGAAGAAAAGGGTTCAAGGGCAACAAAAAGTACATTTGAAAGCAATACCAACACATTAAGGAACAAATTGGAAAAGCTTGGAACAAAGAAGTGATGTTTGAACGCTCATGAGAACCAGGCCAGTTGAGACAGAATGTGTTGCAGCCAAGAACCAAAGCCCAGAGCAACAAAGAACAAACATTCGAATGCTAACTCACGTTCGAACGTTCACTGAAGCACTAACAATATCAGACTGAAGACATGGCGTGTTGCTACAAATTAATGACAAGTTCTGAATGGAGTGTGGAAGGAGATTTTCCCAGAGGACTATAGGCCATGTGACATCTGAGTAATAAGGACAGATCACAGCTGACGTTTGAACGCTTTTTGAGCAAATACAGAAGAAACGTTCGAAAGCCATGCACCGTTCGAACGCCCATAAAGCAAAAGCAGTAATGACGTTCGAACGCCAACTAACATTCGAACGTCCTTGAAAGACTGCCTGTAGAGTGGTTGGATTTTCACTTTGACTTAGATGGCAAGCACTATTTCTTCACCCCTTGCCTTCTCCTTGCCTATAAATGCACCCTTTTTTGGAGAACAAAAGGGGGCAACACTTTTAATTCAACTTTGTCTTAGTTCTTTTTCTTGTTAAGTTGGGAAGCTTAGAATTCCCACTCAGTCCTTACATTCATGTTCACATTTACTAAAGAGTTTTAGTTCCTCTATTTACTTTTTGTCTTTACATTCATGTTTACATTTGTGTTTATTAAGAAGTTCATTTCTCCATTTATGTTTGATCTTTACATACAGGCTATTAGATACATTTCTTTGTTAATGTCCTTTACTTCCATTGAATTGTTATCCTCTATATTGTTGGATAGATTGGATAGAAAAGGTATTTATACAAAAAAAAATGTTAAAACCAAAAAAATCAATGGGCGCAAGCTCATATCCGAATTGAAGTCGGATTGACATGAGCCCTTATTGTTTTGTTTCCATGTACATAGTAGTTAGATTTATTTTATTGTTATATTTTTATTTTTATAATGTTGTAGTGTAGATTTTAGCATGAGTTGTTTAAATCTTTCTAATTGGGACTCATATCATTTTGAGCATCATCATAGCAAATCTTATTCAATATCCTGTTCGAGTCTAAGTTGAGGGGTGTAAACAAGCACTTTTGTGTTTCATTTTCCCTTTAATGTTTATATCAAAAAAAAGAGAAAAAGAAAAGAAAGGGGGTATCTCATTTACCATATTACTTTCATTTTTCTCATTGCATGATTTCTTGTGCATTGAGAATAATGCATAGTTCAAGTTGGGGGGTGAGGTGCACCATTTACACGTTCCCCCACTTTTTGTATAGAATAAGTTGGAAATGTGAAATTTTGAAAAATTTTGGATATTTTTTTTGTGAAAATATCTAATATTGAACTATATTCTCATATCCTAATGGTCATGGGATTTGTGATTATTTGATCTTCAAGTTGAACTTTGAATACATGAGCACATTATAGAAGTTTATCCTATTGACTTTGTATTTGGGTAGTTGATTGACTTTGTCTCGAAACGCAAAATGCTCCCCCATGCTTATTTAGAAATGATCTTAGGCCATTTTTGAATGCTTTGAGCCTTTGCCTATTTCTTGTGAAAAAATTATCCCTAGTGCAATGATTGAGCCTTAAATGAAAATTTTGTTTCTATGCCACACATTTGACCAAGCCAATGACAATGAGAAATACCTACCTTACCTTGGTTGTTCCTCATGCTGAAAATGAGTGATTGCAAAAGTAAAGGTAGTGTGGTGTGGAAATTCAAGCAAGGGATGATTGTTGTTGAAACTCAAAGAGTTGAAAAAAAAGAGAATAAAAATTCAAGAAAAGGAAGAGAAAGGGGTGAAAGAAGAAAGAAAATTCATAAAAAAAAAATGTTAAGAAAAAGAAAGAAAAGAAACAAAGAGTGTGGTGATGGTGTTAGCCTATAAATCCCATAAAAAGAGAGATCTTTTTGAAATAAAGGTCATTCACTCGGAACAACCCTCTTTGTTATCCTATATCCTTCATTTTATTTGCCTAAATATCACCCCAAGGCCCCATTATAACCTTTGAAAGTCCTAAATGATCTAGAGAAAGCATTGGAAAGACACACTTTTAAAGAAAAAGAGAAGTTGATTTTGCTATCTAGTGCCCTAACATCCCTTTCATGAGATTATGACAAGGTTGTTTCATTTTTATGCGTGTACTTCATTTTTGGATTATATGTGAGTATTCTTTGTTTTGTGCACAAGATTTTATCTCACATTTACACATAGAGAGCATGCCTAGATAACCAATGTGTGATTCACTGTTGAGAGACACCCTTGGTGAGTTTGCATCGAGGCTGAATTTGGATAGCCCAAGTGAATGTGAACTCCATTGTGTAAATGTTTAAATTACATGTCCATTTCACACACACAAGTTTTAAAATGAATGTGTATGTGGATACTCTAGAATAGCATTTAAGGCTATGATGTGTCTCATGTTTGATTGGTTCGGGTGTATTGAGCAAGCTATTTTGACATCCCAGTGCTAGTAAAGATGAGGGAATATGTTTTAAACATCTGAAACTATGAAAAGAAGTTTGTTGGTACCTTCACTGAAAGCCTTCATGAGACAAAACTCGTTCACTAGGGATCATCTAGGGGTTCAAAGGCTTGTTGCATGTGCTAAATGCAATATCGAAAGTAGTATAGGTTTATTCATTGTTTTCTTAATTTTAACATTTTTATTTGCTAGGGACGAGCAAAGCTTAAGTTGGGGGTTTGATGAGCACATAATATTGCATATTTCAAGGCCTCATTACATGCATTTTAACTCAACTTTTGTATCTAAGTACTTAGAGTAAGCCGTAATTATGAATAATATTGAATTTTTGATATTGCAGATAATTATAGCATAAATGATGGATTTTATAACCTTGCAACTATGTGTGAATGTGTGGTGAATAAATAGACACTTTAGATAAGGATTGGGAGGCTTGGAGGGTGAATAATTCAAGGAAAAATGCATTCGGAAGGTTGTGCCCGCTGGAGTGAAGGATTTTGACACAGTACCATAGTCTTCTCCTTTTTTGACCATGATCCACTTTGAATCTGAAAAAGTTCAAAACATAAAAGTTGTAGATGTGGATGTCTTTTGTATTTTGTCAAAATTTCATCTCAATCAGATTGTTGGATCAAAAGTTATGGTAATTCTACAAAACATGGTCTAGAGCAGAAAAGAGTACCGGTACTGCATACCGGTACCCCGAACTCCATAAGGCTTACAGTACCGGTACACAGTACCGGTACGCTCCCCAGTAGTGCCCAGAACGAATTTTTTCATCCTCCACTTGCTTGGGAGTCCCACCAATGCTTCTCCCACTTGTTCCCTAACATTCCTTAAACATGAGCATGCCTCCTACACCCTATTTGAAGACTTTGGAGGCTTGGCATTCAAGGAGGATGGGAGAGAAGTGGGTTGCCAAGGAGTTACAGGCTAGCCTTCTCCTAGCCTGTCAAGACCCATCCATTCAGCCTCCCATTGATAGGAGGACTGTGCACACCTTGGGGGGACCACCATGGACGAAATTTCAAGGCACAAACTCCATATATTCATATTTTAACAAGCTTTGAAGGGTGGCTACCTAAGCTTAGAAGTTCCTAGGAAGAAGATGATGAATAGTGGATAGAAAGTTTATATTTTTGCATTTTACTTTCCATTTTAGTTGTAGTTAACTTTAAACTTCTTGTAATCTTTAATTCTTACACCTTAATGTTATCTATTTCAAGTTTAGTTACATGTTCTTGAATTAACCATTGTTGCGTTCAAGTTTTCTTCATTTCTTGCTTTAAAATGGGTATTGTATTTCTTTCTTCTTAGTTTAAGTTTTTTTGCTTTAAGTTATGTTCTAAGCTTCATTTCTTCACTATGTCCATTTACATTATGCTTGTCTTGTCATTAATGATGAGTAGCCAAATTTAAGTTAGCTAATCCAAGGGAGACTTCTTCTTGGGATTTCCATTTCAACTCACTTTCTTTCCTCTCTCGATGTACGATGGTTCGGTTTGACTGTGTTGAGAGTGGATGTGGTGGTGAGTCTTTGATATTCCATAGGCTTGGTCATGGTTTATGCTTGGATCCTCACCATCTCATCCCTAGCTTCCCATGAATAAATCCTTCTTCTATAAACCCTCGGAGGAAGGTTTCAAGTTGAGTTGGGATTCCCATTGGAATGACCTCTTTGGATTAGCTAACACTTGTTTTTATTACATTTTCATTCCAAAAATTCAAACACCAAAACACAAACTTCAAAGATTTTACACTTTTCTCTTTTGTTCACCAAAATCACCTTCATACAACTTGAACTTTCCTTCCCCTGAGGAGATGACCTTAGAATACTTTTCCAAGTAAAGCAACGACACACAAAAGACTCTTTGTGATTGGGGAGCACTTTTGTTCATACGCACATCTTCATTTCATTGTACATTTTATTTTCCCCATCTTCTTGCCATTTCTTTTGACTTCATTTCCAAGGGAGCATGACACTCCCCTTCATTCATCCATACACTATACATTTTAAGGGATGACAATTAGAAGTTAGGAAACAACAAGGTTTTTAATCAATCACGAACCCCGACAAGGTTTTTAACCATGTTCAATCTCCCATAGGCATTTAGCAAAAGACCTTCAAGGAACCGATCATGTTGTCACATAACCTATGTAAATAACTCATTTTTTTTCACAACGCACAATATAACACATAACATGCCCCCACAATACCAAGCTCCAAGAATTTTCACATGGAACTTCACATATCAATTTCAAACTAGAAATTGATTAAATAATTTCTACATCTACACCATAACCATTGGCAAGTGAAATACATTGTTCCATATAACTACCCTTTTTCCATTAAACCAACTGTAATAGGAAAGTTTTTAAAATACATAAAATAGCCCACATAAACCCAATTTCCAAGAGTTTACACCAATAGCTTCCACATATCAAATTTAAGCTAGAAGTTGGTCTAAGCCATTTCAATACCCAATTACTCACTTCCATAACTAGAGGCAAGTGACAGGTATAGTTCCAAATACCTACCCATTTCATATGGACCCATAGGTTAGAAATAAACCGAAGTTGGAGGGAACTCTATCACATGGAGCGTGAGATGAAGTGTAGAGAACCACAAGAACACCTCACAAGCCCAAAAATCTTGATTTTACCAAATCTCCTCTTTGGATTTTCAGTGAAATCTTTTGTTCTTGGTATGGTTGCATAGCCCTCATCAAGGTGATCGACTTTAACTCTTAGTCCGAAAGATTCCGATAAACGAAACTCCATGAATCGAAGGGAGAAAATTAGATTTCTTTCGTTTCTCCTCTCTTCCCTCTTCCAATGTGTGAACCAGGTGATAATGGGGTGAGAAATATTTGATTTTCAGATATTTCACCGCTATTTATACCCTTAAATTGTACGGTCCACATCGTGCCACACATTTATTACTTCTGGGTCTGTTTTTCGCCCCAAAATGATTAATTTTGTACCGGTTTAAGTTTTAATTATTTTTATTTGAAATTTAATTCAATTATAAAGAAATTTCATAATTTTTATTTTTGGGGACCTTTGTGAGGTCATTTGACACAGTGGTCTCATAAAATGTGAAAAATCCAACTATATTAGAATTCGACGAGAATTGACAGGGCAACTAGATTTCGTGAGATGAATCCAACAAAGAAGTCCATTTCGGCTTCTGAGCTCTTGAGAAATACGTACTTTAATTCCGTATTATAGTAAAAAATTACCATTTTACCCTTTTCAGAAAAAGTTTAAATTTACCCGGGTTTTACATTCTTCCCCCTTTAAAAAAATTTCGTCCCCAAAATTCACACACACATGCACATTCAACCACATGCGTATGCAACTATCATATCATACTAGATGACAATAATAATGTACCTCCATTATCGAATAAGAAAGGATAGCTAGTACGTATAGTGTCCTCACGTTCCTATGTTGCCTCATCCACTCTTCGGTGTTGCCATAACACCTTCACTAGCCTTACTATCTTGCCTCGCAAAACCTGATCCCGGCTATCCATGATACGTATCGGTCCCTCCTCGAAGGTCCCATCCGCATCAACAATTAACTCACCCCAATCAACCACATGTGTTGGATCTAGAGTATACTTCCGTAGCATAGAGACATGGAACACCGCACGAACACTAGATAAATTTAGCAGCAATGCCAATTGGTAAGCAACTGTGTCAACCCTCACAAGTACCTCGAAGGGTTCGATATACATTGAGGACAGCTTCCCCCGCTTACCGAACCTGAACACTCCTCTTTTAGGCATCATCGTCTGTCGACATAGCTCTTCTGCCGGATCTGAGCCGTGAGAAGACGCTTCCGTATCAAGTCCACCTTCTCTAAGGTGTCTCTAACCAATTCCGGACCCGTAGAGTATCTCTCTCCTACCTCCGTCCAATTAACTGGAGAACAACAAGGCCTTCCATATAGTGTCTCATAGGGTGTCATCTGTATGCTTGTCTGATAACTGTTGTTGTAGGTGAACTCCACTAAAGGTAGGTATTCTTCCCAGCTACCCTTGAGATCTAGGATGCAAGCCCGTAGCATGTCCTCTAAAGTCTGGATGGTCCTCTCCGACTGACCATCAGTCTGGAGATGAAAAGCAGTGTTCATCATTAATTGTGTCCTCATGGGTCGCAGGAAACTCTCCAAAAAATGAGCCATAAACCAGAGATTCTGATCTGAGACAATAGATAAGGGCACCCCATGCAACCGAATAATCTCCTATATATACAACCTCCAAAATTCCTCCAGTGGGAAGGTCATCCACACCGCCAAAAAGTGTGCCGACTTAGTAAGCCGGTCCACTATCCCCCACACCACGTCATGCCCTCGCGATGTTCATGGAAAATGGGTCACAAAATCCTTTGTGACATGCTCTCACTTTCACTCACCTAGGCTGGAGTAACCTTACTGGTCTCTAGTGTTCAGCCTTCACTTGCTGACACGTGAGACATCGACTAACAAAATCCCCAACGTGTTTCTTCATCCCACTCCAATAATACTAGTGACCAAGATCTTGATACATCTTCATGCCACCGAGGTGTATCATAAAATGGGAGTAATGGAACTCCCTAAGGATATCCTCTCTCAGCTCCACGGACTGGGGAACAATAATTCTTCCCCTAAACCGAAGACTATCATCTGCATGAATGGTCCGGCCCTCATCACTTGTATCCGACTATACTCGGTCCTTAATGGACAATATCTATGGGTCTTGCCCCGGGGACTCAATCACCATGTTCAGTAGGGAAGGCGTAGCCACCAAACTTTCTACAGTATCCTGAACCTGCCCCATTTAGCATAGTGATTAGCACAGAACATTGCAAATATTATTTGCTTGCACATCTTTATTTTGTTTATTTTTGTGGCTGAAATGAGCAGAATTTCATGGTTTGAGTTGTTAATGGAATTTTGATTTGATTGCAGATAAAAGGAGTCATTTAGTGCTAAGTAAGCCCTCTCATGGTGTTTTGATGAATGGAGATAAGAACAAGCTTTGATGTTGGATTAGAAGAATGAGGAAACAAGAATTGAGCAAAACCAGAAAATAACTACCGGTAGTCACTACCGATAGTATTAAGGAATTCTTTAAGGGTGAAGTAATCAGGGATTTTGCAGCAAAAGCAAAAACCTACCTGTACGAGTTGGCTACTAGACTCATAACTACTGGTAGTTATTCCATGATCTACCGGAAGTTATTACTAAAACTGCCCAGCTTCTGCAGGCCTTCATTTGCCTCTTTGAGGGTCCCACCATCAAGTCTTCCACACTCATCTGACATGCCCAACACTCAAAACACCCCTTAGGACACCTATCTGGGACTTTCGGAAGCTTGGCCATTAATGTGGAGAGAGGAAAGGAGAGACTTGTCCTAGCCTGCACCACCCATCCCTTGGCAGCCCCTATTGATGGGGATCACATCACACAGTTGGGGCATGACTCTATGGACGAAAATGCAAGTCTTCCTTCACCATATAGGCAGCATTCCACATACATTTAGGGTGTGGCTACCTAAGCTAAGAGTAGTTCAATGTAGAAGATGATGAATAATGATTAGAAAACTTATGGTTTTGCATTATTCTCTCCATTCCAGTAGTAGTGAGTTTTTAATCTCTTGTATTCTTTAACTCTTGCACCTTAATGTCATTTAATTCAATTCTATTCCAAGTTTAGTTACATGTCTTAGTTTCTACCATTGTTAAGTTATGTTTTCTTCATTTCAAGCTTTAAAATAGGTATTGTATTTCTTTCTTCTTAGTTTAAGTTTTCTTGCTTTAAGTTATGTTCTAAGCTTCATTTCTTCATTATGTGTCTTTACATTATACATGTCTTTCCATTAAGTATGAGTAGCTACATTTCTAGTTGGCTAATTCAAGGCAGAACTCCTGTTGGATTTTTCATTTCTACTCATTTTCTTCCATCCTCTCGGTGTATGATGGTTCGATTGGACTAGGTTGAGAGTGGATGAGGTTGTGAATCTTTGATATTTTGTAGACTTGTCATGGTTTATGCTTGGATCCTCACTATCTCATCCCTAACTTCCCATAAATCAATCGTTCGCCTATGCACGAAGGAGGAAGGTTTCGAGTTGAGTTGGGATTCCCATTGAAATGACCTCTTTGGATTAGCCAACACCTATTTTCATTTCATTTTCATTCTCAAAACTTCAACCACAAAACCCAAACAAAGATTTTACATTTTCTATTTTTTGTTTTCACAAAATAACCTTCACACACAACTCCCTTCCTTCCCTAAAGAGACGACCTTAGAATATTCTTCCAAATAAAACACCGACATTGTAAGATTCTCTCTACGCTTGGGGAGCAATTCTGCATACGCATTTCATTCCACACATTTTGTACACTTCATTTATCCCCCATTTCCTTGCCCTTTCTTTTGACATCATCCCAAGGGAGAATGACACTCCTCGTTATCCATACATTACACATGTTAAAGGGTGATGTTCAGAGGTTAGGATACTATAAGGTTTTTCAACAAGCATTTTTGGCGCCATTGCTGGAAAAGCTAAAGCGTCGAGTTTTTTTTTTTTGGTCAAAAAAAACGTCGAGTTCAGAATGTGATTTTGGGCGGCATAGGTAAGTCTCGTTATTTTCATCATGGGTCAAGGTATGTCATCTCTTTTGTAAATAGTTTATTTTAATTTGTGTTTTGTGTAATCTCTTATAATTTTTATGAAAATGTATCAAATGCCCCATATTTTGAAAATGTGTGTGAGATTTGTGATAAGTATGGGCACATCACTAGTGAGTGCCCAATAAATTATCTGGTTAAAGACTTTGCATGCGAAAATTTTTACCTCAACCATTATGTTACATCGAGTTATCCGAGTTATGGTTGGGAGAATGAACCATATAATTTTTCATCCAATATCACACCACCAAATGAATTTTTCAACAATCCAACATATAGGGACTCAATCAAAGAAGAATTGGAAAGTATTTTGTGCGATTTTATGCAATACCATATGGAATTCAATGCCCAAATAACCCAAAAACTTGATACATTGACTAATGATATAATTGTTATGCATGAAGAACAAAATCTTGAGCATAGTCAACGTATTGAGGATGATCATCCCAATGAAATGCAAATTGATGTTAAATCTCCCACCACTCTCGATTGTGAAAAGGTTAATGAAGTTATTATCTCACATGAGGCTAATGAGCCCAAGGTCATTTTGTTATCTATGAGTGGTGTTGACATTCCTATTTCTCAATTTGGGAAGGGCTTTGAAATGGAGGTAAGTGTTGAAACTCTTTAAGAGAAATTGTATATTCCATTTGTTGCATTGCAAAACTTGCATACACCCCTGTTTGGTTGAGATTTTGAATTATTATCCTTTGTGTTGTTGGATAGAAAAGGCATTTATACAACAAAAAAATTTTAAAATCAAAAAAATCCATGGGCACAAGCTCATATCCGAATTGAAGCCGGATTGACATGAACCCTTTTTGTTTTGTTTTCATGTGCATAGTAATTAGACTTATATTATTGTTATATTTTCTTTTTTCTTAATGTTTTAGTATAGATATTAGCATGAAGTTGTTTACCTCTTCCTGATTTGTACTTATCTCATTTTAAGCATCATCATAGCAAATCTTATTGAATATTATGTGCGAGTTTAAGTTGGGGGTGTAAACAAGCTTTTTTGTGTTTCATTTTTCCTTTCATGTTTATATCAAAAAAAATTGAAGAAAGAAAAAAAAAGAAAAAGAAAAAAAGGAAAAAATAGGGGGTATCTTATTTCCTATTTTACTTTAATTTTTCTCGTTGCATGATTTCTTGTGCATTGAGGACAATGCATAGTTCTAGTTGGGGGGTGAGGTGCACCATTTATATGTTCCACCACTTTTTGAATAGAATAAGTTGGAAATGTGTGTAACATTGGAAAAGTTTGGGATAATTTTTGTGAAAATATCCAATATTGAACTATATTCCCCTATCCTAATGGTCAAGGGATTTGTGATTGCTTGATCATCATGCTGAACTTTGAATACATGAGCACTTTATAGAAGTTTATCCTATTGCTAAGAGTATCACATGCTTGTTTTCTTTTGAACTCAAGCATAAGTGCACCATAAACTTGTAATTTTTCTAATTTACGGATTGAGTTCACATTTAGTGCTTGGCATGAATAGTGGAGATGAGTAAGAACCCATGTGAGCTTTAGCGCCAATCCTTGTTGGAGGGAACTTTCATTTACTCAAGGAACAATTTTTCAAATTTTAAATTTGTAAAATAATCTCATTATGCTTGTTTTGGTTAGGTGCATTTGGGTAGTTGATTGACTTTGTCTTGAAACGCAAAATGCTCCCCCATGCTTATTTAGAAATGATCTTAGGCCATTTTTGAATGCTTTAAGTCTTTGCCTTTTTCTTGTGAAAAATTTATCCCTAGTGTCATGATTGAGCCTTAAATGAAAAATTCGTTTCTATGCCACACATTTGACCAAGCCGATGAAAATGAGAAATACCTACCTTACCTTGGTTGTTCCTAAAGCTGAAAATGAGTGATTGCAAAAGTAAAAGTAGTGTGGTGTGAAAATTCAAACAGAAGGGATGAATGAAGTTGAACTCAAAGAGTTGAATGGAAAAGAATGAAAAATCCAAGAAAAAGAGAAAAAGGGGTGGGAGAAGAAAAAGAAAGAGAAAAAAAAAGGAAAATGTTAAGGAAAAGAAAAAAAAAACAAAGTGTGAAGTGATGGTGTTAGCCTAGAAATCCCGTAAAAGGGAGATGTTTTTGAAATAAACGCCATGCACTCAGAATAACCCTCTTTGTTATCCTATACCCTTCATTTTCATTTGCCTCAATATCACCCCAAGGCCCTATATTAACTCGTGAAATCCTAAATGATCTAGAGAAAGCATGGAGGTAGCATACTTTTAAAGAAAAAGAAAGGTGGATTTTGTTATCCAATGCCCTAGCATTCCATTCATGAGATTATGCCATAGTTGTTTCATTTGTATGCATGTACTTCATTTGGGGATTATATATGAGTATATTTCATTTTTGAGCACAAGATTCTATCTCACAAATACACATGGAGAGCATGTCAGAATAACTATAGTGTGATTCATTGTTGAGAGACACCCTTGGTGAGTTTTGCATCCAAACTAAATTTAGATAGCCAAGTGAATGTGGATTCCATTGTGTAAATGCTTAAATTATATATTCATTTTCACACACACACGCGAGTTTTGAAACGAAATGTGTATGTGGATACACTAGAATAGCATTTAAGGCTATGATGTGCTTTATGTGTGATTAGTTCGGGTGTTTTGAACAAAGCTTTTGTTGAAATCCCATTGCTAGTTAAGATAAGGGAATATAACTCGTCCACTAGGGATCACCTAGGGGTTTAAAGGCTTATTGAATGTGTTAAATGCAATAACGGAATTAGTATAGGTTTATCTTTGTTTTCTTTATTTTTTTTTATTTTGTTTGTTAGGGAATAGAAAAGCTTAAGTCGGGGGGTGTGATTAGCACAGAACATTACATATATTATGTGCTTGTACATCTTTATTTTGTTTATTTTTGTGGTTGAAATGAGCAGAATTTCATGGTTTGAGTTGTCAATAGAATTTTGATTTGATTGCAGATAAAAGGGGTCATTTAGTTCTGAGTAAGCCCTCTCATGGTGTTTTGATGAATGGAGATAGGAACGAGCTTTGATGTTGGATTAGAAGAAAGAGGAAGCAGGAATTGAGCAAAACCAAGAAACAACTACCAGTAGTCACTACCGGTAGTATTAAGGAATTCTTTAAGGGTGAAGTAATCAGGGATTTTGCAACACAAGGAAAAACCAACCGGTAGTTATTCCACGATCTACCTGTAGTAATTACTAAAACTGCCCAGCTTCTGCAGGGCCTTCCTTTGCGGCTTTGAGGGTCCCACCATCAAGTATCCCACACTCCTCTAACACACCCAACACTCTAAACACCCCTTGGGACACCTATCTAGGACTTTGGGAAGCTTGGCCATCAATGTGGAGAGAGGAAAGGGGAGGCTTGTCCTAGCCTGCACCCCCATCCCTTGGCAGCCCCTATTGATGGGGATCACACCACACAACTGGGGCATGACTCCATGGATGAAAATGCAAGTCTTCCTTCACCATATAGGCAACATTCCACATACATTCAGGGTGTGGCTACCTAAGCTAGCAATAGTTCAATGCAGAAGATGATGAATAGTGATTAGAAAGCTTATGCTTTTGCATTTTCCTCTCCATTCTAGTAGCAGTGAGCTTTTAATCTCTTATAATCTTTAACTCTTGCACCTTAATGTCATTTAATTCAAGTCTATTCCAAGTTTAGTTACATGTCTTAGTTTCTACCATTGTTATGTTATGTTTTCTTCATTTCAACCTTTAAAATGGGTATTGTATTTCTTTCTTCTTAGTTTAAGTTTTCTTGCTTTAAGTTATGTTCTAAGCTTCATTTCTTTATTATGTCTCTTTATATTATGCATGTCCTTCCATTAAGTATGAGTTGCTAGATTTCTGGTTTGCTACTTCAAGGGAGACCTCCTCTTGGGTTTTCCCTTTCTACTCATTTTCTTCCCTCCTCTCGGTGTACGATGGTTTGGTTTGACTAGGTTAAGGGTGGATGAGGTTGAGAATCTTTGATATTCTATATACTTGTCACGGTTTATGCTTGGATCCTCACCATCTCATCCCTAGCTTCCCATGAATCAATCGTTCGCCTATGCACCAAGGAGGAAGCTTTCGAGTTAAGTTGGGATTCCTATTGGAATGACCTCTTTGGATTAGCCAACACTTGTTTTCATTTCATTTTCATTCTCAAAACTTCATCCACAAAACTCAAACAAAGATTTTACATTTTCTCTTTTTCACAAAATCACCTTCACACACAAATCCCTTCCTTCCCTGATGAGACGACCTTGGAATACTCTTCCAAGTAAACACCGATATTGTAAGAGACTCTCTACGCTTGGGGAGCAATTTAGCACATGCATTTCATTCCACACATTTTGTACATTTCATTTGTCCCCTATTTCCTTGCCCTTTCTTTTGACATTATCCCATGGGAGAGTGACACTTCCCGTTATCCATACACTACACATGTTAAAGGGTGATGTTCAGAGGTTAGAAAACTATAAGATTTTTCAACAAGCACGTAGCCTGAACTGTCCCACTGTTTTGAGCATCTGCCACCCTCAGGAAGCCACACTAGCCAATACTCCCCGTGATTTCTGGCTAAGTGCATCAGTCACCACATTTGCCTTATCAGGATGGTAATTCAAAGTGAAGTCATAGTCTTCGAGATACTCCATCCACCTATGTTGCCTCAGGTTGAGGTCCCGTTGTGTAAAGATGTTCTTTAGACTTTTATAGTCCAAAAACACCTCAAGCTGGTCACCGTATAGATAGTGGCGCCAAGCCTTCAAGACAAAGACTATGGCCACCAATTCCATGTCATGCATAGGATAGTTTTGCTCGTGATTCTTTAACTGTCAAGAACCATAAGCCACCACCTTTTCTAATTGCATCAAAACACAACCAAGTCCATCATTCAAGACATCACAATACACTGTGTACCTATGTCCTCTTTCTGGGACTATCAAAATAGGGGTGGAAGTAAGCCTCCTCTTCAACTCCTGAATTGCCTTCTCACACGAATCATTCCACTCAAACTTGACCTCCTTTCGGGTCAATCTCGTCTTAGCTGCAGCAAGTCGGGAGAAGTCCTTGATGAATCTCTGGTAGTACCCTACCAATCCTAAGAAACTGCATATCTTGAAGACTGACTTCGGCCTCTCCCAATTCATCACTGCCTCAACCTTCTCCGGGTCCACGGATACAGCTGAAGACGACACCACGTGTCCTAAAAACTTCACCTCTGTAAGCCAAAATTCATACTTGCTGAACTTGGCGTACAACTAATGGTCTCTCAAGGTTTGTAGAACAACCCTCAAGTGACCCTCATACTCCTCCTCAAACTTAGAGTAGATCAAAATGTTATCAACTAAGACCATGACCAGCTGATCTAGGTAGGGGTTGGAACACCCTATGCATGAGATCCATGAATGTTGTCGGGCATTCGTCAATCCAAAAGGCATGACGGTAAACTCGAAATGCCAATACCGAGTCCTAAATGCTGTCTTAGGGATATCTGCCTCCCTAACCCTTAAATAATGGTAACCCGTGCGGATATCTATCTTTGAGTAGACCCGCGCCCCTCTCAGCTGATCAAATAAATCATCTATCCTCAGCAAAGGGTACCTATTCTTGATAGTAACCCTATATAAGTGCCGGTAGTCGATGCATAGTCAAAGGGTCTTGTCCTTCTTCTTTGCAAACAACACCGGAGCGCCCCAAGGTGAAGTGCTTGGTCAAATAAGGCCCCTGCCCAACAATTCCTGTAATTGGACCTTGTGTTCTTGCAACTCAATAGGCGTCATCCTATGTCGAGTCATAGAAATGGGCTATGTATCGGGGTGTAATTCAATGGTGAAGTCTACATCCCTATGTGGAGGTAATTCCGGTAGTTCATCTAGAAAAATATCCTCACATTATGCTTTTTCCCTAGAACTTGAAGCAAACACCCTCTGATGTGTAGGCAGTGACCCTCTTATGATCACAATCAATGACAACTTGATGTGCCGCCAACCAATCCATCCCAAGGATGACATCAAACTTTGACATGTCCATGACCTTAAGGTTCACGGTGTGTAGAATCCCTGAGATCTCTAACTCAAAACCCCGACATATCTGATCAACACTCACCCTGACTCCTAGAGGAGAACTCACATGCAATGGCTCTTACAAGGTTTCAACCTCTAAGCCTAAATCTTTCACACATAATGTAGCAATAAAAGAATGAGATGCACCAGAGTCAAATAATACCCTTGCCCATAAGTAAGAGAGTAAAAATATACCTTGGATAACCGATTGATCTGTCGACTTAATCTGAGGTATTGTGGCGTAGGCATGCCTCTAGGTCCCTGAAGTCTTGGCTTGTGAGCCTTAGCCTCGACCTCGACCCATGCTATAGCCCATCTGGCCTAATTACGGGATTCCCGCACGTAAAGTAGTAGAGCCCTCTGTAGCACACCCTGAAACTGGTACTGGCTTTCCTGGCCCATGGTGGGGTAGGTAGGAATAAAATGAGTCTGTGAGTGCCCCACTGATGACTAGGACTGAGACGCCCCATAACTCTAGGATCCCTGCTTTCGAAGACAATCTCGCTTTATGTGACCCAGCTGGTGGCAATGGAAACAAGTCCTCTGACCTGCTTGATATGTTGTCCTAATGTTTCCCTCACCTTGGGAGGATCGACCTTGGCCTTGATAACCACAATCCTGTCCTAGTTGTCCCAGCAGAGTGACAGTCTTCTGCCTCATTCCCGAGCTAGAAGAAAAGGATTGTTCCTCCTTCTTATTGTCTTGAACACCCGATTCTCGGATGTTCCGTACATCATCTATCTCTCTCTCAATGGCCATAGATGCCTCAACCATCGAGTCCAAGTCTTGCAAGCAGAGACCCACAATTTTACCTCGGATGGATAATTTCAAGTCATCCTCAAACTTCCTCACCTTGGCCATGTCTGTGGCCACATTATCATCAGCGAAACGGGATAATTTTGTGAACGTAGCCATGTATTCTAATTCCGTCATTGTTCCTTGTCTCAAATTCAGGAACTTCTAAGCCTTAGCTTGCCGGACAGACGCCAAAAAATATTTGCCCATGAAGAGCTCTCGGAACTCTCCCCATGTCGTCGCCTCCAAGTTCTTAGAGTCCTCTACCCAATCCCACCATAATTGGGATTCTCCCTCTAGCCGGAATGTAGCTAGCATTATCTTTCTGGCATCAGAGGTGATCTTCATAGCCCCTAAGATCTTATCAACTTGTCGGAACTAATGGTCAGCCACCATCAGATGTGCCCCTCCCATGAAGGTCGGAGGCTGGTGTGCCTTCAACTTCTGGAGGTTACTTGAGCCTTCTTGACCCATATTTGCACTAGTCTCTGCAATAGTAGTGGTGGTAGCACTGGCCTGTACAATAGTAGCAACCGTCGCACCAATAACCTCCGCGAAAGCTTGTTGATCAAAGGCCGGTGGTGGTTGGCTGTTCCACCCACTGCCTCTGCATCCTCTTCCTCAATATGTCATCTACACACATGTCAAATAACAATAAAACACTCACATAGTATCCCAAAATAGGGATTAATTTTAAATTTTAAGATTTCTCTCCTTGTCTCATTAGTAGTGCTTGTGCCACCTACTAGTAGACATCTAGACATTGAACTATACCATTCATCCCTTTCTCCGAACCCTAAGGTTATTTTCTCTAACCGTAGTGTTTCCCTTCCCATATACATTTTAACCTGCATATTGTTCACATAACACGTAGCATATAATCATGTTGCATATAGAGCACATAACAAGGAATGCACAATGAATGCAATGGTCTACACCCATGCCCAATGAAGACCCTAGGTAATTTGCATACCTATGCTCTAATACCAAGCTGTGACGCCCCAAAAATCGGGGGTCCTTAATTTAACAAAATTCGGACAGAGTCTCCTTTGTAGAGGAAGCTCTACTCAAAACACAACCTGTGCAATATACAATCGCATGACCCATCCGAGGTCCAATATACAACAATGATCGCACCGGGCCCATTTATGAGTATACATTGACCATACCAGGTCCATTTATATATCCTCATATAAAAACATGAAAGGTTATATTAAAAATAGTCCGTATAAGTTCGATTACAATTGTTTTACATATATTACATGCACAAAACATAGTTTTAACAAAAGTTTTACAAAAACCAAGGTTAAAGGCCATAATTCGGCCTCTCTTCACCCTTGAGGCTTCAAATAAGAGTCGTCCACCAGTGTGCAACCTGCACCTGAAATGTTTTCCCGTATAGGATGAGCAACTCAATAGAGTATCTCCAACAGAGGTTGTTCCCCACCCTAGATGCATATTAAATGTGCACATGCAACAATCAACACTCATTATCCATTCTAAACAAGAACATATAATTCCAAATTAGAATTCTACCATGTCATGTCATGATATGAGTTGATACTCACTCATGCACTTTAACCCTAGTCCTCACCGACTCCCACAACACAATGCAATACCAATGTGTAGAAAATCTGTCATTGATGAATTTCATTCAATGATCATTTTAAAATCTCCATGTCCTTTGTGAGGTGAGTATTTATGGACTTATACCAATGAAACCCAACCAACACGAAATTCATAGACTTCCACCAATGGTTCTGTGTACACGGACACACTTTATGGACTCTTATACCACTGGAGTGCATATCCAAGTCACCAGGTCTCTCACCCGAGGGATTTTCTAGCCCTTCTTGTTAACCTCGACCCCATGTTCATGCAACCATGCGACTCAATCTGATTTTCAACCCGACTTTCCCCAGTCCACCCATCAATCACCAAGTATGATGATTGATCACACCATGCACACACACCCATCTAACGCGATGTCTCCGTGCAAATGCAATGTAATGAACCATTGCATGTCAATGTCAAGTCTCATACGTAATGGTTGTCATATTGATCAATTTAACTACAAACTTCAACATATGTCATGATAATTTACATCTAATGCACACAGATACCACCATTTATCATGATGCTAATATATTAACAACATATATCAATTACCTTTTTCTCAAGCATGTCATACATAAATCATGTCATAACAAGCTTAATTCTCCCATATGCATTTAGCAAAAGACTTTCAAGGTACCAATCATGTTGTCACATAACCTATGTAAATAACTCATTTTCTTTCACAAGGCACAATATAACACATAGCATGCCCACACAATACCAAGGTCCAAGAATTTTCACATGAAACTTCACATATCAATTTCAAACTAGAAATTGATTAAATCATTTCTACACCTACACCATAACCATAAGCAAGTGAAATACATAGTTCCATATACCTACCCTTTTTCCATTAAACCAACTATAATAGGAAAGTTTTTAAAATACACAAAACAACCCCCATAAACCCAATTTTCAATAGTTTACACCAATAGCTTCCACGTATCTAATTTAAGCTAGAAGTTGGTCTAAGCCATTTCTATACCCAATTCCTCACTTCCATAACAAGAGGCAAGTGACATGTATAGTTCCATATACCTACCCATTTCTTTTGGACCCATAGGGTAGAAATAAACTAAAGTAGAAGGGAACCCTACCTCTTGGAGTGTGAGAAGAAGTGTGGAGAACCTCAAGAACACCTCCCAAGCCCAAAACTCTTGATTTACCCAAATCACCTATTTGGATCTTCGGTGACATATTTTATTCTTGGTAAGGTTATGTAGCCCTCGTCGAGGTGATCGAGTTTAACTCTTAGTCCGAAAGATTCCAACCAACGAAACTTCGTGAATGGAAGTGAGAAAATTGGATTTCTTTCTTTTGTCCTCTCTTTCCTCTTCCAACTTGTGAACCAGCTGATAATGGGGTGAGAAATATCTGATTTTCAGATATTTCACCCCTATTTATACCCCTTAAATTGTGCGGTCTACATCGCGCTACACGTTTATTACTTTCTGGTTTGTTTTTTGGCCCGAAATAATTAATTTTTTACCGGTTTAAGTTCTAATGTTTTTTATTTGAACTTTAATTCAATTATAAGAAAATTTCACAATTTCCATTTTTGTGGACCTTTGTAAGGTCATTCGATACACAGTCGTCTCATAAAACGTAAAAGATTAAACTATCTCAGAATTCGAAGAATTGACAAAGTAACTAGATTTGGCGAGACAAATCCAACAGTAAGGTCCGTTTCCTCATCCAAGCTCTAGAGAAATATGTATTTTAAATCTGTATTATAGTGGTAAATTACTATTTTTCCCTTTTTATGAAAAATTCAAATTTACTCTGGTTTTACACATTCCAACGCCAATCAACGTTTGAACGTTACCTTAAATCTTGAGAGGACCAGACCGCTGAGACATGGCATGTTGCAGCCAAGAAGGAAGACCCTGAGGTACTTGTGTACCACGTTCAAATGCCAATCAACATTCGAACGTCCCCTAGAATCATTTGAAGACCATGATGTAGCATGGAGTGTGGAAATGAACTTCACAAAAGAATACAGGGCACTTGAGTGGAAAGGTCAGACTCCATCAGCTCATTTGAACACCCATAAAGCAAAGACAAAGACAACGTTCAAACGTTGTCTACAAAGTGGTTGGCATTTAACATGGACTTGGGTGGCATACACTATTCTTTCACCCCTCTTGTTTCTTCCTCCTTGCCTATAAATACTCTTATTTTGGGAGAGTAAAGGAGACTTTAGTAGAGAGCTTGATGGAGGCTTAGACTCCCACTCATGTAGCTAGTTTTAGAATTACATTTGCTGGCATTAAGGGAGATAGTTCATCTTTTGGTTGAGGAAGCAACCCTACATCTCTTGGTTGAGGAAGTAACCCTCCAAATGTGACTAGCTTTCTTCTACTTTTATTGTTCATGTCTTTCACTTCCATTGTTTGAGCTTTCTTTTTTCTTAGAGGAGTGAAACTCTTCCACTTTTCTAGATCTTTACTAAAGCCGTGAAGGGTGGAACGTGATTTATTAATTCTTCATTGAAGATCTACTCTTTGTTTAGTGTGTTTCACTTTGTAACTCCTCTACTTGGAGGGTTGAGTATCACTCACTTTTCTAGCTTTACCAAAGCCATGAAGTGTGAGTAGTTCCTCATTTATTCTTTAGTAAAGAGTGATGAACATGTATTGATTATCCAGAAGTTTTATTTGTGTATTTCCTTTATGCTTTAATGTTTTACAGCTCACTTTCTTACTAAATGATTGAATGCATCTAGCAAAGCTAGGGTACTTTATATAAACATGGGTTCTTTCTATGTCACATAGGACTCTTGCATAGAAAGATCCATTGGTTCAAGGCAAGTATCCCGGCTAGATCTTCATGACAACATTTCAATCTTCACCATTATTGTACTTTATCTAAAGAATGGAACATTACTGCCATGGTTGGATGTCTAGTAGAAACACTTGCTTGTTTGTAGACGGGTTGAGTCTCGGCACAGACAATTCTTGTAAACTTCTAGAAAGGCATCAGAACCATGTGCTTAATTCTCATAGTCTATCTTTATCTTTCGATTAACTTGTTGCTGACACGCGAGTTAATTGAGTTATAAAGCACAAGTATAATAAACCAGATGATTAACTACATGTTCTGATCCTCAAACTAAAGAGTGGTTGTTACATTTGATAATTTATCTTATATTTTGTCTAGAAAAACAAATTGGAAAGAATCTTATATTCTGTCCAGAAAATCCCATAACTACAAACTCTCAAGGTTTCCAGTTACTTGGTCTCTATCACTGCTTACTTCAAAACACTAATCATAGTTCCATGAGGATTCGACTCCGGACTTAACCAGATTATTACTACAGCATGACTGCCTGCACTTGAGTGTACACATTTTGGATCTAGTCAATGGGAACGAGGAGTTTATAGGGAAAGTTTCAACTAATTTTTTGCACCTAGAATTCTCAGGATTCTCAATGGGTACGAGGAGTTTGTAGGGAAAGTTTCAACTAATATTTTGCACCTAGAATTCTCAGGATTGTCAATGAGTACGAGCAGTTTATAGGGAATGTTACAACTAATTTTTTGCACCTAGAATTCTCAGGATTCTCAATGGGTACGAGCAGTTTATAGGGAATGTTTCAATTAATTTTTTGCACCTAGAATTCTTAGGATTCTTTCCTTATGAGAAGCCGGTGTTGATGTTGATGGTGAGGGCTCTAGTGATGCGAAGTTAGATGGCGATGAGGAGGGTGACAACAGTAGGAACAATCAGAGTTCAGAGGATTTTTGGTGTTTTTTTGGTAGGTTTGTAGGTAGTGTCAAACTTTGCTTTGACTTTTGTGGAAGTGGCCTGGCTTTTGTTTCCAAGCTTCTTCTGAAACGAAAAGTAGGGGAAATTTAAAATAATTTCACAAAAATTTTATTTGATAAGTGTTTGTCATATGTAGTGGTGTGTGGTAATCATAGAAAACTTTATTTGGTAATTCCAAAAAATGTACAAGTCTAGGTTTAAGACTAAATAAATTCCTTGAGTTTATTACTCCGGTTCCCCTTGCTTTATTGGTATTACCTCTTTAGATGTTCCGGATTCCTTGAATGGGCTAAGACCTTTCCTTTAGAATTTTGGATTCTGTAAGTGTCTGGCCTCATAATTTCGGTCACAGTGTACGACCCTTCCTAGTTTGGCCTTAAATTCCCCTCGCGTGAGTACCGAGTGGCCAGAATCACCGTCTTAAGGGCTAAGTCCCCAGGTAAGAAGGAGCGAGGCTTCACCCTTAAGTTGTACTTGGCCTTGCAGGGCTAGTATTTTGCATCCCTAGTCATGGCCATATCTCTTTCCTCAACTACCAAGTCGAGGTTGATGTGGAGGCCTTCTTCATTGGTGGATGGATAGTGGTGCTGCACCCTTAGTGAGTGTACGCTTATCTCATTAAAGGAGAAAGGATTCTTGCTAATTGGGCTCCTTAGGGTTGTTTGGTAGGCCCACAGCACTCTTGGGAGATCCTCCACCCCTAATCCCTTGGCACTTTCCAATCTAGTCTTCAGATTACGTAGTATGGTCCTTATAGTGACTTTGGCTTGTTCATTTGCTCGGGGGTGGGCTGGACTGAAGTAGGACTCCCTAATTTAGAGGTCGGCACAAAAACCATTAAGGAGCTTATTGTGGAACTGCTTGGCATTGTCGTTCACTATGGCATGGGATATTCCAAAGCGGCACACAATATTTTTCTAGATAAAATCCTTCACATTCTTATTTGTTATTTTGGCTAAGGCCTCAACTTCCTTCCATTTATAAAGTAGTCAATGACTACCACTATTTGCGGAAAAACCTTGTTGTTTCCTAACCTCTAAACATCACTCTTTAGCATGTGTCGTTTATGGATAACGGGGAGTGTCACTCTCCCTTGGGATGATGTCAAAAGCAAGGGTAAGGAGATTGGAAAATGAAATGTAAAAAATGAAATGTGTGTGAACAAAAGTGCTCCCTAAGCGCAAGGAGTCTTTTACTTGTCGTGTTTTACTTGGAAGAGTATTCCAAGGTCGTCTCCTCAGGTCAGGGAAGGAAAGTTCAAGTGTGTGAAGGTGATTTTGTGAACAAAAGAAAAAGGAAAAAGTGTAAAATCTTTTGATTGAGTTTTGGTGTTTGAAGTTTGTAAATGAAAATGCAAGAAAACAAGTGTTGGCCAATCCAAAGAGGTTATTCCAATGGGAATCTCAAATCAACTCCAAGCTTCCTCTAATGGTGCATAGATGAACGATCGATTCATGGGAAGTTAGGGACCAGATAGAGGTGAGGATTCAAGTATACACCGTGACAATGCCTATGGAGTATCAAGAACTCACAACCAAATGGAGGTGAGGATCCAAGCATAACCCGTGACTAGGCCTAAGGATATCAAAGACTCACAACTACGTCTACTCTCAACCCAGTCAAATTGTTAGGCCACAAGTGCGTTTCACCTATTCTAGACGCAGGGGTATTGTGGGAAAAGCCTAACTGATTTTCTGTTATGGATTTACTGGCAAATTGTGGGGCTGAGGGGCTAAGTTGTTGTTCACGTTTTTGGGTTGAAGAGGGGAGGAGAATAAATAAGGGAAGGTTAGTTAGAAGAGGGGATGGGATATTACGCCCTACATCAACTGACCAACGAGGAGAAGCTTGAAGTGGCGATAATGGCATTCGAAGGGGATGCCCTACTGTGGTACCAGTGGGAAAACAGGAAGCGCTCCATTATCTTGTGGGAAGAGATAAAGATGCTTCTCTTGAAGCAATTCCAAACATCCCAAACCGGTTCCCTCCATGAACAGTGGTTGACTTTTGTCCAAGACAGCAGCATGCGAGATTATCGCCGGAGATTCATTGAACCTTTGGACGACGTCTCTGATGAAGTGGCCCTAGGGATCTTTATTAACGGGTTAAAACCCGAGATCAAAATGGAGCTCCGAATTTTAGAACCCAATAATTTGGCCCGAGCCATGGAGTTGGCCCAAAAGGTAGAAGACAAATTGTGGGTGACCAAAGCCCACAAATCATCCCATGGGTTTCAACGATCAGGGTCTTCAATGCAGAACACATTCTCTCATCATATTCACTCGGAGCTCTCACGACCGGATGCTAGGGCAAATTGATCCACAGGGAAATTCACCGGCGAGGTGTGAAGGCTTTTCGATTCGAAACTTCAGAGGAAGCGAGAAAAGGGGCTTTGCTATCGGTGTGATGAAAAATGGGCGCCTGGGCATTCCTACAAGAAGAAGGAACTGAATGTCCTTCTGACCCAAGACGGAGAAGATGGAGAGCAAGGAGAGGGCGAACAATCAGAAGAGGAGGAACCCGAACTGGAGGCGTCTGAGCTCAATCAGATGGCAGAAGTCTCGCTCAATTCAGTGGTGGGTCTGACTAATCCGAAGACGATGAAATTGAAGGGGATGATAGGTGAGCAAGAGGTAGTGGTATTAATTGACCCAGGCGCCACCCACAATTTCATTTCCTTGAATTTGGTTAATAAAGTCCAAATACCCATTGTTCGAACCGAGAAGTATGGGGTGGCTATGGGTACGGGGGAGGCTGTACGTGCAGAAGGCTTATGCCGAGGTATAGCCCTTTACCTGCAAAGGATTACTATTGTGGAAGAATTTTTACCTCTGGGGTTAGGGAGTTCCGACGTGATTTTGGGCATACAGTGGCTAGAAACCTTGGGGATGACTCATACCAACTGGAAAACACAGGTGATGAAATTTAGGCTCGGTAATGAGACTATCACTCTGCGAGGGGACCCTTCCCTCAGAAAAACCTTGGTTTCTCTGAAAGCAATGATGAGAACTATTAAGCGTGAAGGAGCTGAAATTTTGGTGGAGCTAAATCAGCTAGAAAGTCTAAAGGAAGTGAGTTCTGAAGTACCGCAATTTCTCCAACAAGTGGTGGCAGATTACGAGACCGTTTTTGATATGCCAGCGGGGTTACCTCCTATCAGGGGGCGTGAGCACTCCATTGTGCTTAGAGAAGGCAGTCAACCTGTTAGTGTCCGGCCATATCGGTATCCTCACGCCCAGAAAAATGAGGTTGAGAGATTGATTGAGGAAATGCTTGCTGCTGGAATCATTCAAGTCAGCAGTAGCCCTTTCTCTAGTCCAGTTTTGCTGGTGAAGAAGAAGGATGGTTCCTGGCATTTTTGTGCGGATTGTAGGGCTCTAAACAAGGTTACCGTACCAGATAAGTACCCCATTCCTGTTATTGATGAGCTCCTTGATGAGCTACATGGAGCAAAAAAATTTTCTAAGTTAGAATTGAAGTCTGGTTATCACCAGATCAGGGTCAGCAGTCAAGATGTCTATAAAACTGCCTTTAGAACTCACGACGGACACTACGAATTCCTGGTTATGCCTTTCGGGCTTACGAATGCTCCTACTACGTTCCAATCGTTGATGAATGACATCTTTCGACGACATTTTGATCTATAGTCCCTCGGAGGAGAGCCACCAGCAGCACCTGGCCCAAGTGTTGGAAATTTTGCAGGCCCATAGCTTCAATACAAACCACAAGAAATGTGAGTTTGGAAGGACTCAAGTGGCCTATTTAGGTCATATTATTTCGGAACAGGGAGTAGCTGCAGATCAAGACAAAATTCAAGTCATGATTTCTTGGCCTACGCCTAATAATTTGAAAGCATTGAGGGGTTTTTTGGGCTTGACAGGATATTACCGAAAATTTGTAGCTGGATACGCTCGCATTGCGCTTCCATTGACTGAACAGCTTAAAAAAGATAAGTTCGGGTGGAGTCCGGAAGCAGCAGCAGCCTTTGAGGAACTTAAGCAGGCTATGTCATCAGTTCCGGTCTTGGCCATGCCTGATTTCGCCAAGCCCTTCATTGTTGAAACGGATGCTTCGGGATTTGGTCTAGGAGCTGTTCTTTTCCAAGGACAGCAACCAGTGGCCTATTACAGCCACGTCCTGGGTCCTCGAGCTCGGCTTAAGTCTATATATGAAAAGGAATTGATGGCCATTGTGTTTGCAGTGTTGAAATGGCGTCCATACTTATTGGGGAGACGTTTCATTGTACGAACGGACCAGAAAAGCTTGAAGTTTCTGCTGGAACAACGGATTGTGGGATCCAAATACCAGAAATGGGTTACTAAAATCATGGGGTATGATTTCGACATTCAATATCGAAGTGGGGCAAGCAACCGCGTAGCAGATGCACTTTCTCGTGTAACCGATCAAGTGGAATGCTCTACTATGGCTATCCCACAGTGGCAGTACTGGGACACTCTAAAGGGAGAACTGGAGGATGATCCATTTTTGAAGGGGTTGAGGGAGGACATTACTTTGGGTACACAACACCACGTTGGATTCACAGTGGAATAGGGGATCTTATTTTATAAGAATCGCCTCGTTATACCGCAATCCTCCAAGCTCCTTATTACTTTGATTGGAGAATTTCATTCCACTCCAGTTGGGGGCCATTCGGGAGAGGCAAAGACTTACCAACGCCTAGCAGCGGAGTTGTATTGGGTAGGCATGCGCAATGATGTAGCCGGGTTCGTAAGAGAATGTTCAGTCTGCCAACAGAATAAGTAATTGACTACTACCCCAGCTGGGCTACTGCAACCTATCCCACTACCGGCACAGGTTTGGGAGGAAGTCACGATGGATTTCATTGAAGGGTTGCCACGCTCCGAGGGCTGGGATGCTATCTTGGTCGTGGTGGATCGATTAAGCAAGTATGCTCATTTTATTGGGCTGAAACACCCCTTTACTGCGGTTACGGTGGCTGGCATTTTTATTCGCGAGGTTGTGAGGCTTCACGGTATTCCCCAATCAATCATCTCGGACCGAGATAGAGTATTTTTAAGTCATTTTTGGAGTGAGATATTTCGGCTGCAGGGCACTACTCTGAAACGAAGCACCGCCTACCACCCGCAATCCGATGGGCAGACGGAGGTCGTCAATTGTTGCTTGGAAACCTACCTGCGTTGTTTTGCTTCTGGAAAACCTAAGAGCTGGGCTCGCTGGTTGGCCTGGGCAGAATACTGGTATAACACCTCGTTTCATTCCTCGACTCAGTGCACCCCTTTTCGTGCACTTTATGGCCGAGACCCACCCCCCTTATTCGTTACGAACCAGGAGCTGCCTCGGTGTCTTTAGTGGATCAGTTATTGGAGGATCGTGATGCCATTTTGGATGACCTGCAGATGCACTTGCTGCAAGCCCAGCAGCGGATGAAACTGCAAGCTGACCTCAGGCGCCACCATGAGGAATTCAAGGAAGGCGACTTGGTATTCTTGAAATTAAGGCCTTACCGACAACGCTCACTCGCTCAACGTAAGTTTGAGAAACTAGCTGCCCGTTACTACGGCCCATTCAAAGTTTTTCAGCGGATCAGGAAGGTGGCATACAAGCTAGAGCTGCCGCCTACAGCAGCAATACATCTTGTCTTCCACATCTCGCAGCTGAGACCAGCACGTGGCATCTCTGCCTCGTCTCCAATTTTACCACCCCAGCTAACCCCTAAGCTGGAACTAGTGGTGGAACTGGAGGAGTTGCTGGAAGTACGCCCTAAAGCTCAAGGACAGCCAGGAGAAGTGGAAGTGTTATTGAAATGGAAATCCCTTCCAGAGTATGAAGCGACTTGGGAAGACTTTCACTTGATTCAACAGCAATTCCCTGACTTTCACCTTGAGGACAAGATGAATGTTTGGGCGGGGGGTAATGTTAGGCCACAAGTGCGTTTCACCTATTCTAGACGCAGGGGTATTGTGGGAAAAGCCTAGCTGATTTTCTGTTATGGATTTGCTGGCAAATTGTGGGGCTGAGTTGTTGTTCACGTTTTTGGGTTGAAGAGGGGAGGAGAATAAATAAGGGAAGGTTAGTTAGAAGAGGGGATGGGATTTTCTTAATTGTTTTGAGCTTGCTCATTTGGAGAGATCAACAGCCTCTCGAAAGCTGGGATAGCTTGAGTATATCTCAGGCTATAATAAAAATCTGCTACTTACGTTTTTTTCTACGGAGTGTCCAATCCAATTTCAGATTCAGTGTGTATCAAAAATCGAACCACCGTACATCGAATAGAGGAAAGGAGAAGAGTTGGAACGGAATCCCAAGAGGAGGTCTCAATTGGATTGGCCAACTAAAAATCTAGCTACTCATACTAAAAGGAAACACGTGCATAATTTAAAGAGATAAAATGAAGACATGAAGCATTAAACTTAAATTAAGGCAAGAAATCTTAAGCTATGAAGAAAAATATACAGTGCCCATTTTAAAGCTAGGAAATGAAGAAAACTTAAAACAACAATGGTGAAAGCTAGAGTAAAGGATTAAACTAGAAATGAACTTGCAATAAATGACATTAAAGACTTTAAACAAAGTTTAGAAGATCCTTACAAGAGATTACAAGACATTGAAATGAAGAAAATGCAACAATATAAACTTTTAGCACTATTCATCTTTTTTTTCCTTGAACTACTCCTAAGCTTAGGTAGCCACCTCCAAAATGCTGAATAATGTTGAGTATATGAAGTGTGAGATCCTCTAATTTTCATCCATGATGGTCCCCCCTAGGTGTGTGAAAGGCCTCCCATAAAGAGAGGCTGAATTGAATGCATTGGATAGGCTAGGAAGAACTAGCCTACAACTCCCTGGCAGCCCACTTCCTCTCCCATCCTCCTTGAATGTCAAGCCTCAAAAGTCTTCAAACTGTGTAAGGTAGCCATGGAAATGTGTAAGGAAATATTGGGGGGCAAGTGTGAGAAGTGTAGGTGGGACCCCCAAGCAAGTGGAGATGAGTTACAGGCATTTTGGGCACACTGGACAACAACTACCAGTAGGTTTTTAGCACTTTACCGGTAGTTCTTAGCTACTTGAGTTAGAACTACCGGTAGGCCATACCAGTAGGTTACCTACTCTGGACCAGTTTTTGTAGAATTGTCATAACTTTTAGTCCAAATTTCTGATTGAGCTGAAATTTTGACTCAATATAGAAGACATCCAGATCTATAAATTTCATGTTTTGAACTTTTTCAGATTCGAAGTGGATCATGGTCAAAAATGAGAAAAACTGAGGTAATGAGTCAAAACTTTGGGAAACCAGTGGGCTAAACCATCCAAATTCCATTTCTCTTGGTTTCTTCACCTTCCAAGCCTCCCAATCCTCATTTAATGTGTCCATGCCTTCACTACACATCCATACATAGTTGCAAGGTTCTAAAATACATGATTTACACTAAAAAAACATGCAACATCGAAATCTCAACATCATTCATAATTTCGACAAACACTAAGTACTTAGATGTAAAAGTTGAGTTAAAATGCATGTAATGAGGCCTTCAAATATACAATATTATGTGCTCATCAACCACCACGAACTTGCATTGGTCATTGCTCACGAGCAGAGGCCTAGGATATTGATGCCCCACTTGGAGAATAGCCAAGAAATCATGATGGTAGCCAATTCTTTTGGTTGTTTCCTTGGTACAGGGGCAAAGCGTTGACATTTTTTGCACTTTTTCACAAACCCCCAGGTGTCTCTAATCATGTTAGGCCAGTAGTAGCCTTGTCTGACTATCTTATGAGCTTGAGAACGCCCTTTGGAGTGATTTTTGCATATCACCTAGTGGATCTCTCCCATGGCATAGTCAGATTCCTCCGGAGAAAGACAATGGAGTAATGGTAGTGAATAACTCCTCTTATGGAGAATCTATCATGACATATCATAATGCTCTTAGCCTTAGCTTCTTGGCATCCACTAGGTTTTTTGCAAGTGTGCCCTGTTCTAGGTACGCCCAGATGGATGTCGTCTAGTCATCATCGGTGGATGCATAGTTGATGCTTCCTTTATCTGTTTTCAACTTGCTTGGCTCAAATTGGTGACCTGTAAAGGTGGGACCTGATGGGATATCTAAGGATGATTCAGGCTAGGCAAGTGCATCTGCTATGGTACTATCCTCCCTTGGCACATATTGAATCTAGAAATGGTGGAACTTTTTTAGTAAAGTTTGCACCATTTTTCTAGGCACTCTTGCATCCTTTCTTGTCTTGCTTTGAAAGCTCCTTTTACTTGGTTGACTACCAGTTGGGAGTCACTATAGATGGTGAGGTGTTCAGCCTCCATTTCAATTGTCAACCTTAGGCCTGAGATGAGGACCTCATATTCTATATCGTAATTGGACGCTGCTGACTTGATCTGAAATGTGTACACCCAAGTGCAAGCGGTCAAGTTGTAGTAATAATCCGGTTTAAGTCCGGAGTCGAATCCAGAGGGAACTTGTTGTGTTGGTGTTTCAAAGTAAGCAATGGCGGAGACCAATTGATTGTAACCTTTGAAATTTGTGATTATGAGATTGAGAGGTTTTTCCTGGATTAAATATGAAATTCTTTCCAAGAAGGTTTTCTAGACAAAATATAAGATTAATTTAAATGGAAGAAAAGTCACTCTTTAGTTCGAGGGTCAGGACATGTAATCAATTATCCGATTTATTATATTTATGCTTAATAACTCAATTAACTCCCATGTCAATAAGTTAATCGAAAGATAAAGATGGATTGTGAGAATTAAGACCATGGTTTCGATGTCTTTTTAGAAGTTTACAAGAATTGTTTGTGCCGAGACTTAACCCATCTACAATCCAGCAAACGCTTCTACAAGACATCCAACCATTGTTTTAATATTCCATTCTTTAAATGAAGCACAATAAGGGGGATGATTAAAGGGTAGTCATGAAGATCTAGTTGTGGTACTTGGCTTGAAACAAGGAGTCTTTCCATACAAGATTCATTTGTGTCATAGAAAGACTCTCGATTATACAAAGTATCTTAGGTTTGCTAGATACAATCAATCATTCAATAAATAAGGAGATAAACGTTAAGCTTTAGAATAGTGCATAAATATAACTTCCAAATAATTAATACATGCCCTTCACCTCTTACTAAAGAGTGAAGAGAAACAACTCATTCTTCACAGCTTTGGTAAAGCAAGAAAGTGAGTGATGCTCATCCCTCTAAGTAGAGGATATTTCAAAAATAAAAGCAAAATAAACAAAGAGCTAATTTTCAACAAAGAATGAGTGAATCACGTTCCACCCTTTACGGCTTTGGCAAAGTTCTAGAAAAGTGAAAGAGTTTCACTCCTCTAAGAAAGAAGGGAGCTCAAATAATGGAAGTGCAAGACATAAATAAAGACATGTATATAATAGCATAAATGTAAAGACTATAAGTAAATAAAGAAACTACAATTCTTAATACAAGCCAATATAAACATAAATGTAAAGACTAAAAATAAATAAAGAAACTACACTTCATAAGTAAATGCAAATGCAAACATTAATGTAAAGAAAGGAGTGGGAGTCTAAACTTCCCAACTCTCAAGCAAAGAGGAAAATTAAGACAAAGAAGAAAATGTTAAGTGTTGCTTAATACTCTCTAGTGCTAGCTCCCTGCTCTCTAGTGCTAGCCCCCTTTGCTCTCCAAAAATGAGTGTATTTATAGGCAAGGAGAAGGAAAGAAAGGGAGTGAAGGAATAGTTCTCATCGCCGAATTCAAAGTAAAAATCCACCCACTCTACAGGCAGTCTGTCAAAGACGTTCGAACGGTGGCTGACGTTCGAACGTTTTTGTTGTTTTTGCTCTAACGGCGTTCTAACGGTGGATGACGTTCGAACGTTTCTTCTGTATATACTCTAAGAGCTTTTAAATGCTAGCTGGGATCTATACATAACACTCAGACGTCAAATGGCATGTGGTCCTCTGGGGAAATCTCCTACCACACTCCATGCAGAACTTATCATAGATTTGCTTCAATAACCCATAGCTTCAGTCAGTCTAATCTCATCAGTGCTTCAATGGACGTTCGAACGGTAGGTGTCGTTCGAACGGTAGGTGGTTCTCCAGAGCTTTGGTTCTTGGCTACAACCTATCTTGTCTCAGCAGTCTGGTCTTTGCTTGGTTCAAATGGACGTTTGAACGGTAGGTGGCATTCGAAAGTTACTACTCTGCTCCAAGCTCCTCAATTTTGTTCCCCAATGTGCTGGTGTTACATTCAAATGTATTTTTTTATCACCCTTAAACCCTTCTTTCACTTTAGAACCTGAAATGTCATCATTAGAACTCCATCAAAGTATAATTAGTCCAAAAAGGGCATAATAATATGCTATATTTAAGTACTACTCAGCTACAAATGGAATGATTGACATTTTTTAGGGTGCACCATTGGGGCTAATGAGTCTTAGGCCTACTCCATTCCCTTCATTGGTTGAGAACCCCATTTACGTAAAATCTCCAGTAAGGTGTGTATCTAGGCGTGGTGTCAAGGGGTACGGAGGCGCCAGCTGCTGGGAGAGCCTATGCAGAAGGTTGTAAGGCACTATATAGGGCCATGGAGAAGGAGAATGTCAAGGTGCCAGGGGAGTTGGGCACCAAGGCCGAGGTGGGGGAGCTAGATGAAGCACTTGACGGGCTAGTCTAGAGGCAGGCAAGTGCTAGGTTGTTGCCCATGAGTGATGGTTCTTCTCCGCTACCTCTCTCCTCAGTCGATGTGAGCTCAGCCCCAAAATCTACTAACGTTTGTGCCTTGATGGACGCTTCTTGGTTGGTACTGCACATACAAGGTCTCTGTGGGTATAGAATGAGAGAGCAAGAGGGTATGGTAAGATAAGCTTTTAGTTTTTGGAAAACCTCTTCCACATCTGGTCCCCACTCAAAAGCTTTCTAGAGAATTCAGAAAAAAGATAAGACACTTATTAGCGGACTTCAAGATGAATCTTTTGATAGCTATCACTCTTCTGTTAGGGTGTTGGACCTGTTTTATAGTGATAAGGGACCTCATGTTCAGAATAGCCTTGATTTTGTCCGAATTTACCTCAATTCCCCTCTTATTGGGCATGAAGCCCACGAATTTTCTTGATCCTACACCAAAGGCACATTTCTCAGGATTCAATTTCATGTTGTAAGACCTCAAGACATCAAAAATCTCTTGTAAGTAGGTCACATAGTCTGTTGCAATAGGACACTTTACTAACACGTCGTCTACATATATCCCCTCAATCCTCCCAATTTGTCACTAGAACATCTTGTTTACCAGTTATTGGTATATTACTCCTGCATTTTTTAGCTTAAAGGGCATGACCCTATAACAATAGGACCCTTTGGGAGTGATGAAAAATGTATTCTCCTGGTTTGGGAGATACATGCTAATCTGGTTATATCCTGAGTAGGCATCCAAGAAGGTGAGTGCTCATAATCAATTGTGGCATTAATGAGGATGTCAATGCGCGACAGTGGGTCGATGTTTTTGGGATAGATTTTGTTGAGCTTGGTGAAATCTATCCAAAAGTGCCACTTTCCACCAGCCTTGGTCACCATTACAACATTGGATAGCCAGACTAGGTAAGTCACCTCTCTTACCAACCCATTTATTAATAGTTTGTTTCAGGGAACGATGTTGAACTCATAGGTGGCGACTTCAAGGTCAATGCCTTCAAGGTTTTTGTGAGACCAAACAAAGATGCCAATGTTCTATCTAAGAAAATCAGTCAGCAGTCGAGCTTAATCTTTGGGAAGCGAAGAGCCAATGTATACTCTCCTACCCATAAAAACTTCATCTAAGAATATTGGTGTGAGCTTCTCTACTAGCTCTCCTCTCTCTAGTGTATTATCATCCCTAGGTCAAGCACTTCCACTTGTAGGGCCTCTTGAAGCATTTTAGCCCTCATAGAGGTAACATAGCACTCCCTGACAGTAACTTGTTCTCCTCAGATTTCTCCAATTCTGCTTGGGGTTGGAAAATAGGGAATGAGGTGATAAGTGGATGGCACCCCCATAGGGTGTTCCTAAAATGATGTTGTAGGCAAATGGAGAATCCAATCCTGATAGGTTAAAGCTTTTCCCTGCCAAGATGAAGGTGATTATATGCCTTTACGAACAGGATATCGACAGATCTACCACTGTCCACAAGAATCCTCCTTACTTGGTAGTTGGTGACCATTATGGTTAGTACCAGTGGGTTATCATAGGGGTGTTGGATCTCCTTTAAGTCTTTGTTTGAGAAGGAGATGACATTGTCGTTTCTTTGCCTCTAAGACTTCAACGAACACAAGTCATTTATGTGCCTAGCTTTTCTAACGTGTGCCTTCCTGGTTGAGTTGGAGTCACCTCCTCCTTATAGCCTAGTGGTGAGGTTTGGCCCCTACCTTCCATGTACTGCTGCAACTAGCCACAATGTATGAGGTCCTCAATTTGCCTCTTAAGTTTCAAGCATTCGTTAGTGTCATGGCCATGATCATGGTAGAAGTAACAATATTTGCTTGGGTTTCTACGATTTGGGACAGACTTCATTTTTCTCGGCTAGCATACTGCAGGGTCGTCCGAAATTTGGAGCAACATATGCTCAACTGAAGCATTGAGTGTCATGAAGGCCTGTCGCTCCCACTGAGGTGTACGACTAAGGAGATCCTTAGCTAACACTTTCTCTGTCCTCCTCCTTTTATTCTTTATTTCTTTCATGTTTTCACAAGACTCCTTCCTCTTCTCCCCTCACAAGAGGACTCACCTCATCTGGCCCTGGTCACGTCCTCAGCGTTCATATATTTTTGGGTCTTTGATAATAATTCTGACATGCTCATTGGTAGTTTCTTCAAGAATGAGAACATAAAACTGGATGAATGTAGGCCTGCGATAAAGGCAACCATTTAGACTTTGTCATCTGGCTTTACGATCTGCATGGCCTCATTAAAACGAGTGAGGTAGTTCCTTAAGATATTTTTTCGATCTTGCTTGATGTTGAGCAAGTGGGCTAATAGGCTTCAAATGTCTTCGTCTCCAAATGAAGTGGGAGACGAATGATTTGCGTAGTTCAGCAAAAGAATTATTGGAACTTGGTTTGCGTTTGGCGAATCAGTAACTTACAATCCCTTGAGGGTGGTAGGAAAGGCTCTGCACATTGTGTTGGCAGGTATGATATGCAGTTGTATGGGAGATTTATAAGTGCCAAGGTGGTCTAGTGAATCTTTCGAGTTGTTAAAAGCTTCCACAGTTGGCATCTTAAACTCTTATGGGAGGGGGTAATTGGCCACACAAGCCATGAATGGAGTGTCAATGTGCCCCACACGATAGTTGACTAATTTCGGCATCCACGCCTTGATGGCAATTCAGACGTAGCCTAGCTGATTTTGCACATCCTTATTTTTTGTCCCATTGGTTAGGGACACCCTTTGAAGGATTGTTGTAGTGGCTTTCGTGGTCCAAGTACTAGTTTTCCCCTTGTCTTCTTATAGGGAGGGTTAACAGCACGGGAGGATAGAGTCTGCAAATAAGTAGGAGGAGCCGGGTGCTTGGGCACTAACAAGGGATTCCCTAGTGCTGCATGGGGTGCCCTGTTGGGGGGTACCTTGGCACCCTGGGTAGATTGCATGGGATGCTTCTCCTCTTAAGGACTGGGGCACAACTCCTTGATAGTGTCCGGCGAGAATCAACTAGAGGATCTGCTAGTTTTAATTCACCAACAGTTGCATTGACTGCAGTAGTTGTTGTCTGGCTACGGTACTGCAACGACGGGGTTTGTTGGCTAAGATGGGACCTCGTCGTGACACGGTGGATCATTCTCTTCCATTTTTTGATTCACGGACCAAGTTGTAATAGCCATAAAATGGAAAGAAAAAAGGAAAAAATGGAAAGACTGTAGAAAATTTATTCATTTCTCACAGACGATGCCAAACTAATGACGCACAAAATGTGTTTATGCAACACCTATCAAGTATTTAATGTAGTAAGAAATGATGAGAGTCAAGACAAGCAAAACACAATTTAAGTGGTTCAGTTAGAGGTGACCTACTCCATTGTGAAGGACTAGGATGGCCTAAGTGTTTTAATGCTTCAAGGAATGTAGGGTGCTCAAGTATGAGTGATATGTATGAGATGCCTCCCTTGTGTAGGTGCTCCTAACAGATTGAGGCTCCTTTCTCGTATCAAGTGAGGTAGTTTGGTGGAGGTGACACCCTTCTTTTCATAGGTGAGATAATTTCGTGGAGGTGGTGATGTATGCGTCCCAAGGAGAACTCTTTGCCTGTCAGTTGTGGACTAAGTCTCTTACGATGAGGCAGTTGAACTGACTCACTCTCAAGATGATGCGGTTGACCGAGCTTCCTCCTTCCCGTGGTGGGCCTAGTCCGCATTCCTAAAATGGGCCTTTGAGTTAGGCCTCGTTTGTGATTCTGAGCCTAGTCCGCAATTTTGGGTCTGGTCTAGGTCGGGCCCATCTGGTACCAAACAATATGACCACGAAAAAACTATTTTTTGAATTAAAATTTTAAGCAATCACCAAAATAAATTCTTAATTTTGTTGGCTAACATTTAAAACTACTATCAAAATTTCAATCAAAAAATTAAACGTCGAACTAAAACATTATCTAGTTAGAACTACCACCATGTGATATGTTAGTGTAAGAGAAAAAATTCTCTTATCTTTTGATTTCGATTTAATTAAGAAAGATTTAACAAGGGTTGTACTGTTCATCCTACAAAATAAGCAAATTGTCAGTAAAGGTTTTCGAATAAAGCAAGAACATATTCACGATTAGAAGTTCGAACCTCAAACTCAAGCATTACCATGTATTTATAGTGTTGTAGGATAACTGTTTTGCCAAGATTTTTGCCATTGGCTATATTAGATGGTAGACCTAACTCTTAGCCGAATTACTTTTGGTTGTTGCTAGAATTTCTCCCAGCTCTCTTATTTGTCCATTTATTAGGACATCTGAAAATGTTCACCTATGATTTAGGCAATGTTTTTATCAATCCATTCTTATCTCTATTTTCTAGGGATAGCCTAGGGATCTCTTTCATTGAATGATTCCATTTGAAAGATCACTTGTGAGCTCTGTTAGTTCTTGATTTTGGTTTGGTCTTTTTGACACCTCAGTCTATTGAACCAAACACTTTAGTTAAAGTGCTAGGTTGTCTATATTGGAGATTGTAGTCCCCCTTGCACGTGTTTCTTTTGCCACGTGCTTTTCATCGCCTCATTAACTATCTCAATCATGCACAAAGATCCTTCACTTGTTCCTCAAGGAATGCCTAACACTTGGAACATGTTAGCTGATGTTTCTTGTCCCTCTATTCATTCCTGCATTTAGAGTGTTGCTTAGCTTTTGCTGTGGAGGGTTTTTTGCATCAATAAATCACTTGTGTTCTTTATCGTTTATTGTAACACATTTATGATTGAAACCACAAAGTTGCACTTTCTGTTCATTGGAATGATTGTTTGAATATCTATCCATACCTAGTTGTGCATTAGGTTTGGGATTTGGGATCACCGTGAGATTGACTATGAGGTAATTAATTAAAATCAATCATCATTGTTAATTTGGATTGTGGTGACTAAAAGGGTTCTCAGATAAATTGTTATATCTTTGTGAGAAGAGGTGATTGTGGTGGTTTAGGTTTTAGGTAATCAATTGGGTTAAATGAGAAAATATTCACCCCCTCTAGGTAAAGTATATGTAGCTCCACGTGTATAACTATGAGGAAAGATCCACATCGGGTTCCCCCTCCTGAAACAACAATTGGTATCAAAATGTTGTTGCCTTGTGTCCATAGACACTTGTAGGCCTTTCTTATTTTTTCTCACATACCTAGTTTTCCATCAAGAGATCTGTTGTTGTTACTAGTAAGTATCAAATGCATTCTCAAAAAGAAGAAGGTTCAGTTGCACACCTCTCTTTAATGGTTCTAACTTTGTTTATATGAAAGCATGTATAAGGGTATTTCTTAAATCAATTAATGAGAGAGTATGGTTGACTGTACAAGAAGGTCAGAGTCCCACCACCACCACATAAGTCAAAAATGGTGAAGTAGTGGTTCAACTGAAATACCCAATGACTTGGCCGAAGACTGAGATCGAGTCAGCGGGGTGAAACTCTAAAGGCTTGAATGCGATATTCAATATCGTAACGCGCACTGAGTTTTGAAAGATTGCTAATTGTGAGACTTGAAAGGAGACATGAGATATTCTTGTGGTTTCACACGAAAGAACTACAATGGTCAAGATCTCCTGTCTCCAAAGGTACACCTCACAATTCAAGATGTTGAGGATGCAAGAGGAAGAAACATTTGGCAACTTTTATGCCAAGCTATGTGACATTGTTAACTCGTTCTTTGAATTAGGTATCAAGATCTACGATGCCACCGTTAAGTGAAAAATATTGAGATCTCTACAAGAGAGATTTTATGCAAAGGTGACCTCGCTAGATATGAGTGTCAACATAGCTATGGTATCGGTTAAAGATATAGTTGAGTCCATTTACCCCAATTGGAAGAAGATGAAATATCCTATCTTGCACGAAATACAACAAGTACTTTAAGGCTAGTGGTGTTAAGTCCTCTAGGTTGAAAGGAACTCCTAGTAGACCTAAGCCTCCTAGAAAGGAAAAGAAGGTGGGGTAGAAATTCACAACACAAAGTTGAGAGGAATGGGAAAGGTCTCTAATTCTATGAGTGTCATGGTTTTGGACACATAGCTGCAAAATGTCCTAATGCAAAGAAGAAGGACATGCTCAAGGATAGGAAAAGAGCCTTGAAGGCCAAGGTGAGTAAAAGTGAAAGTGAGACCTTTCAAGTGATGAAGAGAACTTCACAACCTTTGTAGGTTTATATTCCTCCTCCCTAGAGAAACTTCCAATGATGAAGAAAATGAAGTTGAGTTGAGTTCCATTATGGATGTAGATGACTTGGAAGTGGAATTCTTTACTAGTGAGGATGAGACCGAGAGTGTTGAGGATCTCCAAGATATTTATAGTGAGGTTATACAACGACTGTCTAAAACAAGTAGCCATGTTTCTTTCATTGAGCATGAGGTTCAAAACTAGTGAAAATGAAAAGAAGGCACTTCATTGGGACTTAATTAAGTCAAAGGCTCATATTGTTGGGCTTAAGGAGGAGAAGAACTCCCTCCATGACAAAGTGAGTTTCCTTGAGAAAGGGCATAAAAGGCTTTTAGAGTCCAAGAATGGTCTTTGACTTGATCCGAAATGTGTACACCCAAGTGCAGGCGGTCAAGCTGCAGTAATAATCCGGTTTGAGTCCGGAGTTGAATCCACAGGGAAAATGGTGTTTAGTGTTTCAAGGTGAACAGTAATGAAGACCGATCAATTGTAACCTTTTTGAGCTTTGTGAGAAGTGGATGGTTTCTTGAACAGAATATTAACTTCTTTTCAAGAGAGTTTTTCTAGACAAAATATAAAATTCAAATAAAATTAAAGTCACTCTTTAGTTCGAGGATCAGAATATGTAATGAATTATCCGATGTATTACACTTGTGCTTTATAACTCAACTAACTCCCGTGGTAACAGCAAGTTAATCGGAAGATAAGGGTAGACTGGGTTAAAGCTCCATCCTTTTTATGAAGTGCAATGGTGGTGGAGATTGAAGAGTTAGTCGTGAAGTTCTATCCCGAAGTATTTGTCTCACACAACGGATCTTTCTAGAAGGAGTCATCCATTTACCATAGCAAAGATCCCTTGGTTATATCAAATACTAGCCGAGATTCTTTGCTTTGAATCAATGAATCTTTCTAGAAGGAGTCATCCATTTACCATAGAAATACCCATTGATTACACAAAGAACATAGCTAGGGTTCTTGCCTTGAACCAACGGATCTTTCTATGTAGGAGTTATCCGGATCATAGAAATATCCTTTGGTTGTGCAAGTTACCCTAACTTTGCTTAACTCATCCCATCTCCCACTAAGCAAGTAAATAAAACATTGAATTGTGAAAGAAATGCACAAGTATAATATCCGGATGGTCATTACGTATTCATCACCTCTCCCTAAAGAGTGAATGATGACTACTCACTCTTCATGGCTTGGGTAAAGCTAGAAAAGTGAATGGTACTCATCCCTCCAAGTAGAGGAACTCCAAAGTTGATCTTCAAAGAAGAATGAGTGAATCACGTTCCACCCTTCTTGGCTTTGGTAAAACCTTAGAAAAGTGGAAGAGTTTCACTCCTCTAAGAAGAAGATGAGCTCAAATGATAAAGGTGCAAGACATAATTGAAAGCAAGGAAGTAAAAGCATTAATGTAAAGACAAGAAGTAAATTTAGAACATAAAGAACACAAAAGTAGAGAATTTATCTTCCCAACTCTATAAAAATGAAGACAAGTAGGGAATTAACTTCCCAACTATAATAACGATGAAGACAAGTAGGGAATTAAACTTCCCAACTATAATAAAGACTTGAAGACAAGTAGGCAATTAAACTTCTCAACTATAATAAAGACTTGAAGTAATTAAAAGGAGCAAGAATGTAAAAGACTTGAATTAAAGAACTAGAATGTAAAACTTGAATTAAAATGAATACATAAAAAGACTAAGTATTCTTCAAGAGGGGAGCACTTGATCTCTCCTCCCAAGTGTGTCCTCAAAGGCTCCCAAAAGGGGAGTATATATAGGCACGGAAGAGCAAGGGAGGGGTGAAAGAACAGTGTTGGACGAGTCAAAGAGAAAATCTGAAGTTCAGACAAAGAATCGGGCAAGTTACAGTCTGTCAGTAAGACCGTTCGAACGGTCCCTTCTGTTCGAACGTGAAGGCTGTTTTGCTTGTATGTTTGTGTTAATTTTCAGGCTTCACGTGGGTTGCAGTCTTTTGTAAGGCCATTCATTCACCCACTCTCTGCAACTATCAGAGTCTTCAAACACTCCAAATTCAGTAGATCATGGCACCTATGTGCCTGAGGGTCTTTCTTCTGGCTTGGGAGTCTGCACACGCGAAGTCTTCTAGTCAGCCTGATCGTGTCAGTGTTTCCAGTGTCATTCGAACATGGTGATGGTCGTTCGAACGTGATGATGCGTTCGAACGAGGCTTGGTGTTCGAACGTTAGGCTTTAGCTTCAGGGTCTGTCTGCAACACATCTTTGCCTCAATTTCCTGGTCCAAAGGGGGCGTTCAAACGTTGATCACTGTTCGAACGGCCATGTTGTTCTCAAGTTTTTCCTTTGTTGATCAAATGCTGCAGTTACACTTAAATGTTGTATTTATTGTCCTTGACCCTTTTTCTCACTTTAGCACCTGAAACATCATCATTTGAACTCCATCAAAGTATAATTAATCCAGAAAAAGCACAATAAAATGTTGTAATTGAGTGTCAATCAGTCTTGAATTTAAAACCATCAAACTTGATAGGGACCTTCACGAATCACAAGAACCCTCAAAAAGACTTTCCTACAGCACCAAAAAACTTGATAAAATGTTGGCTCTAATAGGGAAGAGTGTGGGTGACAAGAGAGGCCTTGGTTTTTATAGCAAATAAGATAGGAATATGTTGGGTAACTTGATTTTGCTTTTGGAATTTGAATTGTCATTGCAATTGTGAAATGTGTTTCGACTAGAGTCTATAATGACTTGTTAAAATATATTTTGTAAAGAAGTGTAGGAATATGATAAGGTGAATGTGGGCTTTGCAACATCTGGGAGTTGTACTTGTGTCTGATCTGGAATTCTTAAGATTTATATTGTATACCTCTGATGACGAAATATTTGTAGACAAAAAATAATAAGTATTAAATGGCGGTATGATATATATGATTAGCCCAAAACTTTGTATATTTTTATGTGCTAATCATCTCAATTTTTACTATTTTTGGAGATTAAATGGTAGAAGTTATGTTAATTGAATTCTTAACGATGATATTTTGTGTATGCAGTTATAAAGGGCTAAATTTGGCTTCTTAAGGCCTTCCCATACCACTTGAGATGAATGGGGATGAAAAGATAGCTTGGGGATAGCTCAGGAGAGGAGGAAATCAGAAAATCAGAAAAGTAGTCAAATCGTATCGGTACGCTGAGGCTACAAGAGTAAACCGTACCGGTACGCTTACCCTACTGGAGTTCGACGTACAGGTACGGGTATCGGTACGCATTGCCTAACATGCCCAAATTCTGTAGAAGATCTACTGCTACCTTGAGGATCCCACCAACATTTCTTCCATGTTTCCTTAACACGACCACAATACTATTCATCCCTTTCACACTACTCTCTGGACTTTTGGGAGCTATGATGATTAATTAGGAGAAAGGAGAGAAGAGGAGTGGGGTGTGCAGACAAGCTCTGCACTCCCCCTGTCCAAGCCATTCCTTCTGCACCCCAACAGATGGAGGTCATTTCCGGAAGCTAGGCCATCACTCCAAGCATGTTTTTGGGGAGGGAGGACTCTATTGCTTAGCATTCCATACATTATAGGAGATATAGAGAGAGAGCGTCTGGTAGAAGTGAGAGATATTTGAGATTCTTACATTTATTTCAATACTTTGTCTTGTAATCCATGGTATGACTCTAGAGAACTTCATTTAATGTCATGAATGTTATTTTCCTTCGAGTTCAATGCAAGTTTAATGCTCTCTTAAAGTTTTTACCATTAATGCACCAAAGTTTTTCATTTTCTTAGATATAAAATGGGTATTCATTTCTTTCACTTTGAGCTTATGATTTCTTGTATTTAGTTACTCTAGAACTTCATATATTTGGAATGCGCTCTCATTACATTGTCTATTTCATTTCAAGAATGACTAGCTAAATCTTTTAGTTGGCAAAATCAAGGAAAACCTCCACTTGGGCATATCATTTCAACTTATTCTTCTCTTTACTTTCAGAGTTCAATTGTTCGGTTTGACTGGGTTGAAGGTGGACAAGTTGGTGAGTCTTTGATATTCCATAGGCCTAGTCACTATTTATGCTTAGATACTCACCAATCTTATCCCTAGTTTCCCACGAATCAATCGTTCATTCATACTCTATTAGAGGAGGGATTGGAGTTGAGATGGTATTCCTATTGGAGTGATCTCTTGGATTTGTCAACATTTGTTTCACATTTCATTTTTACCAAAACACACTTCACTAAACAACTTTTAAACCACAAAGATTTAACATTTTATTTTACTCAAAATCACCTTCCCCTTGGTTTACTTCCTTCCCCGTGGAAATGACATTGGAATACCACCAAGTAAAACACGACTTGCGAAAGTCTCCTTGCAATTGGGGAACACTTTTGTTCATTGCACATCATATTTACACCATCTCATTTTCCTTTCTCCTTGCCCTTTCTTTTGACACTATCCCAAGGGAGAGTGACACTCCCCTTCGA
Organism: Ilex asprella; assembly: GCA_023539305.1. NCBI lineage: Eukaryota > Viridiplantae > Streptophyta > Magnoliopsida > Aquifoliales > Aquifoliaceae > Ilex > Ilex asprella. Next base: position 22,281,134 of record CM042193.1, on the reverse strand, counting down.
ACCATACACTTCACATGGTAGGGGATAGTATTTAGGGGTTAGGAAACATCAAGGTTTTTCATCAATCAATAGACATCATTAAACCATGAAAGTTATGATTAAAAATAGAGTAAAGGATAGGTGGGTGCAACTAATTAAAGCATGTGACGTGAAATTATTCCAAGAACAAGAATAGTAAAGGTGAGTAATTGGGATATGTTGTATGTAATATCAATGTTTGAATGTTGTGTAAAACATGATAAAAATTTAAAATTTCTTTGAAAAAATGGCAAAACGATAATTTATCACTATAATGCGGAATTACTAGGCGTATTTTCTAGAGCTCATACGAAATAACGGACTTCGCCGTTGGATTCGTATCGCGAAATCAAGTTACCCAGACTAATTTTGTCCAATTCTGAGATATAGTCGAATTTTTTACGATTTACGAGACGACTACGTGTCGAATGACCTCACAAAGGTCCCCAAAAATAAAAATTAAAAAATTTTCTCATAATTGAATTAAAGTTCAAATAAAATTAATTTGAACTTAAACCAGTACGAAATTAATCATTTCGGGGCAAAAACGGACCAGGACAAATGAGTGGCATGTGGCACGATATGAGCCAAGTCTTTGAAATTATAAATAGGGTTAAAAATCAAATATTTTAACAGAAATATCTCTGCGATTCAGTCCTTAAACGTGTGAGAGAAAGAGGGAGAAGAAGAGAGAAAATCCAACTTTTCTTTCGTCGATTCACGGAGTTTCGTCAGTCGAAATCCGTCGAGCCAAGAGTTAAAGTCGATCTCCTCGACGAGGGCTACGCAACAATACCAATAACGGAAGATTTCACCGAAGATCCAAATGAGAAATTTTTGGGTAAATCAAGGGCGTGTTTGGATTGCATCTCAAGAAATAATTTTTGAAAATAGTTTTTGAGTATAGTTTTAAAAAAGTGTGTTTTGATGTTTTTTGAGATGAAGAACTTGTTTGGTTAGATGATTCTAAAAATAGTTTATAGAATAGAAAATAGTAAAACCTGTTTGAACAGTTTAAATATATGTTTAGAAAATTAATAAAAAAATATGACAATTTGGATTGCATGTAATCCAAACAGATTCAATGGCGTTCATAAAAAATAAAATCAATTTATATATAATTTTTTTATATAAAATCAATAAATTTATATATCAATTTCAATTTATAATAGGTTCAATATCAATTTATAACATATTCAATATCAATTTATAACATATTCAATATCCATTTATATATAAAATCACTAAACCAAACACCATAAATTTTATTTCAAAAATAAAATTTAACGACGGATTTGAAGCACCTTGAACCAACTCTGGCAGCATCGGAGCGCTAAATGTTCATGATGACTGCAAGCTGAATTTTTTAGGCTTGAAGGCTAAAAGAACCTCCTACTTTAGATCAGCTCCTTGAACCAATTGAAAGTTATGAGGATTTTACTATAAGCCTCCCTGCTAATGAGTTCCAATATGCTGTCTTAAATCAACGCCGGATTTGAAGCCTCTTGAACCAATTCTGAACCAAAAAATATCAGATCTGAAATCCCTTGGTTTATTGATTATATATCTCAGATCTGAAGCCCCTTGAATCAGATCTGAACCAAAAAAAATAGATCAGATCAAAAACAAACAAACAAACAAACAAAATCAGCTCTATGTTAGACGCCGAAAAACTATAGAAGACGTCAGATCTGAAGCAAAGAAGATTTGAGATCACTGGAGAAGACTGTGTGTATCGTCTGGTTTTCGCCTGAGTGGAGAGAGAAATTTTGGGAGAGAGAAAGGCCAAAAAATAAGAGAGAGAAAGGCAAAAATAAAATTTGTAGTAGGATATGTTTTGCTGCTAAGAAAGTTTGAAAAGAAGACCTCATTAATGAAGAATGGGTGTTCTCCGAGTTTTCCATTTTTTGTCTCCAAAACACTGAAAACAAGTCTAGCTCGCTTTCCATTTTTTCATTTTTACATCTTTTTTATTTCAAAAATTGGAGAAGTAAAAATAAAACCAAATAGCTTTTCATTGTTTTTAGAGTTTTGAGAACAAAAAAACAGTTTTCCAAAATCAAACCAAGTAGGCCCCAAGTTTTGGTGGTTTTGGTTGGTGATCTTGAGGTTCTACTCTTCGATTTATGCTTCAAGAGGTAGGGTTCCCTCATACTCTGGTTCATTTCTAGTCTATGGTGTCCATAGGGGATAGTTAGGTGTATGTGATTATATAACACTTGCCTATAGTTATGGAAATGAAAAAAAGAGTATACAAATGGCTTAGACCAACTTCTAGCTTGATTTTGATATGTAGAAGTTCCTTGTGAAACTTATTAAAATTTGATGCTACATGGACATGTTATGTGTTCATATTGTGCCTAGTGAATGACATGGGTTATGTGATAACATGTTGGTAAATTATTGTTGATATATGTTCATTGATGTATTGATAGTGTGACAAAGTTTGGTGATTATATGCATATGATATAGATTGTCATGGTACATGTTGATATGTGAAAATTGCTCACTTGGCATGGATTGCAATTTGGGGATAGAATTGGCATCACATTCATGGGCATGAGTCATGAGTTTATGTGTGTGTATGCATGGTTGATCAACACCATACTTGGTGATTGATATGTGATCTCAGGAAAGTTGGATCGAAGATCCCCTTTGAGCCACATGGATATGTGGTCTTAGGAAAGTTTGATCGATGATCCCCTTTGAGCCACATGGGCAAAGAGTACCGGTACACTATTGTCCGGTAAGCAGATAGTACCGGTACTACTTAAAACCGTATCAATACACTTTTTCCAGTAGGCATACAATACCGGTACTGTGTACCGATACTCTTTCCAAAAATTTCAAATTTTAAAATTGCGTTGTCATGCTTTCGACCTATGTTTTCTTTCCCTCCAATGATGTAAATGGACCATAATGGAGTGTAAATCATGGTATATTAGACCTTCGTTAAATCCAATTAATAATTGAACCCAGAATATAATTGTGGGTTACGATCCCGGTTAAGGAGATATTATTGACATGGAGTCAGCATATGCGACATTCACGAATATTTCTGCGGGTTGATGGTCTATCAACAGTTAATAAAAGACCCCCGGATTTGGGGGCGTCACATGTTGTGAATATTAACTAAATAAAGTGCGACTTTGTGGATGAGAGCAAGAAGCTTGTAACCACAATATAAGAATATTGTAGTCGTGACTTCGAGGCATATCACAAGAAAATATGTAGTTGTAACTTTGAGGCAAAATATTGGAGGTGAATATGTAGTTCTGATGTCGGGAGGAGGTACTAACAATAGAAGTTGGTTGTGATAATGGGAAAAAAAATCTTGTTCTTGATTTGATATGAGGATGCGAGATAATGTCCATATTTAAGTGTTTTAATGTGAGATGTATGACTTATTTTGATACTTGAATTTTTTTTGGTAATCAGTTATACTTGAAATATGACTGACATATGTGTTTGTTTTTTGTAAATTGTTAAGGATAATGTTGTTTTTGAGATAATTGATCGCACTTTAACTTGTGATTTGTGATATTGAAAGGATGTGAGATGTAATTAATTGAAGGGAATATGTGAAATTTATGATTCTTAGTGCATAAAAGGTAATGTTATCAATACGAATGGTATTGATTATCATCTCAAATGTCTAAGTATTATTAAGACTTTGATGTATAATAGATATCATGATATTGAGTAATTGTTTTGGGATAGTATTATGGTTGTGGTTCACTTGAGTTCAATAATATAAGTTAAGTAAGCAAAATATATATTGATATTACTATAGTAAGTAAATTTCTAGGACAAAATTTCTTAAGAGGAGAAGAGTTGTGAGACCCAAGAATGCGTACCATGGTATTTCATAAATATTGTGGGTGAAAACGTAATTTGTTAATATTTACATATGCAATTATTTAATTGAAACAAAATTGATAATTGATGGAAGAGACAAAATTTAGATACCAACTATCGAATTTACCTATACACAAAAGTGATGAGCTTAACCAACCCACTGAAGATGTTACCTTGAACAGATTGTAACCGGAGTCCTGATAATGAAATTGGAAGTAAGTAAAATTCTCAAACTAATAATCGTATTTTATGTCCAACTCCAATGCCATAATTCCTCCCAAAACATTGGATAAACAATGCTGTTCTAATGCATCACCAATTTTTTCATAAAAAACACTTTATATATGGGGCACAATATCTCTTCAAGCTTACTACGATTTGCCACATGCCCATTGAATGTAAGCAAGTTTTACAACATCCATTTTTAGGTAAACATTGAAAACATATTTGACTACTATAATTACAACTTAACTAATTCAGGTTATACTGCATTCCTAGCTTCCTTTTCTTTTCCTTTTCCTTTTCCTTTTCCTTTTCCTTTTGCGTTTTTGATCAGTGAAAGGGGAATATAAGTTATGCTGCAACATTCTGCAAATAGATCCACAAACTTTAAAGCTTATAAAAAAGAGGGTATACCCTGATCAGTATTTAAAATGAGCATTTACTTATCCTGGCAACACAGCATGCAAACACCAACATTTTAATTGAAAGGTCGAGCAACATAGAATAACAAGATCAGAACTGCAATTTCCAATAATTGCCATTTAGAAAAGAGATGTCCCCTTCCCTTTCTTGTCTCCACCAATTTCAAAATGCTTGCACCTCTGCAAAATAGTGGCAACATTTACTGTGTTAAATGGGAACAGCAAAAGAGAGAGAGAAGCAACACAAAACAGCAAACTCACAAAAGTTAATGGACCACAAACAACTGACCTTAATTGGATGCTGGGATACATGTTTGCAACCCTGGCATTGAAGCCTCAACACAATCTTTTTAGTAGTTTTTGCCTAGTCCGTTGGGATGCAGCCGTAAGAAAAATAAAATAAAAATATATTAATGAGTTCACTATAATTCATTGATGTTGTACTTCCAGAAAAAGAAACTTACTGTTGTAGCAAGAAACAGAAACTTCATGAGTGCATTCTCACCTTTTTGTGGAAAACAGGTTTTGTTTGCCCACCATAACCAGACTGCTTCCGATCATATCGGCGCTTGCCTTGGACGGCCAAACTATCCTTCCCCTTCTTGTACTGTGTAACCTTATGCAAGGTGTGCTTACGACATTCCTTTGACTTGCAATAAGTCTTCTTTGTTTTTGGGACGTTCACCTGCAATAGACAGATCATATGACATCAATAAAAGAACAATTGACATTCGAAGTTAATGAGAGAAGAACATGATTCAAATTTTATTGCTTGAGAGTAAGCTCCGTTGTCCGTTTAAAGCAAGACTCAAAATCTAACAAGAAGGAAATAACCACAACCTGCTATTGCAGTTGGGACTTCCAACATAGCACACCTAACAATCCACTCAAACAATGCAACAAAATAGATAATATTTATAAGAAACTATAAAGCACGGATACTCGTCAGATACTCACGGATACATAAATGATAATTTATGCACGTATTGATTAATTAATAAAATATTTATCATTGATGGATACTTGTTTGATACACCTCGGGTATATCTCCACGATGGACACATTCCCCTTATACTTAGTGAGGTGAGTTGTGTAGAAAACATGAAGTAATCCTCATTAAGATGCTCATTTGGACATGCAATAAATATGACATAAACTTGTCAATTCTTGAATAGTTGTTTGGCTTGAGTAATGAGTATATATAACTTATGTCAAAGCCAATGAAGTTTATTACAATTAAAAACTAAATAAAAGTTGAGCTCTCTTGAAGGGTGTCACATGTTCAACTTTAGAATTACATAGAACACTGGATTCAAAACACTCATCCTCTATGTTAGTAAAATAATTTTTTTTAGTTTTTCTTTTAACTCTTAATCCCACATACCTTAGTATTGTAATGTCATCCTATTATATATATAGATGTACCCTCGTCATATCCATATCCTACTTTATAATATTTTAACGTATCATCGCAATCATATCATGCTGCAACTTGAATTTGTGCTTCTTAGATAAGAAACATTATTAGCAAATTCATGAATCATGAGTCTAGCACCGCCATAAAACAAGGTTAACCCATGATCATTATACAAAGTTGAACCAAACTATTATTGTCTTATTGCTCAAATAATTTACACAATATATTAAGCCATAACTTCCCCTAGCTCTGAAAGCTTTCAATATTTTTAATACCAATCATGTATCATTCAGCAACCTCTACTACTGGTTGCAGCTAGAATAAGTTGTTTTGAATGACTAATTTGGTCAGCTTACTGGGATATAACCGAACTAAGGAAGATATTAAAACCCCATGACAGCATGGAGTTCTATACAAAACCAAAGTTTTACATGGGGTTTCCATCACATTATATTGTCTCTAACTGGAAAGAGGCATTTTAAATGGAAGGCCATCTATAGAAATTTAAACATTTGAGGCATATGATTTCATTTAGGAGAAAGATCCAATTTCAGGAGACATAACATTATACAAAAGTTATTTTTTTAGGGATATTAGAAATACTTATACAACTGGATATATGCCACAAACCAAATGAGTAACTTATCCAACTCAAGAATAGACACTAAATATCTAATCCAACTCAAGCTTACCAACTAACTATCATTTCCAGAACATCAAACAACTTTAACAAACTCTAACTGCTACATGAAGAAAACAAGTAAAGGATACAAAAGTGTCAAACACTTGAGGAAAATTATCGAGCAATCAACAACACATCCAAGAAGATTTGTTCATTACTAAGGTATGCAACAGCAATGCACCAGAACTCTCTCAATAGAGGGCATTAATGAAATGACACGAGGATCAGAAATAGTTTTTAGAGTCTATGTCAAATTCAATGCTCCTGACAAATAAACAAAGGCACGAACAAGGATAACTTCCAGCAATGAAATCCTTAGGAACTAATTAAATAGGAATCTAATTCTCCATCTGGATTTTTCCTTTATGTAATGTCTAAAAATATATGCAAACAAACACAACCCCACCACCACCCACGGCACCGCAGGCATCACTACTATCCATCGATCCCATCCTTCAACTGACCGACCGGCGACCACCATGAACATGACCCATAATATGTAATCCCCCACCATGGCCACCACCTCAAGCCACATTACACCAATCAGCACCGTAGCTCGCCACCACAACAAATCAAATCCCTCTAAACAACTAATCCACCACACCACCACAAACCGACATCAGAACTTAAAACGAAAAGGGGAAAACCCATGAAATTTTGCTATTGTTCTGGTGACGACGGAATGTAGGATTTATCAATTTTGTGTTCCTCTATTTTCTCGGCAGCCAAACAATAATATCATGGGACACTGGGGGGGGGGGGCGGAGAGAGAGAGAGAGTTTACCATGGTTGATGTCTGATGGAGGATGAACGAGTCAACAGAAGCTGCTAGGGTTAGGGTTTGGTATTCGGCTGTATGGATTTTATAGCGCCGGGGCGCCCTATCGATTAGGGTTTTGTGCAAGTTCGGACTTAATTCGGACCCACTGATGGGTAGCTGAAATGCTGGGCCCAAGCCCCGAGTTCACAAAGAGCCTATTTCCAAAAGTTGGTCCCTAGTACTCGCCTAATTCTCGGAACGGGGAAAACTACGGTACTGAAACTTTTGTGGGTGTGTTCTATTACTTTTGTGTAACTTTATTAAACACTTTTGTGATACCTTACAATCTCAATCAAGACAATGTAAATAGTGGTATGCTAATTGATGGGGGTGCTCTATGCAGCGGAACAGAGGTGAATTACTTGAAGGCTTGGGGGTCATTGGAATGTCTAATCAGAGCTCCTAAGGTATTGGGGTTGAGTTATGAATTCAGTCAAATGACAGAAAATAAACAAACAGAGAATTTATGGTGATGGTGTAATTTTTATGTGGAAGAACAAAATGAATAAATATGTGGATAAGAATAAATCTGACCTACAAGGCTCGTGCACATTAGAGATAAAATCCTTGGGAGTATGGGGGGATTTGCACAATGAAGTTATAGTGGTTCTTCGGACCGGGAGCTCGGTTAGTCCATTTTTTCATGAAGCCTCTTGCTCATGAGGTCTATATCAATGGTGTAAGTGGTTTACACTATATCTTTCTGGCGCAATTCGATCCTCCCCCCCCCCCTTCGATGGAGGCTCTGTAGTAAGATCCTCGTTTTGTATCTATGGGATCTAAAGTTATTTTTTGGAGAGAATCTTGATCAGTTGAGAGTTTGGTGCATTGAATACATACTGGCTACTGTTTCGGAGATGCCCTCTGTTATACAATTGTTTCTTTCTCGTTTCCTTGATCGTTTGCTCGAGGTCTGGACCCCTAAGTCCTAGATGTTCTAACTGACCTCCCTTGTTGAGCTCATCCATACATAAAAATCTTTTTAGATATCATCAGTTACCCCCTAACCTTTAGCCCAAGTGAATTTGGGTAGGGGCTGAGCCATGGTTTAATTAAGGTAGACCTTCTCGTTCTGACTTAGATTCACGCACGAATAGGTTTTTGACGGTTTCAGGTAATCATTTACTCCCTCGTTTCTTGCGCACGTTCTCCACTTCGTACCGTTAGCTTTAAATGTCTCTGAGTTGATGGAAATGACTCTCATTTCTCCTTTGAATTCTCTTCCTTCAAGCTCTTCATCTTCTTCCTCTTAGCAGCCTCTGGTTCTTCCCTAATTTGCCAGTGAACTTAGTGTTTTGCTGAATCTCATCCCTCCTTGAATTGGTGTACAGAGCTTGCTTTCTGCTTCTCACTTCAAACTCTGGTTCGTCATTTGCCCTTGATTATGTATGTTTCCTTTCCTTTACGTGTTTTCATTCTGGATCCCTCGAGCTTAAGGTGGTTACTGCATTTCTGGGATTTTCGATTCTTTTATTTTTGGAATCGAGACTACTGCTTATCTCTTCTTCTCTGCTTTTTGGAACTGAGTTCTACTGTGCGAATCCTTCATATTGGAAGTTACAATGTTGATCTTAGGATTATTTGGGAGTGCTTAACCAATGTTCCTCCCCTCTACCGTTCTTTCAACCTTCCTTTTTCTTGTCGAGTCATGTCTGCCTCTTCTGAAGCTACCCCCTCCTTTGTTTCCTTTTTGGGAGGCAAGTCTGCCAAAGAGGACATGGACTTAGGTGAAGTGGGTAAGGAGATTGACAATTTCTTAGACGTTGATTCAGTTGAGGCAGAGGGAAATACGGAGGACCTTCTCCCTTCGGCCTCCCCTATGCCCAAAAACCCTAGCAAAGGTAAGGCCAAGGTGAGTGGCGTAGGACTCTCAGGCAGCTCTGAGGATGCGGGGGCCGCTTTCAGAACTGCAGAACGCGTGGGCCCCAGTGAGGCATCTCCTTCCCTCATAAAGGTTTTTAGTGCTCGCTATAGCTTTCTCCCTGGTCCCCTAATGCTTTTACCCTATATGTATCCCATGTTCACGAGAAAGTCTGCTTTTTTATGGTTTCCATTGAGAATGACCTTCGTTTTCCCATACAACCTTTTATTAAGAGTGTTTTACTGCATTTCAACATCTGCCCTGCTCAACTCTCTCCTAACTTGTAGGGTGTTCCGGTGGTTCTCCCCGTTTTCTTCAAGAAACATAAGCTTGGAGTTTTCACAGTTTCCTTACTAATGGAACTCTTCAATGTTAAGTATAACTCCACTGATGATTTTTTGTACATCTTCAAGCGAACAAAAGTCAAATTAGTTATCTCTGACCTCTCAAGCTCCCACAAGGGCTAGATAAAACTTTTCTTCTTCGTGTGGGGCAAATAGTGGGAGTACAATCCTACGGACATTTCTGATACTCTACCAGTCCCTTGAGCTTGGAATGCCCTTGATAACTTGGGTAATTCCTTGTTTGAGCGAGATGAGATCAATTTCGATGGTCTTACATGCTGACCTCTTATTTTTTTTCTTGTTTTGCTTTTCAAGTAATCGACCTAACCTCAGAGCTGCAGATAAGCGAGCTTTTCTAACCCTAGAGGGTTGTGATTCAGAGAAGTATTTCAAGCTCATCAAACCTTGGGTTCTCATTGCTCAAGGACTCAGTCTTCCTGGGGTGACGATCGAAGCCCACATTGCTCTTTCTGTTGTTGGGGCTGAGGAAGTGGTAGGTAGCATTCCTTTTTTTGTTTTCAGCCCTTAGCTCTTATTCTTTCCCCTTACTGACTTGCTCGTCTAGTGCTTCTAGGTTCTTCATCGATGGAGCCTACTGCAAAGGACTGCCAAGTCAAGGTGGATCAACTGAGGAGGGATAGGAGTAGAGGTAAACATAAGGTGGAGTTTGGGACAGGTAGAGGTTCTACCACGCCAGCCAAGGCACCAAAATTGAATGTGCCCCCCACTTCTCCTTCTTCAACTCAGGTGACCCCTATTCTCCTGTCGAGTTCTCCGAACGTCGCACAGACCTCTCTTCATCAAGGGGTGAATCCATAACCTCCTAGAGAGGTTGTTGGGCAGGGAATACACCCAACCTCCTCCTCTTTGATAGAAGTTGAGAGGGCACTAGAGGCGGTCACCCGTATTTTTCCCAAGCCCGTCTCCTCTGACTCAATCGAGGAATCCTCTCAGTTACTTCTGAAGGATTCCCAAGATAAGAAAGGCAATTTTTCCAAGGCCGAAGTAGGTGGGGGCTCTCTTATGAATGATGTTAAACGTGTCGCACAGGCCATTGCCTCCATCATCCCAGAATCTGACATCCAGAAGGCTGTCACTATGCCTCTTGGATCTTCCATTTCATTTCTACTACCCTGTTTGGGGCTACCTCGGTAAGTGTCTGGTTTTTCAAGTTTTCCTTTTTATCCCGGCTTATTACTTTATACTAACTTTAGCTCTTGGGGTTGAATTCCAGATGGCTATTCATATCAACGGCCTGCTGAAGCGGATCCAAGCTCTGGAGAGCTTTGACAAAGCTTCCAAGGCATTTGAACATAAGAACATCGAGTTGGCCTTCGCCAACAATGACCTTAAGACCCAAATGCAAGATTTACAAACGCAGGTCGAGAGGCAGACCTCCCTGATTAAGAACTTAGAGGCTGAGAACAAGTAAAGCAAGGAGGAGTTGGGAAGACGAAGGTGGAACTAAAGGTAAAATCTGACAGTTGGATCAAGGCTAGCCAATGTGCTCTTGAAGCTTAAAGCTCCTATAATGGCATGAAGAAGGAGTATGAGGTTATAGCAGAGGCGAGTGACACTATTAGGAAGGAGCTCAAGGAGTAGAGAATTGCTACTAAGAAGAAAGATGATTTAATTGCTAAATTGGCAGATGATGTCACTACTGAGTGGGCTAAAGGGTGGCTGGCATTTCAAGACAAAGCTGAAGAGACTTATATTGGCTTGAACTTCGCCTTTGATATCCCGACCGAAAATGAGAGGGAGACGACCGAAGTAGATGGTGAAGGAACCGAGGAAGAGGGAGAGGCCATCCAAGTAGAGGGTGGAGGCGGTGTCTTGGCCCCTCTTGTCCCTGAGCTAACTTCTGGTGGGGTAGTGACCCCTACCCTGCCTACTGAGGTCTTGGTTCATGATAACCCCCCTCCTTCAACCGTTTCTGCAATGATTGCTTGCCATTCCTTCTGTTGTTCCACCTCCTCCCTCCTTCTCTACTGATCTTGTGAATAGAGCACTGAGTTCACCATCTACTGGAGTGGAGGTTCCTATTACTAGGCTCCCGGAGGGTTCTCTTCTCTTGCCCACTCTGGGACCTTCAGAAGCCTCTACTGCTGAGACATCAACTACTGAACATCTGGACTCCTCTTCTGTCCCTTCTTCACAAACTTAGGGATTTTTTTATTATTTTTTTGAAGCATGCATCGGTGTTGTCTTTTTAAGTTATTCATGTAAATGCTGAACATATTTCCTGATTCACACTTTTTAGTGTGTCTGAATTATATTATATTATACACACAAGTATAAGTGGTTAACCATAACACAGTCGCTTCTTAGGCTAACTGGTGGTAATATAGTATAACACAACAACTTCTTAAGAAAGCTGGTTATAGATGTGCCAAATGACTAATTCAAGTAAACTAAAAGGCAGAGTCAATTCATGAGAAATACTTGAATTACCCAATAGGTCATCTGTGATATATACATATATATATATATATATATATATGCCAGTTAAACATCCTCAGCATTCTAGTGGAGGACAAGCCATATCGGTAGAAACGCCGTACTTGTTAGACTATCGGTATATTTATATATAATATTTAAACAAGCCTAATAACCCGTGAGGATCATTTAAGTTTTGTACCACACTGATTAGCACACAACTTTGTATATTCTCAGATGCTAATCAACTCATTTTGCTTGCTTTTAAGTTTTAAATGATCTAAAGTATGATAATTGAAGTCTTAACGTCAAATTGTAGTATTTACAGTTGAATGGAGACAATCATTGCTTTTAAAGACCCTCCCACACCTCTTGGGTTGAAAGGAATTAAAAAGATAGTTTGAGGGTAGCTCGGGAGCAAAAAAATCAAGAAATTCAAATAAGGAAGTAGAACGGTACCGGTACCATATGGTACCAGTACCAAGTACCAGTACCCAAAACCTACTGGAATCGGGGTACCGGTACCTCGTTCCTGACGTGCCCAAATTCTACAGATCTGCTCAGCTGTCTTGAGGGCCCCACTATTGCGACTCCACGACTTTTCTGACACACCCAGAATACTGATCAGTGTGCTCTCTTCTTCCTCTGAACCCTGGAGCTACAACATTGAATGAGGAGTGAGAATTATGGGTGCAAAACAGCCCTGACATGGGCCTGGCCCTAGCTGCGCCCTTGACCTCTTTTGTTGACTGTCACCTCCAGAGGGTCAGCCATACTCCCTTGTACGTTTTTGGAAGGAGGTAGCTTACTTCTCCAAAAAGATGGGTTGGAAAACATTATGACATTTTTTTATTGTAATGAATATAGAGAGAGAAGCTCTCAAGGAAGAAGACAATGAATAGTGGGTTCTAGAGAGAGAAAATGGCATTTTTCATGTATTCTCCATTGTTTTAGCTTTGAATGCTTTGTAAGGATCCTTAGAACTTCTTGGAAGGTGATTAATGCTAGTTTATCCATGTTGGTTCGTTGTTTTGATGCTCTCTTTTCACTCCTACCATTAATGCTTATGAGTTGTTCATGTTCTTTGATATAAAATGCATTCTCACTCACTTCACTTCTAATCTACGATTCTGGCACTTAGTTGTTCCAAATCTTCATAGTGTAACAATGCATTGTCTCTTTATTGTTATT